>OU342740.1:413578724-414293246 GCA_910589775.1 Avena eriantha
GGTTTGCCGCGGACCCTGATCTGTGGGCCTCGGATCGTCTACCCCCATAGACGTTCCTCTGACAGGGGTAGCCCGGCGTAGCTCTCTCTTGTTTTGTGTTTGTTAGGTCATATGATGATGTAAAACCATGTTGGTTCACAAGGTGCGGCAGTATCCTACCCGGTTTCACCGGAACGAGGAGTTTCCCCCTTATATAAGTCCAGAACCTTCCCTTTTAGGTTACAGCGCATGCATGCGAAGGGGGACACATTCATGCAACCCGGGACTAGGTTTTGCATGTTTCAACACAACACCACACCTCCATGCATGTGCAAGGGCCACATGCAAGTCTTGAGGGTTTCCTACGACCCGGAGCGCGGTTTGCCGCGGAACCCTGATCTGTGGGCCTCGGATCGTCTACCCCCATAGACGTTCCTCTGACAGGGGTAGCCCGGCGTAGCTCTCTCTTGTTTTGTGTTTGTTTAGGTCATATGATGATGTAAAACCATGTTGGTTCACAAGGTGCGGCAGTATCCTACCCGGTTTCACCGGAACAGGGAGTTTCCCCTTATATAAGTCGAGAACCTTCCCTTTTAGGTTACAGCGCATGCATGCGAAGGGGGACACATTCATTCAACCCGGGGACTAGGTTTTGCATGTTTCAACACAACACCACACCTCCATGCATGTGCAAGTGCCACATGCAAGTTCTTGAGGTTTTCCTACGACCCGGAGCGCGGTTTGCCGCGGAACCCTGATCTGTGGGCCTCGGATCGTCTACCCTCATAGACGTTCTCGGACAGGGGTAGCCCGGCGTAGCTCTCTCTTGTTTTGTGTTTGTTTCGGTCATATGATGACGTAAAACCATGTTGGCTCACAAGGTGCGGCAGTATCCTACCCGGTTTCACCGAACGAGGAGTTTCCCCCTTATATAAGTCCAGAACCTTCCCTTTTAGGTTACAGCGCATGCATGTGAAGGGGGACACATTCATGCAACCCGGGGACTAGGTTTTGCATGTTTAAACACAACACCACACCTCCATGCATGTGCAAGTGCAACATGCAAGTTCTTGAGGTTTTCCTACGACCCGGAGCGCGGTTTGCCGTGGAACCCTGATCTGTGGGCCTCGGACCGTCTACCCCCCATAGACGTTCCTCTGACAGGGTTAGCCCGGCGTAGCTCTCTCTTGTTTTGTGTTTGTTTAGGTCATATGATGACGTAAAACCATGTTGGTTCACAATGTGCGGCAGTATCCTACCCGGTTTCACCGGAACAGGGAGTTTCCCCCTTATATAAGTCCAGAACCTTCCCTTTTAGGTTACAGCGCATGCATGCGAAGGGGGACACATTCATGCAACCCAGGGACTAGGTTTTGCATGTTTCAACACAACACCACACCTCCATGCATGTGCAAGGGCCACATGCAAGTTCTTGAGGGTTTCCTACGACCCGGAGCGCGGTTTGCCGCGGAACCCTGATCTGTGGGCCTCGGATCGTCTACCCCCATAGACGTTCCTCTGACAGGGCTAGCCCGGCGTAGCTCTCTCTTGTTTTGTGTTTGTTTCGGTCATATGATGATGTAAAACCATGTTGGTTCACAAGGTGCCGCAGTATCCTACCCGGTTTCACCAAAACGAGGAGTTTCCCCCTTATATTAGTCCAGAACCTTCCCTATTAGGTTACAGCGCATGCATGCGAAGGGGGACACATTCATGCAATCCGGGTACTAGGTTTTGCATGTTTCAACACAACACCACACCTCCATGCATTTGCAAGGGCCACATGCAAGTTCTAGAGGGTTTCCTACGACCCGGAGCGCGGTTTGCCGTGGAACCCTGATATGTGGGCCTCGGATCGTCTACCCCCCATAGACGTTCCTCTGACAGGGGTAGCCCGGCGTAGCTCTCTCTTGTTTTGTGTTTGTTTAGGTCATATGATGACATCAAACCATGTTGGTTCACAAGGTGCGGCAGTATCCTACCCGGTTTCACCGCAACAGGGAGTTTCCCCCTTATATAAGTTAAGAACCTTCGCTTTTAGGTTACAGCGCATGCATGCGAAGGGGGACACATTCATGCAACCTAGGGACTAGGTTTTGCATGTTTCAACACAACACCACACCTCCATGCATGTGCAAGGGCCAAATGCAAGTTCTTGAGGGTTTCCTACGACCCGGAGCGCGGTTTGCCGCGGAACCCTGATATGTGGGCCTCGGATCGTCTACCCCTATAGATGTTCCTCTTAGAGGGATAGCCCGGCGTAGCTCTCTCTTGTTTTGTGTTTGTTTCGGTCATATGATGACGTACAACCATGTTGGTTCACAAGGTGCGGCAGTATCCTACCCGGTTTCACTGGAACGAGGAGTTTCCCCCTTATATAAGTCCAGAACCTTCCCTTTTAGGTTACAGCGCATGCATGCGAAGGGGCACACATTCATGCAACCCGGGGACTAGGTTTTGCATGTTTCAACACAACACCATACCTTCATGCATGTGCAAGGGCCACATGCAAGTTCTAGAGGGTTTCCTACGACCCGGAGCGCGGTTTGCCGCGGAACCCTGATCTGTGGGCCTCGGATCGTCTACCCCCGTAGACGTTCCTCTGACGGGGGTAGCCCGGCATAGCTCTCTCTTGTTTTTTGTTTGTTTCGGTCATATGATGATGTAAAACCATGTTGGTTCACAAGGTGCGGCAGTATCCTACCCGGTTTCACCGGAACGAGGAGTTTCCCCCTTATATAAGTCCAGAACCTTCCCTTTTAGGTTACAGCGCATGCATGCGAAGGGGGACACATTCATGCAACCCGGGGACTAGGTTTTGCATGTTTCAACACAACACCACACCTCCATGCATGTGCAAGGGCCAAATGCAAGTTCTTGAGGGTTTCCTACGACCCGGAGCGCAGTTTGCCGCGGAACCCTGATCTGTGGGCCTCAGATCGTCTACCCCCCATAGACGTTCCTCTGACAGGGGTAGCCCGGCGTAGCTATCTCTTGTTTTGTGTTTGTTTAGGTCACATGATGACGTAAAACCATGTTGGTTCACAAGGTGCGGCAGTATCCTACCCGGTTTCACCGGAACGGGGAGTTTCCACCTTATATAAGGCCAGAACCTTCCCTTTTAGGTTACAGCGCATGCATGCGAAGGGGGACACATTCATGCAACCCGGGGGACTAGGTTTTGCATGTTTCAACACAACACCACACCTCCATGCATGTGCAAGGGCCACATGCAAGTTCTTGAGGGTTTCCTACGACCCGGAGCGCGGTTTGCCGCGGAACCCTGATATGTGGGCCTCGGATCGTCTACCCCCATAGACGTTCCTCTAACAAGGGTAGCCCGGCGTAGCTCTCTCTTGTTTTGTGTTTGTTTAGGTAATATGATGACGTAAAACCATGTTGGTTCACAAGGTGCGGCAGTATCCTACCCGGTTTCACCGGAACAGGGAGTTTCCCCCTTATATAAGTCCAGAACCTTACCTTTTAGGTTACAGCGCATGCATGCGAAGGGGGAGACATTCATGCAACCCAGGGACTAGGTTTTGCATGTTTCAACACAACACCACACCTCCATGCATGTGCAAGGGCCACATGCAAGTTCTAGAGGGTTTCCTACGACCCGGAGCGCGGTTTGCCGTGGAACCCTGATCTGTGGGCCTCGGATCGTCTACCCCCCATAGACGTTCCTCTGACAGGGGTAGCCCGGCGTAGCTCTCTCTTGTTTTGTGTTTGTTTAGGTCATATGATGACTTAAAACCATGTTGGTTCACAAGGTGCGGCAGTATCCTACCCGGTTTCATCGGAACGGGGAGTTTCCCCCTTATATAAGTCCAGAACCTTCCCTTTTAGGTTACAGCGCATGCATGCGAAGGGGGACACATTCATGCAACCCGGGGACTAGGTTTTGCATGTTTCAACACAACACCACACCTCCATGCATGTGCATGGGCCACATGCCCGTTCTTGAGGGTTTCCTACGACCCGGAGCGCGGTTTGCCGCGGAACCCTGATCTGTGGGCCTCAGATCGTCTACCCCCCATAGACGTTCCTCTGACAGGGGTAGCCCGGCGTAGCTCTCTCTTGTTTTGTGTTTGTTTAGGTCATATGATGATGTAAAACCATGTTGGTTCACAAGGTGTGGCAGTATCCTACCCGGTTTCACCGGAACGAGGAGTTTCCCCCTTATATAAGTTCAGAACCTTCCCTTTTAGGTTACAGCGCATGCATGCGAAGGGGGACACATTCATGCAACCAGGGACTAGGTTTTGCTTGTTTCAACACAACACCACACCTCCATGCATGTGCAAGGGCCACATGCAAGTTCTTGAGGGTTTCCTACGACCCGGAGCGCGGTTTGCCGCGGAACCCTGATCTGTGGTAAGGGTTGAATCTCTGAACAACTTCACTAAAAGTGTGATATATAAATTTCACACACATGTGATAATAACACTTACAAACATGCAAATTTCTCAAGGTGTGAGAAGATTCGACATTTCATGTGGGCGTGGAGACTATTATCTGGAGGCTACGAATCCGTCGATTTGATAAAATAGAACCTAAATAATTGATACTAATAAATAAATACAAATATAAAATAAATTTATAATTGGGTGGAAAAAATAAATAAATATGTACGGCGGTACGCCGACGGTGACCCTCGGCGTATGAATAAAAAAAACGTACGGCGGTACGCCGACGGTCACCCTCGGCGTATTGATGGCGTCGTTAGGGATCTGTCACAGCCAGTCCGGCAAGTGCCACGGGGACACCCCGTACGCCGAAGGCCTGCGTACGCCGAGGGCCACCGTCGGCGTATCGGTGGCTACGCCGACGGCGAGGCTACGCCGAGGGCTCGGAAGCAGGGCTGGCCTGGCCCGGTGCTACGCCGACGGCCCCGACAATTGGCCGTTGGCGTAGGGGCCGACCGTCGGCGCACCGCGCCATTCCTGTAGTGACAGCTTGGTCTTTACTTACAATTATGCAGTTGGATATCCCCTTCCCAGATGTTGATACAAACATTGGAACAAAACTGGTGAAATGGACTTGTTCACAGGGTTAAAGAAATAAGGAATCGACGAAGTACTTTGTATGTCTTCAGTTGTTTTTTATGTATAAACTTCGTCCGTGTGCTGTTTAAGATAGTAGTATTTTGAAAACATAAGATGAAGTGAAATGACTCTTTTTACACCGAGTCTTGTGTATGAAAGGTTTCAACCACATGTGGTGTGATTGTGTGGCAAATGTTATGCAAGGTGTAACTGGTGGAGTAAGGGAAAATGATCCATGTTGGGTATTCTCATTGCTACGGCAAAAAAAGTAGGGTCATGTGGGGGTCTCATTCATCATTGAGTCGAGAGCGGAGGAGGTTTGAACATTTCAATATGTAAATGAGACTATTCTTTTCATGAAACATGCACTAGTACATAAATGCTTAAACAATATCTACATTTTGCGCTCCATAGAAGGGAGACATCACTAGTATTTTCCCAAAATACCAGTGAAGTCACAAATTATACCAACTCCACTAAGCCTATTACAAGTGATGTGCCGGTGATAAGGCACGCGAAGAGTATGGTTGTCTAAGTACTTTAGGTTAAGAGCATGGACCATATCTATAGATGTGTGTGTTCACTAGCTCGCCTGAAGTTGTGCTATCTCCGTTTCTAAATGTAAGCTTTTCTAACAAATCATAGATCATAAGAGTTACCAAGGAAGAAAAGTCCGACGTAGTATTGTAGTGCATTTGAGACGCGAGATAACTATCTGATCATGGCAGAAAGCAACCCCACACTCATTTAATTCCTACCCGTACCAGCCTGTGTCCTCCATCCAACGCGCGGCGCCGGCTTCTCCTCCACCAGAAGCGGTATATTCGGCGACCTACTAGTAGAAAAAGTTGTCCCCCTAGCAGGCGTGCTAAAATACAATACCTCAAACACAAATTGCATAGAAATAGCACCTCCTCAAGATCTAGAAAATATACTATTTTTTATAGAACAGAAAATAAACTCTAGTGCATATATTACATAGTACACGAAATAGATACTGAGGAAATAAACAAACCAGCGCAGAAAATGAACAAACTAGTGGAAAAAAAAACTAGTACGAACTAAACTAAAACCCTTGTTATCGGAAGAGTCCGTTGTTGTGGACAACAACAGAGTCGACGACCATAAATCATCCCAACGGGGGTCGGCTGCAGCGATGGTCGTCGGACCGGCCAGTTGCGCCTCGATGTAAGCCCGCCTTGCCGGCCCTCCGCTATAGGCGGTCCTCCTTATTTGCGGCCTTCTCCGTCTACCTCCGGTTGACGTAGTGCTCCCTCTCAGCGGCGACGTCCTCCGGGAACCGCTGCGCCCACTCGAGCAGGACGCGCTCGTCCCGCTCGGCGATGAGAAGGCGGTGCTCGAGGGCGCGTTGCCGGGCGAGCTCCTCCTGGGTGATGATGTGTGGCGGCGGCACGAGCGCCTCGGCTTGCTCGCGCGTCCACACGTTGTGGAAGTTCATCGAGGCGCGTAGGCGCCCGAGCCGCCACGCCACCGCGTTGTACGCGCGCCGCCTCGTGCGCGGTCTCGAACATGCCGAGACTGATGCACTCGTCACTGGTATAGATCTCGGTGTATTAGTATCCGGTGGGGCGCGCGCGGACGCCGCTTTACCCGAGACCGATGCACTCGTCAGTGGCGCGGGCGCGGCGAGGGTGACGAAGCGGTGCACGGTGGCGGCGGCGAAGCGGTGGAAGGGAAAAGGACGCACTGAAGACTCCGTGGCAGTTGGAGGCGCGCGTCGTGCATCTTTTATGCAGCGCGCTCAGCAGTGCCCGAAAAAAGCCTGCGCGCGCCCGCAATTTTGCCACGTCCCACATATGCTGGAGCGGGGCGCGCGGTCTCCCGAGCTGCAAATCGGTGTTTTTTTAGCGTGCGACCCATTTAGCACAACCGCTAGAGTTGCTCTAATTTTGTTTGCTAAGGCTGGCCCTAGTGATAGTATCATAAGTAGTGTCATGCATGCCATGTTTACAAACTGATGTGATATAGCAATTAATAAAGAGAGAAGTGACTCTAGTATCATATTATGCTACCGTATCATAGCTTGTGAAACTAGTTTATTTAATTATAAGTATATCTTGTACACTAATTTGCATTGAGATTCTAAAATTAATTAAATAGAAACACTTATGATCCTACTATATAAGCTACTATTATAGACCAGTCTCATATGCATGATACTAGTTGTCTAGGTATATGATACTACTTCTATAACCAGCCTAAACATATCTCCGCGTCATTGTTACATATACATGACAAGAGCCGTTTCTTGCCTTCCATACTCCCTCTGTCTCGGTTTACAGGGCTTAATTAAAAAACATGTATCCCACATTAGTTTTCTTCTAAGACCTGCATGTGTTTAATTTAATTAGTAGTAGTAACCCTTTAATTCATGCATTTAATTTAATTAGTAGTAGTAACCCCTTTAATTACTCTCTTCCTCTCCTCTCTCTCCTTGTTACATGCGGTGTGAAACAGTTTGCATGAGGGGTCCCTATTAAATTGGAAGTGCAGCCCATTAGATAGAGCCGACATTTGGAAAGATTTAAGAGTCCAATAGAAAGCTGCCTTGGTCCTGATGCAAAACAATTTGGGCCCTATAAACCGAGACAGAAGGAGTACAATAATACTCTCTCTTCTTTAAATACCTCTCCACCTCAGCTCCGAGCCTACCTAGCATGTGCTAAGAGACAGCTGACTAGGACTATTGGCAAAGGCCTTAGAGCAAGTTTAATAATATAGCATGTTGTTGACTATAAGAAAGTGACACGAACGCAGCAATTTTAAAGTTAACTTCATGTGCCAGCGTCGCATCTACCATCCATTGTTTTTAGGATATACGCCTCGCATGCTAGGTTGCCGGATCCGTGGTTTCCGGCCAGCTCAACAGCCGCTCGTGGTTACTGGCCGGAGAGGAGGTGCCGGGCTTGGGAAGCCAAGGGAGCATGGGGTGCCGGCGGAATTGGGCCATGCGGTTCTCTGCGTGAGCACCTGGGCATGGGGTAGTGCTGGACAGAGGGAGCTCGGGGCGGCTATCGATGTGGTGCTGCATGTGTGGTGGTGATGGATGCTAAACTGAATTTTCTATCTAGATATTTCCTAGCTAATTCACGTGAGTGCATAGGCCTGACCAGCAGAGAGCATATGTAGGTCTCCTATATTCCTCCTGATCTTATCTCTGCTCATCGAGGCGGTGGCTCTGAATTTTCTATCTAGATATTTCCTAGCTAATTCACGTGAGTGCATAGGCCTGACCAGCAGAGAGTATATGTAGGTCTCCTATACTCCTCCTGATCTTATCTCTGCTCATCGAGGCGGTGGCTCTACGCCACCGGACAAGCTAGCGGTAGCCATGAGTGCCCACAAATTAGCCGTCAGTGCCCTCCAATTAACACGATCTGCCGGTGGGCATCCACGGAGATGATTAAGCGGGCATGTGTTGGCAGCACCATGGGCATCCTGTGGCCACTTATAGGTCATCCCTACGTTCCCGCCTCTCCTGATCTCACCTACCTAGGTTAGTGTTTTGGCGCCGCACATAACAAGTAGCAAGCGAGCATGGAGAACGACACGACTGAGGTGGCAGAGGGCGGGATGGATCTGCAAGCTTCAGAGCAGGCGAGGACTTCGCTAGAGCTGCCGATGTTGACGTATTAGATGCGGGAACATGGATATGATTGGATGATGAGGATGGCGGTGTCGCTGTCTTGGCATGCGGTAAGGGTGTCGTGGATGCCGAGGGCTCACTGGATGATGGGCACCGATCTGCGTCCAATGATTTTTTCCCTTGGGATGGTTCTATGATGAACAGTAGTAAACAGATATCGTATGCTGGATGTTAGATGATGCTTTTTATTTAATAATAAAGGATGTGTGCATCTACCAATGCAAGGCCGGGGTTCTACATGTTGAAGCTTCAGGTTGTTGAATGGTCTCCTGTAGTGAATTCTACACAAACGGAAGGTACTGATTCAGTGTTGACTTTGATACAAAAGATAAAACACTAGAGCATGTAGTTATCACACATGTTGAAGAGCTAGCCCCATGAACCTGTTGCCACAAGAGATGCTACAGTTCAGCTTGCGGAAGTTCATGTCAAACAACCTTCATGATGTCGTGTATAACCTGAGTTTCTTCTATTATAGACGTTTCTTAAGAAAAAAAAAGTTAATCAAAACAATATCATATGTAGAATTAAGAGTGTATTTACAAAACATAGCATGAACTACACACATTGATTCTTTTTCATCGTTTCCTTTGCTGAACATGTATAAAACCTAGTTGGAAGTATCAAATTATGGAAACGATAATTGCACAATAAATATAGGTGAGATATAGCCTAATTTGGTAATTTTCTTTCTTAAAATTATCAAGTGGAGGATGCACTCTACGGAACCTAGGCCACTGTGTGAGGTGATATTCATTGTAACGAAGGAAATATAAGACAATAATTGTCGCAACATATAAATGTTTTGACTGATATATCTAGATTCAATTTTATTAGACCGTGGCAACGCACGGGCATTCATCCAATTTTATTAGAAACCGCTTGTGCAGGCGTACCTGGCGTTAAAATTGCAAATACATCTAAATACAACTGACAGACACGGGCACTCCGCCCTTCTCCTCCAGCCGCGCCCGCGCTTCCCCCGCGATGCAGCGCTGCCGCCGCCCTCCGTCGCAGCTTCCCTACACGTCCGTGGCCGCGTCCCCATGCATCTCGCCCGACTGTGCCGCACCTGCCGCTCTTGGGTGCAGTTAGAAATCAGATCCGGACGTTCACCAAGATGATTGTTTTATCAACTTTTGCTCAGATGCATGCAGTTTCTCCGAAGGTTTTCAAAAGAGTTTCGAAAAGGGTGATATTGTTTCACTTGCTTTAAAATGTTTTAAAATGGTCTGAAAAATGGATGGACAAGGACAATATTTCATAAATGTTTCAAAATGGACGTGGGGGATGCCACGAACGTGCGGGGACACGGCCACGTCTTGCGTCATCTAGCTTCATCGCGAGATTCTAGCGCATGCACCGGCCAGATCTTCCTCACCTGAATCAGCCCCTCTCCTGTCCTTTTTTCCCGTGAAAATATTCTCCTAATTGACGTCAAAAACCTGTCCTGCCGAGCTCCGCTGTTCTAAATATTGAAAATTCCCTCCGCGAACTCTTTCCCGCCGATTGATTTGACATCAATTCCAAAAAAATCGTAGGAACCCAAGCACGTACGCATCTCCGTTAAACATGCAGCCATCCCAGTTGAGATGCAAAACCTTGCTCTCCTCCTTTCTTCCAACTCCGGCAATGGCGCACAGCCCTTCCCATGATCAACATCGCCGTCTGCCTTCCCTAGGTTTAGTCAGTCGTTTTCGTGGTGGATTCCTTCCAAGAGCTAGTGAGTCAGCTTGGCCTGGGGGGAAATATGCATCCTTCGCACATACTCCCTCCATTTTAAAATATAACATGTTTTAGCTATATAAAAGGAGCGTATCTAGACCTTTTAGTGTGTAGGTTCACTCCAAACCTAGATAAACCTACACAATAAAAGGAGATGACAACGGCTATGCAGCACACTCGTTTGTTTTCACATGGTATGCAGCAAACTCAAATGCTTTCACACAAGGAAACTGAATAGGTGAGCAAGAGGAATAGGTGGGAGTAATTAGAGGGGAGTCAATTGGGGCAATCAATGCATACATAAGCCTAATTTTTCGGAATCTCCACCATCCAGTGATTTTCCCAATATTGCAGAATGGAGGGAGTATGTGAGCTTGATGTGACATATAAGAGTCAATTATAGCTACTGAAAGTTTCAGACGAATATGTTATCCAAGTCGTCATGTTTCTTTAGGACCGTTGGATGGACAATAGGGGGATGCATGTCACCATCGTGGTGGAGCTCCTTTCTTTAGGGAGACGGACCCGCTGCGGGGTTTGACGCCAGATTCCCTCCAGTGTTTGTGTTATGCGTTCCTTCCTGCCCAACGTTGTCAGATGGTGGACCGCGTTTGCTTCTAGGGCTCGCCGTCATCAACAGCGCCGAGGAGCATATGATGTTAGATGTGTCTAGAGCACGAGAGAACTCCACACCATAGGGAGGTGGGGCCTGATAGGGTGCGACATGTCTATTCCACGACGGTGACTAATGTCTCTAAGTGTAGGAGATCTATTGCCTTTCAATAAGAAAAAAGTTGTCGAACCCACGAGTAGCTGAAGGTATTGGTTAGTTAGTCTGACAAGTAAAACAATAATAAAAGATGCAAAGGTTCAGTGTTTTGGGGTTTATAGTTTGTATAAAAGTAAATTGGTGTAAAGTAAATTGCCATAAAGTAAAAACTCTTCTCAGGGAAAGCCAATCCTCTATGTAGCAAGAGGAGAGCTCAGTGTGTGTTCTTATATGTGACAAACGTTTCTGAGGATGACTTGGATTTACTTAGCATAAAGATTTCTACAGCAGCATAGTAAGTATCTTGTCAAGCTTTATTTTCTTTGGACGAAGTCTAAAATAGGTGCAACCATATATATGAGCATGTGTACCCATTATTATTGGTCATAAGGCCACTTTCATGAGCAAACAAAAGATTTGTTAAAACATAAATTCCAACCACAACATAAAGTTCCAAGTTCCCCGATCTAAAACCCGCTTAATACAACTCCAAGACTCAAGACACGGTTTTTTCTCATTCCGTTCCTCCCTACTCTCTTCATTACACTAAGGTCCAACCCTATGATCGTTTCTGCATTATTAAGGACCTTCGATGCGTTTGAGAAGATAATGTATGTTGGAGAAAAGTTTTGCAAGCATCAAAATTGTTTCAAGGACTGTTTTGAGAAACATCAGAATTGTTTCGGGGATATCGTAATAGATCAAGGGGTAATTGTCAATGTTTGCTAATAAAAATAATTAACAACTATTAGAATCTTAAATAAATTTTTATATTTATATAATGACAATTTTGAGTGAAAAGTTCACTGGCAATAAATGGGAGGTGAGTGAGAGTGAGTGGGGTTTGCACCCACAGAGGTGGGGGCACCTAGTGGTCTCCGGTGGCCACCCCATGGTGGAATCCCCCTCCCTTATATAAGGTGGGGTGGTGCTCCTCTCCTCCACACACTCAAGGACAAGCTCTCTCCCTCCCCTCCCATTGTCTTTTGGATAAGCGCGAGCCATGGCTAAGTAGTTTTCTCTGGTGTAACTTCTGCTTCTGCTTCCCCACTAGATCGAGGGTACGAGATTCGTCTACGAGATGTACGTGTGACCGAGCATGGTGGCACTGCCAGATTGCAGCGCTTCTCTACTCGATTTTGAGATCGGCAAGTGATCGTATACATCAGTCACAGAATCATATTTTGTGAAAACCTTTTCGGTCTTCGAGGGCAAGTTTTTCTAGATGATCTTTTACTCATTACATGCATCTCCTAGATTAGATCTTGGCGTGTTTGGTGTTCATACCGTAGGAATATTTTTGATTTCTATGCTTCTAAGCTTTGGAGCACTTCAAGAGATGCCATGAGAAAAAGCATTTCACAATGTCTCATTGTTGGACAAAGCTGAGATATTGCATGAAATGGAAGGAGCTCTATGCGTGAAGCTTCGTCGCTTGCTATCCAAGAGATATTGAAAGAGTTGACAGCCGACATGGAGGTGTCCACGAACAAGAGGGAAGAGAGGAAACAAAAGGAAAGGGAGATGCGGCCAAGAACTACTATGAGATGCAAGTGAAGCGCCTCGAGATAGAAGAGATCGATGCCCGGTAAAGAGCAAGGAAGCTAGATCTCAAGCAAAAGGAAGTAGAGCTATTAATACTCGCGAAAAAAATCGGACCATGACCGCGGATCTCACCGACATGGACCCAATTTAGCAGGGTTGGTTCGAGAAGAAGAGGAAGATGATGTTTGATCGAGATGCTTGATCGCTCGATCTTCATTATGTATGTGTGTATGTATGAACTATGCGTTGTGTTACTTTGGGTACGTGGGACACGGCCTTTAGACTGGTATCAAGTGGTCCTAATTTGGTGTAAATTTGGTGTCAACTTGGACCCTATATTCATTGAATTGTAATACATTCTGTTAAAAAATAGGTCAGAAAAACTGGGGCACTGCTGGGTGCGTCGTCCTGGCCTGCGCCCACAACGGCCTAGGGTTGTCCCCTCGACCAGCATACGGACTAATCCGGAATGATCTGGTGTCCATTTTGTGCTGGACTGTTGGACATGCCCCAAGAGAGGTGACCAGGATCCTATCAATCATGAGGACCAAAGAGTAGAACGCCAACGCATGAAGAACAATAAAAAGTAGAAGCAATGTTGCGGGCATGATGATTTTGCAGGCTGCCAACAAGAGAAAATGGTACAGAGCGCATCCACTAGTTCCTTAATAAGCACACAGAAGAAACCATCCTTTTCACGCGCAGAACGTACCGTACGTGTACGAGTTTTGAACATAGCATTTAAACCGACTGTCTTGCAAGACCTATCCGACGTCCTTCGTTGCCTTCCTGCAACGTCAATTGGTAGCAACTGGGTTAGCAAGCATAAGAAGAGGCACTAGCAGACCGTCAATCAGGCATGCAATGTTGACAAACATGAAATGGAAAAAATAAGGCAGCGAAGGGGATTACAGTCTTACATGATTGAAAATGTCTAGTAGGGATGTGTTCAATCTTTTGCCAGTTTGGATGTCCGATTGTTTGACATGACTTCACAAACTCACCGTTGCAGTAACTGACCTCCAATATCTCAAGAGACTCAGGCAATATAGGAAGCAACCGGATGTTCTTGCATCCATAGATCATCATATATTTGAGTGATGTGAGATGAGCCATATCGTCTGGCAAGGCGTCCCGGCTACAACTGCAAAGCTGGAGTACACGAAGATGAGGGAAAGCCTCAGCAAGTCCAGATGCATTTACCGGTTGTCTGCAATGAACGATATAAAGATCTTGCAGGTACTTTGGGCCACTGTTGTGCTTACCCACCAACCAACCTGGGTACCTGGAGCCCGCAAAGTTCATGAGACACAGGATTTGAAGCTCCATAGGAGGGCACAGGCCCTCAAGTACCTCTGCTTGAACTTCTGGACTGCACATCCTATTATCAGAATAATCCCACTGCAGTATTAGTTCAGTGAGGCGTTTGGCAGCTAGATTGTCTTGAAGAGTTTGCCCCTTGCTATTAATAATTTCAATGCCACCGATGCCTAGCCGGCCTCGAAGCTTATTTAGGTCCCTTAGTTGTTCCAAATCGCAACCTTGTTCATTACTCACTTGGAAGCCTGGTAGCGTTTGTAGTGAGCTCAGCCTACCTACGTAAGGAAGCATTGCAACTCGTTTGCAAAATATGTGCCGCAAGTTGACAAGTTCAGCAAAGGTAAATTCCGAAATACCACCATCATCGAAATCTAGGAGTTGAAGATGCTGAAGTTTATTCAGTGTGGCTGGTAAAGTTACCATGCAAGTGATGTTTGTCCTGAAAGCAAGATACCCGGGTACTTTAATTGACTAACAGACTCTGGGAACAAGAAATCACTAGGTTGCTTGATTGGATCATGTTCATGGCTGAAAGCAATGGCCAATACCCTTAATTTCGGAAGCCTCTTGCATATACTCTCAAGGACCTTTTCCTCAATTGGTGTATCCTTTCCAACAACATACACAATTAGAGTGCATAAGTTTTCCAACCCAAGGATCTTCTCTGTAATCAAGTCTCTATCATAATTCTGAATGAAAATATGATGGATATCTCGAGGGACATCTCCTTCCCAACCTTCTCCCCTATGGCTCCTTGCATTCTCGATTCTCAAGTAATTGCCGGTGACCTTGTGTAATATGTCATGCAGCACATAAGGAATTGTAAAGAAACCAGTACCAGAACTAGTTCTGATTGGTTGCAGAAATGGGCTCAACATTAGCTCATGAATGTAAGCCTTAGCTACATCTTCCATGTCCTCTGTTGCACAACTGGTCTTTATAAAACCTTGCACTATCCACATGCAAACTAACTGGTCAATTCTCAACTTGGATCCTCTAGGAAAAATACTACAGAATTCAAAGCATCGCTTGACGTCAGGATTAAGTCTATCCATGGTCTCGTTCCAAAAACTGTTACATGGGTTTGGCTCTGTCATTGTAGTTGAGGTGGCATTTTCCTGCAAGGACCAATAGTTCAAGTGAGTATGCCATTCGGTTACTATTCTATTTTTTCGAAAAGGGGAGTAATACCCAGCCTCTGCATCGGTATTTTATTAAAAGTTCAACATCCAGAAAAAAACATTGTTAATACAATTCAAGGATCGCACGAATCAACCATCGAAAAATAACTAGCATGCTGCGACTAAGAATCCAGGTACTATTCTATGTACTAGAGATAGACATGTGTACCTAGAATTTTCCAAAATATCAATTTGTTCAAATGAACTCACCTCTGAGATTGCCTCTCCTCGTAAGTTAGGCATACCTTGAAGCGGTTCATTCCGAACATGTTCAGCCTGCTCAAAGGACCAATTAAAGATGACATCTCACTTGATTTACTGGCTCGGAGCAACAAAAGTGCAAACAAAGATCTACACAAGCCGTCAAGATCATGTTTTGTGGGCGGGATGTCATGGCTCCCGGGAGAGTGTGGTCTTACCTGATGTGAAGTAATCACACAATTTTTTATATATTCATCCATATCTTCAATTTCAGCCAGTCTATTAATTATATGTTGTGTATCCGGTCTCTTTGCAGGATTGAAGTCAGTGCACTCTATTCCTATATCAGCACATACTCGAACTTGTTCAAGTTGTACATCCCTATGTGATATCTTCATCACATTACTCCAACTTTCAACAACCTACAAGCTGAATTTGTGAGTTATGAAAAGAAGCACTATCATTTGGATGTGAAACTTAAAGTATGCAGTAGTACATACTAGCCCCATATATGATGTTAACATGTTACACCAAACCACTCAATTAAGACTTGAAACTAACAATAAAATTTCCAGTTAATAAATAATTAGGGTGTGCCCCTAGTTTTCCTCACATATCAGAAATATCTAGGTATCAATTTAATTAAAAAATGCAACGGTGGGAGATAATTTTTCCATGGATGATGAGATCGATGTACAACAAATCTCCTACACAAATAACCTTGCATTTTATTCCGTTCTTAGATGCATGACCATGTATGCATTTTCACATGCATCATAAATAATATGTATATATTGTAACTTTTACGAAATATGACTTATCTACCTATATGCCTTTTATTTCCATTTTCAATATTTCCCATCACTGCTACCAATGACTCTTTTAGGAGCAGGCTCATTTTAGTATTTTTAACTAATTAAGGACACCTCAGCTCATCTGCTAGATCGCAGCAACAAAAGTGGAAATGATGATGTACCCAAGGTCTCAAGATTGTACAATCACTCTCCGATGTGACCATGGACGTAGCTAAACATGTGACTTCAGTCTTTGTTTAACGTGCTAATTTGTGGGAGTTGCTATAATTGAGGCAACATGACAATACTTCAAACATAGTCCAGGATGTCTTTCTATTCCATATATTCAGTTATGGGTGCCTTCCTCCTACCAGAGATTCAAATCCTTGTTTTCATATTTATAATGTCTTGTCTGATCTCTAAGAATTTCATATTTTAAAAAAGTGAGTAATGCATTAGATTTCAAGTACAACCTTTTATTTAAAAATATGAACTAAAATTTTCTTACCGTGCCAACATCGTGATACCCTTTCTTTCCGGTGAGTATCTCTATGATAACTACACCAAGACTATAGATATCAAGCCGGTATGAATTCCGGTATGTGACTTCAGTATGGTTAAAAGATTCTGGTACCAAGTATCCGCTGCATAAATATTTATGTGTATGGTTGGATAATGAGCAAAGTAACCCAGTGTTGGTCTAAATCATAGTAGACTGACATTTTGAAAGGCTGAGCAAACTTACGGCGTTCCAGCTATCTTAGTAATAACCTGGCTTTCCATTTGATCAAAGCACCTTGATATACCAAAATCGGTAATTTTTGGTACCCAATCGTCATCCAACAATATATTTGTGGGCTTTAAATCTAAGTGGAGAATATTTTTCTGATGAAGATAATGTAACCCATGACAAATTCCTGTTATAATTTGATAGCGGTCTCTCCACTGAACTTCGCGAGACGTATCTAGATGGGGAGATGATAAAGGAAGTTTAGTATTATTTGACATGCTCTAAGTCAGTAATATTGGAATGTGTAGAAAGTGAGGGTACTATATGCGGGAGACTGAACCACATTCTCTTTAGCAATGAAAATAGAGGTTAAAAGAAAAATTGTCCATCCTACATTATCCTACCATTGATATACTCATGAAAAGTCCCTTTCTGAAGATACTCGAAGCAGAGCAATCTTTGTTGGACATCCACCATGATGAATTTTCCTTCATGCCTTGTCATAGCCCCTTGCGTGTCAGCACAATATCCTAGAAACCGCACTACATTTTTCTGCCTCGCCATCATGAGACATTCAACTTCTCGGTGGAACTCCTTCTCGTACATATACGTATTAGACATTCTCTTCACGGCCACAATCCTATTCTCCAGCTTTCCCTGTAGTACAGAGATGTGTTACCAGCAACGAGTTCAGCTTTGAGAGTAAGTTTCATTGAGACCAAGGCAGGTCAGAGTGACTGTACCTTATAAACCACCGCGAATCCACCTCTACCAATTTCCAGCTCATTAGAGAAACCATATGTGATTTCTTCTAGAAGTGACAGGGGCAGGGCCTTTGGGTCTGCCGTTTCATCACATAGCATGCACTCCAGGTCCCTTGGTGTGATAGTACCACTAGGTTGAGGATCCATGTTTGCTACTCTCTCTGTTCGGAAATATAAGACATTTTAGTTTTGTGAAATGAATGTATCTAGATACCTTTTAGTGTATAAGTTTACTCCGAAGCTCTACAAACCTATAAAAGATCAGCAGTTTTCCGAACTAGAAGTCTTATATTTCCGAACAGAGGGAGTACAAGCCACGATACCCTGAAACGAGAACAATCATATCATTGGTGAGAGCTACTAGGCACCAATTATTCTACAGTCATGAAAGTCGTAAATACACAAGGCACAAGGACCTTCGGGGCCGTTCCCAGTTCCAAAAAGGAAAAGAAAAAAAACCGTTGTTAGCAACATGAATTAGCTAGCTGTTTGCTCATTTCCTCTCTTCTGTACGGTGTAATAAGCCATAAAAATATTTACTCAAATATTAGAGAAATATCTAGTCAGAGGATATGTTTTTGCTCTTGGACCATTAGAGAAATGTCCAAAATTGTAGTACTATATATTGTTGTCTAGTAACTGAGAGTTCGTCAATGAGGGCTTTCGCGGAAGATAGTAGTAGTAAGTAACTCTGTCTGTTTAACAGCACAATAGCTTCTTTCCTCTCTCAATTAGCACAAGAAACGCACAAACTGGATCATACAGCCGTAGGCAACTGGAACAAACTGGATCTGCAGAACATCACACCACAAGCAGTGCACCAAGAAGGGAAATTACCTGGCGAATCGCAGTGATGTAGTCGAGGCGAGCCAGCCACACCCACACCAGAGTTGCCGACGAGATTTGTAGGTATGAGGAGAAGGAGGAGGTGTGGTCACTGGTGGAAAAATGGCCTCTAGTCCCGATTCATAAGGGCCAGTCCCGGTTCTAGAACCGGGACCAATCACTCGGAACTAATGCTAGTCCCGGTTCACGCACGAACCGGGACCAATGGGTCTCCACATGGGCGGACGACCGACGAGGGGGGGGGTGGATCATTGGTCCCGGTTAGAACCGGGACCAATGGGTCCCCACGTGGCAGCGCCAGAGACGGACGGGGTGGATCATTGGTCCCGGTTCTTGGCACGAACCGGGATCGTTGGTCTCTGTGCCGCGGCGGGATTTTCGGGCTATTTTTGTGCCGCGGCAGGGTTTTGTGCCGTGGCAGGATTTCGGGCTATTTTTCTGCCGCGGCAGTATTTTTTTATAAATTTAATGGTACTACATATATACAGCAATAATGAAACCACGATATATATATTACACATCATGCATGATCACAAATATATACATCGTCTCATCCGTCTTCTTGGTCGAAACATATTATAATTATAAACGATACTCTCACACGCATTTGATCTAATTTACATCTTCTTTTATACACTTCACCCTTCCAAATGAAGTGGGTAATAGTATTCTCCTTTCGGATCTATGACTTGTTCTAACAAGAATCCGGTAATTTCCTCTTGAATTGCTTGCACGCGTTCTTGTGATAGAAGACCGTCCCACATCCGTTCGATCTAATATAAAGAAGGGGATCAATATATATGAATGAAACTAAACACAATTGGTGATAATAAAATAAAGTTGTGATTATTGTTTATCGTACTTCAATTTTTTTGATGTTCCGGCCTGCCCCCTTCTCTTTGGTCGTCTGGCGAATGAACTCGCGGACATAGTATCCACATAAGTTATTCCCGGCTTCCTGCCTCAAGCACTTTACGAGAACAGAGTTCAATCAAAATAATAATCAAGCATGATAATGGTGGTATTGAAACTAGAATCAAAGAGATGCGTGGATCTAGCAAGTAGTACTTACAGTCAATGGTTGAAATATAAGCTCTGGCTTCCAAACACCCCTAGTTTTGGCGGTGAACCGTTTCCAAGCCCTCTGGAGGCATTCCTGTATGTCCGCCCACTTTTCTAATGGTGTGCGTTTCGAGTCCAGGACTTTTACTACTCCGGTGTCAACAGAAATGATTAAGAGAATATAGTGGAAGCTTGACACACTAACAAAATATAACACGAGTCAATTATACGCTTAACATCGAGTAATCGAAAATAGAATGTGTACAAGACAGTAACACTCACGCAATGTTGTAAGGAAATAGTATTTCCCTTCTGTTGCTGAAATACTTCAACGCTTGGAACAAGTTATCCTCTGTCTCTTTGGGATTTGTTTTTAGAGTAACTTCATGAACGAAATTACAGTCAACAAACCCAAGGTCATAGATTTGTCCTTTGTTGCATTCTAGAATCTTCATTCTGCATATATAATTAGTATAGTGATTAGTAAGATTATACAAGCAACGAATGAGCTGAGCTAGAAAGGCTTAATTACAGAAATTAATAATAGTTACAAACAATAGGCACCGACGATAGTTCTGTCGATGGCGTCTTGTTGATAAAACTGGAATAATTCTGGAAATTCGATCAGTAGGAAGCCATCTCCATGACTGTAACGGTGGTGTTTATATGCAGCATAGATCCAGTTTTTGGAATCACCACAGGCTTGGATGTACCAGTTATGCAATCTTCGCATTTTTATTGGTAGATCTTTGACTAACTCGGGTTTGACGAGAGGAGCCCCGTACTGGTACACGTATGTTGTTTCTTGGTACCCCTCGAACTCATGCATACGGCTCATGTACTCAGTAATAGACAGTCCATATAATTAGGCTTTTTCTCCGTACAGTCGAACAAACTCTGGATCAATGTTCGGATCATGCCGCTCCTAGATCATCCACTCATTGGTATCGTACACTTTGAGCGGTTCGATCGATTGATTTTTCTGTTGTCCGAGCTGGGAAACTTCTTTCCCGACTCTCCGCTCTTTTGCCTCAGCCGACTTGGTAATAGAGCGATTATTGTCTGATGTGAGCGCTATGGGTTGGTGAAGCTGAACCTTAAGCGCGGCTGCTTTGGCTTTATCTTCTACGGTGAGCGGGAAAAATGCCTCTATCGGCTTTTTCTTGTTAGCCATGTCAATCTTCCACTTTTCATAATGGGCAGCTGCGGCCGCATCAGTTTCCTCATCTGTCTTCTCGCAAGGTAGCTTCTTCATATTCTGATGAGGTACTCTTGGGAGGGGCGATTGCTTACGTTTCAGTGATCGGAACATGCTCTTGCTGCTGCTGGTGGTGTTGCCCCCCTTAGTATACTTCCGCTTTTGTCTCTGAGGCTCAGGGGACGGAGACGGCTGACGCGGCGGTGGAGACGGCTGAGGCGGCGATGGAGACGGTTGCGCTGAGCGGTGAGGCGGTGAAGGCGACGGTTGCGCTGGAGAATGGTGAGGTGGCGGCGAAGGTGGATTGCTGCTCTGAGAAGTGGGTGGCCTTGGCGGCACATAATTTGGAAGCATGATGCGCTCCTTTAGCCATAGAATAGTCCCCCCTTTGGCTTCTCCTAGTTGAGTCGGCTCCATATCTTCCCCTGCAGGGTGGTCTAGCTTCAGCTCCTCAAAATCTTCCTTCACCTCATCCACCGTGACGACAGCGTACCCTTTTGGAACCGGTCTGCAGTGCCAAGTTGGGTTAGGCGCAATTGGTACCGTCATGCCGACCGTCGCGTCACCCTTAAGTTCATAACCTGCACCTTTAGCTCACAAGCTGTTGTCTCCGTGATATCATCCACTGGGTAGCGTTTAGGAGGAGATGTCGTCGGTGCATCATCATCAACATCATGGAGCTGCGTGGAAGCGACGCTGCTTTTCTTAATCGATGGGGCGCCGGTACCCTCGAATGCAGCTTCTACCACGTGCCGCTGAGATTGGCCGCTAGTACCTTGCTGGCTAAGTATGTCGAGTTGATCCTGGTGCCGCTTTAATGCTTCTTCTACATTACGCAGCCGGTCTGCAGCGGCCGCTTTCTCAGCTGCCTCCCTTTCCTTTCTCCTCTGATGGCTTTTATCGGGATATCTCTTCATTTCCGGGGGGAAGGCAACCTTCCACGGCTTGGAGCCTAGTGTGCCTCGTGCTCGTCCGTCGTGTTCAGGATTTTTAAGGGCCCGTGTGAGCTCGTCGTTCTCTCTATTGGGAATGAACCGTCCCGCTGCAACATCATCTACTGCATTTCTAATATCGTTGATGGGCAGTAGGGGATCATCTTTGTGTTTCTGTTTATATATTGCCCTCCCTTATTTGTCCAACGTGCCCCCATGGCCGTAAAACCAGTTTCTCGCCCGTGGTGTCCATGTTGCGGGCTCTGGTCTGATCCCGGCAGCTATGTAATTGACCTCAAGTGCATCCCACTTAGGCATGCAACCGGCGTAGCCAGCAGGCCCCATGTTATGATGGTACAGTTTCTTAGCAGCGTTCTTCGTATTTATTCTAGACCTTTCCTTAGCTTTCTCTGATGTCTTGTACTTCACAAAATCCTCCCACTGGTGTCTTAACTTAGCATAGCTGGCTTCATTCAAATTCGGAGTCTTCTCTACCTTGACAAAGTTATTGTACAGTTTCTTCTTCTAGTTCTTGAATGCATCGGCCATCTTGCTAAGAGAAAACTTCTTGACTCTTTGCACAAGCTCCCTTCTTGCTCTCTCCTCCTCATCTAGAGTCACATCTGGTTCCGGCAGGAGGAAATTAGTCATGAGCTTGTCAAAAAGCTTATCTTTGGCGTTGTCGCCGACATAAGGGACTCCACCGCCGCTTGGCCGATTACATTCTTGAACGGTGATCGGGATGTAGTCCCTCACAAGAACTCCGCATTGCTTGACAAATTTTCTTACAACATCGACGGGAGCTTGCGGTTCGCCATCTACACCGACCACGTCGATCCTATACCTCACAGTGTCATCCAACTTTTTTGTTGGGCCTCGTTTCGTTCTTACGGAAGAAGTTCTCGATCCGGAGGGCTAAAATAAGAAAGAGTGTTAATATATGCATGTATATATAGACAGCAGCATTTTAATTACAAAAATACATATATACACCTCGCCGGTGTTTGCGAGATTTAAGGTTCCGCCGGAGCCATCGCCTTCTTCCTTATCGGCTTCTCCCCTGTCGCAGGCTTCGGCTTCTACCTCACCGAAGCCGTCTCCTCGGTTGAGAGACTCATCTCTCTAACCGGAATCGTTTAGAAACTCACTCGTGACATCGATATCGATATCCTCATTTTCGCAGATCATCCCTTGGAGGATGTTTTCCTGATGTGTTGGATCCAGAGTATCTGCAAGTTAAACAATCAACACATGGCATCGATAATGATATGACAAGTTAAACATAGTTGAAATTTAACCCTAAGACATGCTTGGCAATTTAAGTGGGATCCGAAGGGTCCAAACCCTAGTACAGGAGAGACCCCGAAATCACCTACGAGGGGTTGATTTCAATCTCTTATTAAACTTGTAATTAAAGTTGTTTAACAATGCATGATTATGAGTCTATTATGTAGATCTCATTTTTCTGAACATTTTGATATATTATACATATTTTTATGACTTAGAAATAATTAGTTATTGAATTTATAAGATTAAACTCTTTTCTAAAATTATTTAAACAAATATTAAACTTTTACTGCATCATTATGACGTCAGCTCGGGGTGGGTTTTTTTTTCTCCACGGCAAAACTAGCCACAGAGACTGACGTGGGGGGCCCAAGCCACCTCAGATGCCACCCTGGCGGGGCTTGGTCAGCGCCCACGTCACGCCCACGTCACGCACACGCGACGCCACATCGACGCCACCGTGGCGCCACGTCGACGTCACCGTGGCGCCACGTAGGCTCGCTGGCGAACTGCCAGGCGGTGGTGGAAGACGGTGGAGAGAAGCGCGCGGGGTGACGCCACTGTCCCGGTTGGAACCAGCGCGATGCGGGCTACCTAAAACGGGCGGCGCCGCTACGGGAGGTGCACCGGAGCAAGCCGTTTGACGGTGGCCGGCGGCGGGCGGCGGCAGGTGCTCGTGGGGAGGACGATAAAGTGAGGGAGGGAGACGTAGGAGTGTTGCTGGAGCACCAGTGGCTCACTAGGAGGCCGATGGAGGGTGTGGCGAGGTCGTAGGAGGCCGGGCGCTGCCGGAATCAGTGGAGAACGCGGCGGCCAGAGTCGGGGAAGGTCGGGTCGATTGCAGCGAGGCGGAGCTTCCTTGCCTGCTCGCGGCGGCGGACAGTGGCGCTCGGCGACGGGTGTCGACGACGTGAAGCGGCCGCTCTGGATTTGGGCAGCCTGCCGGCGTCATTTTGCTCCGCCGCAAATTTTCCTTAGCCACGCGTCGATGTGCTTTGTGAATTGGGGGAGTTGGGGAGGAGGAAGGCCGGGGCTGTTAACTATACAGACCATTGGTCCCGGGTCATCCCAATAACCGGGACCAAAGGACCAACGGTCCCGGTTCGTGCCACCAACTGGGACCAAAGGTCTGGGGCACGAGCGTTGTTGTGCTGCCACGTGCACGGCCTTTGGTCCCGGTTAGTCCCACCACCCGGGACGAAAGGATCAACGGTCCCGGCTCGTGCCAACAACCGGGACCAAAGGCATGTTAATGGCAGCGCGTGCATCCAGGATCATCGGTCCCGGTTCGTGGGACGAACCGGAATCGTTGACCCGTTTTTTAAAATTTTGGCAAACCTTTTGGTCTTCCCGCCATTTTCAAATTTGTTTCTTCTTTAATTAATAAGATGTTTCAATTTAAGATGATTATTTATTTGGAATTTCAAAAAACTTTTAACAGGAAAAGTGCTTCAATTTAAATAACTAATCAAAAACCATTTTCTGTTTTCAAATATATTTTTTTAGACTATACAATTTTACTATTTTCAATTAAAATTGCATTAACAAAATATTTATTGCATAATTTGGAATTTCAAAAAAAATTAACAGGAAAAGTGCTTCAATTTAAATAACTAATCAAAAACCATTTTATGTTTTCAAATATTTTTATTTGGACTATACAATTTTACTATTTTCAACTAAAATTGCATTAACAAAATATTTATTGCATAATTTGGAATTTTAAAAAACTTTTAACAGGAAAAGTGCTTCAATTTAAATAACTAATCAAAAACCATTTTCTGTTTTCAAATATTTTTATTTGAACTATACAACTGTACTATTTACAATTAAAATTGCATTAACAAAATATTTATTGTATAATTTGGAATTTTTAAAAACTTTTCAAGATTTGAACTACAAGTACATGATATAATGCTTGTGAATTTAAAAAAATCATTTATAGGTTCACAACATGCTATTTTATCAGAGATCCAATTCAAGTTCAGCGAGGCTCAGCCCCGGGCTAAGAAGCTTCATGGCCGTTGTTTTGAATATAGTTTGAAACGGGCATAAGAAATTCAAAAATGATCCAAACAATGTGAAACCTTCGCGTGGTGTCATATTATGTGTCACAGTTGCAAGGAAAAATATTGAACTTGAAAAATTGCAAACATCATAAAAAATCCTTCAAAAATGACCTATCATGTTCGAGGTTTCATGGCATTTAGGTCAAACCACCAATGTTATGGCTAGAATCAGGGCATAGTTTGTGATAATGTGCACATATTGTGCACACATGTGCATATTGGGATGGCCTACGATGTTGCAGAAGGAAGTTTTCCTTTTTGACACACGAAAAAGCCAATTTCCATTTTTGAGGTGCCAAAATCGGGGTGTTCTGTGAAGCAACCACCAAATTAAAGTTTGGCATTGGTACCAAACCATTTTTCAAAAATATTATACCACCTTATATGGACAATTTCCCAACTGGTGTATCTGGAACCTTTCTGTCCATCCCTCATGAAAAAGACAAATTCCTACCGAATCGGTAGGAGGTTGCCAAGATTTGAACTACAAGTACATGATATAATGCTTGTTAATTTTTTAAAAAATCATTTATAGGTTCACAACATGCTATTTCATCAGAGATCCACTTCAAGTTCAGCGAGGCTCAGCCCCGGGCTAAGAAGCTTCATGGCCGCCGTTTTGAATATAGTTTGAAACAGGCATAAGAAATTCAAAAATGATCCAAACAATGTGAAACCTTCGCATGGTGTCATATTATGTGTCACAGTTGCAAGGAAAAATATTGAACTTGAAAAATTGCAAACATCATAAAAAATCCTTCAAAAATGACCTATCATGTTCGAGGTTTCATGGCATTTAGGTCAAACCACCAATGTTATGGCTAGAATCAGGGCATAGTTTGTGATAATGTGCACATATTGTGCACACATGTGCATATTGGGATGGCCTACGATGTTGCAGAAGGAAGTTTTCCTTTTTGACACACGAAAAAGCTAATTTCCATTTTTGAGGTGCCAAAATCGGGGTGTTCTGTGAAGCAACCACCAAATTAAAGTTTGGCATTGGTACCAAACCATTTTTCAAAAATATTATACCACCTTATATGGACAATTTCCCAACTGGTGTATCTGGAACCTTTCTGTCCATCCCTCATGAAAAAGACAAATTCCTACCGAATCGGTAGGAGGTTGCCAAGATTTGAACTACAAGTACATGATATAATGCTTGTTAATTTTTTAAAAAATCATTTATAGGTTCACAACATGCTATTTCATCAGAGATCCACTTCAAGTTCAGCGAGGCTCAGCCCCGGGCTAAGAAGCTTCATGGCCGCCGTTTTGAATATAGTTTGAAACAGGCATAAGAAATTCAAAAATGATCCAAACAATGTGAAACCTTCGCATGGTGTCATATTATGTGTCACAGTTGCAAGGAAAAATATTGAACTTGAAAAATTGCAAACATCATAAAAAATCCTTCACAAAATGACCTATCATGTTCGAGGTTTCATGGCATTTAGGTCAAACCACCAATGTTATGGCTAGAATTAGGGCATAGTTTGTGATAATGTGCCCATATTGTGCACACATGTGCATATTGGGGTGGCTTACGATGTTGCAGGAGGAAGTTTTCCTTTTTGACACACGAAAAAGCCAATTTCCATTTTTGAGGTGCCGAAATCGGGGTGTTCTGTGAAGCAACCACCAAATTAAAGTTTGGCATTGGTACCAAACCATTTTTCAAAAATACTATACCACCTTATATGAACAATTTCCCAACTGGTGTATCTGGAACCTTTCTGTCCATCCCTCATGAAAAAGACAAATTCCTGCCGAATCGGTAGGAGGTTGCCAAGATTTGAACTACAAGTACATGATATAATGCTTGTGAATTTTTTTAAAAATCATTTATAGGTTCACAACATGCTATTTCATCAGAGATCCACTTCAAGTTCAGCGAGGCTCAGCCCCAGGCTAAGAAGCTTCATGGCCGCCGTTTTGAATATAGTTTGAAACGAGCATAAGAAATTCAAAAATGATCCAAACAATGTGAAACCTTCGCGTGGTGTCATATTATGTGTCACAGTTGCAAGGAAAAATATTGAACTTGAAAAACTGCAAACATCATAAAAAATCCTTCACAAAATGACCTATCATGTTCGAGGTTTCATGGCATTTAGGTCAAACCACCAATGTTATGGCTAGAATCAGGGCATATTTTGTGATAATGTGCCCATATTGTGCACACATGTGCATCTTGGGATGGCTTACGATGTTGCAGGAGGAAGTTTTCCCTTTCGAAACACGAAAAAGCCAATTTCCATTTTTGAGGTGCCGAAATCGGGGTGTTGTGTGAAGCAACCACCAAATTAAAGTTTGGCATTGGTACCAAACCATTTTTCAAAAATACTATACCACCTTATATGGACAATTTCCCAACCAGTGTATCTGGAACCTTTCTGTCCATCCCTCATGAAAAAGACAAATTCCTGTTGAATCGGTAGGAGGTTGCCAAGATTTGAACTACAAGTACATGATATAATGCTTGTGAATTTTTTAAAAAATCATTTATAGGTTCACAACATGCTATTTCATTAGAGATCCACTTCAAGTTCAGCGAGGCTTTGCCCCGGGCTAAGAAGCTTCATGCCCGCCGTTTTGAATATAGTTTGAAATGGGCATAAGAAATTGTGCACACATGTGCATCTTGGGATGGCTTACGATGTTGCAGGTGGGATAAGGACGTGGGTAACCTTTAGTCCCGGCTGGTGGGTGCAACCGGGACTAAAGATGCCGGTGGGATAAGGACACGTGGGTAACCTTTAGTCCCGGCTGGTGGGTGCTGTTGGGTCCGCAGCATAGAAAACAAAAAAATTCCTACGATGAGAACTATACGCCAAGATCTATCTACTAGATACAGAGAAACGGGTGGACATACATCCATGGAGAACTTACCCTCGAAGACAACGAGTTTTGTTAACGAGTAGGAACTCGTGGTTGATGTAGTCGTACGCTTGCCGATCTCAAGATCGTGTGGAAGTCCGAGCGCCACAAATCAGCAGCGCATCCGTCCTCGCACACACGTTCAAGCCACCGGACAACCTCCTCGCTCCAGCGAATCAGCGGAAGCAGCAACTCCTTCCAGACGCAAGGCCACCGGGAACATGTATCTCGCTAATCCGAGACCATGGGGGAATATCTAGAGGGGGAGAGAGATCCTTCACGAGGAGGTGTGTGGATGAAGGAGGGAATGGGTGGCCTTTTATAGGAGGAGGGGGGTGCCCCCTCTCTCCATGGCCGGCGCATGGGGGGCTGACCCCTCACCTCCCCCATTCATGTGGTGGTAACCCCTCCATATTAAAATGCCCCTTAACATTCTCTTTTAAAGTCTCCACTTTAAATGCATTAAATTTCTCCAAATTTAATGCTCTCTCATTTAATAAAACTCTTTTATTTGTTTTATTCAGAATTTTGTTAATTACTTTAATTAACAAACATTCACATAAAACCCCTTGCAACATTTCAATATTACATGCAGAACCACTTTCTGCAATTTCACCCGAAACAATTCCGGTTTCTATCGAAACATTTTCTGCACTTTGCAAACCTTTTGTATGGAACATATGTGCTCCTAAATGGTGTCCGGAAACCCTTAAGTGTGTCACCCTACGGTTCGCGAATAATGCAGACATGATTGAGACTCCTCTCAGATCAATAATCAGAAGCAGGACCTGGAGATCCATACCGACTCCTGCATATTCAACGATGACTTCTGTGATCGTGAGAACCTTTAACGTCAGCAATTTAATCCCTTTGTCTCATGATATAATACATGTCCGAGATTCGATCATTGGTATCCAAATACCTAGTTTGATCTCGTTACCGACATGCACTCTTTTCTCGTTCCCGTGATATAACATTCTAGTGATCACATCACTTGCTTGCAAGCTATCTTAATGTGATATCACCGAGAGGGCCCAGAGTATATCTATCCGTCATCTGGATTGACAAATTCCACTCTTGATCCATGAGCCTCAACATAACACCTTTGTAGTACTGAACCCATCTTTATAGTCACCCTGTTACGGTGTGACGTTTGATGTTATCAAGATACTCTTCCGGTGTTAGCAATTAACATGATCTCATGGTCTAAGGACTAAGACTACTTTGTATGATGTTGTAGCAATATAAACATAATGACTTGATCGTAATGCTATACTTCGGATGAATGTTCATCACATCATTCCACAAATGTTGTGACCTTATTATTAACAACATCCAATGTCCATGATCAGGAAACTTTGATCATCTTGTTAATCAACAAGCTAGTCTATAAGAGAGGCATAACTAGGAACCCTTTTTGTTTATTAAACACACATGTATTGATGTTTCCTATCAATACAATTATAGCATGCAAAATAAACATCTATCATATACAAGAAATATATAATAACAACTTTATTATTGCCTCTCAAGGCATATTTCCTTCAGTCTCCCACTTGCACTAGAGACAATAATCTAGTTTACACAGTGATAAATCTAACACCCAAGGAGTTCTGGTGTTGATCATGTTTTGCCCTAGGGAGTACTTTAGTCAACGGATCTGCTACATTTAGGTCCGTGTGCACTTTACAAATCTTTATATCTCCATCCTTGACATTCTCGCGGATGGAGTGAAATCGGCGCTTAATATGTTTGGAATTCTTGTGAGACCTTGGTTCCTTTCCGTTGGCTATGGCTCCATTGTTGTCACAATAGATCACCATCGGGTCCAACGCACTGGGAACCACACCCAGTTCTGTAATGAACTCTTTCATCCAAACTGCCTCCTGCGCCGCTTCTGAAGTAGCAACATATTCCGCCTCCGTTGTTGATCCAGCCACCACAGGTTGTTTGGAACTCCTCCAACTAACTGCTACTCCGTCCAAGAGAAATACGTATCCGGATTGAGACTTAGAGTCATTCGGATCGGTGCCAAAGCTAGCATCGACATAACACTTAGCGACTAGCTCTTCTTCACCTCCGTATATAAGAAACATATCCTTAGTTCTTCTCAAGTACTTGAGGATGTTCTTTACCGCTATCCAGTGTTCCGAACCTGGATCAGATTGGTACCTACTAGTCAAACTAATAGCATGTGCCACATCTGGTCTTGTACATAGCATGGCATACATAATAGAGCCTATGGCCGAGGCATAGGGGATCTTATCCATCATCTCTCTTTCTTCCGCCGTAGCCGGACTTTTAGTCTTACTCAATGTCTTGCCTTGCAACATAGGTAAGAACCCCTTCTTACTTTCGTCCATATTAAACTTCTTTAATATCTTATCAAGGTATGTACTCTGCGATAGCCCAATTAGGCGTCTTGATCTATCTCTATAGATTTTAATGCCTAATATATATGAAGCTTCACCAAGGTCCTTCATCGAAAATTTGCTGTTTAGATAACTTTTAACACTGTTTAAAAGATCTATATCATTTCCAATCAATAATATGTCATCCACATATAATATCAGAAATGCCACATTGCTCCCACTCTCTTTCTTGTAAATAAAAGCCTCTCCATAAGTTTGGACAAATCCAAACTCTTTGATCACCTCATCAAAGCGGAGATTCCAACTCCGGGATGCTTGCTTCAGTCCATAGATGGATCGCTGAAGTTTTCATACCTTATCAGCATCCTTAGGATCGACAAAACCCTTTGGGTGTATCATATACAACTCTTCTTCAATATTACCATTGAGGAACGCAGTTTTGACATCCATCTGCCATATTTCATAATCGAAATATGCAGCAATTGCTAACATAATCCTAACCAACTTAAGCAACGCTACGGGAGAGAATGTCTCATCGTAGTCAACTCCTTGATTTTGTTGAAACCCCTTTGTGACAAGTCGAGCCTTATAGATGGTTACATTACCATCAGCATCAGTTTTTCTTTTGAAAATCCATTTATTCTCAACGGCCTTTCGATCGTGAGGTAAGTCCACCAAGGTCCAAACCTGGTTTTCGTATATGGATTCCATCTCGGATTTCATGGCTTCTAGCCATTTGTTGGAATCAGGGCTCATCATCGCTTCTTCATACGTCGCAGGGTCATCTATTTCATCAATCATGAAATTCATAACAGGATTGCCGTACAGTTCAGGAGCTGCACGTGTCCTGCTTGACCTGCGAGGTTCGGTAGTGTCCTCTTTTGGAGTTTCATGATCAATATCATTAGCTCTCTCTTCATTAGGTGAAGTCAACTCCGAAACAACTTCCGGTGCTGCGCTACTCGCCATTTCATGAAGAGAAGGTTCAATAACCTCTTCGAGTTCTACCTTCCGACTACTCACACCTTTCGCGAGAAACTCCTTCTCAAGAAAGGATCCATTCTTGGCAACAAAGACCTTGCCTTCGGATCTGTGATACAAGGTATACCCAATCATTTCCTTAGGGTATCCTATGAAGACGCATTTTTCCGCTTTGGGTTCGAGTTTATCCGGTTGAAGTTTCTTCACATAAACATCACATCCCCAAACTTTAAGAAATGACAGCTTAGGTTTGTTTCCAAACCATAATTCATACGGTGTCTTGACAACGGATTTAGATGGTGCCCTATTTAAAGTGAATGTAGCGGTTTCCAGTGCATAACCCCAAAATGACAGTGGCAAGTCAGTCAGAGACATCATAGATCGAACCATATCCAATAAAGTACGATTACGATGTTCTGACACACCATTACGTTGTGGTGTTCCGGCAGGCGTGAGTTGTGAAACTATTCCACACTCTTTCATGTGTGTGCTAAACTCGTAACTAAGATACTCTCCTCCACGGTCAGACCGTAGAAATTTGATCTTTCTATTACGATGATTTTCCACTTCATTCTGAAATTCTTTGAACTTTTCAAAAGTTTCAGACTTGTGTTTCATCAAATAGATATACCCGTATCTACTCAAATCATCCGTGAAAGTAACAAAATAACGATATCCACCTCGCGCCGACACACTCATTGGTCCACACACATCAGTATGTATGATTTCCAATAAATCTGCCGCCCGTTCCATTGAACCGGAAAACGACGTTCTAGTCATCTTGCCCATAAGGCATGGCTCACATGTATCAAATGATTCAAAATCAAGTGATTCCAAAAGTCCATCAGAATGGAGTTTCTTCATGCGTTTAACGCCAATATGACCTAGACGGTAGTGCCACATATATGCAGATATATCATTATCAAGTTTAATCCTTTTAGCATCAACATTATGAATATGCGTAATACTACTATCGAGATCCAATAGAAATAAACCATTAAACACAGGTGCATGACCATAAAAGATATTATTCATATAAATCGAACAACCATTGTTTTCAGATTTAAACGAATAACCACTTTGCATCAAACATGATCCGGATACAATGTTCATGCTCAGTGCAGGCACCAAATAACAATTATTCAGGTTTATAACTAATCCCGACGGCATATGGAGAGGCAGCGTTTCGACGGTGATCACATCAACTCTTGATCCATTGCCGACCCGCATCGTGACCTCATCCTTTGCTAGTTGTCGCTTGTTCCGCAGCCCCTGAACCGAGTTACATATATTAGCAACCGATCCCGTATCAAATACCCAGGTGCTACTACGAGTACTAGTCAAGTACACATCAATAACATGTATATCATATATACCTTTGTTTGCCTTGCCGGCCTTTTTGTCCGCCAAATACTTGGGGCAGTTGCGCTTCCAATGGCCAGTCCCCTTGCAATAGTAGCACTCGGTGTCAGACTTAGGGCCAGCTCGGGGTTTCTTTTCAGGCGCGGCAACAGATTTGCCGCCCTTCTTTCCCTTCTGCTTGCCTTTCTTGTCCTTCTTGAAACCGGTGGTCTCATTGATCATCAACACTTGATGTTCTTTCCTAATCTCCACTTCTGCAGTCTTAAGCATTGATAGAAGCTCGGGAAGAGACTTCTTCATGCCCTGCATATTATAGTTCATCACGAAGCTCTTGTAGCTAGGTGGCAGAGATTGGAGAACACGATGTATGCCTAAGTCAATGTGAATCGTTATTCCCAAGGACACAAGCTTATCGGCGTACCCAGACAATTTGAGTACGTGCTCACTAACGGAGCTGTTCTCTTCCATCATGCAGCTAAAGAACTTTTCAGAAGCATTATAACTCTCTACGGCAGCATGGGTATCAAAAATCATTTTCAGTTCTCCCATGGTATCAAAGGCATTGCCATTTTCGAAACGTTTTCGAAGTTCTGGTTCTAGCCCATACAGTATGCCGCAATGAACTAAGTTGTGGTCCTCCTGACGAGTTATATAGACGTTCTTTTCCTCGTCAGGGGCATCAGGAGCTGGTGGGGGGCCTAGCGGCACCTCTAGCACATATTGCTTTTGTGCAGCAGTGAGGAGAATCCTCAAATTCATAGCCCAGTTGGTGAAGTTGCTACCATTCGCAGCAAGTTTCCCTTTCTCCATGAACAAATTGAAATTAAAAGCAGGTGGTGCCATCTACAACAGAATTTGTAAAATATATTTAGACTAAGTTTATGAAAGATTGAGTTCAACTAATCCAAATTACTAATGAACTCCCACTCAAAAACGACATCCCTCGTGTCCTTTTGGTGATGACATGAATCAAATCCACTACACCAAGTCCGATCATCACGTGAGTCGGTGTAGCTTCAAACGCGAGTATCTATATAGGCATCATATCAACTATATGACTCATGCTTAACCTTTCGGTCCATGTTCCGAGGCCATGTCTATACATGCTAGGCTCGTCAAGTAAGAACCTTAGTATTCGCGCGTGTAAAACTATCTTTCACCCGTTGTATGAAAGCGTAGAGTCGAGAACACCCGATCATCACGTGATGCCTTAAACACGATCTACAAAACGGTGCATACTTAAGGAAGAACACATTTTATCTTGATATCTAAATGAGGGATCATCTTATAATGCTACCAAAAGCGCCAAACTAGCAATATAAGATGCTAACATCTAATGTGTGAAGTGAGGTGATATCGTCCATGCATTTGATCTCTATCATTTGCATCGTGGTATGATCTCTATCATTCCTTTGTGTGTAAGGCGAAGTTCTATGGAACTTACACGTTAAGTGAGTTGTAAGAGTATATATCATACATCTACTTACAACAATACCATATCAAGACACTAGCCCAGCAACGATCTAAACTAGACGCCTCTAATTTATCAATTGCAAGTTTTACGTGGCTTAGGGCTTTCAGAGATAGAACCGGTCCTACCTACGAACATGAACCACAACGAGGATAACCAAGTTATTAGCAACTCGTTGTAAATCTGATATTGACTATAGTAGGAGAGACAGACACCCGTCAACCACTTATGCAAAACAAGCTGCATGTCAGTCGTGGAACCGGTCTCATGTACGATGACATGTAAGGTTGGTCCGGGCCGCTTCATCCCACTATGCCACCAATATCCAAAGTACATAGAAGATGCAATAACATGATCATCATCGCCCACATATAAACATATGTGTACTACCCGTGCAAAGCACCCACGCATAGATCAGGCTCTGATACCACTGTTGGGTTCGCAGCATAGAAAACAAAAAATTTCCTACGATGAGAACTATACGCCAAGATCTATCTACTAGATATAGAGCAACGGGTGGACATACATCCATGGAGAACTTACCCTCGAAGACAACGAGTTTTGTTAACGAGTAGGAACTCGTGGTTGATGTAGTCGTACGCTTGCCGATCTCAAGATCGTGTGGAAGTCTGAGCGCCGCAAATTAGCAGCGCATCCGTCCTCGCACACACGTTCAAGCCACCGGACAACCTCCTCGCTCCAGCGAATCAGCGGAAGCAGCAACTCCTTCCAGACGCAAGGCCACCGGGAACATGTATCTCGCTAATCCGAGACCATGGGGGAATATCTAGAGGGGGAGAGAGATCCTTCACGAGGAGGTGTGTGGATGAAGGAGGGAATGGGTGGCCTTTTATAGGAGGAGGGGGGTGCCCCCTCTCTCCATGGCCGGCGCATGGGGGGCTGACCCCTCACCTCCCCCATTCATGTGGTGGTAACCCCTCCATATTAAAATGCCCCTTAACATTCTCTTTTAAAGTCTCCACTTTAAATGCATTAAATTTCTCCAAATTTAATGCTCTCTCATTTAATAAAACTCTTTTATTTGTTTTATTCAGAATTTTGTTAATTACTTTAATTAACAAACATTCACATAAAACCCCTTGCAACATTTCAATATTACATGCAGAACCACTTTCTGCAATTTCACCCGAAACAATTCCGGTTTCTATCGAAACATTTTCTGCACTTTGCAAACCTTTTGTCTGGAACATATGTGCTCCTAAATGGTGTCCAGAAACCCTTAAGTGTGTCACCCTACGGTTCGCGAATAATGCAGACATGATTGAGACTCCTCTCAGATCAATAATCAGAAGCAGGACCTGGAGATCCATACTGACTCCTGCATATTCAACGATGACTTCTGTGATCGTGAGAACCTTTAACGTCAGCAATTTAATCCCTTTGTCTCATGATATAATGCATGTCCGAGATTCGATCATCGGTATCCAAATACCTAGTTTGATCTCGTTACCGACATGCACTCTTTTCTCGTTCCCGTGATATAACATTCTAGTGATCACATCACTTGCTTGCAAGCTATCTTAATGTGATATCACCGAGAGGGCCCAGAGTATATCTATCCGTCATCTGGATTGACAAATTCCACTCTTGATCCATGAGCCTCAACATAACACCTTCGTAGTACTGAACCCATCTTTATAGTCACCCTGTTACGGTGTGACGTTTGATGTTATCAAGATACTCTTCCGGTGTTAGCAATTAACATGATCTCATGGTCTAAGGACTAAGACTACTTTGTATGATGTTATAGCAATATAAACATAATGGCTTGATCGTAATGCTATACTTCGGATGAATGTTCATCACATCATGTCACAAATGTCGTGACCTTGTTAGTAACAACATCCAATGTCCATGATCAGGAAACTTTGATCATCTTGTTAATCAACAAGCTAGTCTATAAGAGAGGCATAACTAGGAACCCTTTTTGTTTATTAAACACACATGTATTGATGTTTCCTATCAATACAATTATAGCATGCAAAATAAACATCTATCATATACAAGAAATATATAATAACAACTTTATTATTGCCTCTCAGGGCATATTTCCTTCAGGTGCAACCGAGACTAAAGTTGTCGGTGGGATAAGGACGCGTGGGTAACCTTTAGTCCCGGCTGGTGGGTGCAACCGAGACTAAAGCTGTCGGCGGGATAAGGACGTGTGGGTGGACGCACTGCTCGATGAGATAAAGCATGTAGCGCACGACGCCCTGTCGGAGGAACAAGACAAAGTAGAAGCGGCACCGTGCCTATAAAAGGACCATCGATACGCCATGGCAAGCAGCTCAACAAGCCAACATAGGTAGAGAGAGTCTCATCCCCATGGATGGAGGGTTGGGAAATCTCCCGCGGCGGAGCTTCTCGAAGATGTCGTTGGTGCACACGCCCTACGGCATCTTCGGAAGCTCCGCCTCGGAAAAATTTCCCTGCAAGCCCGTGAAAGACTCCATCTCCTCTAACAGTGTTGGGAAAAGGGTTGAGAAATCTCCCGTGGCGGAGCTTCTCGAAGATGTCGTTGGTGCACACGCCCTACGGCATCTTCGGAAGCTCCACCTCGGAAAAATTTCCCTGCAAGCCCATGAAAGACTCCATCTCATCTAACAGTGTTGGGGAAAGGGTTGAGAAATCTCCCGTGGCAGAGCTTCTCGAAGATGTCGTTGGTGCACACGCCCTACGGCATCTTCGGAAGCTCCGCCTCGGAAAAATTTCCCTGCAAGCCCGTGAAAGACTCCATCTCCTCTAATAGTGTTGGGGAAAGGGTTGAGAAATCTCCCGTGGCAGAGCTTCTCGAAGATGTCGTTGGTGCACACGCCCTACGACATCTTCGGAAGCTCCACCTCGGAAAAATTTCCCTGCAAGCTCGTGAAAGACTCCATTACATAAAGTTTCGATACATCACATAAAGTTTCCATACATCACATAAAATTTCCATACATTACATAGATTTACATAGGGTTTAGGGTTTAGGATATGAATCCTTCGTCGCGTATGTCGATCTCTTGCCTATGATCGCTTCTTAGGCCGTAACCATGGAGCATCTTCTTTGCTTAACGGGATGCTTGGGTCAGTTTTCACGGTGAAGGGCGGAATTTCATCAAACTTATCATAATCTGTTGACATGTCTGTCTTGTCCTCGACTACCGCGATGTTTCTTTTCCCTGAAAGAACTATGTGACGCCTAGGCTCATCGTCTGATGTATTCGTTTCCTTATTTTTTCTTTTTTTTGGTCTAGAGGACATGTCCTTCACATAAAAAACCCGAGCCACATCATTGGCTAGGACGAATGGTTCGTCTGTGTAACCAAGATTCTTAAGATCCACTGTTGGCATTCCGTACAGCTAGTCTACCTTTACCCCTTCTCCATTCATGTTGACCCAACTGCACCGAAACAATGGGACCTTAAAAGTAGGTCCATAGTCAAGTTCCTATATCTCCTCTATGTAACCATAGTATGTGTCCTTTTTCCCATTCTTGCATGTTGCATCAAAGCGGACACCACTGTTTTGGTTGGTGCTCTTTTTATCTTGGGCAATCGTGTAAAATGTATTCCCATTTATCTCGTACCCTTGGAAAGTCAATACAGTCACAGATGGTGCCGCGGCCAACAAGTAGAGCTGATCTCCAATAGTGGTGTCATTCATGAGATGTAATTGCAACCAAGTGCCGAAAGTCTCCATGTGGTTTTTTAAATCTAGTAGTCATCCTTCCCCGGGAACTTGGAGCGTACAACATTCATGTGTTCCTCGATATACGGAGCCACGAAGGTAGAACTTTGGAGAACTATGTAGTGTGCTTGATTCAAAGAATGTCCGTCCCTAAATATCATTGCTTTCTTTCCTAGCGTGCCTTTTCCACTCAGTCTCCCCTCATACCATGATTCAGGAACACCAATCGGCTTAAGGTCAGAAAGAAAGTCTACACAGAACCCAATGACCTCCTCTGTTCCATAGCCCTTGGATATGCTTCCTTCTGGCCTAGCACGGTTACGAACATATTTCTTTAAGACTCCCATGAACCTCTCGAAGGGGAACATATTGTGCAGAAATACAGGACCGAGAATGTAAATCTCTTCGACTAGGTGAACTAAGACATGCGTCATAATATTGAAGAAGGACGGGGGAACACCAACTCAAAACTGACAAGACATTGGACCACATCCTTCTGTAGCCTTTTCAGACTTTCTCGATCGATTACCTTCTGAGATATTGCATTGAGGAATGCACATAGCTTCACAATGGCTAATCGAACATTTTCTGGTAGAAGCCCTCTCAATGCAACCGGAAGCAACTGTGTCATAATCACGTGGCAATCATGAGACTTCAGGTTCTGAAATTTTTGCTCTGCCATATTTATTATTCCCTTTATATTTGACGAGAAGCCAGTCGGGACCTTGATATTGTAAAGGACTTCAAAAAAGATTTCCTTCTCTGCTTTGGTAAGAGCGTAGCTACTTAAGTATTTACGTCCTTTATCAGTATGCTTGTTGTGTGGGTCTTTGATACGTTGCTGGTCCTCCCGTGCTTCTGGTGTATCTTTTGTCTTCCCATACACGCCCAGGAAGCCTAGCAGGTTCACGCAAAGATTCTTCATCACGTGCATCACGTCGATTGAAGAATGGACCTCTAGGTCTTTCCAATACTCAAGCTCCCAAAATATAGATTTCTTTTTCCACATAGCTGTGTGTCCGGTAATGGGGTCTTTCAGAACAGATTGACCGCCAGGACCCTTTCCAAAGATTACTTCTAGGTCCTTCACCATACCAAATACATCAGCACCTTTAGGGAGCTTAGACTTCTTCCGGTAATCTGCATCACCGTTGAAATTCTTGCCTTTCTTTCTTACTTGATGATTGGTCGGAAGAAATTTACGACACCCCAGGTACACAACCTTATTACATTTATCCAAATATGTACCTTTAGTATTATCTAAACAGTGTGTGCATGCATTGTATCCCTTGTTTAACTGTCCTGAAATGTTACTAAGAGCAGGTCAATCATTGATGGTTACAAACAACGACGCTCGTATGTCAAATGGCTCATGTTTGTGCTCATCCCACACCTTTACACCTGGTTCTTCCCACAACTACAAAAGTTCATCGACTAATGGCCTTAGGTACACATCAATGTCGTTGCCGGGTTGCTTCGGTCCTTGGATGAGCACTGGCATCATAATAAACTTCCGCTTCATGCAGGACCAAGGAGGAAGGTTGTAGATACATAGAGTCACTGGCCAGGTGCTGTGACTACAGCTCTGCTCCCCAAAAGGATTCATGCCGTCTGTACTTAGACCAAACCATAAGTTCCTCGCATCACCTGCAAAGTTCGAGTATTTCTCTCGATGGTTCTCCACTGCGACCCATCGGCGGGGTGTCTCAGTTTCCCGTCTTTCTTACGCTCTTCTTTGTGCCATCGCAACAACCTGGCATGCTCTTTATTTCTGAACAGACGTTTCAACTGTGGTATTATAGGAGCATACCACATAACCTTAGCAGGAACCCTCTTCCTGGAGGGCTCGTCATCGCCCTCAACATCACCAGGGTCATCTTGTCTGATCTTGTATCGACATGCATTGCATACCGGGCATTTATCCATATTCTCGTACTTCTCACCGCGGTACAGGATGCAGTCATTAATGCATGCATATATCTTCTCCACATCTAATCCCAGAGGGCAGATAGTCTTCTTTGCTTCGTACGTTGTCTCGGGCAGCTCGTTATCCCTTGAATGCTTCGGCTTCATTATTTTCAGTAACTTCTCAAATCCCTTGTCAGATAAGCCAGTCTCTGCCTTCCATTTTAGCAGTTCAAGTGTGGTACCGAGCTTTGTGCTGCCATCTTCGCAATTTGGGTACAACAACTTGTTGTGATCCTTTTGCATGGCATCCAACTTAAGATTCTCCCTTTCTGTATCACATTATTCCTTTGCATCAGAAATGACCCGACCAAGACCATCAGCGGGCTCATCCGACGCCCATTGTTCTTCTTCATTGCCGCCTCCCTCTTCTTCATTGTCTTCCATTGCAGTATCATCGTATTCTTTAGGGGACATAGGATAGCTGTCATCATCCTCCTCTTCTTCATTTTCTTCCAGCCTAACCCCTCTTTCTCCGTGCATGGCCCAACAATAATATCCGGGCATGAAACCTCTCCGAAGCAGATGGCTTTGAAGGATTCTCGGGGCATAGTGCTCCGCCACGTTCCGACAGTCGATGCAGGGACAAGGCATAAAATTATCCACTTTGTTTGCCTTAGCCAAATCGATAAATTTATGGAGGCCTGCAATAAAATTGGAATGGCGTCGGTCGCCATACATCCATCGCATCCGTGCATCGATCTACGTCATAATAATTAACCATTACAATAACATCGTGAATAGTAAAATGACCACCCTACATGGACAGATGTAATATTTTTGTATCAGTTACAGATAAAGAAGATAAGGTTGCTAACCTCAGCCGAGGATACCGTGTTATGCGAACTAAAGTGTGGCTCGGACATTTCGTCGAACACCTTGTGTGCAATCAAAGAAAAAAAGAGCTAGCACCCACACCTCACACATAATCCAGCAAAATTTGGTGGGCAAAGGGTTGGGCTTATATATAGCCAGGGGAGGGTTTTTGGTCCCGGTTATTGCCACGAACCGGGACCAAAGCCCCTCCCGCGCGACACGTGGCGGCCCAGCAACTCGCACCCCACCCAGGTCATTGGTCCCGGTTAATGCATGACCCGGGACCAATGACTTCGGTGAGGGGCGCGTTGCTGGGCCGCCACGTGTCGCGCGGGAGGGGCTTTGGTCCCGGTTCGTGGCAATAACCGGGACCAATGCCCCCGTCGCTTCGTCGTCCCCGTGCATAAATATGAGGCCACAGCGCTCGCTTTCGCCATCGCCTTTGCCTCTCTGCAGTCCCTCTCCACCCCACCACTTTAGCAATCGCCTCTCCACCGCGCCGTCGTCTCGCCTCCCCTCCCTCTCCAATCTCCACCGCGCCGTCATGGAGGTGCCCACGCTCAACCACTATGAGGCGGCGCAGTTTGCGATCTACGGCATCCTCGCGCCGCCGTGTGTGACCCTTCCCACCGGATTTCGCATCAGCGAGGGGGGTGTGCCGGTGGCTCCGCTCCTCAACCCCCGCGGATACGAGATGGAGTACGTCATCGCGGAGCGTCGCCGCCAACTGCCCGCGTGCATTAGGGCGTTGCCCTGGTACGCGGCGGGCAGCGAGTATTGGCCCCGGCTGTTCAAGAAGGAGCGGAAGGCCAAGCTTGTCAACCGTTTCGTGGACGGGCGCCTGGTGCACCTGGATCGCCGCAACCAAGAAGTGCGGGAGTTGTTCTGGTCCGTCCCTGGACGGACCATCTGCACCGCCATCGACGCCGCTATACGCGCAGACGAGCTCCGTCTCCCGAACAACGCCGAAATCGTGGAGATTTCGTCCGACGACGACGAGGAAGCCGGCGGCACGGAGGACAACGGCTCGGAGGACAGCGGCAGCGGAAGTGTTGTCGACTAGGAATTTATAAACTCGCATCTTTATTTGTATGGAAAAATTTATGGTCGAATAATAAAATGTCTCAATTTAGACCTTTGTCTCGATTAATTCGTGAAAGATTTGTTCAAAAATAGTGATCAATTCAATTTCTACCTCGAATTAATTTCTGCCCCGAATTAATTTACATTAATTGTCCTGGACTGCTGACCGTCGCGGGGTTTTTGGTCCCGGTTGGTGGCATGAACCGGAACCAATGCCTCGCAGAGCGCCACGTGTGCGTCGCGGGGGCATTGGTCCCGGTTCATCTGTAAGCATTGGTCCCGGTTTGTGGCACGAACCGGGACCAATGCCCTGGCGGCATGAACCGGGACCGGTGCCTAGCATTGGTCCCGATTACGGAAACGAACCGGGACCAATAAATTTGGGCGCTGGACCAAAGGCCCTCTTTCTACTAGTGGGTCTAGAATAATGGAGCAGCTAGGGAGCAGATGGCGGACCACTTAAATCGAAGCAGTAATGGAGGAGGCAGAAGATGCAGACTTACAACTACACCTATAAAAGATCAGCAATTTTCCTTTATCTCAACCATAGGTAAAAGTAATAATTGTAATACCTACAAACATACATATTGCTAAGTATTACTGACTTCTATTCTTTGCTAAGTACTCCCTCGGTCCTAAAATAAGTGACTTAGGTTTGTTTAAATTCGAATGTATCTAGACACGTTTTAGTATGTAGATACATGCGAATCTAGACAAAGCTAAGTCACTTATTTTGGGACGGAGTGAGTACTCCCTCGGTCCCAAAATAAGTGACTTCCATTTGTTTAGATTCAGATGTGTCTCACACTAAAACATGTTTAGTTACTCCATGCGAATCCAAGTCACTTATTTTGGAACGGAAGAAGTATTTCTTATTTATTGATAGCATTATACAAATTAACATGTTTTAAAATGTATAATACAGTACTATAATTCGTTAGGCATGTGAATGAAGAAATCATAGTCTTTTACAAAAGAGTAGATCATGAGTTCCCGTGCTCCAGTTATTTAACAAAAAAAATGCAAAATCATATTCGTGAGTTTGTATTTTCAATTTTTTTTTTAAAAAAAATACTCGTACGAGGGTCATTTTGTGAAATTCCCCTTGCCAAATTCCCGACAAACTTCGAAGCCCACAGGACGCGTCTTCCTCCTCGCTCTCTCCCCTCTTCCTCGCTCGACGCCGTCTGACGCCACCCGACGCCACCCACCGCCTTGGTCCACCCCCCCTCCCGCCCCATGCAGCCGCATCCGCCTTGCTTCTCCTGAGCCCCGCTGCCGCCTCTCAATTCCTCTCGCGCATCGTCGCCGCCTCCCTCTTCCTCCCTCGCGTGTCCCACTTCACCTCGAGTTCAAAATGTGATTTTCCCCACTCTGGCGGCCGGATATGTAGCGGCAGCGCTAGATCTTCAGTGGTGGTGGCCTGCCGGAGCTACGAGACTGAGGACCCCATCGGTGAGCTTCTGCTGCCGGAGCGGAAGACCGGGATCTGCCGCTGCCGGAGCTGTAGACGGGGAGCTGCTGCTGGAGCAAAATTCACGTCTTCCCCGAGCTGAAGCCGTCGGCCAGCTCTCCAGCTTGCTTCTGCTGCTTTCGGCTGACATCCAGGGGCCGGTGCCCCTCCTACCATGTGAGCACGACCTCTAATTCAGACTATGAATTCTATAAAATCAATTTGTGTGCCTTCCGGAAGACCTTGTTCTGTTGTGTGACTTCGAAAGGTTGCTGTAAAAATACATATTGCAGGTCTTTTCTGTGTTGTTCTGAACTGGACTATATTTTCCTGTGTTGTTCTAAACTAAAAATTCAGACCTGATTGAATGGGTGCTCTAGCATTTAAGTGTAGTTCCAACTTCCAAACTATAAGTTAAGTTACAAATGTGCTATTTGGTGCAGTTTATAGCTGAAACACAACGTTAACTTGTGTTGTCAATTGTATGCACAAGATGAGTTGCAGATTGCAGAGTACACTTTTAGGCTTCCTATAAAATTCACCCGTTCCACTTGCCAGCATTCAGTTCATAATTCTTATGGCCTGGGCAACTCATGTGTATCAGGAATTGAATGTAGTAGGCCATGTAGTATTTTAGTTAACGCTTAAGGTAAGCCAACAACACTTCAGAATTTGTTCTTCTAAATATGTGAGAATTTTGGAGTAGCCAAGTTTTTTTAGATAACTAACACTACTTTTCTCATGAAACTAGTTTTAAACTGAATGTATAGTTGGAGTACTATATGATTCGGCTCATTGCAAATTGAGGTCACCAAGCATTTTTCAAATTGTGAAATGTGGTCAACAAACATTGCCAAACATTTACTTGTTGTGATAGCTCAATGACCAAGGAGCAGCAATTACAGCTCGAGTATATCTCCTGTAGTCCAGTCATTGTTTGAATACCAAACGGACTTTATGAAAATATGCTTTCAGTTACTCCTGTAAAGAAAAAGATTTCAGCTTGTTTATTTCAATATTAGTATTCTATACTCCGTATAGCTCTGCTCTATTTATCATTTGTTACAGCTATGCCATTTGACCCAAGTAAAATTCTCAACATATCCTAGGTTACATAAAGATTCTTAGTAACACAACCTGAACCTGCTATTGTATTGTCTGTTATTTTATTGTATTGCCCCAAGTACTAACTTCTTGTTTAGTACTCTGATTTTTAACACTAATTTTTGTCTAGACGGGATAGTGACATTCAACAATAATCAGGCAACTTGGGCAACAAAAAACAGTTGATAAATTGGTACCAGAAACTTTGTTCAACCAGGATTCAACATGAAGCTTGCCTGATTCTGTCTTGTAATTGTTGCTAGGTACAATGGAATGAACCATATCACTTTATTATCCAAACAGGTTGCTTTGGTATACAAATTCATAGAACTATTATCACTTTATTATCCAAACATGGAACCATACAAATATTCATATTTGAATGTCATCAGAAAATAGAACATGAACTTCAGATTCACTGGAAAAAACCCTCTAGGACTCATTAAGTTGGGAGTTCTAAGCCTAGCACTTTCTAGCCCTTTTTTGATCCATCTCTTTCACTTATTGCCTGACATATTCTGGCCCTTCTTTGATCCTTCAGATTCTTCTCCCTTCTTTGATCATTCAGATTCTTCTCCTGGCTTTTTCCAAGAACTTGTGCCATGAAGAGAGAAAAGTTACTTGGTAAGTTGGTTTATTTGTCCACTGCTAGTATGAATTCTGTATCATAATTTCTTCATCTGGAGTTCTTGTTTGTTTTCCCTGTTTCACAATTCACGACATACATAAGAAACCAAAATCAAAAAGAGCGCAAGAAACAAAGCAGCACATATGAGGAGACAGGAATACATTACCTTTGCTTCTTCGATGACAGGGGAGCAACAACATCGAGCTAAAGCGATCTCAGAGGGAGGCGCATGAGTGGCTGTCCACCAGGGAGGCACCCTTGGAGCCGAGCTCTATGAGGGAGGCGCATGAGTGGGGCTGTCCACGAGGGAGGCGCCGCCAGAGCCGAACTCAACGAGTGAGGCACATGATGGCTGTCCACGAGGGAGGCGCCGTCAGAGCCGAACCTGACGAGGGAGGCGTGTCAGACCTGTGATCAACGAGGGAGGCACTTCGGGGGCGACGAGCGAGGTGCGTCGAGGGCAACGAGGGGGGCTCCGCCGTCACGCCCGAGCTTGACCCCCGTGATTTCGGAGCAGGTGACAAGCCCCCCGACCTGTCCACGAAGAATTGGGAATTTGGGGAAAAGGAGTTGGAGAGGGATTTGGTAGGAGTAGCTTCGATTTCAATTCCAGATACGCCGTGTAGCAGTTTACATCTATAAGGATCTACTCTACCTAATACTACACCAGATTGGTGATTAAATTCAGCATGTCCTGAATATTACAGAGTTATGGCATATATAGCCTCACCGCTCACAGACGAGCTTAAACGGAATAGTTGGCCGTTACAACTTGACGGTCACGTAAGTGACGTGGCTTCATCTCAGCCTTTCTTCTCATCTTCCGTCAACCACCAGATGTATCCGTCTTCTACGTCATCTTCTAGTGACAGCTGTGCCAGAGCAGCAGGGTCAGGGTCCTGACAATTGCCTCCCCCTAAAGATGATCCTTGTCCTCGAGGATCGGTGGAAGAAAACCATCGACGGATAGTTGCAGCATAGAAGTCTGGGAATGTGCTTTTGATGAATCCCGCATCTTCCCAGGTAGCATCCTCCTGTGACATGTTAAGCCATTGTACTAACCACTGTGTGACAAGGACTAGGTGGCGTGGGATAGCACGAGTATCCAGTACCAGGATAGGTTCAGTTTTGATGTTACCTTGAGCATCAATCAGTGGTAAGTTGGCTTCAGGGATAGCTTTGGCGCCCAGGTGCTTCTTCAATTGACTCACATGAAAAACATTATGTATTTGAGTACCAGGTGGCAGAAGTATCTGATAGGCCACAGGGCCAATGCGCTGGAGAACTCGGAAGGGGCCGTAATATTTGGTAGCTAATTTTAATCCATGTCTAACATCGAAGGCAGCCATGCGATAAGGCTGTAGCTTGAGGTAAACCATATCACCAACCACAAACTGACGCTCAGTACATTTAGTATCAGCGTACTTTTTCATGCGAAGCTGTGCGTGGAGTAGATTGGCTTTCAATTGTTGGAGCATGAGTTCTTTTTGCTGCAGAAATTCACTTGCATCACCTTCAGAAGGGCCAGGAATTGAAATTTCACTAACCAATGGCGCTGTAAATCCATACAGAGCCTGAAAAGGAGTAAATTTGGTTGCTGTGTGATAAGTGGAGTTATACCACTATTCTGCTAGTGACAACCAGAAACTCCAACGTTTGGGTTCAGTAAAAGCCATGTTGCGCAGATAGGACTCGAGACACTGATTTACTCATTCCGTTTGGCCATCTGTCTGAGGATGATAAGCTGTGCTCATGCGTAGATCCACTTTTAGTGTTCTGAATATTTGCTGCCAGAATTTGCTGGTGAATATCCGGTCTCGATCAGTAACAATTGACTTGGGCATATCGTGGAGCTTGAATATGTTGTCAATGAATGCAGTAACAACAGAATTGACTGTATATGGGTGAGCAAGTGGAATAAAATGAGCATATTTAGTCAATCGACACACGACGACTAAGATTACCTCCTTGCCATTGGATTTAGGGAGCCCCTCTACAAAGTCCATGGAAATGTGGCGCTAAGCCATATCAGGGATGGGTAGTAGAACTAACATGCCTGGGTAGTGACAGTGCTCAGCTTTGGATCGTTGGCAAGTTGGGCATTGCTGGATGAATAGTTCTACATCTTTCTTCATGTTAGTCCAATAGAAAATCCTTTTCAGCCATTGATAACTTGCTCTTGTGCTAGAATGTCCTCCAATAGGTGAAGAATGAAAAGTGGCCAGTAATTTGTTCTTGAGTGTGTTATCTGCACCTACTGCAATTCTGCCCTTGTACCTCAAAAGTCCAGAATGATAAGTATAATGGTTGGGTAGTATTGTTCCTGCAGTAGCTTGAGCAATGAGTTGTTGAAGGTGGTTATCCTGGGAGTAAGATGATTCAATGTCTTCTGTCCAGCCAGGACTAACAGTAGTGATGGCCATGAGCTGATCCTTTCGAGAGAGAGCATCAGCTACTCTGTTATCTTGTCCTTTCTTATACTCAATTTCATAGTTGAATTCCAACAATTTCAGAAGTAACTTGTACTGCATGCCAGTAGTTACCCTCTGTTCATTCATGAACTTTAGACTCTGGTGATCAGTTTTTATAATCAACTTATTTCCCAGAAAATAATGGCGCCATTTCTTCAAGGATTCCAATATAGCTATAGCTTCTTTTTCATATGTGGATAAGGCAGCTGCTTTGATACCTCGGGCTTTGCTGTAGAAAGCAATAGGTTTTTTATTCTGCATTAGAACACCACCTATGCCATTGCCTGAAGCATCACACTCAAGAATGAATGGGGCAGTAAAATCAGGCAGTGCTAAGACAGGTGCTGTGATCATGCATTGTTGTAACTGTGCAAAAGCTGCTGTTTGTTGCTCAGTCCAATTAAATGCCTCCTTCTTGAGCATATCATATAATGGTTTGCATATTTGACCATATCCTTTAATGAAATGTCTGTAATAGCCAGTCAAGCCAAGAAAACTCCTTAACTGGGTAACAAATGTGGGAAGTGTCCAGTCCTTGATTGTAGCAATCTTGGCTGGATCTGTTGCAACTCCAGTCTTGGAAATAATATGGCCAAGATACTCCACATGGTGTGTTCCAAATGTGCATTTGCTTTCCTTAAGGAACAGGGAATGTTTCTTCAACAGCTCCAACACAATTATCAGATGATGCCTGTGCTCCTCAAGTGTCTTGTTGTATATAAGGATATCATCGAAGAAAACCAATACAAACTGTCTCAAATAGTCTCTGAATATAGAATTCATTAAGGCCTGGAAAGTGGCTGGGGCATTTGTAAGGCCGAAGGGCATTACCAAGAACTCAAAATGACCATTATATGTAGAGAATGCAGTCTTAGGCACATCAGCAGGTTTCATGCGAATTTGATGATATCCTGAACGGAGATCCAGTTTAGTGAAGATTGCTGCGCCATTTAACTCATCTAAAAGATCTTCAATAACAGGAATGGGGAACTTGTTCTTCACTGTTAAAGCATTGAGACGGCGATAATCGATGCAAAGCCTCCAAGAGCCATCTTTTTTCCTGACTAGAATAGCAGGAGCAGCATAAGGACTGTCACTTGCTTTGATAATTCCTTTGGACAGCAGTTCTTGTATCTGCTTTTCCATTTCATTTTTCTGCACATGAGGAACTCTATACGGACGTGCTGCTGGTGGTGTAGCATTTGCTGGTATAGGAATCTCATGGTCACAAGCTCTAGCAGGAGGAAGTTCACTTGGTGTTTGAAACAGTCCTTGATACTGAGAGAGTATGTGTTGCAAAGGTTGAGGTATTGCTTGAGTTTGAGTTTTATCCTCATTCAGTTGCAAGTGTAAGACATATCCTAGACTGCCTTTGGTGCACATTTTGTCTACCTTATCAGCTGAAATGTAAGTGAGGTCTTTAGTGAGACTACCATCAGGTAGTCTTACTAGTTGCTTATCATTAGTGTGAACTGTCACACATTTGTATTCCCAATCGAAAGTAACTGGTCCATGTAATTTCATCCAATCACTGCCTAATACCACATCATATCCTTGGAGATCCAACAATGTAAAGGAATGATTGAATTGTACTGCACATATGGTGAAATTGCAATTAGCAATGTGTCCACCAGATGCCAAGGTTCCACCCCCTGCAACAGTCACTGTTTTGGTAGGATTGTTGATTATATCACAAGTGGTTTTGAGGGCAAAGTGGACATCAATAAAAGTGCTGGTACTGCCTGTGTCCACTAGAGCTAAGCCACGTTTTCCTCCAATACAGATGGAGACAGCAATGGTATCCCCTGATTTGGGTCCAGAGAGAGCTTGTGCTGAAATATGCATCAATTGTTGTGGTTGTTGTTCCCCTGACTCTTCCAGAAGTTTTTGTTGTTCCAGAAGTTCATTTTCTGCCAATTCAGTTTGTGTAACTGTTTCCTCTGTTTCAGCAGTCAGAACATGCAGTGTAGGTGCTTGAGGACACTTATGGCCTGGTTGCCAAGGACCATTACATCTCCAACACACTCCTGGTTTCCTGGCAGGAGGAGGTACATAGGCCTGTTTCTCAGGTGTGGAAATTGGTTTGTCAGGGTGAGGTGGTCCCAGCAAACGTTGTGGCTGTCTGTAGGTAAGATAGGCAGTATGCTTTTGTGCTCTGGCTGTTGCCAGCAAACCACTCTCATAGTCCCTTGCCATCCAATAAGCAGTGGATAGTGTAGTAGGACGTTGAGGTCGCAGGTTGCACTTAATTTCTGGTCTCAAACCATTTACATAACTAACAATGTAATAGTGCTCCTGGAGGTAAGGGTGTTCTTCCCTAATGACTGCCATAATTTCTTCAAATTTATCAGTATATTCAGAGACTGACAAAGTATATTGTCGTGCTGAATGGAATTTTTCCAATAGTTCATAGATACTTGCTTGTGCAAATCTGTCACACAACAACCTGCAAAAGTGTTCCCAAGACATGTCCACTTGCAGTATACGAGTACTCCTCAACCAGTTATCTGCCCTGCCAGTCATGTAAGTTTGAGCCAGGTCTACCTTACACTCATCTGGTACTTGTGACAGTTCAAAGTATTTTGTCACCTGTCGAATCCAGCCCAAAGGGTTCTCACCATTGAAGCAAGGAAAATCCATCTTAGGTCCTTTTGCAATTGATTTCATAAACTGGGCAGCTCTTTCTGATTTGTAATGAGTGACAGCAGGCTTTTCAGTATTGACAGTCAGAGCAAGGTGTTTTGGATTAGTGTGCTGTGTATGCTCTTTGAGAGTATAGCTAACACAGGGAGTTTCCGGATCAGGAGTGGGGGGGGGGGGGGGGGGGGGGGGGGGGGGGGGGGTAATTTTACCTTCCAGCCGCTTCAAGTAGTCAAATGTGTTAGACTGAACTTGATCATTCTTCAGTAAGAGCGTCTCCATACGATCCACTTTGACATCCAGAGCTTCTACTTTCTCCAGGCGCTCATGAACTGCTTCCAATTGAGTTTGAATGTTGTCTTGCTTGTCACCGATAGCACGGACTTCACCTCTTAGCGCTTCCACCTCCGCCTCCAGTCCCTGATGCTTAGTGCGAGTTGCCATCGCTGCCCGATCAACTTGGTTCCGGAATTTTACCTGAGGACAAACCCCGAACCCTCACCAGTGATCAAGGGCGCCGCTGAAATCGTCACAATCCGCCACCGAAAAGCACACGGATCGAATTCGTAGCCGGAATTTTACCACCAGAGAATTGTTCCCCGGCAACCGCTACGAGTCGTTCGATCTGTGCCCGATCTATGCCACCGCCGCCAAGCCGCCGCCGTCGACTCGTCCGTAAGATGGACGTCCGCCGCTGCCACGCCGCCGTCGACCGATACACTCCGCCGCCGCGAATCTCACCCGATTGATGGGATTTTACGGGAGAGCCCAACCATCGATTGACTAGACCCGATTCGCCACCGCCCAGAAAGGAGTCTCTGATACCAACTGACAAGCCCCCTCGACCTGTCCACGAAGAATTGGGAATTTGGGGAAAAGGAGTCGGAGAGGGATTTGGTAGGAGTAGCTTCGATTTCAATTCCAGATACGCCGTGTAGGAGTTTACATCTATAAGGAGCTACTCTACCTAATACTACACCAGATTGGTGATTAAATTCAGCATGTCCTGAATATTACAGAGTTATGGCATATATAGCCTCACCGCTCACAGACGAGCTTAAACGGAATAGTAGTTGGCCGTTACAACTTGACGGTCACGTAAGTGACGTGGCTTCATCTCAGCCTTTCTTCTCATCTTCCGTCAACCACCAGATGTATCCGTCTTCTACGTCATCTTCCAGTGACAGCTGTGCCAGACCCTGAGGGTCAGGGTCCTGACAGCAGGGCGACCTAGCGGGAGCCCTCCAACGGCGAGAAGGTTCAGGTGGAGCGATCCACGTGGGATCCCTCCAATGGCGATCGGAGCGGCGGCGGACTGTGAGGCGGAGCGATGGATGCCGGGGACGCCAGAGACTATGGGGAACGGCGAACTGCGGGGATAGCGACAAGATCTGATTTTGAATCGGCCAGTTTTTAAACGATTTGACTGTATTAGGGTGCTTTTTGCAAAATCAAATTTAAACTAAGACGGAGAGAAGTTACGAAATCTTTTATGGGACTTGGGAGTAATTTTTATTCTGAGCTATAGAAAGACAAAAGTGTGGATTTGTGTATGCATATTTTCAAATCCCTAAATTTCGTAATATTTTGTTATTTCGTTGTATCCCAGAATATAAAGAATTTCACGTTGATTTTGCATGCTCGTGGGATACAACATCAACTATTTTCAGATATTTTTAAAAAAACTTGCAAATATAATTTTAAATGTTTTTTAAATGAAGAGAGCACTGGAGTTTGCGAGCCATTTCATCAAAGAATCTAATATGATTAGTTTCGTCTAAATATTTACGATTAAATGGGGCCTTTGTCAAGGTGATGGTGCATCCATGTGCACCCTAGCTCATTTTACACCGATCGGATCATATGCATCAATTCCCATCTATACGCACGCCGGATGAAAAAGGTCGTACGCAGCGCAATTTCGATATCACAATGATGCGGGGTGCTTGGGCAGTGGGAAAATTAAGACGGAGGTCCCGACTGACCACCATCATGTAGTAGTTAGTGCATGCCACAATATCATACTTTTCTTCTCTGATTTTGCATGTATAAAACAATGTGTGCACCATAAGGATGTTTTACGAAGCAGTTGATTTACATCATCTAAATTATTTTAAGAGTTAGATTTGTAACTAGTTGCTTAGATTTAATGAAAATAGTTGTGCTACCATAATTTTCCTTTTGAAGCAGTTCTTGCCCGGCTTAGATTTGTAAGCAGTTCTTGCCCGGCTTGGTCGATGCCGACATCGGCGGCGTCCGAGGATGCCGTTTTTCCCTCTTGGGGGTGTTGTCGTGGAGACCCGGCCTCCCTCCGTCCCTCATTCCAGGGTGAAAACCCAAATCCGGCTCGCTAGATTGGATGACGTCGGCCTCCTGTGGTTTTTGCCGTTTTTACTTAAAACTGTGCCGTTTGGGGTCTTTTTTGGTCTGGTTCCCCTTTTAACCGGACCCGTGTGTATATACGTCTGTATGGGGTTTTGGTCGGTGTCTCTTTCAAACCGGTCAATTCTTTCTTTTAATAGAAAAGGCAGTGCTCCTGTTGGTTGCTCCAAAAAAAAATCATACTTTTCTTCTCTGATTTTGCATGTATAAAACAATCTGTGCACCATAAGGATGTTTTTCGAAGCAGTTGATTTACATCATCTAAATTATTTTAAGAGTTAGATTTGTAACTAGTGGCTTAGATTTAATGAAAATAGTTGTGCTACCGTAATTTTCCTTTTGACAGGCATAAGTCTAGGCACGTACAAAAGAGGTACAATGTCGTGTACCCGTGTAGTTCAAGGAATCATGAAACGTAGATGTACATAATGATTTTCCTGTTGAGACGTAAAAAAGTCTAGCATGCACAAAAAAAGAAGGCTGGAGTTTTCAGTAAAATTAGTGTTTCGAGAGATTAGATTACAATTTTGATAGTCATCTTTTTTTGGCATCTACGTCAATAAAGATGATATCGTCTATAATAAGTGATTTGCGGCCTTTCATTCGACGACGAGATCTTCTTCCCGGCTGTTGTAAGATTACAGTTCTATAGGTACGGTCTTTCAGATCTTACTTCGTCAAGTCAATTTTGGAGTTTTTTGCATGGTTACCGGCGAGGATTATCCTCACAATATTTGTCCCGGCTGCTACGTCTTTGACAATGGTGGTTCGTACTATTTGTTCGCCAGCGACGTCGACTAGGCTGTTCGGTTACTTTGGACTGGAATACTGGTGTTGGTACTTTTGCCGATGTTGATTGATTACTCTAATGGCTGTGCGCGTGCACGCAGCCTTGGCACTGCCGGTCAAATTAAAATTATGGGAGAACCTTCGTTGGCATTTACAGGTTGGTTTGGTATCTGTTAGTTCTTGGCTGTGTCTTAGAAGAAGAAAGAGTTTGAAGATCTTAGTGTTTTACTAATTTATTTTAGATTTTATTTTGTAATCGCTGGAGACAACCTATGTATCTCTATCATGTGCTATATACTTCTATGAATACATCGTGGTATTGATTGTCAAAAAAAAATATTATACCCGTGTACTTGAAGGAAACAGTAAATGGAGCCATGCGAGAAAGTTAGGATTAAAAGCTTCTTCCCGGGTGAGCGTGGCCACGGTAGGTCCGGACCACGCGACGCACTCGTGCTTGCCAAACCAACTTCTTTTCCCCAGACGGTGTTTCTCCTATGGATAACGCTAGGCGTCCCCCGGACGATGTGGGCTTTTCATCGTCCTCCTCCCCGCACGCCACTTGTCCCCCTCAAATCCCGGTTTTGCTACATATGTTCCCGCTTTTGCTTCCGAAGCAACAAAAAAAAGATTCGTTTCAAAAATAGAATTTCCCGCCGGAGACCTCATCGGAAGCCATGCAGCAAATAAATTGTGCTAATGAATCAAAAAGGACTTCGTCAGAGACATCGTTGGAAAAAACTTGCTGGTGACTCACGTAGCAAAATAAGAAAACAAGACAGTTGTAGCAACAAAGTTCTTCTAATGTAGCAAAAACTAGATACTATTGTAGCAAAACCACTAGACAGTTGTAGCAACAAAGTTCTTCTAATGTAGAAAAAACCTACTTCGTCGGAGATATCGCTGGAGACTTTTCTAGACACCTCGTCGGAGACCTCACCGGGATGTCATGTAGCAAAAAGTTACGATATTGTAGCAAAATAAGAAAACAAATGTAGCAAAAAAATAACAAAATTAGCAAAAACTGAATTTGCCGGAGACATTGTCGCAAAAACATACTATGTAGCAAAATAGTTCGTCATATCTAGCAATGACGACAACAGTATGTAGCAAATTTGACCACCGCAGGTAGCAAAAATTGCCAATGTGGCAGGGAGCAGCACCATTGTTCATTGCCGCAGCGGCCACCTATGAAGGAACCCTAGGCTATGGAGGTAGAGGAGTGGTGGAAGGCTCGTCGCCGGAGAGGAGTAGAGGTGCACACTAGGGGGAGGGGGTTGCTCCGGCCAGCAGCAGGGCAGGCGGCGACGTCGGCGGCGCGTACAAAGAAGAGGCAGTGGCGGTGGTGGTCGCTAGCGCCACGAACGACGATGGTGGTCGCTGGCGATGGGCGGCGAGGTGAGGCAGAGCGGAGGGGAGGCGAGGCCGAGGGGAGGCGAGACTTGCGAGGGGAGGCGAGGTCGGTGGGGGACGGTGGTGGTCACTGGCGGCGAGGCCGAGCGCCCTGTCGATTTGGTCTCCGTCCGTGAAAGAGATAAGGAAGCTGGTGTTGGGGTGGGTCCCATAGGAGGGTGACGCACATACGCGCGGAAGGGAATCATTTTCCTTTATTCTGCTAGGCGTCCCCCGGACGATGGGGGCTTCCCATCATCCTCCTCCCTCGTGCGCCACGTATCCCCTAAATCCCGGTTTTGCTGAAAAACACCCGCTTTTGCTTCCGAAGCAAAAAAAGGTTCGTTTCAAAAAATAGAACGTCCCGCCGGAGACACCGAAAACCATGCAGCAAAAAAATTGTGCTAATGAAGCAAAAACGACCTCGCCGGAGACATCATCGGAAAAAACTCGCTGGTGACTTGCCCAAGACCTTGAAGCAAAAACTTGACATTGTTGTAGCAAAACCACAAGACAGTTGTAGCAACAAAGTTCTTCTAATGTAGCAAATAGCTAACTTCGCTAGAGACTCTCGCCCGCAAACATCGTCGGACACCTCGTACCAAAAAAGCACAATTGTAGCAAAACCTCAAAACAATTCTAGCAAAAAATCCAGTAAGTGCAACAAAAAAAGCAAGTTCGCCGCCTCGGCTTGTAGCAACACGGGCTTGTAGCACCGCAGCCACACGTGCACAGCACGGAGGAGCAGCAGCGCGCAGCGGCGCCGGGAAACTGCGGCCGACGACGACTATGGAAAAAGGCAACGGGCAGCCACCGGGAGGTGCGACGCCAGCAAGGGAGAAGGGGTCTGAGAGGAGAGAAGGTCGGGAAAACTCCTGGGGGAGAGACAAGCTCCTGCCGGCGATGGGGAGGCTTGTGCTACGGTAGTTTGGTGTTTACAGGAAGGGAAAAGGAAGGCCAGAGGATTGTGGAGAGACATCGTTCACGCGTTCGACTCCTAAGGCCCATGCTAGATTCGCGCGTCTGCGAGGTTCACGACCGCGAGTAACGACCAAGCCGATGATTGTCCGAGTGATCCACATCATTTTCCTTCTCCTATTCCCTTTTTTGGGCAGCCAACATGGAAATCTGGTTGACTCGGGTACGGCTTCTTCTTTTCTCTTCTCTGTCTTAGTCTAGTTAGATTAATCGGTTACTGTTTTCCTCGCTTAGTTTCTAGACGACCACGGCTAACTTAGCTATGTTTCTAGGTAATCTAATACACTAGCATCTATATATGTGGACAGCAGGTTGTTTCAGATTTTCTGTGATACTATAAAAGATGCATGTTTTGTAATCATGTACTCGCTTCGATTTAAATATTTGTCTAGATTCAGATATATCTAGCACCAAAACACACGTCTAAACGAAACAACAATCAGGATTGTCGAGTCGGAGTGGACGTTCGGCGATGAGCCGTGTGTCTCAAAGAAGCAGTCGTTAGGGTTGTTGAGTCAGAGTAGATATTCGACGCACTAGCGATGACGAACACAAAGACGAGTCGTGCGTCTCAAATAAGCAGTGGTTAGGGCTGTCGATTCAGCGTTAACGTTCGGCGTGCTAGCGACGGCGGACACAAAGACAAGCCGTGTGTCTCAAAAAAGCAACAGTTAGGGTTGTCAACTCATAGTGGACGTTCGGCACGCTAGCGATGATGGACATGGAGATGAGACATGCGTACTAAAAAAGCAGGGGTTAGGGTTGTCGAGTCGGAGTGGATGTTCGGCGCGCTAGCGACGATGTACACGTAGATGAGCTATGCGTCTGAACGAAGCAGTGGTTAGGGCTATCAAGTCAGAGTGGACGTTCGGCGTGCTGCTGTTAGGGTTGTCGAGTCAGAGTGGACGTTCGGCGCGCTAGTGATGACGGACACGAAGATAAACCTTGCGTCTGAAAGAAGCAGCGATTAGGGCTGTCGAGTCAGAGTAGAAATTCGGTGCACTAGCACGACAGAGACGAGCCGTGCGTCTCAAAGAAGCAGCGGTTAGTGTTGTCGAGTCAAAGTGGACGTTTGGCGCGCTAGCGACGATGGATAAGAAGACGAGCCATCCGTCTCAAAGAAGCGGCGATTAGGGCCATCGAGTCGTAGTGGACGAGCCGTGTCTAGCTAAAGCTTCGATTAGGGTTGCCAGATCGGAGTTGACATTCAGCACGGTAGCGACGATAGAAATTGAGACGAGTCGTGATGTTTCAATAGGAATAGAGGAATAGATTAAAAAATGGTTTGAAAGTGTTAGTTTATTGGACGCGGCTAGGGAGCATCCGGGGTGCTGGTTGTCCATCCCAACACTCAGCCTAGAAAAGGAAAGTATCGATTACTCGCGAGTATACATTTTTCTAAAAAGTAGAAACAGCCCCGTGCAAAGTAACAACCCGCCTTACCCACCCAACTCGCTAAATAATCACCCCAGCCCCTCTCACACAACCAGATCATTATTCTGCATGTCCCCTGGAGAGCCTCTCGCACTCCCTCCCCATGAAATCCCCCGTTGTATGGATATAAATAGGTAGCTCTGTTGTAATAAGATCATGGGAAAAAACATCTGAGGAACAAATTTGAACATCTTCGCTGCAAAAATAACCTTGAAAATTGGAGCGCACCAAACACAGTTTTTCCTCTGCGTAAAAAGGTAGGATTTAAGAATTTGTCCAGCAACTTATTTGTCTTAGCCTGACATAGCTAGGACAATAAGGGCTGAATACAACAAGGGGATTTTGGGAACCAAAGAAAAGAAAAAATGTGTATGGGTACGAGACATGCCTTGGAGTCGAGCAACTAGTTTATTGTAGATGACCACCATATAAGTAACACAACAAGTGCAACAACTTAGACCATGCAAAAAAAAACTAGGAAAATACCAGGTCCAAGTAAATCAACGTGGACATAATTATACTAAATCTCGGTAACAAAGGTATGCCCTTGAAATTGGAAATCAGATTATATCCATAGATTCCCATATAAAGAACACAAACCTGAATATTAGTTGCTCGAGCAGCTTAGTTATATTGTAGGTACAAGTGACATACCTGGATCAACTAGTAGGATAAAGTTACATACTGCCCCCATATAAAAGTAACAAAAGGTTCCAGGTTTGTAATACAAACTTCAGGCTCCTAGATTTCTAAACATGTTAAAAATAATTGAGAGATATGATTTGAGCGACAAAACATTTAACATGCTACTGAATTTCTAGGTGCAACTAGTAATAGTTTTAGCGACTATTTCTAGAACACAAAGCATCTATCTTTTTTTAGTTTTGGTGACTATTTCTAGAACACAAAGCATCTAACTTTTTTTGAGAATGCAAAGCATCTATCTTATCTGCCTTTGTACATAGTTGACTTTGAACATAGTGTCATAGCATTATGGATAGAAATTTCTCTATCGACAATGGTTATGCCTGCTCACTTGTTCTTGTCCCATTAATCTGAAAAATTGCAACCATATGAGAAAGAAGTATACTTTTTGGCGTGTGCACGAAAAATGCATATCAATTATCTTGTATGACTCAGGTTTTGCGAGAATATGAAAAAAATCCTAATAAACTTTCTCATGTATCAGATGTCGGGTTTGGATCTGATTGCTCTCCCTAAGGATGAAGTTGCATACTGGCCCCATATAAGTGTAAACAAAAGAACAAGTTACAAAATAAGATTAGATAGTGGAAAAAAGGAGCTACAACTTAAGCATATCGGTGGAAACGACTTAAGTAGTACCGGTACCCAACTTAGGCATTGAGAAAATACAACTAAAATTCATAAGAAAGAAAGAACAAAAGAAAACTAGCTTGATTATAGAACACAACTTAGAATAGTGGCATAAACCAACTTAAATAGTACCGGGTACTCAACTTAGACATGATGACGATACAACTAAAATTTCCAAGTGGGCAACTTTTGCATTGAACGAAGAGAACTACCCAGACTATGAAACACAACTTAAACATGGAGGTAGAATCAACTTATCTTCTCCTAGTACCCAACTGTATTAACTGCATGCATGTCCTATAGCATCTGCTGCAACTGCGATGCATTTGGTTTAGTAGTGGGTGCATATGCGTCCACGGTGTACACGCTTGCACCAACAAAGTGTCCAATGTTTGCAGTTGGTGTCTTAGTTACGACACTTGGCAACTTGTGCATGTTTCTCAAAAAATTAACTAGACTATAAAACGTATTTTAACCATGTTGGTAGAATCAACCTAGGCATGTTGACAATACAACTTAATTAACTTGATTAGCCAGCTTGCGCATGTTTCTCCAAAACTGAAAAATAAAACTATCTATATTATTAAAACACAATTTAAGCATTCATTTGAGTAGCCAACTTAGGCATGTTCATAAGTACAACTTCATTCATTTCAGTATTCAACTTAGGCATGTTCGACAAACAATTTAATTATCCCAAAGTTAGCCAATTTAGGCATTCTGCTTCAAAAAAGAACTAGACTACAAACAACAACTTAAAAATGTTGGTGGAACAGGTGGAACCAATTTAATTGATACCAGTACACAATGTAGGTATATTAGCAATACAACTTTGCTCAGGTATGACAATAATGACAATGCGCAAAATACAACTTAGCAAAATATTTAGAATTGATTCTTTACATGCATACAAGAGGGCACGAGGCACCAACTGATCCACTGAAAACATCGTTGAGTGTTGTACTCCCTCCGTTTAGAAATATAAGATGTTTTAGCTTTGTGAATAGAATGTATCTAGACGTCTTCTAGTGTATAGGTTCGTAGAGGTTCGGAGTGAATCTATATACTAAAAGAGGTCTAGATACACTCCTTCCACAAATCTAAAACATCTTATATTTCTAAACGGAGGGAGTATTTACCATTTTTCTGCTTACCTATCAATCGTTGTACGCTGCTGCCTGCACTCTTTCTCGTCCCGTCTCCTTTCTTCGTAGTGCAAGGGCAGAACAATAGTATGCCCAACATGCGCAAGTTGCGGGCTAGCTATTCCAGCGACTAGCAAAATAAGTGATGAGTGGTAACGGTCTATACTACTCCCTCTATTTTAAAATATAAGATGTTTTAGATTTGTGAAGCAAATATATCTAGACTTCTTTTAATATATAGGTTCACTCAGGTTTGGAGTAAATCTACACACTAAAAGAAGTCTAGATATATTTTCTTCACGGACCTAAAATACCTTATATTTTGAAACGGAGGGAGTAGGATTCTTAAACCTCATTTTAGAAGTGAGATGGAGAAGAGCTTACTCTGCATCTACAACAATACCATGTGTGTTGTTCGTTGCAATTCAAGATCCCATGAACTTATAGCCATATATGGTAAATGCAGGTTGGTTGTGGCAATGTTAAAATAACAACACTTGCATTGGCATTGGACTTGCAGAATCATGCAATAATTCCAACATGAGAAAAAGGGAGTAGCGCAGCAAACCTGTAGGTGACTGCACACGTAATGCTGTGACATGGCCACGAAAGGACCGGCATAAATAGCAGTCTGGTTGGGACGTGACCTTGCTCGGCCACGACCATGACTAGCAGTAGGAGCAGAGGAAAACCGGAAACTCTGGGGGGCTTGTGTGTGGCCGACCTCTCTGCAACCCCAAATGCGTGAAGACGTCGTCCTAGCAGGTCGACATGTCTACACATCGAGATTGGTCTGCTAGAACACGAGCATCAACTGTATCACTCAGATGAATAGCGACCTGGGCGGGTGGAGGTGGTCGGCCCTCCTCGCCGCCACCGTAGATTGAGGCCACGGGTGCAGGCCGCGGGCGCTGACAGACCTGGCCCTCGTGCCTTCTCCTCGCCGGCAGCCATCGCCGAACACAGCACGAACTCAGACCACGGGTCGCTCTCGGCGGCCGAGCACCCGGCCCTCGCGTGAGATTCGCTCTCCGGCAATGAGCTCGGTGCGCTTGTCCTCGTCTCCATCAACGAGCTAGACACACCGCTCGCCTGATTTCTCCGTGATCTAGCATAATTTGACACATGAATGGGGAATAGAAACGGGAAAGGGAGCGTCTTCAGACAAACATCTAGTAGTAGTATGTGGCATCCCAGGGCGAAACCTGTCGGAAAAGGGAATCGCGAAGCAGGCGTGATCAACTCAATCCGACGGCTACGAAATGAGTGCCGCAACGTGACAGCCAACAGCCAACATCCGAGTGTTTTTTAGCATTTGGGTAGTTTATTTGACTTGAAATTGCCTTTTCCCAACTATTTTCATCCCTAAGATATGAACTGTCCCAAAAAGAAAAAAGAAAATAGTTTGATTTAAAAAAATGACAAAGATTGAAGCGCAGCAAAGTAGCAAACAGATTGGAAAGGGAATATAGAGCATGAGTGTGCGCTCGATCTGTCGTGGTGGCGCAAGCGCGCGTGACAATAAAAGGAACTAGATTTAGGGGTGCGCCTTTGCGCACCGACCTGGCATATTCGAGCAATGTAGGCGATTCAAATTCCGAACAGTGAATGGCAACATATTCATCTTCCATGAAGACAGATTATTATGATATGCTTGTTCTAGTAACATATTAGTGGAAGGATAAGTGATGCTTATGATACTTCGAACAATCTGAAGAAGCTGATACACCAAAATAAAATAATAACTAAGATGAAAAATAGAAAATAGAAACATCCCAATGGTTATATCGTCTGGCTTGCCCAAGGATCCTGGAATATCCAGCAGAAGCAGAAGCAGTAGCAGAACAAGTTGTGAAATCAAATCAAAGTTCAGAGCAAATTATTAAGATAATTGCAGCCTATTTTACCGCTTACCAAATGGTATTTTCTTGAGCATATTCACTGGACATGTCGTATTACAACAGAAAAACTCTACCATGAACATGTTAGTATGCAATCATATCTCGTCACTTGAACATTGTATGAAAGCAACACACTGTTCTTAAGAAATTTGCAGATAAGTTGGCGAGTAAACATCAAGCCACGTTCATCAGACTTCAAGAATAGAAGAACAGATATGGCACTGGGGAGGCCTAGAAGTGAAAGTGGGAAATGTGCAACATTTGAAATCTACAGGAAACATTGAAATCCTTGGTTATAACAAGCTAAAAAAATATTTGGGGTGTATGGAGTGTCTAAGAGACTGAAATAGAAGCGAATAATGACCCTAAGGATCACCAATACATCCACATATCCAAGTTGATTAGAGGGCTACGATCATTCCAAGCCTCAAAGCTGCAGAGAGTATGTCTTAGAAATATTCAACATAAGTGGATTCAAATAAATTCTGTGAGAACGCTCTTTTATAAATAAATGATGTGTCAAAAACTGAACGAAGAACATAAATGCACACCTTGCTGGTCAATGTTTCTAGACAACCAATCCATACCCTTAGACAAACCCTCACCGGATGTGTTCCAAGTTCTTTTTTTTTGAAGTAGTGTTCCAAGTTCTATGTATGTACCTGTCACACAAAACAAGAAGATTTAAAGGACAAATAGAAAAGCTACCCAATTCCACCTGCAGTAGCACTGTAACAATTCTACATGCTCTATTATGGCGTTCATATGCTGCCAATCATGCCTTGCTAAATTCTTGAATTATGAAGGCAGTAAAGACAAGTATACTAAGGAAGGACAGAAAAGCCTCTTATATAGGAAAAAAACGATGCAATTTAAATATATGTATGGTAAGCAGCCTGGCTACTTTTCTTTGTTAGCTCCACTCAGCAATGAATAGTGCCGGTGGTAAAATGAGAAACTAATTAGAGCATGTCCAATGCAGAGGCACTTAAAGGGACACTTAATGACCTAAAGGTTGTCGATGTCATCTAGAATCGAACTCTTGACTTGTTTTGTCTGATTCTTTTTTTGGTGCATCCTGAAGCAAAAGCACAAAGAAAAATTAAAATTGAGCAAAGAAAAAGAGCTACAAAAGGGAACAAAGAGAATTCATCAACCTCGAGTCTTGGATCCCAATTAAACTTGCAAGAAACTAGAAAAGTAATGTACGGCTAGACTAAACTTAGCTTCATAGTTGTGAGCATGGAACATGACATAGGAAAAAGGATAAAGAAAGACAAAAAAATGGATGTTTTCATGCCGGTTGAGATGTTAGCCCTACCACGAAAACATCTACCGTGAATATGATCGCTGATGTAGACGATGTAGAAATTTCTTTCCACCTAGATGATAAAGCATATAGCAAGAGCATAAACCAACGACACTCATCCACTGAGACCTATGGCCACACTGCCGATGCTCTGCAACCATCGGCCCTCACCACATCGCTCTGCATCCTCACTGGTCTGCTGTTCTCATCAAGAGCGCAAAGGTTTTTAGAATCCGAGCTCATAGCCCAAAACAGCCCCTGAAAATTTCAACGAAACAAAAGGTCGCTAACCATAGTAAACCAACGGCTGAAAATATGAAATAGCGAGGAGAAAATTTAAGAGAACAACGTAGAGAAGCTCACCTGCACCAAACCGATCTTTGTTGATCCACGGCATCCTCCATTATCAATTACCAGATACTGCCGTTGTAGGACCATGAGGAGGAGCATACTGCATGCCTACACAGGGTCTGCCAAGACTGGGGCCTAGGGATTCTTCCAGGTTCCTTACCTTGCATCCTCCAGTTTTACCATTACATATTGTCTCTATGAACTCTTGCCGTGCTATCTCTGTTGATATGTCTGTATTTCAGTTCAGCTCTTACCTAGAATTGTGATTGATATGAATGATTTTTATTGGGAATTAAGATATGATAAGTTTAACATGCATCCTGATGGAAAGTAACGGGTGTCTTACTGTTCTACTTAGGATGACATCGATTAAATACATTGAGAGTAATTAACCATGCTTCTGCTCTAACTTACTTCGTCTCATATCAAATTGTGCAACTTCATAAGAGTAGGATAGAAACACCTGACTAAATTTATAGCCTTCATTTTATAATTATCTATATTAACTTCTGTAGTACAAAATAAACTGACACTTCTATCATTCTGGCAATTAGTACATATCTAGAGTTACCACTAGTTAGAATAAAAAACAGGTGCAAATTTACTGCCTTCCAAGTCAATAGGACAATAACACACCTCACTCGTGTGCGTATGAACAAATTAGAGAGCTTGCCACTTGATCATAAACACCCTAAAAGTGAAAAGATCTGGTAAAAAGATAGCAAAGCCTGAAAAATAAAGGAGAGCTCTTGGTAATGTAGGTTTGGAAAATCAAACTGATAAGAGCCTCTTTTATACCTAATAATAGCATGAAGGCTGATCAGTTATTCAGTTGATATGACTATAAAGGTCACTAAAGGATTCTCTTATAGAAAAAGACATGGAGTTCAGCCAGCCTTTCGTAACGGACATTAATATCACCCATAAGGACCTAAAAATAAAGGTCGAGTAGTGAAAATATAATTATAAAAAAGATACACGGCAATTGAATGCAAGAAGTTTCCTAATAAGATCATGAAACAGTAAACTTAATCATGATGAGACAGCGACTTTGTGTCGCCGATTATCCAAAATTGTATATCAAGCAAATAATAATATGTGCGCAATGAAATCGCAAACCAGATGAGCCAATTGATTTGCATAAACGAACAAATTTCCTGACAACAATGGTAACTACACAGACACGCGCGCATATCCTCTATAATTGCACAATAGCACATACCAAGACAAAATAAATTTAACTTATGCTAAAATAATAACATAATAACATCCAAGCTGGTCACCTGAGAGTAATTTACTCGCTTATGTTCATCAGCTAAATTGCACGGATACGGACACGGGTGTCCGTATCTGGCCAATACAGACACGGAAATTCGGCCTTCTCAAAATGCGCCGATACGGATACGTTTTTAATATAATTTTTTAAATAAGAAAATAAATACATGGAGCTGTTTGATTTCATGTGAGTTTCAGCAAATGGGCTTGCACTCTAGAGTAGCTAGAAGTGGCTACATGATCACAGTAATTACACCGCCATGTGACATTGCCCCCTTGTTTCTCTAAAATTGTTGCTCTGCCATCAGATACTGATCTACAAAATAGAGAGAGAGGGAGGGAGGGAGATACAGTCAAGAACTCAAGAATCACTGAATCAACAAAGGAGGAAGGAGACTGAGGCGACACAGTAGAGTACGAGAGGAGTAAGGAGACTGGTACCTACTTCCCGCCAGCGAGGTGGCAAGCTGCTGCTTCCTTGCTCCTGCCGGAGACAGAATGGTGGGCTGGTCGCCGCCGGCTAGGTCGCCACCGGCAGCTGGACGCGGATCTTGCAGTGTCGCTCAAGAGTCAAGAGAGAGGAGGCGGCTGTGTCGGGGGAGGGGGAGTGGGAGTCTAGGAGGGGAGGGTAACGGAGATAGGGTTTCAGTTTTGGGCTGGGCCGTATCCAATTTGTGTCCAAAAGGTATCCAGCTGGTATCCGAATTATTACCTATTTATTTTAATTCATTAAGTTGCCGATACGGGAAAAACCGTAGGGATATGGTGTCCGGGCCGTATCCGTATCGGATACCGTATTTGACACGATACGTGTTCTAGCCACCGTGTCCGTGCAGCAGAGTTCATCAGTCGACAGACATAGTTTTTCTCATTTTTTTGTCTTTTATGGCCTAGCTGAAATTCATGGTAATAAAATTAAAATAATACAAAATCTCTCATTAGCCAAAAGGGGACAAACACATCTGAAATCGCTCTTTCTGATCATGCATGTTAGAGACAAGTTAGTATTTTGTTTGTTGTACAAAATCATTTGCTTGAGATACAACATAAACCCCTCAAAAAAAAAAGATACAACATAACGGAGAATGGAAGCAAATCTAGTGGAGACATTAAGAGAAAGCTAAATTATGCCAGGTTCGGAGTCATACCTAGGGATATATGCCAATTGTAGAGAAAAAACAAATTAAATAAAAGGAAGAAGTGTAGATGGGAAGCCAGATCAATAAAGAAGCCCATAATCGTAGAGTAAGTCTGTTTGCCGGAAAACATTACAAGGTGCAGCTAGTGATCATCAATTAGTTAATAAGAGAAGAAATTATAATGTAAAAAGTATACTGCACGTAGAACACACACATGTCTACAGTAAAAGGGGCAAGTGTGCTTGAGTTTCCTCAGCAGCGGCTGGCTGCAGCCATTGCGCTGCACATATTTCTGCACTGGCCCGCCGCAAGCGGTAGGCCCCAACACCATATTGCCACCTAGCACACGAAACACCTTAACATGTCGGACTTCAGTTTGACATCCGAAACGACAAAATAGTATTATCTCCTTGTCAATTCAGTAAAATGAATAAGCGAAAAAATGTCTAAACCAAACCAATAACATTATGTTGTACATAAGAGAAAAAGGAAATACTCGACTACATGAAAGAACTATGATGACCTCTGACCATATTCATCCACAAGTACCACTATAAGAAATACTTTTGAACTTTTGTTTTCACAATAAGCACATGCGAAGCATCACTTCCATGTCCCCAATATTAAAAATTAGGTGAAAAAATAATGCAATGATTTTACTCTTCCTAAAAATAATAAATGGAGTTAATTACAACTCATATTCATTCAAGATATTTGTTATCCTGGTTGTTTAGGATTTTTTTAAATCATTAAGAAAGAATTCTGCAAAACACATGATATGAGATATGAATAAAGATGGATGCCAACATGTCTAGGAAAATGATGAAAATAAATCATCTCAATTCATACAGATCATGAATGAACCATATACATGTGTGTCCAGTCGTATGAGAAGAAAAGGACGGTGTTAAACTATGATCCTAGTGCATGATTCAGCGTTGATGCAGAGGCAAAATGCTTAGCGCTTAATCGCGCTTAGGTGTGCACTTAATTGTGCTACGCTGTTTCATCCTTCAGTAACCCTAACATTGGAAAGGTACATACACAAACTGGGAGCACATGTCATCCATTCTATCTTTCTGGTCCCTTTCATTGACTATTTGGCATTGTACTCTATAAATGGCACACACAAGCAAGCAACACAAACATCAATAGGCATGAAAAGAAAGATGGAGGTCATCCACTCGACACGGGACATGCCATCCCCGAGGAATGCACGGGCATTTTTTGACATGGGCAATGACATGAGGGTGAGATCTCCTTACAATTTTTGGGATACTTCCAGTTCTCACGCCCGGGCCAGCACCGGTTTGAAGGCGCGGGAGCCGACAATACCAGTAGAAACAATTATTTGTGGTGAACTACAAAACAAATCCACATGTTAAGGGCATGAGAAAATTAAGAAGTGAGATAAATGGAATCACACGCCTAGAGATAATTTTAATAGGACACACTGAGTCGAAGAGGTAAATATATGTACAGAAGTTTTAGCTGGATGAAAGTTTTAGGCCTGAATATGCAATGCCCAATTCTTGATATCTCCGGAAATCTCCATCTTAAACTAACTAAATTATGTAGTAAAGCAATAGGTTACATATGACATAAGATACCTATGAAAGCAGAAAAAGGTGGCAACAACGATCGACCTCTCACTCCAGTCTCCAGATATATAACCTATGTTTTCATTGAACAATAACTGAACGCCCAATTTCACAAATCAAAAAACAGAGTGACTGATTTTAGCACCACACTAAATACACATTGTCTAGCTAATCTTCAGCGGCAAAATGGCATGAATCAAAACCGTACCTCCCAATTCAGAATTCACCTGTTTACTTTCACTTCAAGTAGAACCAATCCAACTATCCAGCCAGGTCATTAGGTAAGATCAATCAGTGGATGCACATCTAGCAAGGACATAAGTTCAGCTGAAACGCGGACTCCATTTTTGTACACCCATTGCACAACTAGAGAGAGAGAGAGAGAGAGAGAGAGAGAGAGAGAGAGAGAGAGAGAGAGAGAGAGAAAGTACCGAAGCGTGATGGAGACAGAAGCTCGGCTGGGAAGAGGTGGCCACCGACCGCTCCTTCCGGCGCGCGGAGCGGCACGGGGCGGTGCGAGGGGCTCCTCCTGGCCACGGCACGACATGCGGTGGCGGAGCGAGTAGAGGGATGCGCTGCTCCCGTCGGCCACCGGCCGCTTCTCCCAACGGCAGCACGCGCACGTCGGTGGCGTGAGAAGCGGGCTTTACTGCTCCCGCAAGTCACCAGCAGCTCTCGCGGTGGCAGCGCCAGTAGCGCGTCGATCACCATTCGTTCCTACCGCTGTGCGATATGGCGCAAGGACAACCACGGCAGGGCCACAATGGGAGAGGAGAAGGCGCCGGCGGAGGAGGGAAAGTGAGGGCCTCGAGGAGGGAGAGGCACCGCGGGCGAGCTGGTGGCGGGCTGGTGGCGGCTAGGGTTTGAGACAAATCGTGGGAGGAGGAGAACGGGGGTGGGGATTGGGGTAGAGGTGGGGAGAACGTGAGGGTATTGGGGAGAGCGTGAGAGGATTCGGCCCCGCAGTAATGCCCCTCCGAGCCATCGGGTACCCAATCAATTACGCAGCAAGATATATCCATCTGAGGCCGACATGCGGGACTGGGAGAACGCACGTGGCAAAACAACTAGGCCTCGCATGAGAGACACTCATGTGCGGGGACGAATCGGAGTACATGCAGCAAAAAGGCGCATACCTGTTAACAAGACTTACTGCAAACTGATGCCCTGGATTTCCTGTGGGAGCTCGATCCGATGGCCGAAAATTCCTAGTAGATCCTGTGGGAGCTCGATCCGATGGCCGACAATTCCTAGTAGATCTATGGGGGCACCAATTACACCTTTGGATTGGCTGGACTTTCCTAATTCGGGTTGAGCTGTCGGAATTTTAACCTTACGGACGGGTGACCGTAAGCTAGCATAGCCCGTTGATGCATGCTTACCACAACTCTAAAATTATTAGTTCAGTATAAAACTTTTGGTATTCTTGCGAGTAAGAATTTGAAGTAGAGAAGCAAGCAAGCATAATAAGAAGACATTAAACGGTCATTAGTTAATCCATTTTTCTATTTCTCCGACAATGAGTACCCAAAAGCCTAATCGCCTGGAAATTAAATCTTGAGTCAACCAATATATTTTCTTGTCCTAATCAATTTGTTCTCTCATTTGCTCCCTCAATTATGAAATATTTGTTACTTATGAATTATATCACATTTTAGACACAAATACCATGTCTAAAATGTGATATAATTTATAAGTAACAAGAAATATAGTCTAAAAATAAAAAACAAGAAATATTTTTTGTGCTCAAATTTAATATAATAGTCTAGAAGGAACATATATATGTGGCCATGTTTGTATCAGATTTCAGCATTTTAAACTTAAAAGTGGGATCAAACAAATCAATAATACTAGTTGAGTATCACTATGTAGTGTAGTATCAAGAAATCATGAGTTTGCGGACGATAGAACCATAAAAGGAACTACACCTAGAAACGTGTAACCATTGTGTCTGCTTAATGTCATCCTTATCCGTGTTCATAAATGAACCATAACTATCATATTTAAGAACATCTGACGAAAACAATAGACAATTGGTATAAAAACTCATGGTAAACAAATACTTAGCCCACTTACTAGAATTTCTACTCATAGTTCTTCGTAAACTTGTATATCTTTGAGCCTTAGAGAATCTCCACTCAATGGCCCTAAAGGGCTATGGGGGTGCCGGCGCTCAAAATCGCGTCCAGCCCCCCCCCCCCCCCAACACTTTTTTCGCCGCCGCGGCCCGGTTTGCCATCCGGCTCCCCTAGGCCGAACCCAACCCACGAGAGGGGGGGCTAGCAGGGTCGCCGGATGGAGCTGAGAAAGACGCGGGCCAGCCCTGGCAGTGAGACAGACGGCTTGTCTTTCGAGCGTCATCCCGTCGCCGGCCACGCATTCTCCTGCCATGCCCTTCCACGGCTTCCCACCTTTTCCACCGCTTCCCGGTCTGGCTTCCCGTCCTTTTCTCGCTATATGTAGGCACGGCGGCTATCGCCATTGCAGATCTACACAATGGCCAGACCTTGCACCCTCTCCCTCTACATCTAGGCCAGCGGCCGGCGGTCACTAGTAGAAACCAGGCCATTAGCCCCGGTTCATAAGGACCTTTAGTCCCGGATTGCAAATCGGGACTACCAAAGCGGGACTAAAGGTCCGGCCTTTAGTCCTGATTCTGTTACGAACCGGGACTAGAGGTCCACCACGTGGCCCCGCGAGCCGTGCTAGGCTGGAGGACATTTAGTTCCAGTTCGTAACACGAACCGGGACTAAAGGGTGGCTGCTGCGGCAGCGTTTTGGGCCATTTGGCTGCCGCGGCAGGAGATGGGGTTTTAGGGTTTTGTGTTTTTTTTTCATTTTGTGTTTTGTGTTTAATTATTTTTCATTCTGTGTTTTCATTACAAACAAGTTTTCGTATACATACACAACGCTGCTACACAGTACTTGTACACGTTGATGCATATTTAATATAATTTCTCTTACAAGCATACATGCATGGAGGTCGATCATTACATGGAGTCCCAATCGGGTCCAGATCTTGTCTATTTGATTACATGGAGATTATTACATGGATGCTTTAGGGTCTATCTAGAGAGTATTCTCCATATGGGTCTATGACCTCGTCGACAAAAAATCCAGCCAATTCCTCTTGGATTTCTAGTAGGCGGTCTTGTGGTAGGAGCTTGTCCCGCATCGCGTCCAACTATAAAGAAGAAGATCATATGAATTAGACTCAACACAACTTTTTGTAATAAAAATAAAGGGTGAATATATTGTTTACTTACTCGAACAATTTCCAAGGGCTTCTCAGTAGTGATGCGAATGAACTCGCACACGTAGAATCCACATAGATTAGTCCCATGTGGCTGCCTCGTGCACTTTACAAGAATATAATTCAATCAAATAATAACTCTAGCATCATAAATGTACATAAACTAGAATTAAATAGATGCGGACCTAGCTCGTACTACTTACCGAGACCGATTTAAAAAATAGCTCCTCACGCCATTGACCACAGACCTTGTTCTTGAACCGTGTCCAAACACTACCAGACAAAGAAAATGAATGTATGAGTTAATAACTACTTGATATCCTAGAAAATGAACGAAAGAAACCGATATAGTGCGATAATGGTTGAATTACCTCTGGAGCATATCGATAATGCTGCGGTACTCTTCATGTCTTTGTTTAGTGAGTTCATGACGTGAACTCTTCCCAAGTCAACTGAAATGCTTAGAAGAATCCAGTGGTAGCTACGTAATGTTTACATACGTCAGTAACTCATCATTTACACTGAACATCGAGTAAGCAAAAGTTAATGTGTACAAGAACTCACTTGCCGGAGTGGTAAGGAAATAGTATTTCATTACAAAAATACTGGTTCATGAGAAACCGGAGCAAGTTTTGCTCGGTCTCTAGTGGCTTATCCTTTAACACAACTCCATTAACTCTACGTGGGTCAATGAACCCAATTAGATAGCCTTTCTTTTACATTCGAGAATCTTCAATCTGCATCATTATATATAGCATACAAAATAATATAGTGAGTATACTTACCGGCAATGAATTGAACAAGCTGAGATAGAGACTTAATTACATAAATAAAGTAATCACTTATAGACAATAGCAACTGAGGATAGCTTTGTCGAGTTCCTTTAGATTGAATAACTGAAAGAATTCTGTAAATTCAATAGGGACCTCGTCTTCAGTGAAGTAATGCTCTTTTCGAACTTTCGCTATGAGCCAATATCACTCTTATTTTGATACTTTCGTGTACCATTCATGCAATCGTCGCATTTTTGTTGGCATATCCCGAAGCCTCTCAGAACTGACTAGAGGCTCCCCGTGAACAAATTTGGGTGCTACCTCAGCCTTAGGCATATGATCGCCGTGAATAATGTCATGAATAGACATATTACATTGATCGGCCAATATCTTAGCCGTTTCCATATGCCAAGGTTCTCCCCCATATAGTTGAGGTTCGGGTATGTACACCTGGAGCGGGGGGATCGATTGATTTGCTTGTTTCCCCAGCTAGGGAATGTCTCTTTTGGTTCTTCCACTACCACTCGATTGTTTTGCTTGTTTCCCCAGCTGGGGAACGTCCGTTCTGATGCTTCCGCTACCACTTGATTGTTTTGCTTGTTCCCCCTGCCGGGGAACGTCTTTTGTGATGCTTCCTCTTCCACTTGATCTCTTCTGTTTCAGTGTCTTCTGAAGACATCATGTATAGTCATCTGGCGCATTTAACTAAGCTTGGAATGGCTGCGTCAGTAATTTCCTAAAGTTCTCCTTGGTTTCCGGTTTTATTTGGACCTCTGGCTCATGTTGTTTCTTTTAAAAATAAGCATCCACTTCGGCCCATACGACCGCATAGGTCTCCTTATCGTTCAGGTCGTAAGCCTCTTGGGAGGAGCCGGCGGTACTCTTGGGAGGGGCGACAACTGTCGCTTTGGGTGTCGGTTATCGCTCGATGGAGCGGTGCTATTCTTCCGCTTTCGGCCCTTAGTGGGTGGAGGCGGCTGCGTATATTGAGATGGACTCATGTTGAGGTCATGGATTGTACTTATAGGTGGTGGACTTTTACTGGGAGGAGACGGTGCCCTTGGAGGTGGACTTGGAGGTGGCCTTTTACTGGGAGGAGACAGTGGCCTTGGAGGTGATGGATTGTTTCTCGGTGGAGAAGGTGGCCTTGGTGCCGATCCAGGAAACTTGATGTATTCCTTTTTCCAAAGAATGAAGCCACTCGTGACTTCTCCCAGTGTCGTCTCCCCTTCACCTCCAGGGAAGTCAAGCAGTAGTGATTGACACAGCGGTTGAACTTCATCCACACCCACACGAGCATAGCCAGCTGGAATCGGATTGCAATGGTAAGTCGCTCCCGGTGCAGAAGGTAAAGCAAAGCCGACCGCCACCTTCATAGATATGTTCTTCAGTTCAACATGCAGCTCACAACTAGTCTTCTCCTTAATTGCATCCATGGGGTACACATTCATCGTTGCATCATTACCGTGGCCCTCCGTGAAAGCCACGTTGCTTTTCTGTTGCGATGGGCCGACCGTACTGTCTGGTGTAGGATCTTGCTGTCGGAGTCCTTTAAGTTCATTAAGCTCCTGCCGATGCTCCTGTGGCATGGCTTCAAACCTCGTGAACCGCTCCGCATCCTCCTCTTTTTGCCGCTTTGTTTTTCTCGATCGGCTTTTGTACGTGTCAAGGTCCTCGGGAAACCCGATAGCCCATGGACAAGAAGGTTCGAACCCTCTTGTTCGCCCAGCCTTTTTAGGATTCCCGAGGGCCTTTGTCAGCTCATTGTTCTCTCTGTCGGGAACAAACTTTCCCTCTTCAACCTCTTTTATCACTTTAATAAGTTCATCCTTGGGTGCAACAACTTCTTTGGCTGCAACAATCTCGCCTGTTTCTGGGTCATACGATGCCCCATGCCCGAGTAACCAATTTCTTGACCTCAAGGGCCAACTAGAGATAGCTGGAGTGACCCCTTTAGCCACCAGGTCGACCTCGGCTTTATCCCACTTAGGCATGGCACTCTTGTAGCCACATGTGCCCATATGATGGTGATATTTGTTTTTGGCTGCATTTAGCTTATTCTTTTTTGACATTGCCACAACTGGTGCCAAGGTCTTGTATTCCACAAATGCGGCCCAGTTATCTTGCTACATCTCTAGTGGGCCAGTGAATGGAGGAGTTTTTTTATTCAATACATAGTTGTGGTATAATCTTTTCTTCCACTCCTTGAATAGTTCGTCCATCTTCTTAAGAGCCCACTCCTTGACGTTCCTCATCATTTGCTGGGTGAGCTCATCAGTCTTCAAGACTGGTAAGGTGAAATGTGTCATGAGAGAATTCCACATCGCATCTCTCACTCGGTCATCTACAAAACTAGCCCCAGCTGGATCCATTTTATTTCCTGGCTTATTCCACTCTCGCGCGGTGATCGGGATGGTGTCTCTAACAATCACTCCGCATTGATGTACAAATGCATTCACAGATTGTTTGGGCTTCAACGGTTGACCTAGCACAGAGACTAAGTCAATGCTGAAACGGACATCAGCGAGCAACTTTTGTGTCGGGCCTCTTTTCCTTTTAGAAGATTGGCCCGATGCGGAGGTCTAAGAGAAGAAACATTCGTCAGTACATATATACGAATAAATTAGTGCATCTATACTAGTGATCGATCAGTAGAGGCTTTATATACCTCACCGGACTTTCTTATTAAGGTGTCTTCACCATGGTCTCCACCATGGTCAGCACCATCGTCTCCACTATCGTCTCCACCCTCGTCCCCTCTAGAAAAATTAAGATACTGCGAGCCATCATCGTAATAAGAACCCCCAGTACCCTTATATATCATGTTGAGAATATCATCTATATTGTGTCTACCGTCCATAGCTTAACTAATACAGAAAAAGAATATTGCATTAAGTAAAAGTATATTACAATTGCGACAATTCGGATGCAGAAAAAAGATTACGTACTAATAATGAAACAATTTTGCATTAAGATAAAGTACATTATTAATACATCTCACTCATAAGATAAAGTACAATAATAATCAAACTAGCAAACTCGGCTGCCGCATTCTGTGCCACGGTAGCTCTACACCCAGAGAACATGAACCATCACCAGAGAATAGCTCGGGTGAGATCCGTGAACCTGATAGATATTGGAGAACCTAGTCTCCAAAAGATACATATATCGCCGTACGTGCTCGTCCTCCTCCCTAATACGATGACGTACCACCTCCTTGGGGGCCGGTTGATACATTGCAAATGTATCTATAATTTTTGATGTTCCATGCTTAGTTTTATCTACTTTCTTGTGTTTTGTCCACACTTTGGAGTACTTTTCATATGATTTCTTGGACTAACCTATTAACAAGATGCCACAGTGCCAGTTGCCTCTTTTCTGCTGTTTTTAGTTCCAGGAAAGTCAGAAAATCAATATTATCGGAATTGGACCGGACAAAAGCCAAAGTCGATAGTTTACCGGAAGACTCACGGAGCCAAAAGACAAGACGGAGAGGGGCCACAGGGTGGCCACGCCATGTGGTGGTGCGGGCTAGCCCTGGCCGCGCCACCAGGTGGTGTGGGCCCCCTGGCCGCCCACCGACCTTGCCTCTTCGCCTATAAGATGTCTCCTGATGCAAAAACCCTAGATCGTCAAGCCTCCAGCCACGAAAAGTTCCACAGCGCCGCCGCCACCGAAGGGGAGATGGGGGGGACAGAAAGTCTCTGTTCCGGCACCCTGCTGGGACGGGGAAGTGCCCCCGGAGCCATCTCCATCGATCTCCACCACCATCTCCAACACCGTTGTTGATTCCCATGATGATGAGGGAGTAGTTCTTTCTCAAGGCTAAGGGTTTTACCGGTAGCTATGTGTTCATCTCTCTCTATGCATGATCATATTGTGATCATGAGCTTTGTAATCAAGTAGATCTATCTTGCTACTCAAGTGCTTTAATAGATCTTTGCTCTCCTCATGTGTGTGAAAGTGACAGCGTGCACACCATGGTGGCACTTAGGCTAGAGATTACAAATACTTGTTATGAGTTATATTTGGAGTTGGATGTCTTTATGAAATTGTGGTGTTTGTTGGACCCATCTAGTACTCAAGGTCACAGTGTGGGGTTATCTAGATGGGAAAGATGAACTTTGAGGTGTGCTGTTATAGCCCTACCCACGATTAGAGTGTCCCACTGGAGAGTAGTTCAGCGTAGTGTCATAAAGAAGAATATATTTATATGAGAGTGTTCACTAGTGAAAGTATGATCCCTAGGCCTTGTTTCTAAACATTGAAACACTGTTTGCAATTAGATCTGTTACATGTTTGCTTGCTTCCATCTTTATTTGAGTTTGACTTTAGTCTTTTTCATGCCATCAAGCTATTTTCTATCGCCATTACCACTTATAATTATCTATAACACTTGTATTTCACTATCTCTTCGCCGAACTAGTGCACCTATACACTTGACAAGTGTATTGGGTGTGTTGGGGACACAAGAGACTTCTTGTATCTTGGTTGCAGGATTGCTTGAGAGAGGATACCTTTGACCACTTCTTCCCTGAGTTCGATAAACCTTGGGTGATCCACTTAAGGGAAAACCTGCTGCTGTTCTACAAACCTCTGCACTTGGAGGCCCAACAACTGTCTACAAGAATATAAGTGCGTAGACATCAAGCTATTTTCTGGCGCCGTTGCCGGGGAGGTAAGGTAAAAGGTACTCACACTAGAGGATTAAAGAAGAAGAACCTCCCACAGCAAACACCTATTTTCTTGCGCGTTGCCGGGGAGGTAAGGTAAAAGGTACTCACATCATCCGGTGTGAGTGCTCGAAGTTATTTCCTTTAGATTCTGCAATTTTGTCTTTTTGTTTCTTGTTTTCACTAGTTAGGCTTAATGGAAAACAACAACAAAATTAGAGAGCTTTATAGTATTTATCTTGAGTTAGGACATGAAGTGTTTGAAGAGAAAATTGAAAAACTTATGGAACTTTATTTGCATGCTAATAGCAATGTTGTTAGTATGAATTCTTTGGACACCATTATTGCTAATGCTATGGAAAATTCTAAGCTTGGGGAAGCTAGTTTTTATGAAAATGAACTTTTTAGTTCCCCAGCTTTGAAAGATAGCTATTATATTGCTTATGATGATACAAAACCTCCAATATATGATGATGAATATGATATTTTCAGTCTACCTACTATTAAGGAGAAAATTAATTATGATTACAATATGCCTCCTATATTTGATGATTATGGTGATGAGAATAATAATAATGATAACTATTTTGTTGAATTTGCTCCCACTACAATTAATAAGAATGACTATGCTTATGTGGAGAGTATTAATTCTTTTATGCATGTGGCTCATGATAAGAACGTTTTATGTGATAGTTATATTGTTAATTTCATTCATGATGCTATTGAAAGTTATTATGAGAGAGGGAAACATGGTTTTATGTATCTCAATAATATTAAGTTTCCCCTCTTTGTGTTGAAAGTCTTGAAGTTGCACTTGTTTTGCTTAACTATGCTTATTGCTTTGTGCTTTCATGACTTGTTTATTTACAAGAATCCTACGCATAGGAAGTGGGTTAGACTTAAATGTGTTTTGAATTTGCTTTTTGATGCTCTCTTTTACTTTAATTCATATTTCTTATGTGATAATCTTCTCAAACTATCATGCCTAACTTAAAGGCGTTAAAGAAAAGTACTTATTGGGAGATAACCCAAAAGTTTTAGATGATAATCTTCTCAAACTATCATGCCTAACTTAAAGGCGTTAAAGAAAAGTACTTATTGGGAGATAACCCAAAAGTTTTAGATGAGTCTTGGAAGTTATTACCTCTGTAATAACCGTTTCTTATCCTTTTTTTTTGCTTTTTGTGCCAAGAGTAACCTCTAATGAGAGAGAAGTAATGATTGAGAAAGTTGCTGTCCCGAAACAGATTTCTGTTCTTCACCGTAAAAATTCGTGTAAAATCTCTGTACGTACTTTTGAGGCGTGAATTTTTTTGCTTCTGCCCCAGGTTATCATCTAACTTTCGTTAGTTCAACACTTTTTGATTTGAGCAACGGAAGGTCTTCGAAAAAATTCGTATTTACCTGCTGGTCTGTTTTGACAGATTTCTGCCATTATTTGCATTTGCTTCTTGTTGGTTCCTTTTTGATTTCTTTTTGGGAATTGAGATTTTTGAAGGAAGTGCTACATTAGCTTGTGTTTTAATGGAAGTTTATTGGTGTTATAACTGAACCTAAAGACTTATTATCTTGAGTGCACTAATGTTGCTAATAAAGATTGTGTGAAGTTTTGTATGAAGGAAAAATTTCAGGTGTATTGAAGGAGTGAGTAATGAGATGAAGTATGGACTCAAGCTCAAGCTTGGGGATGCCACACGTGTCACCCCAAGAAATATCTAAGAAGTACAAGCGTCAAAGCTTGGGGATGCCCAAAACATCCCCTTCTTCATCAATAAAAATCCGAGGTTCCTTCCAAACGCTTCATTTTTATTGTTTCATGCACAGTTGTGTTGTTCTTGGAGCGTCTTCCTTTTTGTTTTCGTTTTGTTTTTTCGTTTGCTTGGTTTGCTTAGTTTGATGAATAAATTGGTGGGACCTCCTCTTTCATACATTGGTTTTCAAATAGTTTGGTTTGGATTGGAAAAGAGTAGGAAAGTTCAAGCTTAAGTGGGAAAGAGAGCTTATTTTTGACTGTGGTCTATGCTTTATCATGCCATGCTTGATATTGTTTTGGCTTTATGCTTAGTATTCTTTGTTGTAGCATGAATTGTTATAAAAAATTGAGATTGTTTAATGTGCTTTGGATGAATCATGCGTTGTTTTAGCATATTAAAGCATAGTATTGTGATATTCTCCTTTGATGCTTTATTTGGGTTGACTTGGCACATGCTCACACCATGTTTTGACTATCCAAAGTCACCATAGCCTTTATGATCCTTTAGTTTTCAACTTGTAGTATCACTTTATGCTTTGATCAATGATGTTTTGTCGCTCTGCATGATTATGGCCATTATTGCTCTCTTAGTTTGTCGCTCCCAGTCTTTTGCTAGCCTCCACAACCAAGTATGAGTTCCACTCATGCATCCAATTCCCTAAACCAAGTTATTTCAAAGAGTCCACCATACCTACGTACTAGAATTTGCTATTCCAAGTATATTCATGCTTTTGTTTACCTTCCAAATAAAACTTGTTATGTGAAAACTAGTGATTAAGGCTCTCACGAACTTGATGGCACACTTTACTTTTCTTGCATTTAATAAACTTGAACCATTGGGTCCTTCTTTGTTGCGTATATGCTTGCGCTTTATAAGTTAAAATTAGCAAAACCATGTATCATGGGGAACGCTTTCAACATTGCACGTGTACTTTGTACCCCGTTGATATTATGTTCTTTTGCTTATGGATCCCGGCGGTGTGAATAAAAGTGGAACTTGTAAGATCATGGAGTTTGTATGTGTGTTAGAGAAACGCCTAGGCCGCTAGCCTAAGCCATGCCTAATCATGGTGGAAACTTGCAGCATCACCATAATGAGCACTCTATGAAGCATTCTCAATAAAAACCTATGCAAATAGCAAATGAAAAGATCGCTGAGATGCTCATTGTCTGCTTGCCTTGTCATTTTGATTATGGGATAGCTCCTGTATCATGTGCAAGGGGTACCCTGTTGGCGGTTCTTTATGATACATATGTACTTACAATGACAAGAGCTTACTTGTGACTAAAGTTGAGTAGCATGAGGTTCGGTCTTCGTAAGTAAGGGGCATGAGATTTCAGCTTATAACTTGTCAAGCATATCCTCTTAGTTGTGTCACTTTAACCTTAATCACCTTAAAGATGCTTATGATAGGGGCAATGAGAGCTTAAAGCTATAAGTACCATAATTTTTGGAAGCTCTTTATGAAACTTGAATCTCTGTTTCCTTCTATGAAGACCTTTCTTTCACCATTACATTGAGTCTCCACCTTCTATCTTTATGCACTTACTTTGAGAGCATAGTGGCCATTCTTAGTTCTATGTGCATCGTCCCAAGACTAGTTGATTGATGCATAACTTGATATTGCTTGTTTTAAACTATTTGTATCTAGTCACTCTTATGAACTTTGAAGGTGTCCTATGCATTTATATTTGCTACTCTATGAGGGACAAGCTGAATACTATTATGCTATGTTTTCTTTATGTGAAACAAACAAACGTCTTGCAAAGCATTGTTATTCATGAATCTTTTGTTTGTGCCTTTTCATGTTGCATCATAGTTTCTTTTTCTTATTGCTAGGACTTTGTCTTTCATGTTATGATTGAAGTACTATGATCCCAACTTTGAATGTTTTACAAATACTTTGATCAAGTTTATGATGGTGCATGTCACCTAAAAAATTATTCTTTCTTTTTATCACTTACCTACTCGAGGACGAGCAGGAGTTAAGCTTGGGGATGTTGATACATTGCAAATGTATCTATAATTTTTGATGTTCCATGCTTGGTTTTATCTACTTTCTTGTGTTTTGTCCACACTTTGGAGTACTTTTCATATGATTTCTTGGACTAACCTATTAACAAGATGCCATAGTGCCAGCTGCATGTTTTCTACTATTTTTGGTTCCAGGAAAGTCAGAAAATCAATATTCTCATAATTGGACCGGACAAAAGCCAAAGTCGATATTTTACCGGAAGACTCACGGAGCCAAAAGACAAGACGGAGAGGGGCCATAGGGTGGCCACACCATGTGGTGGCGCGGGTAGCCCTGGTCGCGCCACCAGGTGGTGTGGGCCCCCTGGCCGCCCACCGGCCTTGCCTCTTCACCTATAAGATGTCTTCCGATGCAAAAACCCTATATCACCAAGCCTCCAGCCACGAAAAGTTCCACAACGCCGCCGCCATCGAAGGCGAGATTCGGGGGACAAAAAGTCTCTGTTCCGGCACCCTGCCGGGACGGGGAAGTGCCCTCGGAGCCATCTCCATCGATCTCCATCACCATTGCTGATTCCCATGATGATGAGGGAGTAGTTCTTTCTCAAGGCTAAGGGGTTTACCAGTAGCTATGTGTTCATCTCTCTCTCTATGCATGATCATATTGTGATCATGAGCTTTGTAATCAATTAGATCTACCTTGGTACTAAGGTGCTTTAATATATCTCTTCTCTCCCCATGTGTGTGTGAAAGTGACAGCGTGCACACCATGGTGGCACTTAGGCTAGAGATTACAAATACTTGTTATGAGTTATATTTGGAGTTGGATGTCTTTATGAATTTGTGGTGTTTGTTGGACCCATCTAGTACTCAAGGTCACAGTGTGGGGTTATCGCTAGATGGGAAAGATGAACTTTGAGGTGTGCTGTTATAGCCCTACCAACGATTAGAGTGTCCAACCGGAGAGTAATTCAACGTAGTATCATAAATAAGAATATATTTATATGAGAGTGTTCACTAGTGAAAGTATGATCCCTAGGCCTTGTTTCTAAACATTGAAACACTGTTTGCAATTAGATATGTTACATGTTTGCTTGCTTCCATCTTTATTTGAGTTTGACTTTAGTCTTTTTCACGCCATCAAGCTATTTTCTATCGCCATTACCACTTATAATTATCTATAACACTTGTATTTCACTATCTCTTCGCCGAACTAGTGCACCTATACACTTGACAAGTGTATTGGGTGTGTTGGGGACACAAGAGACTTCTTGTATCTTGGTTGCAGGATTGCTTGAGAGAGGATACCTTTGACCACTTCTTCCCTGAGTTCGATAAACCTTGGGTGATCCACTTAAGGGAAAACCTGCTGCTGTTCTACAAACCTCTGCACTTGGAGGCCCAACAACTGTCTACAAGAATATAAGTGCGTAGATATCACCGTCTCCCTCTGCACCACTCCTGGACCTCGTGGACGCCACCAAAGAAGCTTCGGGTCGACGATGATACCTGGATTCCTCACCAAGGTACGAGTCTCGACAGGTAGCACCTCCCAGTGCCAACTCAGCGGAGCCTAGGCTCGGACATCCCCGGAACCGATGGAGTCCAGTAGGCTCAGACGAGGAGGACGCGTCATAACTAAATAATAGCAATAAACAATCATAAAACATAAATAGTAACTAAATCACTAAGTATTGCCGTAATAACACTAACCCTAAACCTAACACTAATACTAGCTAATTAACAACTAAATCTCCGGGTCGTGGCTAGACCCGGGGTGTAGGTGGGGGTATTTACCTAACTAATACTAATACTAACCACTAATACTAATTCTAATTCTAACTCTAAATTAGCCTAATAATACTAATACTAATACTAATTCTTATTCTAACCCTAATACTTAACCAATACCCCTAATACTTAACCAATGATATGCCTAATACTTAACAAATACCCCTAGTACTTAACCAATACCCCTAATTCTAACTCTAAATTAGCCTAATAATACTAATACTAATACTAATACTAATTCTAACCCTAATACTTAGCCTAATAATACTAGCTAATTAACCTAATACTAATACTAGATAATTAACCTATATACTAATTCTAATTCTTACCCTAATACTTAGCCTAATAATACTAGGTAATTAACATAATACTAATACTAGCTAATTAACCTACTAATTATAATTGACCTCACCTGCAGGAAGACGTACGGCGACGCGGCGGGTGGCAACGGCGGCGCGGCGGGAAGACGTACGGCGGCGGCGAGCTCTCCATGGGCGCGACGGTCGGCAACGGCGGCGGCGGCGAGCCTCTCCACGGGCGCGGCGGGCGACAACAGCGCGGGCGACGGCGGCACGGTTCGTCTCTGCTGGGGAAGAAGGTGATGAATCGCGGGCTGTACGGGTCGTGGCTCGACCCGGGGTAGGGGTGGGGGTATTTATGATGGGTTCGTAGCATGGAAAACAAAAAATTCTACCGCAAGAACGAACAAAACCTAGATCCAATCTAGATAAAAGCCAAGATCTAATCTATTAGACATGAGCAACGAGTTAGATAGGAACTAACCCTCGTAGATCCGAAAGCGTTAACGAGATTAGATCTCATGGTTGATGTAGTCGATCACTTGCCGATCTCAAGATCGTGTGGACGATCCTTCCGGCGTCGCGTTCCAGCAGCGCTTCCGCCCTTGGTCAAGTAGACGATCCTTCCGGCGCCACGTTTCGGCAGCGCTTCCGCAGTCGGTCACACGTGCGGAGTCGAAGCAGACCTTCCTCTCCCCGTTCCAGCGAGCAGCGGAGGTAGTAGATCTTCTCCACGGAATCCCAGCAGCACGACGGCGTGGTGGTGGTGGTGGAGTAGAGAATTCTGCAGGGCTTCGCCTATGCCTGTGCAGAAGATGGTGGAGGAGAGAGGCGGTAGAGATTGGATGTTATGAGAGCAGGGGAGGAGGGGGCGCCCCTGCCCCTCTATCTAAAGAGGGGAGGCGCCTAGGGAGGGGGAGTCCTTGTAGGACTCCCCTCCCTCTCTAGGCTGGCGGATTGGAGGTGGGGGGAGGAGTCCTCCTCCCCCACGAATCCGTATCTTGACCCACCAGGACTCCTTGATCCCTATCTTGATTTTCAAGCAAACTCCAAGATATCTTCTAGAACCTTCCGGAACATTCTGAAACCTTCTAGAATCCTCATACAAACACTCCGGAACATTTCCTAACTCATAAAATGATCTCCTATATATGAATCTTATTCTCCGGACCATTCCGGATCTCCTCGTGATGTCCCGAATCCAATCCGAGACTCCGAACAACATTCGGTCTCCAACGCATATTCCATGTCTACTTAAAACAACTTCGAACCTTAAGTGTGTCACCCTACGGTTCGTGAATATGTAGACATGATAGAGACACATCTCCTATCAATAACCATCAGCGGGACCTGGAGATCCATAATGGCTCCCACATACTCAACGATGACTTTGCGATCGATTGAACCATTTACATACGAAACTAATTCCCTTTGTCTCGCTATACTATACTTATCCGAGGTTTGATCGTCAGTATCTCCATACCTAGTTCTACCTCGTTACTGACAAGTACTCTTTACTCGTTCCGTGATATGTCATCCCTTGTGACCTAGTCACATGCTTGCAAGCTAACTAGATGACATTCCACCGAGAGGGCCCAGAGCATATCTATCCGTCATATGGATGGACAAATCCCAATCTTGGTTCATGCGCTTCAACACATACTTTCAGAATACCCAATGACACTTTTATAACCACCCAGTTACGAAGCGGCGTTTGATGTCATCAAAGTATCCATCCGGTGATGGTGATTAACATAACCTCATGGTCGAAGGAATAGGTTACTATGTATTTGAAAGCTTACAGCAATACGAACTTAATGACTTGATCTTATGCTACGCTTACTATGGGTGTGTGTCCATCACATCATTCTCCCAATGACATAACCTTGTTATTAATCACATCCTAATGTCCATGATCAGGAAACCATGATCATCGATCAATCAACAAGCTAGTTCAATAAGAGGCTTACTAGGGACTCTTATATGTTTACAAAACACACATGTATTAGTGTTTCCTTATAATACAATTATAGCATGGGATGTAAACATTCATCATAAACACAAAGATATAATAATAATCACTTTTATTATTGCCTCTTGGGCATATCTCCAACAATTTATACCCCCCACCTTTAGCCCCGATTTGTAATACAAACCGGGACTAAAGGTCCCTTTAGTCCCGGTTTGTATTACAAACCAGGGCTAAAGGTGTTTTCGGCCTGCCGCTATTCCCGCGCGCCTTACCCCTTTAAACTCACCCTTTAGTCCCGGTTTGTATTACAAACCGGGGCTAAAGGGGTTTTTTGGCGCCAAAAAAAATGGTTTATGGTTTTCAGAAAATTATGTATTATATATCAAAATTTTCAGAAAAAAGAAGATCTATAATTTAAATCTATTATCGTACTCTATTATACAACTTAAATGAAATTATCTATTATTTAACAAGTATTATATTTAGTATAAATGTTGGAAAAATATAGTTTATTATTTAAAAAACAGAAAATACATATAATATACCAAAATATTCACAAAAAATAATATACTCATTAGAAATATAATATTTAATACTAAAACTAGTAACTGGGACTAAAAGATATTTCGAGGGCCTTTAGTCCCGGTTGGAGCCACTTACCGGGACTAGATATTTCCCGCCATTTCCCCCGCTTCCCGCCATGTTTTCCCGTTATTTTCCCCCGCTTCCCGTCATATTTTCCTGCCATTTCCCCCACTTCGCGCCATGTTTTCCCGCCATTTCCCTCTATATCTAGGCCGACTGCCATGTCCATCCACTAATTAACAACTAAATCTCCGGGTCGTGGCTAGACCCGGGGTGTAGGTGGGGGTATTTACCTAACTAATACTAATACTAACAACTAATACTAATTCTAATTCTAACTCTAAATTAGCCTAATAATACTAATACTAATTCTAATTCTAACCCTAATACTTAACCAATACTCCTAATACTTAACCAATGATATGCCTAATACTTAACCAATACCCCTAATTCTAACTCTAAATTAGCCTAATAATACTAATACTAATATTAATACTAATTCTAACCCTAATACTTAGCCTAATAATACTAGCTAATTAACCTATATACTAATTCTAATTCTAACCCTAATACTTAGCCTAATAATACTAGGTAATTAACATAATACTAATACTAGCTAATTAACCTACTAATTATAATTGACCTCACCTGCAGGAAGACGTACGGCGACGCGGCGGGTGGCAACGGCGGCGCGGCGGGAAGACGTACGGCGGAGGCGGCGGCAAAGATGGCGGCGGCGAGCTCTCCATGGGCGCGACAGTCGGCAACGGCGGCGGCGGCGAGCCTCTCCACGGGCGCGGCAGGCGACAACAGCGCGGGCGACGGCGGCACGGTTCGTCTCTGCTGGGGAAGAAGGTGATGAATCGCGAGCTGTACGGGTCGTGGCTCGACCCGGGGTGGGGTGGGGGTATTTATACCCCCCACCTTTAGCCCCGATTTGTAATATAAACCGGGACTAAAGGTCACCCTTTAGTCCCGGGTTGTATTACAAACCAGGGCTAAAGGTGTTTTCGGCCTGCCGCTATTCCCGCGCGCCTTACCCCTTTAAACTCACCCTTTAGTCCCGGTTTGTATTATAAACCGGGGCTAAAGGGGTTTTTTGGCGCCAAAAAAATGGTTTATGGTTTTCAGAAAATTATGTATTATATATCAAAATTTTCAAAAAAAAGATCTATAATTTAAATCTATTATCATACTCTATTATACAACTTAAATGAAATTATCTATTGTTTAACAAGTATTATATTTAGTATAAATGTTGAAAAAATATAGTTTATTATTTAAAAAATAGAAAATACATATAATATACCAAAATATTCACAAAAAATAATATACTCATTAGAAATATAATATTTAATACTAAAACTAGTAACTGGGACTAAAAGATATTTCGGGGGCCTTTAGTCCTGGTTGGAGCCACTAACCGGGACTAGATATTTCCCGCCATTTCCCCCGCTTCCCGCCATGTTTTCCCGTCATTTTCCCCCGCTTCCCGTCATGTTTTCCTGCCATTTCCCCCATTTCCCGCCATGTTTTCCCGTTATTTCCCCCGCTTCCCGCCATTTCCCTCTATATCTAGGCCGACTGCCATGTCCATCCACACCTTCTCTCTCAAAATAATGGACAGCGCTTACTAGGCCTTTCTGACACTCGAGGAGACCGAGGCGCTGTGCGCCTCCAGCTACCCATGCCTGCCAGGGTACCGGCTGCCCGCCGGCTGGATGCTGAGCGCTGTAGGGGTTCCTGTTCCTCCTATGCCTCAAGGTTAAGCCCGCCAGGCGGCCATCACTAACCACTTCTACCTCGACCTCACGCCGGAGCAGCGGATGGATCCCCATTGGGATCCTGACAACCTCGACACCTGGAATACCTTCTTAGCAAACTGGCAGGAAAGGGAGCTCGCCAGGTACGAGGGTGACGGCCCGCCCCTAGTGAACCACAACGAGGCTGGTCGCCGCCTATGGTGGGCGAACCGGACTATTGCCAGGGTGATGTGCTACATCGCCATGGGAGACCATCCTCGCTTGAGGTACCCGCACTTTCACCAGCCGCATAGCCACAAGAATGGTGGTGGTGGTGGTGAAGGCCGAGGGCGTACCGGGGTCGTCATTCGGGAGCCCCCTCCCCCGCGCGTCGTGAATCTGAGGCCGGAGTGGCAGGTGCCCCCTCCCCTGTTCCCCCGTGCACAAGCCGGGGAAGGGCTGAGGATCCAGCCGCGTGCTACGAGCGACGATGATGACGATGATGATTTCGAAGACGACCCTGAAGCTGTGTACTATAGGGCTAGATATGATTATGACTAATTTTTACGTTTTAATATTAATAAATGTCTTTGTTGTTGGCCACAGCAAGTTGCAATACTACCTATTGAGATCGAGACAGTTCATATCCATATATATATAAAGGTTTAATAATATTGTACATCACCAACATCCACACATCTCTATTGTTAGGGTTTTCTTCTAATTCATAACCATGGAGCATCTTCCTTACTTAACGGGATCCTTGTGTCATCCTTCACAGCGAAGGGAGGAATTTCATGAAACTTATCATAATCTTCTGACATGTCTGTCTTATCCTCCACCCCCACGATGTTTCTTTTTCCTGAAAGAACTATGTGGCGCTTTGGCTCATTGTATGCTGTATTCTTTTGCTTATCTTTACTTTTTCTCGGTTTGGTAGACATGTCCTTCACATAAAAAACCGAAGCCACATCATTGGCTAGGACAAATGGTTCATCCCTATATGCAAGGTTGTTCAGATCCACTATTGTCATTCCGTATTTCTTGTCTACCTCAACCCCACCTCCTGTCAGGTTGACCCATTTGCACCGAAACGAAGGGACCTTAAAATAAGGTCCATAGTCAAGTTCCCATATCTCCTCTATGTAAGCATAATATGTATCCTTTTGCCCATTCTTGTCAGTTGCATCAAATCGGACACCACTGTTTTGGTTGGTTCTCTTTTTGTCTTGGGCGATCGTGTAAAATATATTCCCATTTATCTCGTACCCTTGGAAAGTCAATATAGTCGAAGATGGTGACCTGGCCAACAAGTACAACTGCTCTCCAACATTGATGTCATTCATGAGATGTGTCTGCAACCAACCGCTGAAAGTCCTCATGTGTTCATCTCTAATCCAGGAGCCAGGCTTCCTCGGGTTGTTGGAGTGTACAATATTCTTGTGTTCCTCGATATACGGAGCCTCCAAGGTGGAACTTTGCAGAACTGTGTAGTGTGCTTTAGTGAGAGAATGTCCGTCCATACATATCCTTGCTTTTTTTCCTGGCGTGCCTTTTCCACTCAGTATACCCTTATGCCGTGATTCAGGAACACCGATATGCTTAAGGTCAGGAATAAAGTCAACACAAAACTCAATGACCTCCTCTGTTCCATATCCGTTTGAGATGCTTCCTTCTGTCCTAGCATGGTTATGAACATATTTCTTTAAGACTCCCATGAACTTCTCAAAGAGGAACATATTGTGTAGAAATACAGGACCGAGAATGTTAATCTCTTCGACTAGGTGAACTAGGAGGTCCATCATAATATTGAAGAAGGATGGTGGAAACACCAACTCAAAGCTGATAATACATTGGACCACATCTTTCTGTAACCTTGGTAGACTATCTAGACTGATTACCTTCTGAGAAATTGTATTGAGAAACGCACATAGCTTCACAATGGGTACTCGAACATTTTCCGGCAGGAGTCCCCTTGATGCAATCGGAAGTAGCTGTGTCATAAGCACGTGGTAGTCATGAGACTTTAGGTTTTGAAATTTTTTCTCTGCCATATTTATTATTCCCTTTATGTTCGACGAAAAACCAGACGGGACCTTGATACTGTAAAGGACTTCAAAAAAGATTTCCTTCTCTTCTTTGGTAAGAGCGTAGCTGGCAGTACCTTCAAACAACTCTGGATGCATGCCATCTCGGTCTTTCATACGTTGTTGGTCCTGCCGTGCTTTCGGTGTATCTTTATTCTTCCCATACACGCCCAAGAAGTCTAGCAGCGTCACGCAAAGATTCTTCGTCAGGTGCATCACGTCAATTGCAGAGCAGACCTCTAGGACTTTCCAATAGGTAGCTCCCAAAATATGGATTTCTTTTTCCACATGGGTGCGTGTCCGACATCGTCCTTCGAAACAGATTGTCTACCAGGACCCTTTCCAAATATTACTTTTAAATCCTTCACCATATTAAATACATCATTACCAGTACGGCGGATAGGCTTACACAGGCTGTCCGCCTCACCATTGAAATGCTTACCTTTATTTCTTAGGGTGTGTGTGGGTGGACACTACTAGGAAACAGCTTATCTGTGACGCATGAAAATGGGCCTTCTATGGCGCATATGCCAGTCGCCACTGTTACCTCACCACTGGTAACTGCTCCCTGTGGCGCATATAGATATGCCCCACAGAAGTCTGGCGCATTTCTTCATATGCGCCACATGAAGAAGTTCAGTGGCACATTTACTTATATGCGCCACAAAAAGCCTATGCGCCACTGACTATACTTATATATGCGCCACTGATTGTATAACACGTATTCAAAGTAAAATACGTTCCTGGTGTATAATCAGGTATTTATACATGATTTATACAATATTTATCCAGATGAGTATAAACAGTACATTGTACAAGTCGTAGATGCATGAAAACCGACATATATATAATACAAACACTTAGAGCCCGATCGAGATACATATATAGTGTCAAGTGCCGAATTTTTACACAAGTGCCGAATACAAAGTTCATATCATCTCACATTACAAATATGAAGTGGTCACCGCCGCCTACACTAGGATCAAATAGAATACAATTGTGATGATGGTGAGCAAGAGCATGAGCCCGACCAATATCTTCATCCGGTTCTTCTTCCACCGGTGGTTCCTCCACTTGGCTACCGTCTCCTCTCTAGTTGCGTATCCTTTGTAGATGTTGCCACTGAACTTGTTCACTTATTTGTGACAATCCTCCCACTCCTCGTAGACTCCTGGAACCCTACCCATGTACACCACATACCACCTCGTCGCCATCTCTATAGACGACAAGGCATATTAGTAAAAATACAACGAAACGAATTAATAAAGGGTTCACATACATATATATATGTTTACAAAATATAAAACAAAGGATCCATAAACCTAAAACATAGCATCTCGCGATCATCTTAGAAGTAATAAGTTCAACGACAACACGACCACAAGATAGTTTAAGTCTAACAATAATGACCATTTCGACCACAAGATAGTAAAGTTTATGACACACACACTACAACAGGCGTCCATCAAGAATATACACACACTGGATCATGATAGAGGCACACATTGATCATGAAGACTTCTTCTCGCTCGGCTTCGGGAATGGTAGATAACCCTCTTTCGTCATCCACTGCTTGTGGAGCCATTCCTTGATCTCCCTCTTACTCAACCCTCTGGCTTGTTGTAGCCCCCCTTGTGTTGACATCTTCAATGATGATTTGCGACAACTTCATCTGAACGCGATGGAAGTATTCTCTAATATCATCATCGTAGATTCGCGCCAAAGTTTTGGCCCATCCTCGGAGACTAGATGGCAGCGTTAGGTTCTAGCAATCCTGAACATAGCCTTTAAGGTGATGGAGGACGTAGAAGGCCTCCTTGGCACCACCAGTAGTTGGCTGCTTGACGCAGGGGAACTCGAGCACGTGCTTGAACACGTGTTTGCCATCCTTGATACATTCCCCCGTATCTACGAAGGTGCATCCCTTCTTGGCGTATCCCTCGAGAGCCTCATTGAGAACACTGATACGTCCAAAACGTATCTACTTTCTCGAACACTTTTGATATTGTTTCTCCTCTAAACTTGTGTGATTTGGATGCAACTAACATGGACTGACGCTGTTTTCAGCAGAATTACCTTGGTGTCTAGTTTTTGTGCAGAAAATCAACTATCGGGAAAAACGCCGGGAAATATGCCAAAAATCCTATTTCACTAGAAGACTCACGGAGCCAGAATATGAGATGGAGTGGGGCTGGGGCCTAGCCACACCACCTGGCCACGCGGGACAGGCCTGGCCGTGCCAGGGGGTGGTCTGGCCGCCCTAGGCACCCCCTCGGTCTCCCCCTTCGCATATAAGTTGCCTTCTGACCTAAAAACTCAGGGGGGGGGGGGTTCGACGTTTTTCTAGAAAGAGTGCCGCTCCACTGCCACCACCAGCTTCCGCGATTCGGAACCATAAACTCCGTTCTGGCACCCTGCCGGGACAGAGAATTGGAGGAGATCATCGCCATCATCATCACCATCGGTTCTCCATCGACCATCCATGTTTCCCCCATCTATGAGTGAGTAATCCCCCGCTGTAGGCTATGGGGATGGTAGGGATTGGATGAGATCGTTCATGTAATGGCATCGGATTGTTAGGGCATGGTCCCTAGTATCTACTATTAGTGCTTTTTGACTTTGTTGCGACTTGTTATGCTTAATGCTTGTCACTAGGGCCTGAGTGCCATGATTTCAGATCTGAACATGTTATTGATTTATTATGATAGTATTGTTTATGGTCTTACCTACAAGTTGTATACACACGTTATTGTCCGGAACCAATGGCCCCGAAGTGACAGAAATCGGGATAACTAGAGGGAATGGCTTTGATGTGAGGATCACATGTGTTCTTGGAGTGTTAATGCTTTGCTCCGGTGCTCTATTAAAAGGAGCACCTTAATTGCCAGTAGTTCCCTTGAGGCCCCGCTACAAACAAGCTGGCAGGACAAAAGATGTTGTGGAAGTTCTCATTGCGAGCACGTATGACTATATATGGAACACATGCCTATGATTATTTAGTACTTGGATACTTTATCTTATTTATCTGCAAATGCCCTATGTTCTGATTGCCATGTGAATTGTCTTATCCATGCAACGCCCGTCCATCCATCCCTGTGCCTACCGCGCTTTAATCCTACTATTTACTGCAATTGTTACTACTGTCTTTGCCTTTCCTACTGCTGTTAGTTTACTATTCCTAATACAAAACTGTTGCTACTGATAAACTGTTGTGAGCAAGATTGTTTCCAGGTGCAGCTGAATTGACAACTCAGTTGTTAAGGCTTATAAATATTCTCTGGCTCCCCTTGTGTCGAATCAATAAATTGGGTTTCACTTCCCTAAAAAATACTACGATACACCCCCTATACTTGTGGGTCATCAAGACTATTTTCTGGCGCCGTTGCCTGGGAGCATAGCTTTATTTATCAAGTCCACTTGGAATCACTATTGTTCGATGCCATCCATCCATCATGGGTAAGTCTCGTGATGGCAAGGTTCCTATTTTACCATCCACTACAAGAAGAGGTACGGTTTTGAACACCTCTGTTGCTCTTGATTCACCATCTGTTATGAGTAAGTTCCTTACACCACCACATACACATGCTACACACACTGCTACTACTGCTGAATCTGAAACTTCTGATACTTATGATGCTGCTTCTACTGTGCTTGATAAGAGTGGTTCATTAGGTCCTTTCCTAGATGCTACGATTGCTAGAACTATAGCTGGAAATACTGAAACTCCTAATGAAGACACTACTACACCTGTTAGTTCACCTGAGTCTAGAGAGAGTTATGATATTCAAGATGGTTATACTGAGATGACCGATGAATTTATTAAAGAATGTCAAAACACCCATGATAGGAGTGCTGCTAAGAGTCTCCTTGAGAGGCATACTATTAAACCCAAATTGTCTCCTAATGTTAAGTTTGCTGCATCTCCCATAAACATTAAAGATAAAGATCACGATTTCTCTCTTGATCTATCCTATATAGCTATTATTGAGAAAGAACCTTTTTGTGGGAATAAGAATGAAAGTGCGGTAGCACATATGACTGAGCTTTCTACCATGAGTGCCCTGTTTTATGATGATACTAAGATGCACACCTACTTTGTTGCTAAAATTTTCCCTTTCTCACTGAAAGGAGAAGGTAAAACTTGGTTTAGTAATTTACCACCTGGATCTATTGATAGCCCTGATTGCTTGATTAGTACTTTCCTGCAGAAATATTTTCCTCCTAGTGCTAGACATGCTATTTTGCAGGAACTTTTCGATTTTAAATAGGGAGAAAAAGAGATATTGCCTAAATCATGGGCAACGTTTTGTGCTTTGATTCATGCATAGGCTGGATGTCCATTACCTAAGAATGAGTTTCTTGATATATTTTATAATGGCCTAATTGAAGAATCTAGGACATACCTGGATAGTTGTGCTGATTGTGTTTTCAGGAATAGGACTCCCAAGGAAGCTGAGGAACTAATGGCTAAAATAAGCAAGAATTACAAAGATTGGACTCCTCCTGAACCAGTATACCTAAAACAATTATACCTGAACTAGCTATACCGGTGCCTATACCATCATCTAAGGAGAGGGGAGTTATTCAATTGAATGATGAAGTGATGAAAGAAGCTAAGAAATGTCTTAAGGAGAAGGGAATTAAAGCTGCAGATGTCAAGAATTTACCTCCTATAGAAGAATTATGTAAGCCAATTCCCCATTCATCCACTATTGAGGTACACTCTCTCCAACACTTTGATGAAGGTGATATTACTTACCTTAAACCTCTTGATCAATGCTTAGAAGAATTCGATATTTTTATTGTTAAGCAAGATACTTTTAATAAAAAGGTGCAAAATCATTTATTAGAAAACACTAGTGCTATTGTTGAGTTAAAATATATTGTGGAAAGAACCTCTAATGATGTGAAAATGATTGTTAAACATTTTCAAATGGTTCAAACTCAAATAGATCAACTTATTAAAGTGCAAAAAGACTTGCTAGTTAATGCTGCCAAGGAAAAACATGCTTATGAAATTAGAACTAGAAGTGGTGCTGCTACCCAGGATCCTCTATATCTTGAGGGGCATCCCAAAAGAATTGAGCAGGATTCTCAACAAGCTGAAAATAGTGGTACTACTCGTAAGAAAAGAAAAAAGAAACATAAAACTATTGTAGAACCCTCTGAACCTGCTAAAGATCCTAATAGTATATCTGTCTTTGATGCTGAAACTGAAAGTGGTAATGAAGAAAATGATGTTCCTGATAAAGAAAAAGTTGAAGAAGAACCTGAAAGGCACACTAAGAATACTAAATACACTAAAGAAGATTTTGTTGCTAAGAAACATGGTAGTGAAAGAGAGCCTTGGGTCCAAAAACCTATGCCTTTCCCTGATAAGAAACACAAGTCAAAGGAAGATGAACACTATAATAAGTTTTGTGAGTGGATGAAACCTTTATTCTTGCAAATTCCTTTGACTGATGCTATGAAATTGCCTCCTTATTCAAAGTATATGAAGGATATTGTCTCGAATAAAAGGAAGATCCCTAATGAAGAAATTTCTACTTTGCTTGCTAATTATTCCTTTAATGGTAAGGTTCCAAAGAAACTTGTAGACCCAGGGATTCCAACTATTCCTTGCTCTATTAAAAATTGTTACGTTAGAACTGCTTTGTGTGATTTGGGAGCAGGAGTTAGTGCCATGCCTTTTTCTCTCTATAAGAGACTTCAACTGGAAAAACTGATACGAACTGATATATCTTTGCAAATGGCTGATAAATATACCACTATTCCTGTTGGTATATGTGAGGATGTACCTATTCAAGTGGCTCATAATTGCTTGATATTAACTGATTTTGTTGTGCTTGAAATGCTTGAAGATGATAATATGTCCATTATTCTTGGGAGACCTTTTCTTAATACTGTAGGAGCTGTTATTAATTGTAATCAAGGAAAGGTGACCTTTAATGTTAATGACAAGGAGCATACTGTCTATTTCCCCAAGAAGATTGATAGGACTTATGGTTTAAACTCACTTGAACATGTTGAAGGCATTCAAGTTGGAGAAATATATTGTCCCATACCAAGAGAAAAATTTGAAACTATTATGATTGGGACCATTGCTATCAAGGTTGAGGTAACATAATCATTAGTGGAATACAAAGTTTTGTTTCATATAAAATTGTTTTGGTAACAAGACCTGATCAACCTTGTTAACAAAAGGATTTCATTGTTCAAAACAATGTTTTGACCATGATTATCTCTGCTTACTTCTATTATATCCATTTTAGTTTTTGCTTTTGTTTAGTTTACTTTTCTATTGTTGTTTGCTTGCTTGTTAGAGTGTCTTAGAACTTCTGAAGTTCTAGCCTTGTTTTGTCATTGCATTACTCCAAAGACCTTTCTCTGTCAGAAAATCATTCATCTATACATGAAAATTGCTCAAAAATAAAGTGTCTCGAAAAATTCCAGAAAATTCATATTAAATTTTTACGTGAAAAAGGGGCAGAGAAGTGCCTGGAAGGTACCAGGGGCCCCACCAGGCAGGCACACCACATGGTGACGCGGCTAGCCCAAGGGCGCCCCTGGCCATGGTGTGGGCCACCCCTGGCCCTCCACTCACTCTCTCACTTCCCATTTTCTTCTCTCTCCTGAGAAAACACCAGTTCATTGCTCGAATTTGCGTTCTTGCTATTCTTGCCCTCGATTTTTTGATCTCCTTGCTCAGCCCATCTTTGCTGCTGAAATTTGGAGCAATTGTTCTCCGGTATGTGACTCCTTCGCTTGTCCAAGTAGATTTGTGTTTAGTGGTTTATATCTTGAGTGTTTTGCTGCTGTAGGTGATAGGTTATGAGAGCTTGTAAGCTTGTTCCATGCCTAGAGATATAGTTTTGATGCATGTTTAGGCCTCTACAAGTCCCTATGAGTAGTGCCCTTCATTATATATTCACTTTGCAATCACTTGTTTAATAGATGTTTCAATTTCAGAATATCAAAGATGAACAACCATACCTTTGGAGAAATATTTGAGAGGGACACACATAGGAGGTCAAGGCCCTCAAGATCAGCCTCTCAGTTTAGGCCATCATACAACGAAGATCGCATTGCACCTCGCATTGGTAATGAGGAAGATGATGGGGATGCTCACCCATCTACCTTTCCTTGTTTTACCTTCTTACAAGCTGCAAGGATTCTTGATGATTTCTTACTATTGATTCAGAGGGTTGGTTTGACCTCATATATGCAAGATGAGAGTGAGCAATACGCTATGCTCACCAAAAAATTTGTTGAGAGTTTCATTTTCACTAACACCCCCTATCAGTCAACTGTCTCTTTTAGAATTTATAATCTGCCTTTTACCATGCCATTGGAAAGATTTTGCAGCATTATCGGTATAGGCATGTCAGGGACTGTGAAGAAGATTCAAGGGCACCCCGCTGATTTGCTGGAGCTCTATCGAGGGGTGACCAATGATGATGACCGCATAGCTCAGCGCGAGAAGATAAGAAACATCCAACTCCCAGCTCTTAGATACTTTGCCTATTATCTTGCTACTAGCATTCTTGGTAGGGAGAATACGAGTAATATTTCCAATTATCATTTAGCCTTCCTCGCTGCTGCGCTTAACAATGATACTTGGTACAATCTTGGCTCTCTTATTGCTCGCTGCCTAGCTACTAGGGGACCTATTTATGGGGGCATCATCGCTTCACGAATGTTCAATGCATTAGAGCTTTCAGTGGATACAAATGGTACTATATTGGCACCACAAAGGCTTGACCTTGCTGCCATGAAAACACATCACTTCGTCACTGCTAACTCTGATATGGACAATCTAGTATACATGATGTTGTTTACTGATGGGGATGAAAGGGAGATTCCTTTGCCGCAATCTACTTTGTTCAGTGTTCACAGGAGGCCGTGGTCGCGCTCCAAGGAGGAGGTGCACGAGCAGCTCCGCTTGCTAGGTTTCCACAGGCAGCATCAGGAGGATGTGCCCTCCTACGATTACTCTGCGCACTATGGTGGGGCGTCCTCGAGCTCGCACCAGGACGAGGGTACCTCCTCACCGTACTACGGAGGCACTCCATCTTGGCCAGCTTGGGATTGATACCCACTTAGGCTAAAAGCCTAAGCTTGGGGGGAGGTACACCGATATCGCACTCATCTCCATATCATTTTGCGTCGATACTTTGTATATTCATGTTTCATTCTCTTTTTAGTTTTCGTTCTTTCTTTGATTTTGCTTTCTAAAACACAAAAAGACCAAAAATATTTCTGTTGTTTCTGTTTGTTTGCTTCTTCTTCTTTTTGCCTTGGTTTGCTTTTCCCTTTTTGCTTTGTTTGAACTATTCGAAAACCCAAAAAGATTTTGCTTTGCTTGTTCTTCCTTTTTGGTTCTTGTTTAAAAAAATCAAAAACACCAAAAATATTTGTTGTTCTTCTTTGGTTTTGTGAGTTTTGTTGCAGGGTTCAGCAGTCCTCAGTGGAATTTGTTTTCATGTTGTTATTCAAGCCACACAAGTGAAGGGCAATAATGAGGATTAATGACAACTTGAGGTGTGGTAAGAGGCTGGTAACGAACTCTATTTGTTTTCATTTTTGTACATATACTCATCATTGTGGGCATGCTTAGTCTGTTCATGTAGGGTGTATGTTATGCATGGATGCTTAGTAGTTCTTGCTTTCATATGATTAGTTCCAGCTTGCTAATAGTTTGTAGCATGTCATATGAATGTTTGCTTGCATTACTCTATTCATAACTTGGTATGACACTATGGTATCCTCCTCTGAGTGTTTCACTTGAATTGACTTGGCACATGGTCACGCATGCATATGACTGAAATAATCAGTTAAGCCTCGATGGATTATTTTGCCTCGAGGGTCTTGAATCACTTTCATGCCATGATTAGTCATGTTTTGTTGCAAGCATGATTATGACAATTATTGCTCTCTCGTTTGTCGCTCCCTTACTATTGCTAGCCTTCACTTACACTGAGTATGTTTTACTCGTGTTTCCAATTCCCTAAAACCAAATATTGCCAAAGGTGTCCACCATACCTACCTATTAGCATCATTTGCTGTTCCGTGCAAATTCAATATGCCTTGTTTTCTTCCGAATAAAATGTTTGCTTGTTATGAGAAAGTTAGTTAGTAAAGCTCTCATGAACTTGATGGCACACTTTATTTCCTGCACTTAATAAACCTGAACCATTGTGATTGTCCATGAAAGTTATATGCTTGCAAATTATAGGCTGGGGATTAGCAGAATCGTGTTGTCACGGGGAACGCTTTCAACACCTGTAAATATATACCTAGTTGATATCATGCTCTTTTGTTTGCGGATGTCGTCGGTGTGAAATAAAAGGGGAGCTTGTAAGTCCATGGAGTTATGTATGTGTGTTAGAGAAACGCCTGGGCCGCCGGTCTAATCCATGCCTAATCATGGTGGAAACCTGCAGCGTAACCATAATGAGTATCTATGAAGAATTCTTCTTATGAAAAAAGAGATAGCTATTGATAAAAAGGAAAAAAGAGATATGATAAAAGAGGAAAAAGAGAAAAAATCACCATTTTCCCATGGTAAATAAGGAGATTGCTGAGATACTCATTGTCTGCTTGCCTTGTCATTTTGATATGGGGATTCTTCCGTATCATAGGGCAAGGGGTACCCCGTTGGAGGTTCTATGATAGGCACGTATTTACTATGACAAGAACTTACCGGTAACTAAAGTTGAGTAGCATGAGGAGCGGCCCTCGTACTCAAGGGACATGAGATTTCTAGTTCATAGTCTGTCAAGCATATAACTCAGGTTGGACCTCACTTTCACCTTAACCATATTAAAGATGCTCATGATAGGGGCAATGAGAGCTCAAAGATAATGAGTACCATACTTTCAGCATTTGGAAGCCTTTCAAACTATTCAAAACCTTTTTCATTTCCTTGTTGAGTCACCACCGATTCTATGAGCACTTTCTTGAGAGCATAGCTGTCATTCTTAGTATAATGTGCTTGTCTCAATACTGGATTAATTGTGTTATGACTTTGATGCTTGTATCTTTGATATCTTTACTTCTAGTCTTCACCTGAACTTCATACCTTGGCATTCACAATCAAAGGCAAGCGAGATACCACTCTATCATACCTTGTTATGAGCATTGTAATGTTGCTTATGTTTATGTTTCATCCTATTTATTATTTTTGAGTTGGAATCTCTTCATGGTTTGCAATGACTATTAAGTAAACTTAGTTGCATTCTCTTTATTATGAATTGCCTGAGTAGTTGATCACATGCTGAGAATATATACATCATATGAAGCAAATGTGTTCGTGAAAGTTTCTTTTATCGCACTCAGTTTCCAACTGAATTGCTTGAGGACAAGCAATAACCTAAGCTTGGGGGGAGTTGATACGTCCAAAACGTATCTACTTCCCCGAACACTTTTGCTATTGTTTCTCCTCTAAACTTGTGTGATTTGGATGCAACTAACACGAACTGACGTAGTTTTAAGCAGAATTTCCTTGGTGTCTAGTTTTTGTGCAGAAAATCAACCATCAAGAAAAATCCCGAAAAATATGCCAAAAATCCTATTTCACCAGAAGAATCATGGAGCCAGAATACGAGACGGAGTGGGGCTGGGGCCTGGCCACACCACCTGGCCGTGCGGGCTAGGCCTAGCCGCGCCTAGGGGTGGTCTGGCCGCCCCAGGCACCCCCTCGGTCTCCCCCTTTCGCCTATAAGTTGCCTTCTGACCTAAAAACTCAGGGGGGTCGACGTTTTTCTATAAAGAGTTCTACTCCGCCACCACCACCAGATTCCGCGATTCGGAACCAGAAACTTCGTTCTAGCACCCTGCCGGGACAGGGAATTGGAGGAGATCATCGCCATCATCATCACCATCGCTTCTCCATCGACCATCCATGTTTCCCCCATCTATGATTGAGTAATCCCCCGCTGTAGGCTATGGGGATGGTAGGGATTGGATGAGATCGTTCATGTAATGGCATCAGATTGTTTGGGCATGGTGCCTAGTATCTACTATTAGTGCTTTTTGACTTTGTTGCGACTTGTTATGCTTGATGCTTGTCACTAGGGCCCGAGTGCCATGATTTCAGATCTAAACATGTTATTGATTCATTATGATAGTATTGTTTATGGTCTTACCTACAAGTTGTATACACACGTTATTGTCCGGAACCAATGGCCCCGAAGTGACAGAAATCGGGATAACCGGAGAGAATGGCTTTGATGTGAGGATCACATGTGTTCACGGAGTGTTAATACTTTGCTCCGGTGCTCTATTAAAAGGAGCACCTTAATTGCCAGCAGTTCCCTTGAGGCCCCGCTGCAAACGGGCTGGCAGGACAAAAGATGTTGTGCAAGTTCTCCTTGCGAGCACGTATGACTATATATGGAACACATGCCTATGATTATTTAGTACTTGGATGCTTTATCTTATTTATCTGCAAATTCCCTATGTTCTGATTGCCATGTGAATTGTCTTGTCCATGCAACGCCCGTCCATCCATCCCTGTGCCTACCGCGCTTTAATCCTACTGTTTACTGCAATTGTTACTACTGTCTTTGCCTTTACTAATGTTGTTACTTTACTATTCCTACTACAAAACTGTTGCTACTGATAAACTGCTATGAGAAAGATTTTTTCCAGGTGCAGCTGAATTGACAACTCAGTTGTTAAGGCTTATAAATATTCTTTGGCTCCCCTTGTGTCAAATCAATAAATTGGGTTTCACTTCCCTCGAAAATACTGCGATACACGCCCTATACTTGTGGGTCATCAAACACCCCTTATTCTGGTGTAGTCTTTCTTCTTCGTCAAACTCCCCGAGTCGAAATACGTGGCTAGCAAATACCTCGGGGCAAGGATGATGAGTGTGCAGTATTTGTCTCTGCGCAACACAATTGGAACAGAATGTTGCATAAACAGCAAAGGAAGAAATCTATAAGAAATGCATAAGTTATGGCGGCGATGAGCGAGTGTGTACTTATTCGGGAAAGAAAGGCAAAAGAAGTGTGTCCTTCCTCTTGTTGTCCACCATGAACTTCTCGAGGTACGCCGTCACCTTGGTCCGTGTCTCTGATCCTTCGACCAACTGGCTGTCCCACATGTAGTAGGGATCCACTATCGTGATTTCTGGGGTACTCTCTCTCTCTCTCTTGATCGCCAGATTGAGCGCATATAGGCGGACCAAGTTATAGTCCAGCTGTTTCGTGAGAAACAGCTTGAATATGTCCTCGTACACTATGAAGAATATATCCGCGGGGGGTTCATCGATGAAGCCCACGTCCAATGGCAGCTTGGCCGTGAAAACCAGGTAATTTGGATCTTTGTCTTTAAGAAGGATGCCCTCTAGTGTCTTGACACCCTTGTGCAGAGTTAACATGGGTCCAACCGTGATGTGGAGCATATCCGGAGTCAATATCGGATCACCAGCTACATGCACTCGGGGCAAGCCATATTGTGTGGATGGTACGGCGACGGCGTCCTGAGCCCGGATCCTCTTCGGAAGAGGCTGGCTCACACCCTTCTTATTATTATTATTACCTCTCTTCCTGTAGTGCTTCTTCTTCACAACAGTGTCAGCCACTGCCATATGCTCATCGGCCGCCTTTCGGAGTGTGTTGGGGCTGAAAAACAATCCCAGTTTCTCCTGTGGTGGATCGGCGGCCGGAGGCGTCTCTTGAGAAATACCATGGAAGACCAGGCGATGCGTGCATGTATTGGGCCAACCAGCTTGATGGTCGCGAGCTGTGAAGGGTTCTTCATCCACATAAGGCATATACAATCCTTTGTCGGTGCTGGTGTTGATGAAGTCGTCAATGTTATTCATCATCATCTTCATTGGTGCCGTCATGTTGTGGTGGTAGCGGGGGCGACGACTGTTGCATCACAACGTCTTTGCCATGGGGTGGTACACATGCTACCAAGAGTTGCAGGTGACGGCTGGTGGTGGCGACGATGGCGGCTGCTGGCTTCCGAGGTGGTGGTCGGGTGATCAATCAAGAGGTGGCGCCGGTGCTCCCCCCGCAAGACGAATCTGGGTCTTCGGCCATGTCAAGGGCCAGTTGTAGCATTCTCCAAGGGTCCTGTGTTCGTCGGCTCCCTAAGGTTGAAAGGGGGGTCCATGTCGTCGCACCCTGGCAACACCCGAGCCAACCTGACCCTCATCATGTCATCATCCATTGGATTTTTGTGCATCGTGTGGCTCGTCGGTTGTATGAGAGTTCCCTTGGCAACATCCTTCAACTCACCACCGACATCTTTAAGTAGGAGTATGCAATAAGTGTCCTGAGGAAAAACATGTTGTTGGGCATCATGAGATGGCGGTAGTATCAAAGGCATAAAGGAGATGACGTGCACTAACTAATTAGTTACCTTGGTGATGGCGTGGAGCTCGACTAATGTAGAGACACGGACGATGCCGGCGGCCGACCTATCATCATCTGCATTCTCCCGCTCGGGTGCCTCACGAAGCACCACCGCCGTCGGCTGCGCCTTATTGGTATCTATGGCGAGAGGAGGCATCGGTGTGACCAAAAAGAGCGGCCGCATCCTAGCGTTGACGGCCGGCAGGGTCACCAGGTCCGGCGACACATTAACATTGATGCCCGAGTTGCTACCGCTTAAGCTGGGGCAGATGTATCGGCCCCTGTTGACCTCCCGCATTCCAAGCAGTAAGCCCCTCAAAAAACTCAGGGGGAATCATCGCGTGGAGCTTCTCTTCCACTAACTTGTCCACCGTTTTCTCGTCCACTGCCTTCTCCTCCAGTGTCTGCACCTTTATCTTCAGCTCTTCAACAATGGCTTTATCCTTAGCCGCTGACTGGTTCTTCCTCTCCCTTCTTTTCTTGGAGTCCTCTTTGTAGTACTCCTTGAACTTCATGCTCGTATCGAAGCCGGACACATGGCCAACTGAGGACAGCGGCAACCGCTTGTCCCTCTTCTTGTAAGCATTCGTCACCCTGTTGAAAACCGTGTCGCACGGCTCCGTCGAATCCTGGGACAACTCTTTGGTAGGAGCGTTTAGTTCCTCCTCCTGCAGAGACAAGGAAATTTGAACCCATTTAGATTCTTGGCTTCATTATTTTAATTATAACGGAATAAACTTGGGATCAGCGATAAATTCCTTACCAGCTTCTTCTCGAAGTCCTTCACCTCCGGATCATCAGTGATGAACTCCCTTGTTTCCTTGTCCAGGTAGTAGCGGGCCCGGACAAATTGCCTAAGCTGCAAGTCCGTAATTTTAAGCCAAGGGTTCTCTTTACCAAGGTGTTCAAGCTCGGCGTCCTCCTTGTCCCAAATGGCCTGTTTCCTCCTGTAACCGCCGCTTCCAAGGCGGTGGTTACCTATGTTCTGTTCCCGCATAGTCTTGCCCCAGATAGTCCAATGTATAGCATCAGCGGTAGCTATATCCTCCTTGAATATCTTAAACTCCTCTTCGTCGAGCATCGGATTTTTCTTACTAATAACCTCCCATCTTTCACCTTTGTCAATGCTATTCTTCACCCGGGTTTTCCAGCTGCTCAAGGCGTTGCTCATCTTCGTGAGGGATAGTTTGTTCACCGGGTTCTTTCTACCGAGGTTTCTAAACTACTCTAGGAATCTGTATCGCTTGTGAAGCTTCTTAAGGAGGTTATCAACCAAAGATGCATTGTCAGCATGTCTGATGTACTTCGTGTTGATCGACATGCTTTCCCGGACGATGCACCCGAGTTGCAGGTCGTACCCTTTAGCAAACGCCTATGGCGCAATGGGTTGGCCACTTTTTGTGACCTCAGTGAACTCATCGCAGATGGTGGCAAGAACTGGCACCTTCCGCTTCTTCTTTTCGTTCTTCTTCTTATGATAAGCGGCCGGGTTGCCTCTACCGCCATTCGTGTGCTCGCCGCCATCGGTGGTGTCATCCTCTTCGCCGCCGCCTTCACTATTTCCATCGTAGTCGTCCTCGCCCCCCTCGTAATCAGGATCTCCTCCCTCATTGCCCCAGCAGCTCTAGCGACAGTCGCCTTCTCCTCCGGTGGTGGTGTCATCCTCATCGCCTCCTCCTCCTCCTATTGGGACCCCCGCCAGAATGACTTGTTGGCCTGTCTAGCTTGTTCTTCGACGCTGATCATGTGCTTAGAAGGGCCAGCCTCATTGTTGCCCGACATGTTTGCACTGCTCTATTAAAAAGAGGCAAAAAGTTAGCACAAATCTCGGTCGAAAAATTCGGCATGACCTTTGCTAATTTTTTGACCTAGGAGTGCCCATTTCTCAACCGAAACAGAAGTGAATCGACACTTCGGGAGAAATGGGTAACTCAAATGAAATCCCTGCAACATTCACACACAAGAAGATATCCCCATTCACAACCCCCATCCACAGCCGCGTTGAATCAGACAACACCATATAGTACCAGATATCGAATCAAACAGCAGCAGTAACATCATACATAGTACCAATGATATAATTTATCCAACAACAATGATATATCATAAACTGAATAACAATATCCATAATTAGCAGCCTATTTTATACCAGACATATGCTCCTCACTTTCCAGAATCCATCAGAACACCAAGAGATGGTTACAACACTGCAGTCAAAGTTCAATAGTGATGTTGTTGTACAACAACCAAATCTATCAAAGTTCACAAGAATCTTCTAGCAGCAGCCTTAGAACAGAAGCTAGCACAACAAGAATATCTAGTATAAAGTGGACAAGAGGAGTGTATAGAATAATAGTGATGTTGTTGTACAACAACCAGATCTGTCCAGTATCAAGCCAATTAACCACACAAACCCTACTATAGGATCAGATCATGTATGCACATGATCTGGTGGTCACTAGTAGTAAACAAAAAGTAAAGTAGAAACCACTAGCAGTAAACAATAATAAATCACTTATTTGCTTGCACTTGGTTAAGTTGTTGATCTAGTACACTTGTGTGATGCTAACAAATGGTTGCAGCATACATTCATTATATATTTGTATTGCAGTATTTCACATACACCTGATCTATATGATATGTATGTAGAATATATGCATCTTAGAAGGGATTCATCCAACTAGCTAACAATAGTGTGTGTTTAGTTGTATGTTAATCATAAAAGCTACTAGAGCCTGTAAGCATATAAAAACCAATGTTTTATTTTAAAAGAAAACAAAGCATGTAGCTCCAGTAAGTACAGTTGGAGCATGGTTTGTCCTCCAACATTAAAACTAAGGAGCCAAAATGTAACAAGCCAACAATAATAATAAAAAAGAATTATCCCCCAAGCTAGATTTGTTCTAACACTAGGTTGACTACATTGACTACATTTACTGGCAACAGTGAATCTAGAAGTTGGCATTCAGAACTTTGTTGTCTTTATGTATCGACTGAGCTGGGCAGTTCCGCATCAAGTCATGACCATGGTAATTGCATCCAGTGGTAAATTGTGGTTTAGAGAAGTTACATTTTGATGGTTCAGTGTGGCATGTTCGATGATTCTTGTTTTTGGTACTGATTTGACATGTGTGGTGGCATCATCATGCGGGTGGTGTTCCCTTTCCTCTCAAAGTAATGACAATTTGCAATGTCCACGCTCATATATATATCTGCTATCAGAACGCTCCTGGATGCAAGTAATGTAGCATTTGCATATCGTCAGAGCAACTGCCGGTTAGTACATGTACTTATATGATTTCAGTCACAATACAAATTAAGCAAACCATGTACTTTGGCCATATATTTTAATTGCATCCCTTTAGGTCGCTACCCTGCCTCTTGTAAATAATTCTTATACAATGTCCTCTTAGATACAGTTTTAGCAGCTCTTAATTGGTGTGTCTCATATTGTGGGAGTTTTACATTTAACAGCTGCATGCATGGTAATTTTTTAGACCAAGGCTGGACCCATCGATGGACATGGACATGGATATGGAGGTGAATGACTGTTTTATTCTACATGGAGATGGAGGCTGGACCCATCGATTTCATAGAGCAGACATAGCAGAGCAGACAGACAGAGCAGAAAAAATTCCAGTGTCGAGGGTACCTGCTGCTGCTGCGGTGGTCGTCGATGACGAGGGTGGCGACGGTGCTCCTGCTGCGGGCGGGGCGGCGGGCCTCCTCCTCCACGGGCTCCTCCTCCTGCGTGCTGCGGACGGGCTCCTCCTCCACGGGCTCCGACGATGGGGGCCTCCTCCTCCATGGGCTCCAGCGCGGCGGCGGCGGGCCTCCTCCTCGATGAGCTCTAGCGGGGTGGTGGCGGGCCTCCTCCTCCACGGGCTTCAGCGCGGCGGTGGCAGCTCCGGCAGCAAGGGCTAGCGTGGGGGTGGCGGCTCCGGCAGCGAGGGCTAGGGTTTGCGCGTGGCGAGCGAGGCTAGAATCGAATGGAGAATCGAATGGGGAGAAGGGGAATGAAAGGCCGAACCGTTTATTTCGCTAAGTCGATAGGTTCTGTGGCGCATTTCGGCAATATGCGCAACAGAACTTCTGTTGCGCATATTGCCGAAATGCGCCACAGAACCTATCGACTTAGTACAAAACGCGTCGCGCGTGGTAGTATGACAAGATCACACACTTGCCTTAGTGGTCTCTGCTTGCTTGTGCCATTCTAAACTTGGGGTAGCCAGGTTCGAATCCTGGTTGTCTCACACTTTTTGTTTTTTTAAAAACACATTTTTAATTATAGATCTCTTTAAAATAAAGTAAGAACATATAGAAACATTCATACTTATTCAAAAAACTCTCTCCCCGAACATATACAATCATGTGATGTATTTTTAATTATATATGTTTAAAATAAAGAAAGAACATATACAAACATTCATATTTATTCAAAAAACTCTCTCCCCGAACATATACAATCATGTGATGTGTTTTTAATTATATATGTTTAAAATAAAGCGAGAACATATACAAAAATTCATATTTATTCAAAAAACTCTCTCTCCGAACATATACAATCATGTGATGTGTCGAGATAGCGTCTCTTCACAATCTTCTTGCCCTTTTTCGTCGCGATTGAATACTTTAGCCCGTGCACTTTGAGATTTCTTCTTGTGAATGGACAACCTTTAGTAGGTAGTGTGGTCTTCCTTCTTACTTTAGTAGTAGTAGGCATGTCAAAGTACTTCTCGAATTCCTCTTCGATCTTTGGGTCGCTGTTTTTGTCGAAGTTTTGCTCGTTGGCGGCTCCTTCCATTCCAATGATGCTCCTCTTGCCCCTCCTAACTACAACACGGTTGGGCTTTGACGGGTCGGTAATAAAAAATCATTGATCAACTTGGCTAGCGAGTACCCAAGGCTCATTTTTTGCGGAGGCATTCTTCGTCGATTTGGCATCTGGTATCTGGTATAACCATTGTGGTGAAATACCGGCCTTCTTTTTCCACGTGCTTGGCCCATCTAACACATAACATTAGTACGATCTCTCCACAGTAGTCGAGCTCACATATCTCCTCAATCCTTCCGTAGAATCTTTCCATGTCAGTAGTCTCGTCATCGGTGAAGGATAACATAGTTGCTCCTGAGTTTTGATATTCGCTATTCCTGTTCTTTTCCTCGGTGTAGAATCTGTAACCGTTTATGTCGTATGACTGATAGGTGCTTAGGTTGTGCCCTGGGCCCTGCGACAAGGAGAATATGAGTTTTTGATCTTCCGTATAAGGCGTCTATGGGGGACTGTCCAGTTGCCTTTTCTTGAACCAACCCGTGAAGTTGGAGTTGTACTCTCTAGTTATGTCTTCCTTCTTCCTCAGCCGGCCCTGGTCAATGTACTCCTGCTTGATTAAGCTTATGTGCTCTTCGACCCAAGGGCCAACCACTTCAATGTGTTGTAGCGCGATCAAAGTCGGTGCGTCGACCATCAATGCCGACATGCAGTGAGCGGCAGCCCTCGCGGTGACCATATCCACCGAACCTGCCGAGGTGCTTCTTGGTGGGTATTCCAACATCCTCGTTCTCGATGGTTAGATAATTCTGGCAGAAGGAGATGCACTCGTAGATCAGAAAGCCCTTGGCTATGCTTCAATCTAGACGGGACCTATTGCGAATGAATCCTTTGATGACACCGTTTATCCTTTCAAACGGCATCATGTTGTGCAGGAATGTCGGCTCGAGCTGGATGATGTCGTCCACGACATGTACAACCAGATGCACCATGATGTCGAAGAATGCGGGTGGGAAGTAAATATCAAGCTCGCATAGTATCATCACGATCTCTTCCTGTAGCCTATCGAGCTGCTTCACACCGATCGACTTCCTAGATATGACGTCGAAAAAGTTACAGAGGCCAAACAGCGTCTCACGGACATGCTCGTCCATTATCCCGCGGATCGCCGGGGAGTATCTGCGTCATCAGCACGTGACAGTCATGAGACTTCATACCGCTGAACCTCTTCTTTGCCACGTCCAGATATCTGCTTATCTTCCCCAAGTAACCGTGAGGAACTTTCACTCCAAGGAGGCACCTGAAAAACTGCTCGAGCTCCTCAAGACTCAGAGTGAAGCAGGCAGCGTGAAGCACCACCTCATTCTTCTTAACTCTTTTGCGGCGACCTTGAGTCCCTTTCATCTGATCATCATCATCATCTCTATCAGGTACTGAAGATCTTTCTTGATGCCAAGCAATTTAAGGTCCTTTCTTGCTTTTGGCCCATCCTTGGTCCTCTCCAGCATGTTCAGTAGAGTGACAAGCAGACTCTCGGTAACATTCTTCGTGATGTGCATTACATCGAGGCTATGGGGAGTGTAGCACCCCAATTGTCTAACAATTGTAATGCTACTTGTCCTAGTAAGATATTGGCTACTCCATATAGATTATTGTTGCATCATAATTATATCATGCTCATGTCATCATGCCACCTTGCATTTGAGCATCATATAAAACCCTTTTTCTTTTGGTTCTTCTCTCACATGCATTATTAATTGTATTTGCTTCTTGATATTATATTTGGCTATTGATATATTGTCTAAATGCCCAAGTTGAGTTGGGGGCATATCTTTTATTCCATTCCACCACCTTTCTTTCTACCACTTTATAATTCCACCAACCCTTCACCATGAGCTTGTAATTCTTTTTCTTGTGACATTTTAATTCTAGATCATGTAGTTGGGGTGGATCAATCTTCTAAATTCTTGTGCTTGGTTTTATCTCCATTTTTGGAAATGCATAAGAATAATGCCATCATATTATTATTGTTGTCACAAAATAAATAATGGCATTATTATTTTTGCATGGGCCATGCAAGCTCTACACCACCTCCACCTCATTGGGTTTTCTTTTGTTTTAGTGGATCTTATCTTGGGGAAACATCTACCACCATTACTCCCTCCTCATAGTCTCACCCCTCTCTTTATCTTCTTATTTTATTCTCCATGCATGAACCATATGAGGCCTATTCCTTAATTCATTTCTTTTTCTTTTTCTTGGAATTCTTTCCACCTCCACCTCATGATCATTCTAGCCTCCACCATGCTCCATTTGAGTTGGTTTTATCCACACCATTTACATTCATTTTATTTTATTTATCTACATGGGTGGTCATATGAGCCTATTTCACCATCTTCTTTTCTTCCTCTTTCTTTCTAGTTTCTTTTCCACATTAGCTTATGCAAGTTCAAGCACTAGGGTCCTTCTTGACATGATCTCTTAAACCAAAATAAATTCAAATATCTAAACATCTAACCTATCTAGTTCTCTCTCTCTCTAATCCTCTCCTAAACCCTAACTCTAAAACCTTCCTCTCTCTCTCTAGCTTGGCCTCCATGCCAAGCCCCTCTCTCTAGCTGGCCCCACCCTAGCTAGACCTAGCTCTCTCTCTAAGCTAGACAAAACCCTAACCTTAACCCGAGCCCCATCTAACCTAGCCCTAGCTACTCCCTCTCCTTTCTCTCTTCTCTCTTCCTCCTACCAGCCCCACCTGCAGCTGCGCCACCCCAGCCCCACCTGCAGCCACCCCTACCTCGCCAGGACTAGCCCCAGCCTGCTCACCCACGTGCTCGGGAGGAAGGAGGAAAGGGCCGAAGCCCCTTTTTCCATCTACCCCGCTCCCACCTGCCTCCCCTCTCTCCCTCTCACTTTCCCCTCCTCCTCACGCCTCTCTGGCCTCGCCAGATCCGCCCTAGAGCACCCCCCCTCCTTCCCCGTATTCTCCACCGTCGCCCCCACCTGCCGCCAGTCACCGCCGACTACCGTCGCCATCTCCTCGTTCCGGCCGTCGAGCTTGTCGTGGAAGTGGTCTGGGAGATCGAGGATATCCCCCTGCGTCGCCCAGTACACGCCGTCGCGGAGGAGAAGCCCCAGCACCGCCAGTTCCTCGCCGCCCGACGCGAAACCCTAAAACTCCGGCCGCCAGCCTCGCCGTCGATCCACCGCTCCTCGCGCCGATCCAAGCCCACCAGCGAGCCCGCGGTGAGCATCTTCTTCTTCCTGACAACCTCCGCCTCGCCGTATCACCCTAGCCTCGTCGTGCGTTTGGTCGAACGCTCTCCGCGCGCCAGAGCTCGCCAGCATCTGCTACTTTCCCGCACCACGCTCGCCCTATCTAGCCCGCGTCCACCTCCCTGGCAGCTCCCCCAGCACCACCGCACCGGTTAGCCTCTTCAACGCGGACTCCCGCGACCCGGGATCGAATCCCCGCTCCGCCCGCGCACGCGCCTGCCGCCAGACGGAGGAGAACGATAAACAGTACCCCGGGCGTGGTCGTTTTGCAAAAAGCCCCTCCCCTTTTTAATTACTGCAACCCGCGCTCCTAGTGTCCCCACCTGCCAGCCGCTCTGGAAGTTTTGCAGGAAAACCCCTCCGTTTTCTCAGACGCAACCCGTGGTCCAGCTGGTGCCCCACCAGTCAGCCGCTGGGGGTTTTCCGCTGGCACGTGGGCCTTCAGCCGCTGGCCCCACCCTGTCAGTCTCTGTGGGCTAGCCCAGCCTGCGGTGACAAAAGTTTTTCCCGCGCGCGTGGCCAGTCAGTACCAGGCCCACCATTCAGTGACTGTGGCTAGAATTGCCTGGGTGTAAAAAGTTTTTCGCTGTTGTTTTTATTCAAATCTTTTCAAATTTATTTAAATTCAAATTCTTTTCAGATTCAAATAATTTTCAAAATACAAATCCAAATAATACAAATAATATATGTTTTGGAATCAGAAAAATGTGAGGAAGTAAAATATGCCCTTCAACATATATTTTGAACACTTTAAATTTCGAGTTGATTAAAATTACGAGAAAATGCCCTTTTACTTGGTTAATTAATAACTTTTGTTTTATAATTCCAAATTTGGCAAATAATATGTCTAAATCGATCAGCGCGACGAGCCCGTTCTATTTATGCAGTCCTTGTTCTGAATTGCAGCATGCATCATGTCAACATTTAAATTCTGAACTGTTTAGGACAATAAAACTTGGGCAAATAAATATTAAAGTGCTTTAATTCTTGTATCCACATCTCACCTTTGCCATGCTACCTTAATGCCATGTAAATTGTGCATCATTCATCATGGCATGCTTGGTTGCTTTTTGCATTTCAATTCATATGCTTGCGCACTTTATTTATGTTGGCCCTTGTTTGTTTGGTTCTTCTTCGAATAGATGCCCAGCAGGAGGTTTACCAGGAATCACAGGAGTATTACCTAGATCCATCTCTCGCTTCAACTGAGCTGCCAGGCAAGCACTACCACATGCTTGCATACACACAGTACCTATTGCCTCTATCTTAATTTTGCATCATCGAGTCGCGATTGCATTAAATTGAATCCCAAGTACTGCATAGCCTTTACTTTTAAACCACATTAAGCCTGTTCCGGTCCCATGAGCCATTACTACAGGAGTTGTTTGAGCCATGCGAGTCGTAGAAAAGCATGCTTAGGGTATGTGAGTGTCGGATGGATAACGAGGTGCCTAAACAACATAACCTGAGTAGTAATGGGATAACTAATGAAAGAGGCACCGGTGAGCAATATCTGCTATTTAGTTTTTCATGCTCACTTGTGTCCCGTAGGACCCCGAGTACTTGATTCCTGTTCCTTGTTTATTCGCACTATCCACAACCGGGAGGCCTTATGGACCCCCCTGAGCTAGAGCTTGATCCATTCTTATTTCTTGGGGCCACAATTAGTTTGGGGCTTTATTACTATTCTGTACTTATGCCATGTTACTGCTTTATTTAAGATTGTGCATGGAGCACCTGTACTGTTTTGGATCGTGACACGTTTTCGCTGTACCGACAAGCCCAGTCACATTTTCGGGTTCCCAGTCGTTTACCGCCGTCCACACAAACCTTGGGTCCGTCTCAGAGTCGGCCAACTTCGCTGCGGGTAGCTTAATGGGGTGGCCCCCTGAAATATTTCTGAATCCTGGGATTGCTTTGTCGTGAATGCCTCGTTGGGTTTTGATTTGGTTTTTCCGAGGTTGATCGAGTGTGTGTTGCTATTCGTGCACCCCTGCAGGGTAAATCTTTCTGAAAGCCGTGTCCGCGGTTATGGACGACTTGGAGCACAGTTTCTCGATCATAGACAAGTATAACTAAAGTACCGCTTTTCAATTGACTAAGTATTTGACTAGTAAATAGTGCAGTACTCATGGAATGGTTAATAAAACTGCCAACGGATGATGGGGGTTGTTCGTCCGCTTCCTCGTTGGTAAGCGAGGAGGAGGATGGATCTGTTAATTATACTGTTATAACTGTTGTTCTTAATTCACGGACTTCCGTCTATCATTGGTTAGGCAGAAGGTTAGCGAGTCTCTATAGAATGGTTAGGTATTATCTTTTGCTGCAATTGCGTCACCCCAGGTTGTGTCCCCTTTAGTGGCATAAAGACTTGCTGAGTACCCCTAGGGTCTCACACGATAAATTGTTTGATTCAGATGAACAGGCGTACCCGCAAGATGGATACTGGGTGGAAGAGACAGATGATGTTGGCAACGATCATTTGGTGTAGAGATTCCGGGAACGGGGATCCGTGTGATCTGTGGGCGGGATGTGTTTATTTATGGGGCATCTTATGCCAATTTGCTTCTTATCCGTACTCGGATCTTGTTTTCCGCTTCCGCCTGATACTCCGATGTGTGATGTATGAGGAGCTATCCTAAATTATTATATCTATCTAGGATGGTTGGATCTTGCCGTATGGCGTTGCACTATTTCTATTTCTTTTAGATGGAATGGCTCTGATGTACTGTTGTATGTGGCTTGCATACATACTCACTTGTGTATGTAGTTGATCCCTTCGCCTGCCGATTACGCCGCTCGTTCTTGTCCTGTTGTCTGAAAGTGGTTAGGACGGCCTAAAGGTCTACCGTGAGTGGCCCTGGGCCCCACCGTACTATTTTAACCACTTTCGTTCATCCAGGCATTAACTAAGAGCGTAATTCACCGAGGTAGTTACAGGGAGTGTGGAGGACCTTCCAATATGGCAGGTCCCAGAAAATAGACCTTGCTTTCCATACACCCAGCAGCGGCTTTGTCCGCGGTCGTTTTTTTTCCCAGCGTGGCAATCTACCCAATTATTCAAAAGCTCCTCAATTTCTTCTCCGCTCCTCGGACACGGGGCTTTTTCGAGCTCGTCCTTACCATTGAACAGGTCACCACGTTTTCTCCACGGGTGATCCATGCGGAGCCACTTTCGAGTACCTTGGAACACGGTTTTCGAAGACCCAGGATCCCTTGGTAGCCGGAGATGCGGTGTCTCATCCGTGCACTTGACGCATGCATTGTGTCTATTGTTCACCTGGGCCGATACATATGCGTAACTAGGATAGTCCTGCACCATCGTGAGCAACGCGGCTCTCAGATAGAAATATTCTTTAGTGTAGGCGTCCCACGTATGGGCTGGCGTCTCCCACAAGCTGGCTAACTCCTCTCTCAACAGCCCGAGATACAGATGCATATTGATACCTGGTTGTTTTGGCCCCTGAATAAGAATGCTCATGTGTATGTACCTTTTCTTCGTGCATAGCCACGGGGGAGGTTGTACGGCCATACAAACACGGGCCAGGTGCTATGCGTGCTACTCTGGTTTTCAAAAGGATTGAGTCCATCGGTGCTCATACCCAGCCTGGCGTTCCTTGCATCGCCCCCGAACTCTTCGAACTCAATGTCTAATGCATTCCACTGGCTAGTGTCTGAAGAGTCTGTCAGGATCTTACCCTTCTCTGGATCATCTTCGGGTTTCTCTCTTTCCGTGTGCCATTGCATGAGCTTTGCTTCCTTAGGATCTTTGAAATATCGCTGCAGACGAGGGGTAATAGGAAAGTACCATACCACTTTTCGAGCAACTTTCTTGTTCCCTCTCTTGTACTGTCCTTGGCCGCACACCAGACATGTGGTTCTATCCGCGTACTCGTTCCGATAAAGTGCGCAATCATTGATGCATGCGTGGTATTTAATGTGTGGTAGGTCGAGAGGGCACACGATTTTCTTGGCCTCCTTGATACTTGTTGGCAATGTGTTCCCCTTAGGAAGTCGGTCGTGCCAGTATTCCATGTTCGCGTTGAAGCTCACATCGGTCCATTTGTGTTCGGTCTTCATCTCCAGAGACTTGAGCGTTACACTCTAACGTGTATCCTCGGAGCGACACCCACGATACAATGGAGTCATCCCGTCTACCTCCATTTGGGCCAGCTTGGCTTTCTCTCTGGCTGCAGCTTTGTCATTGCTCGTCTCCTTGAGGAGCAGTTCTTGAACATGAGGGTCCTGCAAGGCCGAAGTTAGCAGCATTTGTGTGTTCGCCTCTTCTCCATCTTCATGATGATCATGCCCGTCGCCATCTCCTTCTCCATGCTGATCATGGCCGCCGGCATCTCCTTCGTCATGATGATCATGCCCGGTAAACTCTTCGTATTCTCGCCCGCCCACGTCTTCGTGACCACCATGTCCTGTCGGCGCCTCATTGAGGTCACGCATGAAACCGCGCCTGAGCACGTGACCATCCAATTGTCCAGAATCAGGGTCGATCCAGCGCTGGAGTTTCCATGTTCGACATGGCATCTAATCATGGTCGTTTTGTTCAGAATCATGTCCTCCTTCGCGTCTTTCTTGTACCTAGCAATTCGACCTTCGCTCATCGTGAGGACCATGGCTGCCTGACTAGTCAAAACAGAGAGTATAGGTTAGAACCACACCATCTGCACACACACATGCATGAATGCTAGCCGGAGAAATTCGGCATGACCTTTCCTAAAATTAGGACATATGGGTAGTGCAAAAAATTTCCAAAATCGAAATGAATCAACATTTCGGCAAACATCCATGCACCACACCGGCCGGGACAACAACAAGCAACAAACAAAAAACTTCCTCCCAATGCAAACATTCATGCACCACACAAGCATCGTCTCGCCATGCATCGCACACACACCGCCCGCGCGACAAGCTTCACCTACATGTTCATGGCTAAGTACTCACCTAGTAGACTCAATAATAGCGAGCCAAGACCGCGCGATGAGAGAGTGTGGACAAATAGATCTATAAGTTGGTGGAGAGGAAATGAGTAAACAAATAGAGATGTGAGGGAGAAAAGTAAGGAACTTTTAGATCTACAAGTTGGAGGGAAGCTTCCACTTACCAATCTATGGACTAAAGTAGGTTTAGTTACAAGAAAATGGAGAAACTATGGGCAACACGGGGTGAGAGGGAGGAGGAAGATGAGCTAGGAGGAGGTAGAAAGGAAGAAGAGATGTGAAATGGGTGGTGGTGGATAGATAGGGTGGGAGCTTGCCACCTTTATCACATGGATCTGAACGCCCTCATCTGTGGCACATACGGCAGAAATGCGCCACATATGCTCAAACTTCTGTGGCACATATGGCCATATGCGCCACGGAACATATGGTGCAGGTTAAAGTGGTGGGACCCAGTGTTAGGTTTCTGTGGTGCATGTGTGGATATGCGCCATAGAAGTCAAACATATCTGTGGCGCATATCTACAAATGCGCCACATATCGTGGGTGAAATAGATTCTGTGGTGGGGCCCGCCTCTAAGTTCTGTGGCGCATAATGAAATATGCGCCATAGATGTTGCCTCTTTTGTGGCGCATATCTCATTATGCGCCACAGAACATGGATCGCCCCACTCCGGTTGGTGGGTCCCACCTTACTTCTACGGTGCATGTTCTGAGAAATGCGCCATAGAAGTTTTCAGTTTCTGTGGCGCATATTTTCCGGTGCGCCACTTATAAATATCTATGGCGCATGGATTTACATATGCGCCACAGAGTATCTTGTCAACCTATAAGCTATTTCCTAGTAGTGGGAAGAAAACGACGATTCCCCGGGTACACATTCTTCTTACATTTATCCAAATATATACTTTCAGTCTCATTTAAACAGTGTGTGGATGCATTGTATCCCTTGTTTGTATGTCCTGAAATGTTACTAAGAGCAGGCCAATCATTGATTGTTATGAACAACAACGGTCGTAGGTCAAATTACTCCTGCTTGTTCTCATCCCACATACGTACACCTTGTCCGTGCCACAACTGTAAGAGTTTTTCAACTAATGGCCTTAGGTACACATCAATGTCGTTTCCAGGTTGCTTCAGGCCTTGGATGAGCACTGACATCATAATGAACTTCCGCTTCATGCACAACCAAGGAGGAAGGATATAGATACACAGATTCACAATCCAGGTGCTATGACTGCAGCTCTGCTCCCCAAAAGGATTCATGCCATCTGTACTTAGACCAAACTATAAGTTCCTCGCGTCACCTGCAAAGTCCGGGAACTCTCTCTCGATTTTTCTCCACGGCGACCCATCAGCGGGGTGTCTCAACATCTCGTCTTTCTTACGGTCTTCCATGTGCCATCGCAACAACTTGGCATACTCTTTGTTCCTGAACAAACGTTTCAACCGTGGTATTATATGAGCATACCACATCACCTTGGAAAGAACCCTCTTCATGCGGCGCTCGCCCTCAACATCACCAGGGTCATCTCGTCTTATCTTATACCGCAATGCAGTGCATACTGGGCATGCATCCAAATTCTCGTACTCCTCGCCGTGGTAGAGGATGCAGTCATTAATGCATGCATGTATCTTCTGCACCTCTAATCCTAGAGGGCATACAACCTTCTTTGCTTCGTAGGTACTGGCGGGCATTTCGTTATCCTTTGGAAGCATCTTCTTCATTATTTTCAGTAACTTTTCAAATCCTTTGTCAGTCACACCGTTCTCTGCCTTCCATTACAGCAATTCCAGTGTGCTACCCAGTTTTTTGTGCCCATCTTCACAATTTGAGTACAACAATTTGTTGTCATCCTCTAATATCTGCTTGAACTTCAACCTCTCCCTTTCAGTTACGCATTCTTCCTGGGCATCAGCAATGGCCTGACTAATATCATCATCGGGCAGATCTGATGCCTGTTCTTCATCTTCTTCTTCATCATTGTCTTCCATTATAGTACCATCGTATTCAGGGGACATAGTAGGGTAGTCGTTATCATTCTCTTCTTCTTCGTTGTCTTCCATCATAACCCCTCTTTCTCCGTGCTTGGTCAAACAATTATAGCCGGTCATGAAACCGGACCAAAACATGTGGCTATGAAGGAGTCTTGAGGAAGAGTATTCCTTATGATTCTGACAGACACCACATGGACAAGACATAAAACCATTCCACTTGTTTGCCTCGGCCACAAGGAGAAAAGAATGCACGCCTTTAATGAACTCGCTAGAGAGTCAGTCAGCATACATCCATTGCCGGCTCATCTGCATTATATAATTAAGTACATCAAATAGAATCATGATGATAAAATTAGTACTGGTCTAAAAAACAAAATTAAAGCCAACAACCGGGACTAAATATATGATGAACCTTTAGTCTTGATTGGAGGCACCAACCGGGACTAAATGTGGATGTGGCGACAACATGTCGACACTATGTTCTCAGTGGGCAACTCTAAGCCAGTAAATGACGACACTATTTTGGGTGGGTGGCAGCACTATGCCAGAGGTGAGTGTGTCGACATTATGTCTTTGGTGCCCGACACTATGTTGTGCTGCTTAATCTATAAATAGGTATGCATTCTTATGAAGAACTGCAAGATGGTGTGCGAGACCAGGGACACCACTACGGCGGAGTGATGTGCTCGTCATTCGACGTAGAGATCGTTGGGAACCCCAAGAGGAAGGTACGATGAGCACAGCAGCAAGTTTTCCCTTAGTTATGAAACCAAGGTTTAATCGAACCAGTAGGAGCAAGGAAACACCCCAAAGGTGTTACTAGCTGAGCTTTGGTAGGGCGCACTACTAGTGCTAGTAGCAACGTGGAGACCTGCACAACACAACCACGGAACTTTTTCCCCAACTTGCGATGAGGTTGTCAATCTCGCCGTGTTTTGCGGAAAACAAAGGATTAAACGTATCGAATGGAAAGAAGTAAAAGTTTGAAGAAAGTAAACACAAACCAGTAAAAGATTGTAGATTGTATGTAAAAGACAAGGAACGGGATCCATAGTTCACTAGAGGTGGCTCTCCTTAAGATAGATAACATGCTGGGTGAACAAATTACAGCGGGGCAATTGACAAACACCGAGAAAGCAATACATGCATATACTAATCATCTTGACTCCTTTGAGACTTGATTGGGCACTACAACATAATACATAGACCACCATCCAACTACATCTATGACTAATAATCCACCTTCAGGTTATGATCCGAACCCCCTGCAGTATTAAGTTGCAAGCAACAGATTATTGCTTTACGAACTGCGTGTAAAGTAAACAATATGATTGTTCTATGAACAAAGGATTGTTGTTTTCTCCCTAGTAGCAACAACACATCTAGTACCTTAGAGATTTCTCTCACTTCCCCAGATTACCAGAGGCATGAACCCACTATCGAGCATAAGTACTAACTCTTGGAGTTGCTCGCATCTACTTGGCCAAGATAGCTACTAACAACGGAAAGCATGCAAGATCACAAATAACAAAGACATGATAGAATCAATAATCAATATGAAATAGCATCTCAATATCCATCGGATTCCCGCAAACACAACATGCAAAATTACAAATAGATGATCTTGATCATGAACGGAGCTCACAAGATCTAATCAGGAAAGCACAAAGGAGGAGAACCAACCATCTAGCTACTACATGGACCCGCAGTCCAAGGATGAACTACTCAGGCATCACACCGGAGGCTTGCATGGTGATGAAGAAGGCCTCCAAGGTGAATTCCCCTCTCCGGTAGGGTGCCGGGAAGAGCTTCAGATCCCTCCCGATCTAGGGATGGAGATGACGGCGGCTATAGACTCTTTCGTGCATTTTTGATCGGGTACTTACGGTTTTCGTCCCGAGGGCAATATATAGGCGGAAGGAGAGGCCGAGGGGGTGCATGGGCTGGCCACACCACCCCTGGCGCGGGCCAGGCCTGGCCGCGCGGCCAGGTGGTGTGGCCACCCTCTGGCCCTTCTCCGTTTCGTATTCTTGCACTTGATCCCTTCCGGAAAAATAGGCACTTTGGCTTTTGTCCCGTCCAATTCCGAGAATATTCATTTTCTGACTTTCCTAGAACCAAAAACAGCAGAAAACAGGCAGCTGGCACTGTGGCTCTTGTTAATAGGTTAGTCCAAGAAATCATAAGAAAAGTACTCCAAAGTTGGAACAAAACACAATAAAGTGGATAAAACCAAGCATGGAACATCAAAAATTATAGATACATTTGCAATGTATCAACATCCCCAAGCTTAAATCCTGCTCGTCCTCGAGTAGGTAAGTGATAAAAAGAAAGAATAATTTTTGAGGTGACATGCACCATCAAAGACTTGATCAAAGTATTTGCAAAACATTCAAAGCTGGGATCATAGTACTTCAATCATAACATGAAAGACAAAGTTCTAGCAATAAGCAAAGAAACTATGATGCAACATGAAAAGGCACAAACAAAAGATTCATGAATAATAATGCTTTGCAAGACGTTTGTTTGTTTCACATAAAGAAAACATAGCATAGTAGTATTCAGCTTGTCCCTCAATAGAGTAGCAAATATGAATGCATAGGACACCTTCAAAGTTCATAAGAGTGACTAGATACAATAGTTTAAAACAAGCAATAACAAGTTATGCATCAATCAACTAGTCTTGGGACAATGCACATAGAACTAAGAATGACCACTATGCTCTCAAAGTAGGTGCATAAAGATAGAATGTGGAGACTCAATATAATGGTGGAAGAAAGGCCTTTTGTAAAAGGAAGTAGGGATTCAAGTCTCATAAAGAGCTTCCAAAAATTATGGTACTTGTAATTTTCAGCTCTCATTGCCCCTATCATAAGCATCTTGAAGGTGATTAAGGTTAAAGTGACACAACTAAGAGGATATGCTTGACACGTTATAAACCGAAATCTCATGCCCCTTACTTACGAAGACCGATCCTCATGCTACTCAACTTTAGTCACGAGTAAGCTCTTGTCATTGTAAGTATATGTGTATCATTAAGAACCGCCAACGGGGTACCCCTTGCACATGATACGGGAGCTTTCCCAGAATCAAAATGCCAAGGCAAGCAGACAATGAGCATCTCAGCGATCTTTTCATTTGCTATTTGCATAGGTTTTTATTGAGGATGCTTCATAGAGTGCTCATTATGGTGATGCTGCAAGTTTCCACCATGATTAGGCATGGCTTAGGCTAGCGGCCCAGGCGTTTCTCTAACACACATACAAACTCCATGATCTTACATGTTCCACTTTTATTTCACACCGCCGGGATCCGTAAGCAAAAGAACATGATATCAACGGTGTACAAAGTACAAGTGCAATGTTGAAAGCATTCCCCATGGTACATGGTTCTGCTAATTTCAACTTATAAAACGCAAGCATATATGCAACAAAGAAGGACCCAATGGTTCAAGTTTATTAGAGGCAAAAAAGTAAAGTGTGCCATCAAGTTCGTGAGAGCTTTAATCACTAGTTTTCTCATAACAAGTGGAAGGTAAACAAAAGCATGAATATACTGGGAATAGCATAAGCTAGTAGGTAGGTATGGTGGACTCTTTGGAATAACTTGGTTTAGGGAGTTGGATGCATGAGTGGAACTCATACTTTGTTGTGGAGGCTGGCAAAAGACTGGGAGCGACAAACTAAGAGAGCAATAATGGCCATAATCATGCAGATCGACAAAACATCATTGATCAAAGCATAAAGTGATACTACAAGTTGAAAACTAAAGGATCATAAAGGCTATGGTGACTTTGGATAGTCATAACATGGTGTGATCATGCGCCAAGTCAACCCAAATAAAGCATCAAAGGAGAATACCACTATACTATGCCTTAATATGCTAAAACAACGCATGATTCATCCAAGGCACATTAAGCAATCTCAATTGTTTATAACAAGTCATGCTACAGCAAAGAATACTAAGCATAAAGCCAAAACAATATCAAGCATGTCATGACAAAGCATAGGCCACAGTCAAAAACAAGCTCTTTTTACCACATAAGCATGAACTTTCCTACTCTTTTCCAAACCAAACCAAACTATTTGCAAACCAATGTATGAAAGAGGGGGTCCAACCAATTTATTCAGAAAACTAAGCAAACCAAGGCCAACGAAAACCAAAATGAAAACGAAAAAGAAGACGATCCAAGAAAAACACAACTGTGCATGAAACAATAAAAATGAAGCGTTTGGAAGAAACCTGGGATTTTTATTGATGAAGAAGGGGATGCCTTGGGCATCCTCAAGCTTTGACGCTTGTACTTCTTGGATATTTCTTGGGGTGACACGCGTGGCATCCCCAAGCTTGAGCTTTAGTCCATCCTTCATCTCATTACTCATTCCTTCCATACACCTGAAATTTTTCCTTCATACAAAACTTCACACAATCTCATTAGCAACACTAGTGCACTCAAGATAAATAAGTCTTAAGATTCAGTTCTCACACCAAATAAACTTCCATTAGGACACTAGCTACTGTAGCACTTCCCTCAAAAAGCTCAATTCCCCAAAAGAACTCAATAGGAACCAACAAGAAGCAAATGCAGAAAATGGCAGAAATCTGTCAAAACAGACCAGCATGTAAAGACGAATTTTTTTGAAGACTTTATGTTGGTCAAATCAAAAAGTGTTCAACTAACGAAAGTTATATAACAACCTGGGGCAGAAGCAAAAAACGTTACATCTCAATCCGACATACAGATCTCTCTCACGAATTTTTACGGTGAAGCACAAAAATCTGTTTCAGGACAGCAACTTTCCCAATCATTACTTCATTCTCATTAGAGGTTACTCTTGGCACAAAAAGAAAATAAAAAGGATAAGGAGAGGTTATTACAGAGGTAATAACTTCCAAGACTCATCTAAAACTTTTGGGTTATCTCCCAATAAGTACTTTTCTTTAACGCCTTTAAGGCATAAGAAGCAAAGAAAGAATCAAGTGTTCTCAAATGAAGAAGCATTAAGACCAAATTTTGTTTTCATAGGAGAAGCAAAAGAAATCTTTTCTCTCTTTTTAGGGAAGTGTTCTATACCTTTCTTGAGTGGGAGTTGATATTTAATAGTGCCTTCGTTCATATCAATGATGGCACCAATAGTTCTAAGAAAAGGTCTTCCCAAAGTAATAGGACAAGAAGCATTGTATTCAACATCCAAAACATAGAAATCAACGGGGACATAGGAATCGTTTACCATAATAAGAACATCATTAAGACTCCCCATGAGTTTCTTTTTAGCATTAGCATCAAGTGGGACATTCAAATAACAATCTTCAAGAGGAGACAAATCAAGCATATCATAAATCCTTCTAGGCATAATAGAAACACTACTATCAAGATCACACAAAGCTTTGAAATCAAAGTCATTCACTTTCATATTAATGATGGGTTCCCAACCATCTTCTTGCTTTATAGGAATAGAAGCCTTATGTTTCATATTTTCTTCTTTAATATTTATGAGAGCATCAATGATGTGTTTTGTAAAAGCCATGTTCATAGCACTGGCATTACGACTTTTAGCAAGCTTTTGTAGGAACTTAATAACTTCAGAGATATTGCAACCATCAAGATCAAAATCAACTTTATCATCTAAAGTAGTAGAACTATTACTAGCCTCAACACTAGTGGTGGTGATAGTAGAAACACTAATGTTTCTAGCAATTTCATCTTCTCTTTCCCACTTAGCATGTAATTCAGCTAATAGTCTAACATTTTCATCAATTCTTACTTTTAGAGCATTAGTAGCTGCAAAGCGATTCTCATTAGTTTCAGGTTTAGCAGCCATTTTATTCAAAGTAGATTGAGCTTCAGCCAAAGATGCTATATTTCTTTCAGCATTAGAGAGTTTTTCCTCAATAGTTTTATTGAAAGCGGTTTGTTTACTAATAAACTCTTTAATCATAACTTCAAGTTCAGAGGGAGCACTCTTATTATTGTTGTAAGAATTTCCATAAGCATTACCATTGTTGGGAGGATATGGCTTATAATTGTTGTTACCAAAATTGTTCCTATAAGCATTATTACCATAAGCATTGTTGCCAAAATTGTTATTTCTTATGAAGTTCACATCAACTTGCTCTTCTTGAGCAACCAAAGAGGCTAAAGGAACATTATTTGGATCAATATGGGCTTTCCCATTAACAAGCATAGACATAATAATATCAATCTTATCACTCAAGGAGGAGGTTTCCTCAATAGAATTTACCTTCTTACCTTGTGGAGCTCTCTCAGTATGCCATTCAAAATAATTAACCATCATATTGTCCAGAAGTTTTGTTGCAGCACCCCAAGTGATGGTCATAAAGGTACCTCCAGCAGCTGAATCCAATAGGTTCCTTGAAGAATAGTTCAATCCTGCATAAAAAGTTTGGATGATCATCCAAGCAGTCAGTCCATGAGTGGGACAATTCTTTACCAAAGATTTCATTCTTTCCCAAGCTTGAGGAACATGCTCATTATCAAGTTGTTTAAACTTCATTATTTCACTTCTCATGGATATAATCTTAGCAGGAGGATAGTATTTTCCAATAAAAGCATCTTTGCATTTAGTCCAAGAATCAATACTATTCCTAGTTAAGGAATTCAACCATTCTTTAGATTTTCCTCTCAAAGAGAAAGGAAACAATTTCAGTTTAATAATATCACCATCTATATCCCTATGCTTTTGCATCTCACAAAGTTCAACAAAGTTATTTAGATGGGAAGCAGCATCTTCATTACCAATACCAGAAAATTTCTCTCTCATAACAAGATTGAGTAAAGCAGCTTTTATCTCAAAGAAAGTATTTTCAGCCACAGATGGAGCAATAGGTGTGCTCATAAAATCATTGTTGTTGGTGCTAGTGAAGTCACACAACTTAGTGTTTTCAAGAGTAGTCATTTTTTTGGGTTTTCAAATAAGAAAGCCAACTTGCAAAACTATTTTTTTGTGTTTTTGACAAAGAAACAAGCAAACAAAGCAAAAAGAAAACTAAGCAAAACAAAAACAACAAAGTAAAGAGATTGGTTATGAGGGACTCCCCTTGTGAAGATGTCCTTGACTCCCCGGCAACAGTGCCAGAAAATCTTGATGTGCTTGTCGTTCGACGTAGAGCTCGTTGGGAACCCCAAGAGGAAGGTACGATGAGCACAGCAGCAAGTTTTCCCTCAGTTATGAAACCAAGGTTTAATCGAACCAGTAGGAGCAAGGAGACACCCCAAAGGTGTTACTAGCTGAGCTTTGGCAGGGCGCACTACCGGTGCTAGTAGCAACGTGGAGACCTGCACAACACAACCACAGAACTTTGTCCCCAACTTGCGATGAGGTTGTCAATCTCACCGTGTTTTGCAGAAAACAAAGGATTAAACGTATCGAATGGAAAGAAGTAAAAGTTTGAAGAAAGTAAACACAAAGAAGTAAAAGATTGTAGATTGTATGTAAAAGACAAGGACTGGGATCCATAGTTCACTAGAGGTGGCTCTCCTTAAGATAGATAACATGCTGGGTGAACAAATTACAGCGGGGCAATTGACAAACACCGAGAAAGCAATACATGCATATACTAATCATCTTGACTCCTTTGAGACTTGATTGGGCATTACAACATAATACATAGACCACCATACAACTACATCTATGACTAATAATCCACCTTCAGGTTATGATCCGACCCCCCTCCAGTATTAAGTTGCAAGCAACAGATTATTGCTTTACGAACTACGTGTGAAGTAAACAATATGATTGTTCTATGAACAAAGGATTGTTGTTTTCTCCCTAGTAGCAACATCACATCTAGTACCTTAGAGATTTCTGTCACTTCCCCAGATTACCAGAGGCATGAACCCACTATCAAGCATAAATACTAACTCTTGGAGTTGCTCGCATCTACTTGGCCAAGATAGCTACTAACAACGGAAAGCATGCAAGATCACAAATAACAAAGACATGATAGAATCAATAATCAATCTGAAATAGCATCTCAATATCCATCGGATCCCCGCAAACACAACATGCAAAATTACAAATAGATGATCTTGATCATGAACGGAGCTCACAAGATCTAATCATGAAAGCAAAAAGGAGGAGAACCAACCATCTAGCTACTACATGGATCCATAGTCCAAGGATGAACTACTCACGCATCACACCGGAGGCTTGCATGGTGATGAAGAAGGCCTCCAGGCTGAATTCCCCTCTCCGGCAGGGAGCCGAGAAGAGCTTCAGATCCCTCCCGATCTAGGGATGGAGATGACGGCGGCTACAGACTCTTTTGTGGATTTTTGATCGGGTACTTAGGGTTTTCGTCCCGAGGGAAATATATAGGCGGAAGGAGAGGCCGAGGGGGTGCCTGGGCTGGCCACACCACCCCCTGGCACGGGCCAAGCCTGGCCGCGCGGCCAGGTGGTGTGGCCGCCCTCTGGCCTTTCTCCGTCTCGTATTCTGGCACTTGATCCCTTCCGGAAAAATAGGCACTTTGGCTTTTGTCCTATCCAATTCCGAGAATATTCATTTTCTGACTTTCCTGGAACCAAAAACAGCAGAAAACAGGCAACTGGCACTGTGGCTCTTGTTAATAGGTTAGTCCAAGAAATCATAAGAAAAGTACTCCAAAGTTGGAACAAAACACAAGAAAGTGGATAAAACCAAGCATGGAACATCAAAAATTATAGATACATTTGCAATGTATCACAGAGCTTCTCGAAGATGTCTTAGGACCTCGTCCTCAGACATCTTCGAGAATCTCGTCGTAGAGGCACTCCCTAATATGTGAAATTAGTTAGCTCCACCAGCATACTGATCTAGCTAGAGAAGATATAGACTGAAAGATGGTGTGCGAAAGCAAGGACACCACTACGGCAGAGCTTCTCGAAGATGTCTTAGGATCCCGTCCTCAGACATCTTCAAGGAGCTCGCCATAGAGGCACTCCCTAATATGTGAATTGTTTTAGTTACCCGGTGTATTAATCTATAGCTAGAGAAGTTATTAACTCCAAGATGGTGTGAGCAGGACACCACTACGGCGGAGCTTCTTGAAGATGTCTTAGGATCCTATCCTCAGACATATTTGATGAGCTTGCCATAGAGGAGCTTCTCGAAGATGTACTGTGATGTCTTCTTATCAAGCTTTTATGAATTAACCCTATCTTTGTTACAATTTTTTCAGATTGCTGAAGGCAGGTAGAAGACAAAGAAGGGTATTTTGTCTAGATAGTTAGAATGATGAACTCACGCATGTCTGTGCTTCTAAAATCAAATTTCGAGACTATGTGCCAAAACAAGATATATAGATAGAATCCACATATTGTGATATTTATCTTGGAGTTCCTTACATTAATACAAGATAGATAGAATCTAAACATCGATCTCATGTTATCATTGCAAAAATTACTACCAAACTAAATCCACAAATTCATCTACAAGATAGAGCATGAAATGAGCTAATATAGCAATGAGAGTTCAAAGGATGAAGTTGCTCATGTTTTAGAACCTTTGGATATATGGGGCACCACAAAATATAGACAAATCTTGAGAGAAAATTCGGCATGAACTCGAGCTTGTTGAAGCAAGAAAGAGAGACGAGCCACTAGCTTGAAATGGTGGCTCGGGCAGGTTGGGGAAGAAGATATAGCCAGGCCTTTAGTCTTAGTTTGTTTCTAGAAACGGAACTAAACGTCCACCTTTAGTCCTGGTTCGTATAATAAACCGGGACTAGAGGGTTTGGCGCTGGGCCCAGCCTGCCTAACGCCCTTTAGTCCCGATTTGTTACACGAACCGGGACTAGTGTCTGCCGCCTCCTGCGGCTAGATAGAGCCGTTGGGACCGGGGCATTAGTCCCGGTTTGTAGCAGAACCGGGACTAATGCCCCTGGACCAAAGTTCCGTTTTCTACTAGTGGGTGATGCTATCGCCAGTAGGGCCGGCGCACAGCCATGCCTGGCCATCGTGCTCCTCCACCTCTCCCAACTCCCGCAGAAGATCCGTGGCACCCGTTTCCACCTCTCCCTTAACCCAACCACACCTACTCAGAGTGCTCCGACCTCGAGTGGGTCGACTCCGACGACTCCCGCGTCCTGCCCAAGCCCGAGGAGCTTCCGTGGCCGCCAATATCCCACGGGCCGGCTTATCGAACCACCGACGAACCTTACGCGTAGGACATCTTCCGCTAAGTTTTCCCGCTAGAGCACCTCCGGCTGCAACATCTTGCCGACGTCTACATGCGTTTCTTCTATGCGTCACACAGAGAGCCTGACGACGCTGACTTGCTTCCAGACGCGACCGAGCAAAGGAGGAGGCTTAGGCGCATCTAGCAAGATACAACTCGTTGTTCGATCTGTCAGGTGTCGTGTCGCCGCCACCACCGTGCCCTCCTGGCGAGAGCAGCGCCTTCGGCCGCCGGGGGAGTTGATCTTTTCCTTTCTATGTAAAAATTGAAAAACGAATGTACTGAAGTGTTTGAATGCTTATTATTATTTGTATTGGGGCACGGATGGTAGCCAGCCAGCCCTTCCCACCCCCAATCATGAATTTATCCGGAGCCTCCCCAAAATCGAGCCGTGACGGCCGCCGTATGGGGGATGAGTGGAGATACTCTTATTACCAATAGACACGAACCACTGTGTGCAAAACATAATTATTACAACAGAGCACGACAAACTGATCTTAATAACTATAGCAAAACGTCATCGGTCGTGAAATTGTTAATTAGACATCAATATAATGCTTTTGGTAACTTCAAATCAAACTAAAATTGACAATTGTTATTTCATTTTGACATCACACTGAAAACATAAACACTACATCATATCTTGCAATGTAAATTTAATTTAATATCCTTATCTTATATCACGACATACAAAAGAAATTTATGGTTATTCATACTTTTTCCATGGCAACCTTACTTCATATTCCACAAATAAACAATGAATTTATTTGTTTCACACAAGAGTGATATTTTATCTACAGAAATATTAAGGGTGACTAGAATCGTGTTAATGCCAATTGCATAATACTGCAAAGTTTCTATAGAACCATGCAATACATACATATTTTCTAGACACTTTCGGGTGTCGTCTTCACATTTGCGAGGGCCACCATGCTAGTTGACCAAAAAAGCAGAATAGCATATGAAACGGATCATTACATTATCCAAATAGGTTCTTCACATATACACTTGCACACATAACAAAGTAATAGCTGGCAGTAATCGAATTTGATAGCGCACCCAAAATTATGACAAATCAGATGTCCTCATCACAGATCACAAATGAGATTTCCACGCCCACCATCACAACCCGGAAGCACCCAAGCTTGCAGTTTTGGCATCTGATTCATGGCTAACCAAAAAGGAAAAGAGAGGAAACAATCCCCCAAGCAACTAACTCGAGCAGAACACATATGAAATGGAATCATCAAATGTTACAGCAAGCAGACTACCAATCATCTGAAGAACCCAAAATCATCATGGTGAAATTGTTTCATGCCGATGTGCTCAATGTTATCCTTGCTTTTATCTCATTTTCGGTAGTTTCCTGTGCCCAATACTCACCTAGCCCATCAAAAGTTGTTATGCAAAAAATTATAGAAAATAGATGTCAATGTAATATCCGGACAAAAAGAAAGTGTGGTCAAGCACCAACCAAAACAATCAGACTTCAACATTGAGCTTTAAAGACAGTGTGGTCAAGCACCAACCAAAACAATCAGACTTCAACATTGAGCTTTAAAGACAGTGCAGTCAAGCACCAACCTTTGAGCTTGCAACCATGGAGTTTTCCAGATGGATCATAAATCCATCCATGAAAGATGATTTGAGGGTTGTTATATTGCATCCTGAAGATGCATCTCCTGAGCAAGAGGCTATCAACTGCCAAGAGTTCGCTATTGATGAGTCCAAAATTGAAGCATATCTATCTTTTGTTTTTGTATAAATAGAATAGGGATTTTGGTATTCACTGCGTTTGCGCGTACCTTTTTGTCCATGTTTCAATAGGATCCAAAATTACTAAGTCTCTTAAGAACATATGCATTAGAACTGTCATATTATGTTGTATATGATATTTTTAAGTGATAAAAATTATTTTATTGATTTACCTTCGCACCTGGGAGAATACCAAACGTGGGAAAAGCATCTACCGCAATAAAGACCATTGGTACGGGTGGAGCCCGCCCGTACCGTCCGCCTGTACCACGCGGCAGCGCGGCCGCCTCGTGAAATACTTTCTCTTGGCAAAGACGCCGAAGAGATCTGACATTCACAACAACCTAGAACCACGCAAAAGCACACCAGAAAGAGATCTGAAGGAGGAACTTGGAGAAGGGAAAATCCCTGCTGCTTCACAGATCATTAGAGGATATCATATTATCCCCTTCATCATCAACCGCTGCATCTTCATCATCATTACTACCCCCATCTCTCATCTATTAGATCCTGTTGTAATTCTAGATTCAATCGTGGTTTTCACTAGATTTATCCTCGTATTTTTATCCATCCATTTGATTATGATGATGTCGTTGATTGCTTTTGTGTGTGAGTAGTTTGCCTCGTTATTGGAGAGATGGAGAAACTCTAGCATAATTATGAAGTTGCAATAAAGATGATCTATTTTTGTGTCTATATGACTTGCCGGTCACATATGTGTAGTCAGCCACATATCATTTGCCTTCGGGACTAAGGTGAGGGAGAAATCCTTTGGATGTGTTCGGAAGTGTGCTCGGAGAGCTTCGTGAAAAATGGCGCCGGCTAGCAACCTACACGGTCAAAGGAGGATAAAGAGAGACTCCCTAAGTTAATTACGATATTCACGGGGAGACCCTTAATTGTGGTGGTCTGTATGGGCGATTTCTCTCAGACATCGCGGTGGTTATTTAGAGGTGATCTCATTCTTGGATCAAAAAGTGGCTTCCTACGAACTTTTAGTGAACATCCTATTATGGAGGTCTCTCCACACATATATCATGACACAAGAAATCACTACTACAAAAAAGCTTATCTGTGGCACAGTGAATATGCTATCCGTGGCGCATGGCCCGTGCGCCACTGTCATCACGCCACTGATATTTTTATTAGTGGCGCATGTCGACATGTGATAACCCACAAGTATAGGGGATCGTGTGTAGCCTTTTCGATAAGTAAGAGTATTGAATCCAACGAGGAGCTAAAGGTAGGATAAATATTCTCTTAAGTTCTATCAACCACTGATACAAATCTACGCACACTAAATGTTTGCATTATCTAGGAAATAAAACTAGAGCAACAATACGAGTACTAGAGATAGCTTTGCATGATGATAAATAACAAGAAAGTAAAGCTAGTTGCTGCAGCAATAAAATACACTAAACTAACAGAACCATGAGTGTGGAATAGTGGAGGTCATTGTAGTGGCTTTGTCCAAGTTTAAATAGCGAATAGATCGGGTTCATTGTCTTCGATGCAGTTTTCTATGTGGGAGAAGCTAAATATACATGCGCTTCACTACTTGGAATCACATGTACTATATGATTGGATTGTTAGCAAACGTCCGTAAGTACTAACAATGCATTAAGGTTTCCCCAACCATAGCCTTAAGTTTAATGGTCCTCTTACTCCCATACGTGCAACGTTCTGGTTCACGTCCTCAGGTTTCTGTCACTCCGGCAGAACTCCCCCTTCCTTTTACACATACTACAAACCCTATGATGATTAATCCATACGCGCACAAATATAATGGACACCAAAGAACTGTACCATATCAACATACAAGTCTAATGAACCAAAGACGTTCAACCATTCAATCTAACAACAAAGAAACTAAACAAACATGACATAGATCATAGGATTATAACTTATAGCATCAAACACCATGTTTACATAGGGCAGTATAGAGGTGTGTGGGAGGATAAACCACTACATACTAGGACGATTAGGTGATAGAGTAGCTCCGAAGGTGGTGAAGATGGTGAGAGCGGGGTATTGGTCCCGGTTCATGCTATGAACCGAGACTAATGGTCAGTGGAGCATTCGTGCCGGTTCATGCCACGAACCGGGACCAAAGGGTCCCTCTTTAGTCCCGGTTTGGGACATAAATCGGGATAAAAAACTTTGTAAGAAAATGTTACAAAAACTTCAGATATTCGCCATTTGTGCATAGGATGACGGAAAAAATCGTATAATATATCAAAATTATCTAAAAAAATTACGATATCAATGCCAACGGCCTTCAGCTGTTTGCAATTTTTTTAGATTTTTAAAATTCCAAAAGAGTCAAAATTCTGATTTTTAATTTTATTAAAAAAATTCAAAAAAAATGGCATATTTGGATTCCTCCCATTTTTCTGATAATAATGGACATATTAATTGTGGAATTTCGATTTATGGATTTAAAGATATGAATTATGCCATATTAAATGAATTAATGCAAAAATAATAATAAAACATATATTTCTGTATTTATTCAATATTAGTATTACTTAGTCATTTTTTTTACATTAAAATCATGTTTGTTTCTCAAATTATAAGAATGTGTGACTCACAAGATGCATGGGTTAATATCATCAATAACATAGTATAGACATAAGGTTACAAGTGGTACATAGGAAGGGGATGGGAACGAACCAAGATGTTAAGCGTGCTAGGGGTGGAGTAGTGTTAGGATAGGTGATCGGCCGGGAAGTTTAACCAAAGATTGGAATTTGACAAAAAACTAAGTGTGATTGAGAGGGTTCGGGTGAGAGATTAACCACTCCAAATATTCATAGATTCAAAAAAATCCGAAAGAAAAATTCAAAAAAAAATTATTTTTTGAAAAATAAAATAGAAAAGACCTTTGGTCCCGGTTCATGCCACGAACCGGGACCAAAGGTCCTACTGTAAGCGCACGTGATGGCGGGCCACGTGGAGATCCATTGGTCCCGGTTCGTGCCCAAACCGGGACTAGCATTAGTCCCGAGTGATTGGTCCCGGTTCAAAATCCGGGACCAATGGCCCTTATGAACCGGGACCAAAGGGGGGTTTTCTACTAGTGTGAAGAGAGCGGCGGCGGCGCGGGGGACTCCTTCCCCGCCGCTGGTATCATGGGGGAGCACCGCCTCTTAGCCCCCATCATTCATGGCTTTTTGGGATCCCTCCCTCATGGAGATGGGATCCATGGGGGAGGCAAAAACATGGCTTTGGTGGCCGCAAATTCGTGGGTGGAGATGGCGGCGGCGGCGCGGGGGACTCCTTCCCCGCCGCCGGTATCATGGGGGAGCACCGCCCCTTAGCCCCCTTCCTTCATGGCTTCTTGGGAGCCCTCCCCCATGGAGATGGGATCCCCGTGGATTTGGTGGCTGCAAATTCGTGGGTGGAGATGTCTTGGGTGAATTAGGTTTCCTCCCTTTATATAGCTTCTCGGATTCCCGTCACCCCATCTTAGGCTGCAGTAAATCGGGTCTACCGGGGTCGTCTGGATTCGGAATCAGCTAAATTTTATGTCCCGAACGTTTGTCGAAATTTTTTCACAAACTTTGTAGTTGAAGATTTTTTCGTTTGACGCCGTCTTCGACCCGAAACGTGACCATCTTCGAAAAGAGTTCTGAGACAGATTTCTGAAAAAAATCCCGATTTGACTCCAGCAAGGTTTCCAATTGTATTTTTTGGTAATTCCAACACATCAAACTGTAAAACAAGAACATTGTGCACTTTTGCAACTATTAGTAGGTTAGTCCTAATAAATCATAAACTTTATAAAAAAAGAGTGTCAAAAGCATATTATTAGCATAAAACCATCAAAAATTATAGATACGTTATGGACGTATCAACATCCCCAAGCTTAGTTTCTGCTCGTCCTCAAGTAGGTAAACGATAAAAACAATATAATTTTTGAGGTGACATGAGGTGGCATGCAGACAACACAATCTTGATCATAATTATTGTGAAAACGTTGATAGTTGAGATCAAAGGTACTCTAAACATGAACATGAAAGATAGAGTTCTAACAATATAGCAACTATGTTGTAACATGAAAAAGTACAAACAAAAGATCATGAATAACAATTCATTGAAAGACGTTTGTTTGTTTCACATATAGAAAACATAATAAGAGTGGTATTCAGCTTGTCCCTCATGGTATAACAAAACATAAATGCATACGACACCTTCAAAGTTCATAAGGGTGACTAGATACAAATAGTTTAAGAACAAGCAATATCAAAGTTATGAATCAATCAACAAGTCTTGGGACAATGCACATTAAAATAATAATGGCCACTATGCTCTCTCAATAGGTGCATAAAGATAGAAGATGGAGACTCAACATAAAAGTAAAAGAAAGGCCTTCATAGAAGGAAGCAGGGATTCAAGTCTCATAAAGAGCTTTCAAAAATTATGGCACTTATTAGCTTTCAGCTCTCATTGCCCCTATCATAAGCATCTTGAAGTGATTAAAGTTAAAGTGAACAAACTATGAAGTATATGCTTGACAAAGTATAAGTTGGAAATCTCATGTCCCTTGAATACGAGGGTCGTTCCTCATGCTAGTCAAGTTTAGTTACCGGTAAGTTCTTTTCATAGTAAGTATATGTGTATCATAGAGAACCGCAAATAGGGTACCCCTTACCCGATGCTACAGAAGAATTCCCATATCAAAATGACAAGGCAAGCAGACAACGAGCATCTCAGCAATCTTCTTATTTACCATGGAAAAATGGTGTTTTTTTCTCTTTCCTCTTTTCTCATCTTTTTTTTCTTTTTCTCAATCTCTATCTCTTTTTTTATAAGAAGAATGCTTCATAGATTGCTCATTATGGTTACGCTGCAGGTTTCCACCATGATTAGGCATGGATTAGACCAGCAGCCCAGGCGTTTCTCTAACACACATACATAGCTCCATGGACTTACAAGCTCCCCTTTCATTTCACACCAACGACATCCATAGTTAAAAGAGCATGATATCTGTTGGAGATATGCCCAAGAGGCAATAATAAAAGTGGTTATTGTTATATCTTTGTGTTTATGATGAATGTTTACATCCCATGCTATAATTGTATTATAAGGAAACACTAATAAATGTGTGGTTTGTAAACGTAAAAGAGTCCCTAGTAAGCCTCTTATTGAACTAGCTTGTTGATTAATAGATGATCATGGTTTCCTGATCATGGACATTGGATGTCATTAATAACAAGGTTATATCATTAGGAGAATGATGTGATGGACACACACCTGTAGTAAGTGTAGCATAAGATCAAGTCATTAAGTTCGTATTGCTACAAGCTTTCAAATGCATAGTAACCTAATCCTTCGACCATGAGGTTATGTTAATCACCATCACCGGATGGGTACTTTGATGACATCAAACACCGCTTCGTAACTGGGTGGTTATAAAGATGTCATTGGGTATTCTGAAAGTATGTGTTGAAGCGCATGGACCAAGATTGGGATTTGTCCATCCATATGACGGATATATATGCTCTGGGCCCTCTCGGTGGAATGTCATCTAGTTAGCTTGCAAGCATGTGACTAGGTCACAAGGGATGACATATCATGGAACGAGTAAAGAGTGCTTATCAGTAACGAGGTAGAACTAGGTATGGAGATACCGACGATCAAACCTCGGATAAGTAGAGTATCGCGTGACAAAGGGAATTGGTTTCGTATGTTAATGGTTCTATCGATCACGAAGTCATCGTTGAGTATGTGGGAGTCGTTATGGATCTCCAGATCCCGCTGATGGTTATTGATCAGAGAGGTGTCTCCATCATGTCTGCATATTCACGAACCGTAGGGTGACACACTTAAGGTTCAATGTTGTTTAGGTAGATATGGAATATGCGTTGGAGACCAAATATTGTTCGGATTCTCGGATTGGAATTGGGACATCACGAGGAGATCCGGAATTGTCCAGAGAATAAGATTCATATAATGGAGATCATTTTCTAGGTTTGGAAATGTTTCGGAGTGTTTATATGGGGATTCTAGAAGGTTTCGGGATGCTCCGGAAAGTTCTAGAAGATTCCGTGGACTTTACTTGAAAACCAAGAAAGGAAAGGGGAAGACTTGGGGGGTAAGGAAACTCCCTCCCCCCTCTCCCTTGTGTGCCAGCCCTAGGAGGTGGGCCTAGGGGTGGGAACCCTAGGCCGCACCCCTCCCTCTATATATAGAGGGGTGGAGGCACCACCCCTTGCCCCTCCACTCCTTGCCCTAGCCGCCTCACTCCTCCTCCTTCGCTCTGCTCAGGCTTAGGCGAAGCCCTGCAGAATTCTCTACTCCACCTCCACCACCACGCCGTCGTGCTGCTGGGATTCCGTGGAGAGATCTACTACCTCCGCTGCTCGCTGGAACGGGGAGAGGAAGGTCTGCATCGACTCCGCACGTGTGACCGACTGCGGAAGCGCTGCCGGAACGCGGCGTCGGAAGGATCGTCTACTCGATCTTGAGATCGGCAAGTGATCGTCTACATCAACCACGAGATCCGATCTCGCACAAGATTTTCAGATCTACAAGGGTTAGTACAGATCTATCTTGTTGCACATGTCTAATAGATTAGATCTTGGCTTTTATCTAGATTAGATATGGGTTTTGTTCGTTCTTGCGATAGAAATTTTTTGTTTTCCATGCTACGAACCCATCAGTGGTATCAGAGCCGTGTCTATGCGTAGATCTATTGCACGAGTATAACACAATGGTTTTGTGGGCGTTGGTGCTCGTGCCGTATTTTGCTTTGTGTACTTTGCATCTTGCGGTATGGTAGGGATGAAGTGGCTCAGGCTAACCTTACATGTCATCGCACATGAGACTTGCTCCACGCTTGACGTGTAACTTGCTTTGCACAAGTGGCTTTGCAGGTGTCTGTCTCTCTCACCATAGTATAGATCCAATTTACACTTTGTACTTGATAGCACTTGTATCAACGTTGTGGTTCAGTTTCGTAGGTAAGATCCGTTCTTATTCGAAAGCCCCAAACCACGTAAAACATGCAAAGAAAATTAGAGGCGTCTAACTTGTTTTTGCAGGGGTTTTGTGATGTGATATGGCCATCATGTGATTGTGATTATATTTGATGTATGCAATGATCCTTGTTGTAATATGGCAACCGGCAGGAGCCTAATGGTTGTCTTTAACTCTGTTAAGACCTGCATGTCTATTCATCTTGTAATAGCTTTATTCCAAGTAGTTGTAATAGTTGCTAGTGATGATGGACAACCATGAAGCGGTGCCACTGACCTTGACGCAATGCTGGTGATGATGGAGATCATGTCCGTGCTTTGGAGATGGAGATCAAAGGCACAAGAAGAAAGGGCCATATCATATCACACTAATTATGAATTGCATGTGATGTTAATCCTTTATGCATGTTGTATTGCTTAGATTGCGACGGTAGCATTATAAGATGATCCCTCTCACTAAATATCAAGTAAAAAAGTGTTCGTCCTTAGTTGGCACCGTTGCTAAGACTCGTCGTTTCGAAGCATCTCGTGATGATCGGATGTGATAGATTCTACGTGTGCATACAACGGGTGCAAGCCAGATTTGCACATGCAGAAACTAAGGTTAATCTTGACGAGCCTAGCATGTACAGACATGGTCTCGGAACACGGAATACCGAAAGGTAGAGCATGAGTCATATAAATGATATGATGAACATGAAGATTGTTCGCTGATGAAACTACATCTTCTCTCATGAAGATCAGACTTGGTGTAGTGGATTTGGTTCGTGTAATCACTAAGACAACATGAGGGATGTTGTTTTGAGTGGGAGTTCACCTAGTTAATTTAAAGAATTTAGATTGAACTCAATTCATCATAAACTTAGTCTAAACTACTTGCAAATTTGTTGTAGATTATGGCGAACCTCTCCATCAATTTCAATGCGTTCCTAGAGAAACAAAAGCTTAAGAACAATGGAAGCAACTTCACGGACTGGTTCCTAGACTGAAGATTGTCCTCAGGGCTGGTCAGTTGACCTATGTGCTCGAAGCACCGTTAGGTGACCCACCTGCAGAAGATGCCACCGATGACGTAAAGAATGTTTACGCCCCTCGGAAAAATCACTACTCCACAGTTCAGTGTGCCATCCTGTACGGTTTAGAAATGGAGCTTCAGAAGCACTTTGAGCACCACGACCCGTTTGAGATCATTAAGGAGCTCATGCTGATTTTTGAGACTCACACGGCCGTGGAGAGCTATGAGGCCTCCGAAAAGTTCTTTAACTGTAAGATGGAAGAGGGTAGCTCCGTTAGCGAGCACATGCTCACCATGTCTGGGCACGCAAACAAGCTCCAAGATTTGGGGATAACGATTCCTAATGAGTTAGGGATTCACCGTGTCCTCCAATCACTGCCACCGAGTTATAAGAACTTTGTGATGAACTACAATATGCACTGCATGAACAAGACGTTGCCTGAACTATCGTCCATGCTGAAAACTGCTGAAGTGGAGATCAAGAAGGAGCACCAAGTGTTGATGGTCAATAAGACCACCAATTTCAAGAAACGGGGCAAGCCTAAGAACAAGGGCAACTTCAAGAAGGACGGCAAGAAAGCTGCCGCACCTGCTAAGAAGCCCAAGGCTGGTCCTAAGCCTGAAACTGAATGCTTCTACTGCAAGGGTGTTGGTCACTGGAAGCGTAACTGCCCCAAGTACCTGGCGGATCTGAAGAATGGCAACATCAAGAAGAAAGGTATATTTGATATACATGTTATTGATGTGTATCTTACTAGTAATCGTAGTAGTGCCTAGGTATTTGATACTGGTTCGGTTGCTCATATTTGTAACTCGAAACAGGAGCTGCGGAATAAGCGAAGACTGACGAGAGACGAGGTGACGATGCGCGTTGGAAATGGCTCCAAGGTTGATGTGATCGCCGTCGGCACGCTCCCTCTACATCTACCATCGGGATTAGTTTTAAATTTGAATAATTGTTATTTGGTGCCTGCGTTAAGCATGAACATTATATCTAGATCTTGTTTATTGCGAGACGGTTACTCTTTTAGGTCCGAGAATAAAGGTTGTTCGATTTATATGAGTAATATCTTTTATGGTAATGCACCTGAGATGAATGGTTTATTCTTATTGAATCTCGATAGTAGTGATACACATGTTCACAACATAGATGCTAAACGAACAAAATTGAATGATAATTCTACATACATGTGGCACTGCCGTCTTGGTCACATTGGAGTGAAGCGTATGAAGAAACTCCATTCTGATGAACTTCTTGAATCACTTGATTTTGAATCACTTGAAAGATGCGAAGCATGTCTAATGGGAAAAATGACTAAGACTCCATTCTCTGGAATAATGGAGCGAGCTACAGACTTATTGGAAATAATACATACCGATGTGTGCGGTTCAATGAGTGTAGCATCGCGTGGTGGATATCGTTATGTTCTCACTTTCACGGATGACTTAAGTATATATGGGTATGTCTACTTTATGAAACATAAGTCTGAAACTTTCGAGAAGTTTAAGGAATTTCAAAGTGAAGTGGAAAATCATCGTAACAAGAAGATTAAGTTTCTGCGTTCTGACCGCGGAGGTGAATATCTAAGTTATGAGTTTGGCATGCATTTAAAGAAATGTGGAATACTTTCGCAATTAACACCGCCAGGAACACCACAGCGTAATGGTGTGTCCGAACGTCGTAATCGAACTCTCTTAGATATGGTTCGGTCTATGATGTCTCTTACAGATTTACCGCTATCGTTTTGGGGCTATGCATTAGAGACAGCCGCATTCACTTTAAATAGGGCACCATCTAAATCCGTTGAAACGACACCGTACGAATTGTGGTTTGGAAAGAAACCTAAGTTGTCGTTCCTTAAAGTTTGGGGTTGCAAAGTGTATGTAAAGAAGTTACAACCTGATAAGCTTGAACCCAAAGCGGAGAAATGCGTCTTCATAGGATACCCTAAAGAAACAATTGGGAATACCTTCTATCATAGATCCGAAGGCAAAGTTTTCGTTGCCAAGAATGGATCCTTTCTTGAGAAGGAGTTTCTCTCGAAGGAAGTGACTGGAAGGAAAGTAGAACTCGACGAGATTATTGAACCTTCTCTCGGAGTTGAGAGTAGAGCATCACCGAAAGATGTTTTTGTGCCGCCTACACCAATTGGAGAGGAAGCTAATGATGGTGATCATGAAACTTCGAACCAAGTTGCTGCTGAACCTCGCAAGTCAACAAGGGTTCGTACCACTCCTGATTGGTATGACCCTGCCTTGAACGTCATGTTGGTGGACAACACTGATGACCCTGCGACGTATGAAGAAGCTATGGTAAGCCCAGATTCTGACAAATGGCTAGAAGCCATGAAATCCGAAATGGGATCCATGTACGAAAACCAAGTGTGGACTTTGGTGGACTTACTGGATGGCCGTAAGGCTGTCGAGAACAAATGGATTTTCAAGAGAAAAACAGATGCTGATGGTAATGTTACCGTCTATAAAGCTCGACTTGTCGCGAAAGGGTTCCGACAAATTCAAGGAGTTGACTACGATGAGACATTCTCACCAGTAGCGAAGCTAAAGTCAGTGAGGATTTTGTTAGCAATTGCTGCATATTTCAATTATGAGATTTGGCAGATGGATGTCAAAACGGCGTTCCTTAATGGAGACATTGAGGAAGAGTTGTATATGGTACAACCCAAGGGTTTTGTCGATCCTAAAGATGCTGACAAGGTATGCAAACTTCAGCGCTCCATTTATGGACTGAAGCAAGCATCCCGGAGTTGGAATCAACGTTTTGATAAAGTAATCAAAAACTTTGGATTTATACAAACTTATGGAGAAGCTTGTATTTACAAGAAAGTGAGTGGGAGCTCTATAGCATTCCTAGTACTATATGTAGATGACATATTGTTGATTGGGAATGATATAGAACTTCTTAATAGTGTCAAAGCCTATTTGAATAATAGTTTTTCAATGAAGGATCTTGGCGAAGCGGCATATATTCTAGGCATCAAGATTTATAGAGATAGATCAAGACGCCTAATAGCGCTTTCACAAAGTACATACTTGGACAAAGTTCTAAAGAAGTTTAGAATGGAAGAGAGCAAGAAAGGGTTCGTGCCCATGTTGTCAGGTAAGACCTTGAGTAAGACTCAAAGTCCAGCTATAGCAGAAGATAGAGAGAAGATGAATAATATTCCCTATGCCTCGGCCATAGGTTCTATCATGTATGCCATGCGGTGTACAAGACCGGATATAGCACATGCTGTTAGTTTGACTAGCAGATATCAAAGTGATCCTGGAATGGAGCACTGGACATCGGTCAAGAATATCCTAAAGTACCTAAATAGGACTAAGGATATGGTTCTTTCTTATGGAGGTGATGAACAACTTGTTGTAAACCGTTACACTGATGCTAGTTGGAACACCGATCCAGATGACTTGAAGTCACAGTATGGATACGTATTTATTTTGAATGGTGCTGCCGTGAGCTGGAGGAGTGCCAAACAAAGCGTTGTGGCGAAATCTTCAACTGAATCGGAATACATAGCTGTTTCGGAGGCTGCACAAGAAGCCATATGGATGAATGAGTTCATTACTGAACTTGGCGTGGTTCCTAGTGCGTTGGACTCGATGGCCATCTACTGTGACAACACAGGTGCCATAGCTAATGCACAGGAGCCAAGGTCACATAGCAAGCTGAAGCACATCAAGCTACGTTTCCATGCTATTCGTGAGTATGTCCAAGATGGTGACATAAAGATTTGCAAAGTACACACTGATCTAAATGTGGCAGATCCATTGACTAAACCTCTCCCTAGGGCAAAGCATGACCAACACCAGAACGCCATGGGTGTTAGGTATATTACCATGTAATCTAGATTATTGACTCTAGTGCAAGTGGGAGACTGTTGGAGATATGCCCAAGAGGCAATAATAAAAGTGGTTATTGTTATATCTTTGTGTTTATGATGAATGTTTACATCCCATGCTATAATTGTATTATAAGGAAACACTAATACATGTGTGATTTGTAAATGTAAAAGAGTCCCTAGTAAGCCTCTTGTTGAACTAGCTTGTTGATTAATAGATGATCATGGTTTCCTGATCATGGACATTGGATGTCATTAATAACAAGGTTATATCATTAGGAGAATGATGTGATGGACACACACCCGTAGTAAGTGTAGCATAAGATCAAGTCATTAAGTTCGTATTGCTACAAGATTTCAAATGCATAGTAACCTAATCCTTCGACCATGAGGTTATGTTAATCACCATCACAGATGGGTACTTTGATGACATCAAACACCGCTTCGTAACTGGGTGGTTATAAAGGTGTCATTGGGTATTCTGAAAGTATGTGTTGAAGCACATGGACCAAGATTGGGATTTGTCCATCCATATGACGGATAGATATGCTCTAGGCCCTCTCGGTGGAATGTCATCTAGTTAGCTTGCAAGCATGTGACTAGGTCACAAGGGATGACATATCATGGAACGAGTAAAGAGTGCTTATCAGTAACGAGGTAGAACTAGGTATGGAGATACCGACGATCAAACCTCGGATAAGTAGAGTATCGCGTGACAAAGGGAATTGGTTTCGTATGTTAATGGTTCTATCGATCACGAAGTCATCGTTGAGTATGTGGGAGTCGTTATGGATCTCCAGATCCCGCTAATGGTTATTGATCGGAGAGGTGTCTCCATCATGTCTGCATATTCACGAACCGTAGGGTGACACACTTAAGGTTCAATGTTGTTTAGGTAGATATGGAATATGCGTTGGAGACCGAATATTGTTCGGATTCTCGGATTGGAACTGGGACATCACGAGGAGATCCGGAATTGTCCGGAGAATAAGATTCATATAATGGAGATCATTTTCTAGGTTTGGAAATGTTTCGGAGTGTTTATATGGGGATTCTAGAAGGTTTCGGGATGCTCCGGAAATTTCTAGAAGATTCCGTGGACTTTACTCGAAAACCAAGAAAGGAAAGGGGAAGACTTGGGGGGTAAGGAAACTCCCTCCCCCCTCTCCCTTGTGCGCCGGCCCTAGGAGGTGGGCCTAGGGGTGGGAACCCTAGGCCGCACCCCTCCCTCTATATATAGAGGGGTGGAGGCGCCACCCCCTTGCCCCTCCACTCCTTTCCCTAGCCGCCTCTCTCCTCCTCCTTCGCTCTGCTCAGGCTTAGGCGAAGCCCTGCAGAATTCTCTACTCCACCTCCACCACCATGCCGTCGTGCTGCTGGGATTCCGTGGAGAGATCTACTACCTCCGCTGCTCGCTGGAACGGGGAGAGGAAGTTCTGCATCGACTCCGCACGTGTGACCAACTGCGGAAGCGCTGCCGGAACACGGCGCCAGAAGGATCGTCTACTCGATCTTGAGATCGGCAAGTGATCGTCTACATCAACCACGAGATCCGATCTCGCACAAGGTTTTCGGATCTACAAGGGTCGGTACAGATCTATCTCGTTGCACATGTCTAATATATTAGATCTTGGGTTTTATCTAGATTAGATCTAGGTTTTGTTCATTCTTGCGATAGAATTTTTTTGTTTTCCATGCTACGAACCCATCAATATCAACTGGGTACAATGTACAAGTGCAATGTTGAAAGCGTTCCCTATGACATCATGTTCTGCTAATCCCCAACGTATAAGTGCAAGCATATTCAACATAGATGACACAATGGTTCAAGTTTATTAGGGGCAAGAAAAGTAAAGTGTGCCATAAAGTTCGTGAGAGCTTTAATCACCAGTTTTCTCATAACAAGTTTAATTCGGAAGGTAGATAAAAACATGAATATACTTGGAATAGCAAATGCTAATAGGTAGGTATGGTGGACTCTTTCAAATAACTTGGTTTTATTTGGAGTTGGATGCATGAGTCGAACTCATACTTGGTTATGGAGGCTGGCAAAAGAATGAGAGCGACCAACTAAGAAAGCAATGATGGCCATAATCATGCAAAGCAACAAAACATCATTAATTAAAGCATAAAGTGATATTACAAGTCAAAAACTAAAGGATCATCAAGGCTATGTTGACTTGGGATAGTATTAACATGGTGTGAGAATGCACCAAGTCAACCCAAATAAAGCATCAACGGAGAATATCACAATACTATGCTTTAATATGCTAAAACAACGCATGATTCTTTCAAGGCACATTAAGCAATCTCAATTGTTTGTAATATGTCATGCTACAGCAAAAATCACTAAGCATAAAGCCAAAACAATATCAAGCATGACATGACAAAGCATAGGCCACAGTCAAAAACAAAATCCTTTTACCACTTAAGCATGAACTTTTTCTACTCTTTTCCAAATCAAACCAACTTATTTGAAAACTAATGCATGAATGAGGGGGTCCAACCAATTTATTCAAGCAAACTAAGCAAACCAAGCAAACGAAAACCAAAAACAAAAACAAAGCCGCTCCAAAAACAACACAACTGTGCATGAAACAATAAAAATGAAGTGTTTGGAAGAAACCTGAGATTTTTATTGATGAAGAAGGGGATGCCTTGGGCATCCCCAAGCTTTGACGCCTGTACTTCTTGGATATTTCTTGGGTGACACGGGGTGGCATCCCCAAGCTTGAGCTTTAGTCCATTATTTATCTTATTATATCATTCTTTCCTTACACCTGAAAATTTTCCTTCATACAAAACTTCACACAATCTTTATTAGCAACATTAATGTACTCAAGATAATAAGTCTTTGGGTTCAGTTTCAACACCAATAAAGCTTTCATTAAAACACAAGCTACTGTAGCACTTCACTTAAAAAGCTCAATTCCCCAAAGATAACCCAAAAAGAAATCAACAAGAAGGAAATGCAAATAATGGCAGAAATTTGTCGAAACAGACCAGCAGATAGAAACCGATTTTTTCGAAGACCTTCTGTTGCTCAAATCTAAAAGTGTTGAACTAAAGAAAGTTGGATAACAACCTGGAGCAGAAGCACAAAACATTACAGCTCAAACCGACGTACAGAGATTTTACACGAATTTTTGCAACGAAGCACAAAGATCTGTTTCAGGACAACAAATTCTCCAAGCATTACTTGTCCCTCATTAGAGGTTACTCTTGGCACAAAAACGAAAATAAAAGGATAAGGAGCGGTTGCTACAGAGGTAACAACTTCCAAGACTCAAAGAAAACAAATGTAACTGGTGTTTGATGCTAAGACAAATAAATAAAAAGATACAAACGCTCCAAATTTAGTCAAGTTTCTATGCTGCTCAAAAAACAAAGTTTAAAGGTTTGCAAACCGAGGGGTTGTTGAAGAAACTTTTTGCCATTCTTCAATTTGTCTGTTTGGTGTTCCTTATTCTCCGTGAAAAAACTTCAACACAAAAACTTTCCCATTCTTTTCTGTGGTTTTTAACTGAAAAACTTCCATGCGAAGATTTGTTTTGGTTTCATAGGCATGAACACAAGTGTTCAAGGCCGACCCCACTTAACCATTACTCATCTTTCCAATCACTTTCCTTTTTGAAAATGTTTTTAGGTAACAAGTACAACTAAATTTTTTGTAATTCGCATTCCCTATCCATACTAAGATAGAGAACAACTTAAAACTGAAAGTAAAAACTACTTAGAGATAAAGTAAACAAGTGCACACAAAAATATTTACCCACACGCTATTGCTCCCTGGTAACGGCGCCGGAAAAGGTCTTGATAACCCACAAGTATAGGGGATCGTATCACTAGTAGAAAAGGGGCCTTTGGTCCAACCCCCAAAGGCATTTATCCCGGTTCGAATAACAAAGCGGGACCAATGCCAGGCATCGGTCGCGGTTCATGCCGCCAGGACATCGGTCCCGGTTCATCTCGGGGTATTGGTCCCGGTTCATGGCATGAACCGGGACCAATGGTCAGCGGAGCATTGGTCCCGGTTCATGGCATGAACCGGGACCAATGGTCAGCGGAGCATTGGTCCCGGTTCATGCCACGAACCGGGAACAAAGGGTCCCCCTTTAGTCCCGGTTCGGGACATAAATCGGGATAATTCTTTTTAGAAGAAAACGTTATAAAAACTTCATATGGCCGCCATTTGTGCATACGATCTCGGAAAAAATCGTATAATATATCAAAATTATCGGCAAAAAATTACGATACCAATGCCAACCGCTTTCAGCCGTTTGCAATGTTTTTAGATTTTTGAAATACCAAAAGAGACAAAATTCTGATTTTTAGTTTTATTACAAAAAATTGAAAAAAATAATAAAAAATGACATATTTGGATTCCTCACATTTTTCTCATAATAATGGACATATTATTTGTGGAATTTCGATTTATGGATTTAAAGATATGAATTATGCCATATTAAATGAATTAATGCAAAAATAATAATAAAACATATTTGATTTCTATATTTATTCAATATTAGTATTACTTAGTCATTTTTGCACATTAAAATCATGTTTGTAAATCAAATTATAAGAATGTGTGACTCACAAGATGCATGGGTTAATATCATTAATAGCATAGTATAAACATAAGGTTACAAGTGGTACATAGGAAGAGGGATAGGAAGGAACCAAGATGTTAAGCGTGCTAGGGGTGGAGTAGTGTTAGGATAGGTGACCGACCGAGAATTTTAACAAAGATTGGAATTTGACCAAAAACTAAGTGTGATTGAGAGGCTTCAGGTGAGAGATTAACCAGTCCAAATATTCATAGATTAAAATAAATTAGAAAAACAAATTTGAAAAAATAAATTGTCTTTTGAAAAAAAATAGAAAAGACTTTCGGTCCCGGTTCATGCCACGAACTGGGACCAAATGTCCTACTATAAGCGCACGCAATGGCGGGCCACGTGGAGACCCATTGGTCCCGGATCGTGCCAGAACCGGGACCAGCATTGGTCCCGGTTCAAAATCTGGGACCAATGGCCCTTATGAACCGAGACCAAAGGGGAGGCTTTTCTACTAGTGTGTGTAGCCTTTTCGATAAGTAAGTGTTAAACCCAACGAGGAGGATAAATGTTCTCTGAAGTTCTATCAACCACTAATACAACTCTACGCACACTAAATGTTTGCTTTATCTAGGAAATAAAACTAGAGCAACAATACGAGTACTAGAGATAGCTTTGCATGATAATAAATAACAAGAAAGTAAAGCTAGTTGCTGCAGCAATAAAATACACTAAACTAACAGAACCATGAGCGTGGAATAGTGGTGGTAATTGTGGTGGCTTTGTCCAAGTTTAAATAGCGAATAGATCGGGTTCATTGTCTTCGATGCAGTTTTCTATGTGGGGAGGCTAAATATACATTCGCTTCACTACTTGGAATTACATGTACTATATGATTGGATTGTTAGCAAACATCCGTAAGTACTAACAATGCATTAAGGTTTCTCCAACCATAGCCTTAAGTTTAATGGTCCTCTTACTCCCATACGTGCAACGTTCTGGTTCGCGTCCTTAGGTTTCTGTCACTCCGGCAGAACTCCTCTCTTCCTTTTACACATACTACAAACCCTATGATGTTTAATCCATGCGCGCATAAATATAATGGACACCAAAGAACGGTACCATATCAACATACAACTCTAATGAACCAAATACGCTCAACCATTCAATCTAAGAACAAAGAAACTACACAAACATGACATAGATCATAGGATTATAACTTATAGCATCAAATACCATGTTTACATAGGACGGTATAGAGGTGCGTGGGAGGATGAACCACTACATACTAGGAGGATTAGGTGATAGAGATGGCTCTGAAGATGGTGAAGATGGTGAAGAGGGCGGCGGCGGCGCAGGGGACTCCTTCCTCGCCGTCGGTATCATGGCGGAGTACCGCCCCTTAGCCCCCTTCCTTCATGGCTTCTTGGGAGCCCTCCCCCATGGAAATGGGATCCATGGGGGAGGCAAAAACATGGCTTTGGTGGCTGCAAATTTGTGGGTGGAGACGGCGGCGGCAAAGCCGGCTGCGGCGCGGGGGACTCCTTCTGCGCCGCCGGTATCATGGGGAGCACCGCCCTTAGCCCCTTCCTTCATGGCTTGTTGGGAGCCCTCCGCCATGGAGATGGGATCCATAGGGGAGGAAAAAACGTGGCTTTGGTGGCTGCAAATTCATGGTTGGAGATGTCTTGGGCGAATTAGGTTTCCTCCCTTTATATAGCTTCTCGGATTCCCGTCACCCCATCTTAGGCTGTAGTAAATCGGGTCTAGCAGGGCCGTCCGGATTCGGAATCAGCTAAATTTTATGTCCAGATCGTTTGTCGCAAAATTTTCAGAAACGTTTTAGTTGAAGAGTTTTCCGTTTGATGCCGTCTTCGACCCGAAACGTGACCATCTTCGAAAAGAGTTCTGAGACAGATTTCTGAAAAGATCCTAATTTGACTCCAACAAGGTTTCCAATTGTATTCTTAGTAATTCCTACACATCAAAGTGTAAAACAAGAACATTGTGCACTTTTCCAACTATTAGTAGGTTAGTACAAATAAATCATAAACTTTATACAAAAAAGAGTGTCAAAAGCATATTATTAGCATAATACCATCAAAAATTATAGATACGTTATGGACGTATCAACATCCCCAAGCTTAGTTTATGCTCGTCCTCGAGTAGGTAAATGATAAAAACAATATAGTTTTTGAGGTGACATGAGGTGGCATGCAGATAACACAATCTTGATCATCATTATTGTAAAAATGTTGATAGTTGAGATTAAAGGTACTCTAAACATGAACATGAAAGATAGAGTTCTAACAATATAGCAACTATGTTGTAACATGAAAAAGTACAAACAAAATATCATGAATAACAATGCATTGAAAGACGTTTGTTTGTTTCACATATAGAAAACATAATAAGAGTGGTATTCAGCTTGTCCCTCATGGTATAACAAAACATAAATGCATAAGACACCTTCAAAGTTCATAAGGGTGACTAGATACAAATAGTTTAAGAACAAGCAATATCAAAGTTATGAATCAATCAACAAGTCTTGGGACAATGCACATTAAACTAAGAATGGCCACTATGATCTCTCAATAGGTGCATAAAGATAGAAGATGGAGACTCAACATAAAAGTAAAAGAAAGGCCTTCATAGAAGGAAGCAGTGATTCAAGTCTCATAAAGAGCTTCCAAAAGTTATGGCACTTATTAGCTTTCAGCTCTCATTGCCCCTATCACAAGCACCTTGAAGTGATTAAGGTTAAAGTGAACAAACTATGGAGTATATGCTTGACAAAGTATAAGTTGGAAATCTCATGTCCCTTGAATACGAGGTTCGCTCCTCATGCTAGTCAAGTTTAGTTACCGGTAAGTTCTTGTCATAGTAAGTATATGTGTATCATAGAGAACCGCCAATAGGGTACCCCTTGCCCGATGATACAGAAGAATTCCCATATCAAAATGACAAGGCAAGCAGACAACAAGCATCTCAGCAATCTTCTTATTTACCATGGAAAAATGGTGCTTTTTTCTCCCCTTCCTCTTTTCTCATCTTTTTTTTCTTTTTCTCAATCTCTATCTCTTTTTTTATAAGAAGAATGCTTCATAGATTCATCATTATGGTTACGCTGCAGGTTTCCACCATGATTAGGCATGGATTAGACCAGCGGCCCAGGCGTTTCTCTAACACACATACATAACTCCATGGACTGACAATCTCCCCTTTCATTTCACACCGACGACATCCATAGATAAAAGAGCATGATATCAATTGGGTACAATGTACAAGTGCAATGTTGAAAGCGTTCCCTATGACATCATGATTCTGCTAATCCCCAACGTATAAGTGCAAGCATATTCAACATAGATGACACAATGGTTCAAGTTTATTAGGGGCAAGAAAAGTAAAGTGTGCCATCGAGTTCATGAGAGCTTTAATCACTAGTTTTCTCATAATAAGTTTAATTTGGAAGGTAGATAAAACATGAATATACTTGGAATAGCAAATGCTAATATGTAGGTATGGTGGACTCTTTAAAATAACTTGGTTTTATTTGGAGTTGGATGCATGAGTAGAACTCATACTTGGTTATGGAGGCTAGCAAAAGACTGAGAGCGACCAACTAAGAGAGCAATAATAGCCATAGTCATGCAAAGCGACTAAACATCATTAATTAAAGCATAAAGTGATATTGCATGTCGAAAACTAAAGGATCATCAATGCTATGTTGACTTGGGATAGTATTAACATGGTGTGAGCATGCGCCAAGTCAACCCAAATAAAGCATCAATGGAGAATATCACAATACTATGCTTTAATATGCTAAAACAACGCATGATTCTTTCAAGGCACATTAAGCAATCTCAATTGTTTGTAACATGTCATGCTACAGAAAAAATCACTAAGCATAAAGCCAAAACAATATCAAGCACGACACGACAAAGCATAGGCCACAGTCAAAAACAAGCTCCTTTTACCACTTAAGCATGAACTTTTTCTACTCTTTTCCGAATCAAACCAACTTATTTGAAAACTAATGCATGAATGAGGGGGTCCAACCAATTTATTCAAGCAAACTAAGCAAACCAAGCAAATGAAAACAGAAAACAAAAACAAAGACGCTCCAAAAACAACACAACTGTGCATGAAACAATAAAAATGAAGTGTTTGGAAGAAACCTGAGATTTTTATTGATGAAGAAGGGGATGCCTTGGGCATCCCCAAGATTTGACGCCTGTACTTCTTGGATATTTCTTGGGTGATGCGGGGTGGCATCCCCAAGCTTGAGCTTTAGTCCATTCTTTATCTCATTATCTCATTCTTTCCTTACACCTGAAAATTTTCCTTCATACAAAACTTCACACAATCTTTATTAGCAATATTAATGTACTCAAGATAATAAGTATTTGGGTTCAGTTTCAACACCAATAAAGCTTTCATTAAAACACAAGATACTGTAGCACTTCCCTTAAAAAGCTCAATTCCCCAAAGATAACCCAAAAAGAAATCAACAAGAAGCAAATGCAAATAATGGTAGAAATTTGTCGAAACAGACCAGCAGATAGAAACCGATTTTTCGAAGACCTTCTATTGCTCAAATCGAAAAGTTTTGAACTAAAGAAAGTTGGATAGCAACCTAGGGCAGAAGTACAAAACATTATAGCTCAAACCGACGTACAGAGATTTTACACCAATTTTTACAACGAAGCACAAAGATCTGTTTCGGGCCAGCAACTTTTCCACGCATTACTTGTCCCTCATTAGAGGTTACTCTTGGCACAAAAATAAAAGGATAAGGAGCGGTTGCTACAGAGGTAACAACTTCCAAGACTCAAAGAAAACAAATGTAACTGGTGTTTGATGCTAAGACAAATAAATAAAAAGATACAAACGCTCCAAATTTAGTCAAGTTTCTATGCTGCTCAAAAAACAAAGTCTAAAGGTTTGCAAACTGAGGGTTTGTTGAAGAAACTTTTGGCCATTCTTCAATTTGTCTATTTGGTGTTCCTTATTCTCCGTGAAAAAACTTCAACACAAAAACATTCCCATTCTTTTCTGTGGTTTTTAACGGAAAAGCTTCCATGGGAAGATTTGTTTTGGTTTCATAGGCATGAACACAAGTGTTCAAGGCCGACCCCCACTTAACCATTACTCATCTTTCCAATCACTTTCCTTTTTGAAAATGATTTTAGGTAACAAGTACAACTAAATTTTTTGTAATTCGCATTCCCTATCCATACTAAGATAGAGCACAACTTAAAACTGAAAGTAAAAACTACTTAGAGATAAAGAAAACAAGTGCACACAAAAATATTCACCCACACGCAATTGCTCCTCGGTAACGGCGCCATAAAAGGTCTTGATAACCCACAAGTATAGGGGAGCGTATCACTAGTAGAAAAGGGGCCTTTGGTCCAACCCCCAAAGCCATTTATCCCGGTTCGAATAACAAATCGGGACCAATGCCAGGCATCGGTCGCGGTTCATGCCGCCATGATATCGGTCCCGGTTCATCTCGGGGTATTGGTCCTGGTTCATGGCATGAACCGGGACCAATGGTCAGCGGAGCATTGGTCCCGGTTCATGCCATGAACCGGGACCAAAGGGTCCCCCTTTAGTCCTGGTTCGGGACATAAATCGGGATAATTCTTTTTATAAGAAAACGTTATAAAAACTTCAGATGGCCGCCATTTGTGCATACGATGTCGGAAAAAATCGTATAATATATCAAAATTATCGGCAAAAAATTATAATACCAATGCCAACCGCTTTCAGCCATTTGCAATTTTTTTAGATTTTTGAAATACCAAAAGAGACAAAATTCTAATTTTTAATTTTATTAAAAAAATTGAAAATAAAATAAAAAATGACATATTTGGATTCCTCACATTTTTTCTGATAATAATGGACATATTATTTGTGGAATTTCGATTTATGGAGTTAAAGATATGAATTATGCCATATTAAATGAATTAATGCAAAAATAATAATAAAACATATTTTTTTTCTATATTTATTCAATATTAGTATTACTTAGTCATTTTTTTACATTAAAATCATGTTTGTAACTCAAATTATAAGAATGTGTGACTCACAAGATGCATGGGTAAATATCATTAATAGCATAGTATAAACATAAAGTTACAAGTGGTACATAGGAAGAGGGATGGGAAGGAACCAAGATGTTAAGCGTGCTAGGGGTGGAGTAGTGTTAGGAGGATGGGTGACCGACCGAGAAGTTTAACAAAGATTGGAATTTGACCAAAAACTAAGTGTGATTGAGAGGCTTCGGATGAGAGATTAACCAGTCCAAATATTCATAGATTCAAAAAAATTAGAATTTTTTTTGAAAAAATAAATTGTTTTTTGAAAAAAAATAGAAAAGACTTCCGGTCTCGGTTCATGCCACGAACTGGGACCAAAGGTCCTACTGTAAGCGCACGCAATGGCGGGCCACGTGGAGACCCATTGGTCCCGGATCGTGCCAGAACCGGGACCAGCATTGGTCCTGAGTGATTGGTCCCGGTTCAAAATCCGGGACCAATGGCCCTTATGAACCGGGACCAAAAGGGAGGCTTTTCTACTAGTGTGTGTAGCCTTTTCGATGAGTAAGTGTCGAACCCAACGAGGAGGATAAATGTTTTCTCAAGTTCCATCAACCACTGATACAACTCTACGCACACTAAATGTTTGCTTTATCTAGGAAATAAAACTAGAGCAACAATACGAGTACTAGAGATACCTTTGCATGATAATAAATAACAAGAAAGTAAAGCTAGTTGCTACAGAAATAAAATACACTAAACTAACGGAACGATGAGCGTGGAATAGTGGTGGTTTTGTCCAAGTTTAAATAGCGAATAGATCGGGTTCATTATCTTCGATGCAGTTTTCTATGTGGGGGAGGTTAAATATACATTCGCTTCACTACTTGGAATTACATGTACTATATGATTGGATTGTTAGCAAACATCCGTAAGTACTAACAATGCATTAAGGTTTCTCCAACCATAGCCTTAAGTTTAATGGTCCTCTTACTCCCATACGTGCAACGTTCTGGTTCGCGTCCTCAGGTTTCTGTCACTCCGGCAGAACTCCCCTCTTCCTTTTACACATACTACAAACCCTATGATGTTTAATCTGTGCGCGCATAAATATAATGGACACCAAAAGACTGTACCATATCAACATACAACTCTAATGAACCAAAGACGTTCAACCATTCGATCTAAGAACAAAGAAACTACACAAACATGACATAGGTCATAGGATTATAACTTATAGCATCAAACACCATGTTTACATAGGACGGTACAGAGGTGCGTGGGAGGATGAACCACTACATACTAGGAGGATTAGCTGATAGAGATGGCTCTGAAGATGGTGAAGATGGTGAAGAGGGCGGCGGCGACGCTGGGGACTCCTTCCTCGCCGCCGGTGTCATGGTGGAGCACTGCCCCCTAGCCCCCTTCCTCATGGCTTCTTGGGAGCCCTCCCTCATGGAAATGGGATCTATGGGGGAGGCAAAAACGTGGCTTTGGTGGCTGCAAATTCGTGGGTGGAGATGGCGGCGGCGGCGCCGGCTGCAGCCAGGGGACTCCTTCCCCGCCGCCGGTATCATGGGGGAGCACCGCCCCTTAGCCCCTTCCTTGATGGCTTGTTGGGAGCCCTCCGCCATAGAGATAGGATCCATAGGGGAGGCAAGAACGTGGATTTGGTGGCTGCAAATTCGTGGGTGGAGATGTCTTGGACGAATTAGGTTTCCTCCCTTTATATAGCTTCTCGGATTCTTATCACCCTATCTTGGGCTGCAGTAAATCAGGTCTAGCCGGTCCGTCCGGATTCAGAATCAGCTAAATTTTATGTCCAGAACGTTGTCGCGAAATTTCCAACAACTTTGTAGTTGAAGAGTTGTCCGTTTGATGCCGTATTTGACCTGAATCGTGACCATCTTCAAAAAGAGTTCTAAGACAGATTTCTGGAAAAAACCCAAACTCCAACAAGGTTTCCACTTGTATTCTTGGTAATTCCTACACATCAAACTGTAAAACAAGAACATTGTGCATTTTTGCAACTATTAGTAGGTTAGTCCAAATAAATCATAAACTTTATACAAAAAGGAGTGTCAAAAGCAGATTATTAGCATAAAACCATCAAAAATTATAGATATGTTATGGACATATCAACATGCGCCACAGATTGTTCCAATATCAGTGTGGCACATATATTTTTATTCATAATTCAAAAAGAAAAGATGGGAAAAGAAAAGTTATTTGTGGCACATGTTGAAATGGTGCGCCACTGATAAATTTTTCAAAATTAAAAAAAAGGGATCTAGATTTTTTTATCGTCGCCTCACCGCGGCCACCACCTACCACCGCATGGAGGTGCGGTAGGCCATGGCCACGCTCGGGGAGGAGCTCGAGGAGGGCGCCATCAGGGGTCGGGTCGGGGAGGATCTCGAGGAGGGTGCCATCAGGGGTCGGGTCGAGCAGGAGTTCGAGGAGGGCATCGTCGAGGGTCGATTCGGGTCAGGGTGGAGCTCTAGGAGGGCGTGGACTAGTAGAAGTAGAGGTGAAGAAGGAGAAGGAGAGGAGAAGAAGGAGAAGGGGAGAAGAAGGGGAGGAGATGAGGAGAATGGAAGTAGAAGGTGAAGAAGAGGAGGAGGAGGAGAGAAGAAGGAGAGGAGAGGATAAGAGAAGGAGAAGGAGAAGGAGAAGGAAATGATAGGAGGGGAAGGAGAAGGGAATGAGAAGAGGAGGAGAAGGAGAAGGAGAAGGGAAGAATATATAGGAGGAGAAGGGAATGAGAGGAGGGGGGAGGGCCGGATTTGAATTTCAAATCTCGCTCTAGGTTATCCGTGGAGCACCACTTGGGATGCGCCGCAGATAAAGTGTGCTCAATTTTCTTTTGCAGAAAAAATTCTTATTTTTGAAATAACTTTTTACTCTTTTCGAATTTTGAGAATCTAAAATATCGGTAAATGGTCTCTGACCATTGCAAGTGGATAGAAAATTTCGTGCTCGTCGTTTTGATATATTATATATTTTTTGATATCGTATTAAGTTATGGCCATTTTACTGTGCCATAATCGTTTTTTGCAAAAAAAAAGTCGAAATTTATGTTTGTTAATTTTCATGCAAACTATACCACACTACCTAACTACGGCGCGCCACAAATATGTCAGAGACCATCCATAAGTGTCAGATATGGATGCCTAGACTTATTTGCGGCACGTCGTTTGCCCATGCGCCATGGGTATTTAGGTTATCTGTGACGCATCGTTACAACATGCGCCACTGGTCTTTTACCTATGGCGCACCACCCTTGCCATGTGCCAGTAAACATCAATCCATGGATATGTAAATCTGTAGTAGTATGTTACCTTAATTATGAATAATAGTATTATACTATTGGTATCCTATATCCCCGAGAGTTCAACCACGTTTTCACACAATCTTGTTATTTTCTTTCTTTTATTTGTTTCTATGACTGTTCTACACTCAACTAAAAACCTTTCAAATACCCTTTACTCGAGATCAAATACAGCTTATAAGTATCCTTTGGTGGAAAGTGACGAGGGGCATAAAGACCTTAATCAAATAGCTCTCTGAGGGTACGATACTCTTATTTCAAAACTAGCTACAATTGATCTCTACACTTGCAGCCATCAAGCTATTTTCTGGCGCCATTGCCGGGGAGCTAAGTGCAAAGCCAAAAGCATGCATATCATCGCTTCTTCCTCCATATTGAATTCATCGTCCGATGAACCGTAACGCGAACTCAACTACAAACATGCAAATTCCTTTTTTACTTCTAAAAACTAGATGCTAGAATGGGGGAAAATGGCGCAGCGGCGACGGAACATACCGTGCGTTGTCGGCGACCATCTTCCTGCCAAGCTCCTTCATGGGTCGAGGACATCGTTTGCGCGCCGCCGTGGCAGCGCGGTGCCTCAAATTGACCCGACGAGGCGTTGCGGCGGTGGCGACCTCGATTTACCGCAGCGCTGTCACCGGGGAAGCTTGGCGGAGGTGCAGCGGAGGAGGATCTGCGGGGGGAGGGCGCCGGTCAGGGCTGCCCGGTGTCTCCGCCGTCGGGCGCCAGTGAAAATGGGGGATGCGAGGAGGGCGCGGGCACGGGGCAGTTTTAGCGGTTGCGTCTGCGCACGGTAGTTCGGGAGATGGAGCGCGTTTGAGCCGTCACAGCAAATTTGGGACGCTAGAAAGCGAAAAATGCCGCGCGCACAAAATGGTTTGTAGCACGCGCAAATTTATAAGGCCTGCTGGAGCGTGCGTTCACAGGCGCAGCGCTGTATATTGGATGTTTTTACAACATCAACGATATATACAACGCCTGTTGGAGATCTTTTTGCCACATCGCGTATAAAGGGAGTCGAACCCGTGTCTCGAGCTCTAAGAAAATACAAAGGAAGGAAATAAAAAGGCCTATGTGCAGATGGCCCTTTGGCCTCGTCCAAAGATGGCGAGAGGGCTCGGTCCTGGCAGAAATAAAAAAGACTGCACGAATCTTAATGTACGAAATGCGATGGTTGCGAAAGTGACAGAGATTTAACAAGTCCTCGCGTGTCTGAGAACTAGAAAAAAAAAAACCCGAGTCGGTCAACAAGGCCTTATCCGGTTGGATATACTAACATGACTCGGAGTCGTCTTGCCAACTGACAACGCACGTATATTCAGGAAACTAGTCCGGTGCTGTAGCAATGTTTCCTTCCTATACAACAGCAAACGTACAGGAAGTCGCTGGTTCAGATTGATACAACCGTCTCGTCCGGCAAAGACAAAGGCGGCGATGGCAGCCTCGAAACTCCCACCAGAAAATACATGCACGACAGAGCCTTCTCTGGCCTCGACACCGGTGGCGATGGAGTGGACTCTGCCTGTGGATCTGCTCCTTAAGATTGTCGCACGCTCCGACATCTGTGCCCTCGTCCGCTGCGCTGCCTCCTGCAAGCTCCTCCGCTTTGACATCCTCAACACGCCCTTCGTCCGCCGTGTCACCCAACCAGGAGGAATAGTGCCTCCATGCATCCTCGCCTACTTCAACACCTACCATGACAAGGTCGATCCGCCGCCACCACTCTCTTTGATCCACCCGGCCAAACCCGCTGCCATGTCGTTTTTGGACGACCATCTGTCCCCTTACTTGTCCTGCTTCGCGGATGACCTTTTTTGCGAGCACTATCACGTGATAATGTCCCGTGGTGGCCTCGTCCTCCTACGTCATCGCGGCGCCCAAAGTTACCTCTCCAACTTGTGCGTGTTTGATCTAATCACCGGCGACCGCACCTTCCTATGTGGCCCGCCTGACATTGACCAGGACCGTACCTCACCTGCTTACAACATCGTCTTGCTCACCGCTGAGGATGGCGTCAATTGCTCATTCTTGCTCGTAGTCGCCATTCTTGACAGCTTGCCCCAAAGCACTCCAAGAAGCATAAAAATTCATACCGCTACGTCAATATGTTGCACATGGGAACCTCGCTCCTGTAACAATCCATGATACTGGTGGCTTTAGTTCTCATGAATGGTTTGCACGAGACGCTGTCGTCCTCCATGGTGGTATCATCCACTGGTTGGTCCCTCATCTTGGCGAGATCTTCACCTACAACGTTTGCACAACGGAGCAGGGAATTATAAAGCTCCCTGCCCACATCGCCAACTTTCAAGGACACCACCACTTGGGAGTTGGGGTCATACTACTCACAAGATGGGTAGAAGCTATTACGATTGTTTGGCACTGAAAAGTTCAAGATTTCCATGTGGCAACAACTCGCATGCGGAGATTGGGTACCTGAGCCCATGAGAATCGACACAAAGGAGAAGCTACGGTCCCTAGAGCCTAACATCATCTCTGGTCTTCTTGTGCTTTCTCAGTTTGTGTGCTCCTGCGAAGGGAGCAATGCGTTGTTACTGCGTGTCTATCGAATTCGTGTCTATCATTGTGGTTCAGTGATCCGTCGACGCCTACTTCGGTGCTCCACCCTCCCCAGAACTCCAAAGGGTAATATTGTCCTTTTTTATTTTAATTAGATTTTCAGAGCGATTAAAATTTGTTTGGCCATAGCATCCAGATCCAAACCCATAACCGCACACACGCTATACATAGAAAGTTTCTGAGATGAAGAAACCACCCGATCGTACAATCACGGACGGGCGATCCTGGAAACTCCGCTACCGCATCGGCCATGGAGGCGGCACCGTCCATGGCGTCTCCTCTCCCCGTCTCTCGACCATCAGCTTGCCTGGAGAGCGAGGTAGCCAGCGCACGCTGGTCGAGGTCGATGTCCGCGCTGCCGTCAGCAATATGGGGTGGCTGCCATGGTGGTGAGAGTTTCCAATCTGTAAAGCAAACAACGACGGGCCGTTCGGGAGAATGGAGGCAACCGCATAGGATCTTCTCCTAGTAGCCTTGTCTAGGTACGTTGGTTGGGTACGGACTCCTGAAAATCCATGTCGCTGGAAATGCAAGAGGCAATCCTAGGCGATGCCTCTCGTGCCAGCCAGCACTGAGTGCCTAGCACCGCTAGCTAGCCGCCAATGAGGATGGAGCTACCATGAACGTGTGTAATAAGGTCCCCGCAAAATTAGACCATGCAGGCTTCTAAAGGGCTATATACAAGTTAATTATTTGTGTAATAATTTATTAAAGACCATCATGTCCTTATTTATGAAGAGGTATAGGACAATCTTAGCCGTTGTTGTGTTTAAATTTGGTGAGGGGGGGAGCACTGAAGCAGAAGTGTGATCCGTCATCGTTATCTGCATAGTGTCCTTGACTTAGACACGAAGGAGATTTGTGTGCAAGAATACCCGACATATCACCCCATGCTCTTGGAGGTAGATCTTCCATCTCGGCTAAGATCAATGAAATTATTTCCGTAGCTATATCTTCCATCTCCTTGGTCATTTTGCTGCATGAAATTGCAGCGACTTAAGTGTTGATAGACTGTATTTATAATTGTATGAGAGCTGGTATTTTATCTCTCATCTTAGCAATAATAGACTCTTGGAGTCACATTCACTTTTCATCTACTATGTAGTTAGGCGGCTCCAAATATATATGCATGATGTGTGACTTATGTTTTTAAGATGTTATAGAGTAAGATTAGACGGTTGCATATTTGTTGATCAAAATAATTTTGTGTAATTGCAGACTTGATGGTGGAAATTTAGATGATTGAGAAATAACAAGGAGCAATTTTATTAAATATACGAACCATCTTACTAGAGGGATTAACTAATAATATTATCAACAATAAATAAAATTGATATGTTTCACTCGCAAAAAAGAAGTCCACAAGCATGACCATTGGTTCAATATATATCCGATGAAAACTTTGGACGTTAATTATTTTACATAATAAATGGGTCACTCATTATTTTAACTGTTAGTTGGATGGTTAATTTTACGCTTATAGGTTAGATCGTGTAAATACTTTTAGTATATTTACTGATAGGCAAAACAGAAATTTGATTGAGTCCTAGGATCTTAGGCTTTTCACATTGGGGTGTATCTTAACATGTTTTCATATCAGAAATTAAAACTTAAGAAACTATCACAATGGAGTGTATCTTAGATTTTGTTTGCATTTGTTGATTTTGTGCTCATGCATATGTGTGATTGCACTAGCCAATTTTCTTTGCGACTGATAGTGTGCAAGAGTTGTATCTTATGAGTAAGATACAACAACCATCTCCCTCTTCACTAAATGACATGCAAAATAAGCAAAATATCTAAGATACCGCGCTAAAAAACACCCATTGTAAAAGTCACTATAATTCTACGCTGACATCAAGATTGGCATTAACGAAAATTCATCACCCGTAAAACAAAAAAAAGCTAACTGGATTATATTGTGTTGGGTTTAAGCCGCACTTTTGGAACCTAGGGACGCACCTCCCCCATATATGATCGTTCATTACTTGCTTTGCGATCCGTGAAGAACATAGCATTAATGTATCGGAAAAGAAGAAGTAATTGAGAATACACATTAAATAGACTTTTTTTTTGGAAAGGGGCATATATTAATATCAGAATATACCAATTACACCCAGCCTCTGCAATAACGTATTGTCCTAGCGGCCATACGGATGCACACAGCCAAAAAAAAAGAATTACAAAAAAAGAAAAGTCCCGCTACAGTGACCCATTCGTTGAAATAGCAGTACTACCACCACCAAAACAACACCAGACGTCTAGTTTCTCCAAAAGCGACAAGAAGGGAATAGTGCACAACACCGTCATTGCCCGATCATAGATCTTAGGTTTTCACCCTGAAGAAAGTCCACGCTCTCAAAACAATGCCTTCAACAAGGTCATTGCCAGGCAAAACCAATTAAGGCCAGACCTTGGGTTTTCATCCTGATAGGTAAGACTGTGAACCACTCCTGTGCAGTCGCCCCCACTTGCATGTCGCTGCTCCAAGTCACAAGTCACCAAGCCAATTCCTCATCACCACCCAGAGTCGAACCACCATTGTCAGTCCTCAGAACTCGGTCTCCATGATATTCTCCGTCAGCACCATGGAACGAGAACATGCCCCATGATATTAACAGCCAACTGAGCTTCGAAGCGCTCCCTCTGAACACAAATGGCCAGAGTAAAACATGGATGCGCACGATCGAATCTTTCCAATCTGGCAATCTCCAGGCATTATTCGCCCATGGGAGTTCGCTGGCGGAACCTTCCGAAACTCACCATTCCGACCAGATCAACAAGGGCAAGCAACCGCAGATCTTCATCTTCACGCGAGAGGAACCATAGGTCCGCCACCATTATTCAAGCACACCAGCAGCCCCCACACCGCCGATCAGAACAACGAAAGAGAAGGCAAGGCAACGCTAGAGACAAATACCAGATCGGATAAGTCCAGATCGAACCCATCTCTATGCGCGCCCCGCGGCCACCCTTTGCCACTCCGGCTCGCGCCCACCATGACCAAGAGGTCCATGGCCACCATAGACTTTTGCTTGTGTCACTTGAACACGCTGGTACAGGTAACGCCAGCTTGCCCCTGCCGCAACAGTAAATGGAGATTAAGTGTCGCCTCACTGTTGGACTATCTACAATCTTCTGAAATTAATTTTGTTTTTGAGGAGCACACCTCCCTGCACGGAGTTCTTTACCTAGAGATGTAATTCTGTCTAGCCTGTTGTAATTCTCCTTGTAGTCCGATGATGCATAAGGACTATCTAGAGAAAGGATTTAAATTTCGGGTGTTATACTTTTGTTCCAAAGAACCTTTAGTATTTACTTTATGTTGCTAATTTTGACAAACTAATGTAGCAATCAGTCATAAAATATGGTGTTTTATGCTTCGGATGTACATACATCTGCTAATAGAACCAGGGAGATCGATCACCTTCCTGTTTTTGAAAATAAAAATAAGTATCGTAGTGGCTTTTTGTGCGGCTAAATGGAATGTGCAGATTTATTGCTCTCATAGATTTTTCAAGGTGCCTCGGGAGAGTATTAAATGGGAATAGTAAATGATCTGCGTATTAAATGTGATGACGTCAGGTGGTGTGCGTCTCTTAATGTGTGAAAGAGAAATGATATCGTACGCAAAACATTTTGTTATATTAATACGTGACTCATACGTTGCAAACGTATCTATAATTTTTAATGTTTCATGCTTGTTTTATATCTACTTTTTTATGTTCTGTCCATACTTTGGAGTATTTCTATACACCTTCTTGGACTAACCAATTAACAAGATGTCACACTGTCAGTTCCCTGTTTTCTACTATTTTTGGTTCCAGAAAAGTCAGAAAATGAATATTCTCGGAATTGGATGGGACAAAAGGCAAAGTGAATATTTCACCGAGGGGAACACAGAGCCAGAAAACGAGACGGAGAGGAGCCAGGGGCCGGCCACACCACCTGGCCAGGCCTGGCCCAGGCCTGGGGGTGGTGCGGCCGCCTAGGGCACCCCCTCGGCCTCCCCTTTCGCCTATAAGAAGCCTCCGATACAGAAAACCTAAGGACCCGATCAAAATTCCACGAAAGAGTCTGTAGCCGCTGCCATCTCCATCCCTAGATCGGGAGGGATCTGAAGCTCTTCCCGGCACCCTACCGGAGGGGAGAGATCACCCTGGAGGCCTTCTTCATCACCATGCATGTCTCCGGTGTGATGCTTGAGTAGTTCATCCATCGACTACGGGTCCATGTAGTAGCTAGATGGTTGGTTCTTCTCCTTTGTGCTACCATGTTAGATCTTGTGAGCTCCATTCATGATAAAAATCATCTATTTATAATCATACATGTTATGTTTGCGGGGATCCGATGGATATTGAGATGCTATTTCAGATTGATTATTGATTCTATCATGTCTTTGTTATTTGTGATCTTGCATACTTTCTGTTGTTAGTAGCTATCTTGGTCGAGCAGATGCTAGCAACTCCAAGAGGGAGTATTTATGCTCGATAGTGGGTTCATGCCTCTAGTAATCTGGGAAAGTGACATAAATCTCTAAGGTACTAGATGTGCTATTGCTACTAGGGAGAAAACAACAATCCTTTGTTTATAGAACAATCGTATTGTTTACTTTACACACTTTGCTTAATGCAATTGTCTGTTGCTTGCAACTTAATACTAGAAGGGGTTCGGATGATAACCTGAAGGTGCATTATTAGTCATAGATGGAGTTGGATTATGGTCTATGTATAATGTTGTAATGCCCAATCAAATCTCATAGGAGTCAAGATGATTAGTATATGCATGTATGCTTTCTCGGTGTCTGTCAATTGCCCCGTTGTAATTTATTCACCCAACATGTCATCTATCTTAAGGAGTATCACCACTAGTGAACTATGGACCCCGGTCCTTTCTTTTACTATCAATCTACAATCTACTATTTACTGTTTTATGTTTACTTTCTACAAGAAATTACCATCTTCCACACAATACGTTTAATCCTTTGTTTTTAGTAAAACCGGTGAGATTGACAACCTCACTGTAAGTTGGGGGCAAAGTTCTGTGGTTGTGTTGTGCAGGATTCCAAGTTGGAAACAACACCATGGAGGTGTTTCCTTGCTCCTACTGGTTCGATAAACTTGGTTTCATAACTGAGGGAAAACGTTCTGATGTGCTCATCATACCTTCCTCTTGGGGTTCCCCAACGAGCTCGAATATATTTTGAGCCATCAAGCTCTTTTTCTGGCGCCGTTGCCGGGGAGTCAAGGACATATTCACAAGGGGAGTCCCTCATAACCAATCTCTTTACTTTGTTTTATTTGTTTTGCTTAGTTTATTTCTGCTTTGTTTGCTTGTTTATTTATCAAAAACACACAAAAAATAGTTGCACTAGTTTGCTTTCTTTATCAAAAACACAAAATATGACTACTCTTGCAAACACTAAGTTGTGTGACTTCACTAGCACCAACAACAATGATTTCATGTGCACACCTATTGCTCCACCTATTCCTAAAGCTATTTTCTTTGAAATTAAACCTGCTTTACTCAATCTTGTTATGAGAGAACAATTTTCTGGTATTGGTACGGAAGATGCTGCTACTGATCTTAATAACTTTGTTGAACTTTGTGAGATGCAAAAACATAGGGATATAGATGGAGATATTATTAAGCTTAAATTGTTTCCTTTCTGTTTGAGAGGAAAAGCTAAAGAATGGTTGCAATCCCTAACTAGAAATAGTATTGATTCTTGGACTAAATGCAAAGATGCTTTCATTGGAAAATACTATCCTCTTTCTAAGATTATATCTATGAGAAGTGAAATAATGAAATTTAAACAATCTGATAATGAACATGTTGCTCAAGCTTGGGAAAGAATGAAATCTTTGGTAAAGAATTGTCCCACTCATGGACTAACTGCTTGGATGATTATCCAAACCTTTTATGAAGGACTAAATTATTCTTCAAGAAATCTACTGGATTCTGCTGCTGGAGGTACCTTTATGACCATTACTTTGGGTGCTGCAACAAACCTTCTGGATAATATGATGGTTAACTATTTTGAATGGCACACTGAGAGAGCTCCACAAGGTAAGAAGGTAAATTCCGTTGAAGAAACCTCCTCCTTGAGTGATAAAATCTATGTTATTATGTCTGTGCTTGTTAATGGGTAAGCTCATATTGATCAAAATAATGTTCCCTTATCCTCTTTGGTTGCTCAAGAATAGCAAGTTGATGTGAACTTTATAAGAAATAATATTTTTAGCAAATTCCTATAGGTACAATTTTGGTAATAATAATTATAGGCCATATCCTCCCAATAATGGTAATGCTTATGGAAATTCCTACAACAATAATAGAAGTGCACCCTCTGAACTTGAAGTTATGCTTAAATATTTCATTAGTAAACAAACTGCTTTCAATAAAACTATTAAGAAAATACTCTCTAATGCTAAAAGAAATATAGCATCATTGTCTAAACCACAATCTTCTTTGAATAAAATGGCTGCTAAACCTGAAACTATTGAAAATCCTTTTGCTGCTACTAATGCCATACAAGTAAGAATTCATGAAAATGTTAGACTATTAGCTAAATTGCATGCTAAGTGGGAAAGAGAAGATGAAATTGCTAGAAATATTAGTATTTCTACTATCACTACCACTAATGTTGAAGCTAGTAAACCTAATGGATCCTTTTCTAATAAAAATGCTGAAATTCTTTGAAATATGGGAAACAATAGCTCTACAACTTTAGATGATAATTATGATTTTGATCTTGATGGTTGCAATATCTCTGAAGTAATTATGTTCCTACAAAAGCTTGCTAAAAGTTCTAATGCTAGTGCTATGAATATGGCCATTACAAAACACATTACTGATGCTCTCATAAAAATTAAAGAAGAAAAGATGAAACATAAAGCTTCTATTCCTATGAAATTATAAGATGGTTGGGAACCCATAATTAATATGAAAGTCAATGATTTTGATCTCAAAGCTTTATATGATCTTGATAGTAGTGTTTCTATTATGTCTAGAAAGATTTATGAAATGCTTGACTTGCCACCATTGGAAGATTGTTATTTAAATGTCCCACTTGATGATAATGCTAAAAAGAAACTCATGGGGAGTATTAATGATGTTCTTATTATGGTTAACAATGCCTATGTCCCCGTTGATTTCTATGTTTTGGATGTTGAATGCAATGCTTCTTGTCATGTTATTTTAGGAAGACCTTTTCTTAGAACTGTTGGTTCCATTATTGATATGAAAGAAGGCACCATTAAATATCAACTCCCACTCAAGAAAGGTATAGAACACTTCCCTAAGAAGAGAGAGAAGATTCCTTTTGCCTCTCCTATTAAAACAAAATTTGCTCTTAATGCTTTTTCATTTGAGAATACTTGATTCCTTTCTTGCTTCTTATGCCTAACTTAAAGGCGCTAAAGAAAAGTACTTATTGGGAGATAACCAAAAAGTTTTATCTGAGTCTTGGAAGTTATTTCTTCAGTAATAACCTCTCCTAATCATTTTTGTGTGGTTTTTGTGCCAAGAGTAACCTCTAATGATAGAGAAGTAATGCTTGGGAAAGTTGCTGTCCCGAAATAGATTTTTGTGCTTCGCTGTAAAAATTCGTGAAAAATCCCTGTACGTCGGTTTGAGCTGTAGTTTTTTGTTCTTTTGTCCCAGGTTGTTATCCAACTTTCGTTTGTTTAACACTTTTCGATTTGAGCAACAAAATGTCTTCAAAAAAATCGGTTTCTACCTGCTGGTATGTTTTGACAGATTTCTGCCATTATTTGCATTTGCTTCTTATTGATTCCTTTTTGGGTTCTTTTTGGGGAAATTGAGCTTTTTGAGGGAACTGATGCAGTAGCTTGTGTCTTTAGTGAAAGTTATGCTATTTTAAACCTAAAACCCCAAAGGTCTATTATCTTTCGAACATACTAATGTTGCTAATGAAGATTGTGTGAAGTTCTGTATGAAGAAAAAATTTCAGGTGTAGGGTAATGGAATGAGATGAAGAATGGACAAAAGCTCAAGCTTGGGGATGCTACCCCGTGTCACCCCAATAAATATCCAAAAAGTACAAGCGTCAAAGCTTGGGGATGCCCAAGGCATCCCCTTCTCCATCAATAAAAATTTCAGGTTTCTTCCAAACACTTCATTTTTATTGTTTCATGCATAGTTGTGTTGTTCTTGAAGCGTCTTCATTTTTGTTTTGGTTTTCATTTTCTTAGTTTTCTTGAATAAATTGGTTGGACCCCCTCATTCATACATTAGTTTTCAAATAAGTTGATTTGGATTGGAAACGAGTAGGAAAATTTCATGCTTAAGTGGTAAAATAGAGCTTATTTTTGACTGTGGCCTATGCTTTGTCATGTCATGCTTGATATTGTTTTGGCTTTATGCTTAGTGGTTTTTGCTGTAGCATGACATGTTATAAACAATTGAGATTGCTTAATGTGTCTTGAAAGAATCATGCGTTGTTTTAGCATATTAAAGCATAGTATTGTGGTATTCTCCTTTGATGCTTTATTTGGGTTGACTTGGCTCATGCTCACACCATGTTAAGACTATCCCAAGTCACCATAGCCTCTATGATCATTTAGTTTTCGACTTGTAATATCACTTTATGCTTTAATTAATGATGTTTTGTCGCTTTGCATGATTATGGCCATTATTGCTCTCTTAGCTGGTCGCTCCCAGTCTTTTGCTAGCCTCCATAACCAAGTATGAGTTCCACCCATGCATCCAAGTCCAAATAAAACCAAGTTATTCCAAAGAGTCCACCATACCTACCTATTAGCATTTGCTATTCCAAGTATATTCATGATTTTATCTACCTTCCGAATTAAACTTGTTATGTGAAAATTAGTGATTAAAGCTCTCACGAACTTGATGGCACACTTTACTTTCTTGCACTTAATAATCTTGAACCATTGTGTCCATCTTTGTTGTGTGTATGCTTGCGCTTTATAAGTTGAAGTTAGCAGAACCATGTATCATGGGGAACGCTTTCAACATTGCACTTACTATTCCATTGATATCATGATTCTTTTGCTTATGGATCCCGATGGTGTGAAATAAAAGGGGAACTTGTGAGATTATGGAGTTTGTATGTGTGTTAGAGAAACGCCTGGGCCGCTAGCCTAAGCCATGCCTAATCATGGTGAAAACTTGCAGCATAACCATATTGAGCATTCTATGAAGCATTCTCAATAAAAACCTATGCAAATAGCAAATAAAAAGATCGCTGAGTTGCTTACTTGTGTCATTTTGATATGGATAGCTCCTGTGTCATGGGGCAACGGGTACCCTGTTGGCGGTTCTCTATGATACATATGTACTTAGAATGACAAGAGCTTACTTGTGACTGAAGTTGAGTAGCATGAGGTTCGGTACTCGTAAGCAAGGGGCATGAGATTTCAACTTATAACTTGTCAAGCATATCCTCTTAGTTGTGTCATTTTAACCTTAATCACCTAAAGATGCTTATGATAGGGGCAATGGGAGCTGAAAGCTAATAAGTACCATAATTTTTGGAAGCTCTTTATGAGACTTGAATCCCTGCTTCCTTCTATGAAGGCCTTTCTTTTACTTTTATGTTGAGTCTCCATCTTCTATCTTTATGCACCTATTGAGAGAGCATAATGGTCATTCTTAGTTTAATGTGCATTGTCCCAAGACTTGTTGATTGATGCATAACTTTGATATTGTTTGTTCTTAAACTATCTGTATATAGTCACCCTTATGAACTTTGAAGGTGTCCTATGAATTTATGTTTTGCTACACTATGAAGGACAAGCTGAATACCATTCTCATTATATTTTCTTTATGTGAAACAAACAAACGTCTTGCAAAGCATTGTTATTCATGAATCTTTTGTTTGTACCTTTTCATGTTACAACATAGCGCTATGTTTCATTGTTAGAACTATATCTTTCATGCTATGTTAAAGTACTATGATCCTAGTTATCAATGTTTGACAAATACTTTGATCAAGATTATGATGGTGCATGTCACCGCAAAAATTATTTTTTCTTTTTATCACTTACCTACTCGAGGACGAGCAGGAGTTAAGCTTGGGGATGTTGATATGTTGTAAACGTATCTATAATTTTTGATGTTCCATGCTTGTTTTATATCTACTTTCTTATGTTCTGTCCACACTTTGGAGTATTTTTATACACTTTCTTGGACTAACCTATTAACAAGATGCCACAGTGCCAGTTGCCTGTTTTCTACTGTTTTTGGTTCCAGAAAAGTCAGAAAATGAATATTCTCGGAATTGGATGGGACAAAAGCCAAAGTCAATATTTCACCGAGGGGAACATGGAGCCAGAAGACCAGACAGAGAGGTGCCAGGGGCCAGCCACACCACCTGGCCGCGCGGCCAGGCCTGGCCCGCGCCTGGGGGTGGTGCGGCCACCTAGGGCACCCCATCGGCCTCCCCTTTTGCCTATAAGAAGCCTCCGATACAGAAACCCTAAGGACTCGATCAAAATTCCATGAAAGAGTCTGTTAGCCACTGCCATCTCCATCCCTAGATCGGGAGGGATCTGAAGCTCTTCCCGGCACCCTGCCAAAGGGGAGAGATCACCCTAGAGGCCTTCTTCATCACCATGCATGCCTCCGGTGTGATGCTTGAGTAGTTCATACATGAACTACGGGTCCATGTAGTAGCTAGATGGTTGGTTCTTCTCCTTTGTGCTACCATGTTTAGATCTTGTGAGCTCCGTTCATGATAAAGATCATCTATTTGTAATCATACATGTTGTGTTTGTGTAGATCCGATGGATATTGAGATGCTATTTCAGATTGATTATTGATTCTATCATGTCTTTGTTATTTGTGATCTTGCATGCTTTCCGTTGTTAGTAACTATCTTGGCCGAGTAGATGCTAGCAACTCCAAGAGGGAGTATTTATGCTCGATAGTGGGTTCATGCCTCTAGTAATCTGGGAAAGTGACAGAAATCTCTAAGGTACTAGATGTGCTGTTGCTACTAGGGAGAAAACAACAATCCTTTTTTCATAGAACAATCGTATTGTTTACTTTACACACTTTGCTTAATGCAATTATCTGTTGCTTGCAACTTAATACTGGAAGGGGTTCGGATGATAACCTGAAGTTGGATTATTAGTGATAGATGCAGTTGGATTACAGTATATGTATAATGTTGTATTACCCAATCCAATTTCATAGGAGTCAAGATGATTAGTATATGCATGTATGCTTTCTCGATGTTTGTCAATTGCCCCGCTGTAATTTGTTCACCCAACATGTCATCTATCTTAAAGGGATACTGAAGGGAATACGCCCGAGAGGCAATAATAAAGTGGTTATTATCTTATTCCATGTTTATGATAAATGTTTATTTTGCATGCTATAATTGTATTAATTGGAAACGTTAATACATGTGTGTTTAATAAACAAAATACAAAGTTCCTAGTAATGCCTCTCATATAAACTAGCTCGTTGATTAACAAGATGATCAAGGTTTCCTGATCATGGATATTGGATGTTGTTAATAACGAGGTCACAACATTGGTGGAATGATGTGATGAACATTCATCCGAAGTATAGCATTACGATCAAAGTCATTATGTTTATATTTCTATAACATCATACGAAGTAATCTTAGTCCTTAGACCATGAGATCATGTTAAATGCTAACACCGAAGAGTATCTTGATAACATCAAACGTCACACTGTAACAGGGTGACTATAAAGGTGGGTTCAGTGCTACGAAGGTGTTATGTTGAGGCTCATGGATCAAAAGTGGGATTTGTCCATCCCGATGACGGATAGATATACTTTGGGGCCTCTCGGTGATATCACATTAAGATAGCTTGCAAGCAAGTGATGAGATCACTACAATGTTATATCACGGAAACGAGAAAAGAGTGCATGTCGGTAACGAGATCAAACTAGGTATTTGGATGCCAATGATCGAATCTCGGACATGTAATATATCGCGAGACAAAGGGATTTATTTACTAGCGTTAAAGGTTCTCACGATCACAGAAGTCATCGTTGAATGTGTAGGAGTCAGTATGGATCTCCAGGTCCCGCTTCTGATTATTGATCTGAGAGGGGTCTCGATCATGTCTGCATTATTCACAAACCGTGGAGTGACACACTTAAGAGATACCGACACCATTTGGAGCAAATATGTTTCTGATAAAGATTTAAGAAAGCGCTGGAATTATTTCAATAGACACCGAAACTATTTCGTCTAAAATTGTTGAAATTGGTTCTGCATGTAATACTGAAATGTTGTAGGGTGTTTTATGTGAATGTTTTTTAATTAAAGTAATTAACAAAATTCTGAATAAAATTAATAATATAGTTTTATTAAATGAGAGAGCATTAAATTTGGAAAATTTTAATGCATTTAAAGTGGGGACTTAAAAGAGAATGTGAAGGGAAAAATTTATGTGGAGGGAGTTACCACCACATGAATGAGGAGGTGAGGGGTCACCCCTTGGACGCCGGCCATGGGGAAGGGCACCCCCCTCCTCCTATAAAAGGCCCCCTCTCACACCTTCACACTCACACCTCCTCGTGAAGGATCTCTCTCCCCCTCTAGTTATTCCCCATGGTCTCGGATTAGCGAGATACATGTTCCCGGTGGCTTTATCTGGAAAGGAGTTGCTGCTTCCGCTGCTTTGCTGGAGCGAGGGACGGAGGTTGTCGGGGTACCGGACGTGTGTGCGATCACGGATGCACCGCTTCTTTGCGGTGCTGGACTTGGTGGAGCTAGATCTGATGGACGTGCTGGAGCCGGACCTGCTGGACTTCATCTCGATCTTGAGATCGGCAAGTGTACGACTACATCATCCATGAGTTCCAACTCATTAACAAAGCTTTGTTGTCTTCGAGGGTAAGTTCTCTATGGATGTATATCCACCCGTTGCTTGTATCTAGTAGATAGATCTTGGCGTATAGTTCCCATCGTAGGAATTTTTTTTGTTTTCTATGCTGCGAACCCTTCAGAATCACCACTAGCGAACTATGGACCCCGGTCCTTTCTTTTACTATCAATCTACAATCTACTATTTACTGTTTTCTATTTACTTTCTGCAGGCAATTACTACCTTCCACACAATATGTTTAATCCTTTGTTTTTAGCAAAACCAGTGAGATTGACAACCTCACTGTAAGTTGGGGGCAAAGTTCTATGGTTGTGTTGTGCAGGATTCCAAGTTGGAAACAACACATTGGAGGTGTTTCTTTGCTTCTACTGGTTCGATAACCTTGGTTTCGTAACTGAGGAAAAACTTGTTGTTGTGCTCCTCGTACCTTCCTCTTGGGGTTCACCAACGATCTTGAATATATTTTGAGCCATCAGCGACATAACTACGAGACATGTACTAGTAATGGATGGCTCACGGGCACAATGGAAGGTGAGATATGGGTGGGTTGCGTCCCCAAGTTCTCCGATGTAATTTCGGTGTTGCGTTGTCCGACAATAAAAAATGGCATTTCATTCTTGGTGGTTATCACCTTAATAGAATTATGGCCAGCATCAATTGCCAGCATTGTTATGCAGCACAATAGCATCAACAATTTTCCAGAATTGAACTTGCACGAGGAATCACTAGGAAAGTAGTAAAACATCTAGATATCAACAATAGCTAGATTAAACATAAATACGCAAAGTAACAAAACATCTAAATATCAGTAACTGCAATACTAGTATACCAAAAAAAGGGTAACAACAAATAAGGAGGAACTTGAACTTGGACCTCCGAGGTTGGACCTCCCGTGCTTGTACGATGCACATGAAAAACATATGTTAAGCACCAAAATTTTGTTTAATGAATCAAGCAACATAATTTTGTTTTATGAATTAAACACCAAATTTTTTTTGGTGAACATAACTTAATATAGAATAGTATACCTTCATTGCATGGTACTAGAATAAGCCAGTATTTTCCACAAACTAAAGCTTCCAATGCATGTTGATTTAGCGAGGCCCGTGTATCTCCTAGAATTCTACCACTGCAACTGAATGTCGACTCGGATGACACACTACTAAGAGGCACGGCTAGAAAGTCACGAGCCATAGCTGAGATCCCAAGGTATTTTTAAGCATTTGATTTCCACCATGTCGGTATTTCAAAGCTCTAGATTTCAATGAAATTCCCCTCCAAATATGCATCTAGATCTGACCTTATTTGGAAGTTCGTTCTCCTCCTAGACTTGTATTCAGCAAATTCTTCTTCAAGCTTACTTTTGCCAATAACAAGTGAACCCACATTAATCCTAGCTTCCCGAGACACCGGGTGCTCACTGCTTCTCTTTACTTACTCTTAGTATAGCTTATAATACAACTTCATTAATTCATTTACACCATCCATGTCATCCTCAATGTCAGCAAAATTCTCATGGTAGTTCTCAAAGAAGAAGTCCATGTAGTATTCCTTTTTCCTTGGATGTAGTACCGTGGCAATGACAAGCGCGGTATTTAATTTGGTATCTTTCCAATACTTATCAAGCTTTGAGCTCATATAGATAGCCAATTTATGCATAGCTTCATTGACTTGCCACTAAGGATCCCTTAAGGCATTACAGATACACAAGACCATATGCAAGAAGTATTGTGAAGTTGGTTTTCTATTGCCTGAGATTGCATTGGTAGCTTCCTCAAAAGATTTAAGAACACATATTATTTAGCATCCGTGCACCCCTTTGCGTGTAGTGTAACTTCACCATTCCCTCTTGCATGACTGTTAAGAACTACCCTATATTTGATAGCTTCAAATAGCATGTGGAAAATCGAATTCTAACGGCTTGAATTGTCAAGGTAAAGACTGGCATTCTAAGGTAGTCCCTTATTGGTGGCAAGTGTATTGAACGCTTGGATTCTCCCGCCTGAAGAATTTATGTTCCTAAACATGTCATGGATCTTCTCTATTGAATGGTGGATATGCTTTTTTCCATCTTGAACTATGATGTTCAATATGTGGGCACAACATCTGACATGGAAATCTATGCCTTTAAAAATTTGTTTAATGCCTCGGTGTTATTTGTTGCATTATCCAAGGTTATGGTGAATAATTTACGCTTGATACCTCTTCAATGTTTTCTTTTGTGTGTGGCTACTTCACTTCTTTGAAGGATATTATCTTCTTCTTCAATATGAAGTTGGCATCAATATAGTGTGATGTGACAGACATATAACCTAACTTTTGAACAGATGTCCACATGTACAACGTGAGGCAAATACGGGAATCAAGACTATGCAGTTCAAGTTTCAATTGGTCTTTCATCTCATCATGTGTTACCATACAATATTTCTGAACTGTGTCGTGACCAACTACTTTGAAGGTTGGTTGCATTTAATCCATCGACTCCTCAAAGTAAGGGACATCCAATTTCTTAAATGGAATCTAGGCATGGATGCAAAACATGGTCATGTGTTGTCGACTTCTCTTACGATCGAAGACAAATCATACATATGTTGATTTTTTCTGAAGAGTCGCCAGGAACCTAGCTCTAAACCCAACTTCAATCAGTCAGCATGACTTATAAATGTGACTCAAGAGACTGCTAGTTCCAGACCTTCAAGTGTAGAAAAGCTTCATACATCTTTGTGAACATCACTCGTAAGGATAAGATCCGGCTCAAAGTTCTCCCACACTTTTGACCTCCTACCATGTGTTATCGCAGAAGATGCATCACCAGTACTAGAGCTCTCAGACACATTCACAGACATGTTAACAAGCCTAGCTGTCAGAATTATAAACATATAAAATTAACAGTCCATTTTCTACATATAACAAAGATATAAAGAAAAGATAGCAGGACATGTATCTCACTAAAACATGAACAATCAACCAAGAACATAAATTTAGAATTCACCGTGCTTGAGTACATACTGAACAATTTATTTGAATGTCAACAATATACTGGATTACTGATGCTTGAGTACCTAATGCCTGAAACTAGATAGCTCAATATTTAACAGTAATTAGGCTAATAAACCTTGGTATGAGCATCAAGCAATGTTTCACCTGTCAATATGACACTTTCTTAGGGAGAAAATAATCCTATAATGGTGGATGTTGGTGTTAGAAAACTGGGTGCATACTAGGGGCTAGGGTAGTTTACAGTAAATTTGCAGATTTTGAGTCCCTTCCCTGTGTTCCTGAAGCGATACTAGACACACAAGGCTAGATCCTAAACAAAAATATAGCTATATGGTTGGAGATGAAAACATATACTAGACACTCAAGGCAGCACCTTCGAGACAAAAGGATATGATTATTATTGAAGTTGGTTTGCAAATGTAGAGTTGAGACCATTAACATAAAGCAAAAGGCAAGTAAAAAAACATTCTGGTTCTAATGAAGACATTCTGGTTCTAATGAACCCCTTCACAGTGAGTGGACACAAGTAATAAGGTCTCGGCAGGAACCACATATGAGTTAGTCGTAAGGGCAACATTCATTGTATATAATTGATCTAAGAAAATGCCTGTTAGACTAATGCTTTGTTGGGCACTAATGTTATTGTCATTGCCTCAACCAGTTTTGATCCTTTGAAAAGAACACAATTGTATACAGACTACATATATTTTTGTAAAATTTAGATAGGCTAAGGACATCTGCAACCTCAGATGTATCTACATCTATAACTAACCACCTCACCTTTATGTACATAGAGTAGAAGATGATGTTGTCTAGTACCACTGACTAAAATGCAATCAAGATGAGGTTATAGGGGTAGCCTGCAAGGATTTGCTTGTAGTTGATAACCTGCACATTCTCACTATAGGGATTTGATAGCCTACAGGGATTTGCTTGCACAAGGTGCAATCAAGAATAAACAAGAGAAAATACAAGCACGATACTGCAATCAAGAATCCACGGAAGCATATTGCAGGAGGAATATCTGACCATGGATGAGTGATTATAGGTTGACGTCGCCCGTTGGGGTGGTGAGAGGCTGCTCCTGCTTGTTGGCCTCAAAATTATACCGGAGCCCTAGAGCCTCCGCCGAGGAGGCGACCAAGAAAATTCCTGTAGCAGCTGATGAGGATCAAGACTAACACATGCATGGAGCAGGGTCGGAACCATATGTTTTGAAATACTCATTATCCACACATGTATTATTGTTTTTCTCCAAAAACTCATTATCCAGAACTAATAAAATTATAGCATAGAACAATAATAAACTTAATTATGAAAATATTAATAATAATGCAATTATTATTGACTCTAGGGCATATTTCCATAAATTCCATAAGAGTCATCACCGCCACGCCTTCCTGAGTAAGACACAAAGGCTGAAAAGATTGAAGAAAGCATCAAAAAATTGAGCAATCCCACTAGCAGGGATCGAGATCAACCGCGCCTCCATGGCCCTAAGGCCACAGAAAGCGAGCCAGATCGGCTGTGGCACCTACAGGAGCCTGGGAAGTCTTAATCGCCTCTGACTCTTTCCATCATTTTGTACTTAAGGTGCCAAGACCCTACTGGGAGCTTTCTTCAACAGTGTTGGCAGTAGCTTGTATGGCCTCAGCTTTCATTTGTGGCACAACCTCCCTATGAGATTGGGTCATCTTAATTATGACGATTGAGCATCATCATCACCGCAAGTCAATGACTAGTATGCACCGGTTTAGTTTCTTCCAAGATCCTATCCGTCCTACTATCCAACAACACGGCTTTAATTCTCATACTGTCAACCATTAATTGGACCACGTTTTAGTATGTTTGAGGAATCTTAACATTTTTATTACAAGAAAAGTCACTGTCAAAACTTCAATGCCAGCATTTCCAACAACATCAATGTTGAATCACAATAATACTCTGTAATCTACATAATCGTACCAATGATTAAGCACTCTGACAAAATCAACCCATGCACTGGTACATATCAGGCCATCAGCATACCAATGATTAAGCACTCTGAGAATGTACCGTGCGAGGCATGGTACATATGAGGCTATCGGACATGACTGAAATGACCCATTCCGCATGATTAAGCGAACCGTCCTATGTGTGGGTGGCGATGGGCAGTACATCTCAGGTGATTAATAAAGTTGTGTGCGATGGGTTAGACTTTCGCACACTTTTCCATAAAACAAATATGGTGCGCAATTTTTTCTAGACAGCCCACACTTTTCCCCGACCGTGCGAATGGTTTAATTATACCTAAAATCACAAACATTTAATACTTGTGCGTGTTTAGGTTATGTCATAAACACTTATTTCTACCCACTCGTGGATATTAGGCCACACAACACACATGTTTTATTGTTTTCATGTGTGTGTTTAGTGGTGCCTCCTGAACCATGTTAGCGTGCAGCTGCAGACGTAGCTACAACACCAATCCATAAATGAACATTTGTAGTAGAATCAGTAGTATTTCAACTATGTAGATTAATAAAATACAATTAAGTGGATCCTTGTCTTGATGAGATCAGGGACTATAGTGTAATATCCGCTAAGAGAGAATACCGACTTTATAATTACCTAGTCACGGTGTAACATTTGAAGCGTGTCGACACATCCATATCGTAATCAAGTTCATATATGTATTATGGTCAAACAATCTTACAAGTAACAGTAATACTAGTTATGTCAAACTACCAATTACAATATCAATGATGTGTTTCACATTATACCATTTTGGATCTATCCATCATCGTTGTTCTCTCATCAACTTCGATCTCACATATTATTGGCAACTCTACAACACTTAGTCATTCTTCCCAATAGTTAGGAAACCGGAACTATCACTAATACATGAACCGGTCTTAGAGGCTAGACCTGGCATATCTAATTGGTGTTTACAATTCCACACATGTATTATTGTTTTGCTCGGAATACACACTATCCGGAACTAATACAATTATAGCATAGAACAATAAACTTAATTATGAAACATAAATAATAATATATTTATTATTGTATCTAGGGCATATTTTCATCAATTTTATCTGCACGAAGTATCCATCGTCACACCTTCCTGAGTAAGACACAAAGTCTCACAAGACTAGAGAAAGTATCAAAAAAAACTAAGCACTCATGCCAGCAAGGATCGAGATCGAGCTCGCCTCCATGGCCTGTGACTCTTTCCATCATTTTGTACTTAAGGTTCCAGGACCCCACAGGGAGCTTTCTTCAATAGTGATGACAACAGCTTGTATAGCACCACCTCATGTGTGTTAGTGTCATCTTTAATTATGAAGATTGAGCATCATCGTCACCACAAGTCAATGACTAGTATGCACCAGTTTCCCAGATATCATCCGTCTTAATTTTCCTACTGTCCAACAATGTGGCTTTAATTCTCATACTGTCAACCATTAATTGGACCACGATTTAGTATGTATGAGGAACCCTAACATCTATTTTCTAAGAAAACTCACTATGAAAACTTCAATGCCGACATCTCCAACAACATCACTGTTGAATCACAATAATTCTATGTAATCTACATAAGCATACTGACGATTAAGCACTCTGAGAAAATCAATCCACACACCGGCACATATCAGGCCATCGGACACGACTGAAATGGCCCATTCCACACGATGGGTAGTACATCTCAGGCGATTAATAAAGTTTTGTGCGATGGGTTAGACTTCTGCACACTTTTCCATAAAAAAATATGGTACGCAATTTTCTAGACACCTCGGACGATTTCCGCGTCCGCACGAATGGACTGATTATACCTAAAATCACAAACATTTAATACTTCCGTCTGTTCAGGTTATGTTCTACCCACTCTTCCATATTAGGCCACACAAGGCACACGTTTTATTGTTTTCACGTGTGTGTTTAGTGGTGCCTGTTGAACCATGTTGTTTTCATGCAGCTGCAAACGTAGCTACGACAACAACCCATAAATAAACATTTGAGGAAGAATCAGTAGTATTTCAAGTATATGTAGATTAATAAAATAAGATGAAGTGGATCCATGCCAATTGGTTAGCGACTTAAAAGTAATACAGTTCCAAAATCACAGATTCACGATCGACTAATGCAGAAGAGTAAGGTTCTGCACAGTAAGGTTATACGACCAATTCCTGGTAATTTGGATCTATGTTAGCAACGCCAGTTATCTTTCAATGCCATCCCCTCGTGGCCAGCAGTGGGTGCTGTTAGGGCAATAGATCTCGGCGTCCGGGGCGGCGGGGCCGGCGACGGGCGTCCGGGACGGCGGGGCGGTGACGGGCGGCGGGGTCCGGGGCGGCGTCCGAAGCGGCGGGGCCGGCGTCCGAGGCGGCGGGCGTCCGGGACGGCGGGGCGGTGACGGGCGGCGGGGTCCGGGGCGGTCGGCGGCGGCGGCGGGAGAGCCGGGACCGGCGGCGGCGGCGGGCCTGGACGGGGGCGGGGTCGGGCCGGCGGCGGGAGAGCCTGGCGCGGCGGCGGGAGAGCCTGGCGCGGCGGCGGCGGGGCCGGGGCGGCGGCAGCGACCGGCGGCGGCGGCGGCGACAGCGGGAGAAGAGAGAAAAAAAAAGCCTTACGGCTCTGATACCATGTTAGGGCAATAGATCTTGTATTGCTAGAGGGCCAAATGCCAGAATATATAGTACAACTGACTTGAGGTACAATAAGATAAATCTAGACAAATACGGACTCCTAGACCAATACTAATACATCTTAACAGGTGCCACCTGAGAAAGTTCGCATAGTGCCACAGCCAGTGAGGCCAGCTTGGCACACAAATCACTTCGTGCTCTGCTATGGCTGAGGATATTCCACACAGATCTTTCCTAAAAGACGCGTGTGCCATTATTTTCATGGACGCGTCAACAATCATGGGTTTGGCGTGCGATGGGGCAGTTTGCATGGCCTATAGCACAATGCTTGTCGGCATTGCTTGGCGGCTGCAGTGAGGCATATTGCCCGGCAGTGCATTGGCTATAATTATAAAGGCATGCAGCGAACGATTGCGAGGTATGCTCGTTTGCATAGTCTAGAGGCGTGTAGTTCGGCTCTGCAAGGCCTGCGAGCTCGACCTCTAGGAATGACAATGGCATGTCCCGGAGAAGCCGCTAAGTTTCAGCTATACGGGTGACACGTTGACGTGCTTATTTTTTGAAAGGATTGATGGTGATTATCCGGGTATAGTTCAAGCAAAAAATCTTCAATAGTTCATTTAGCAATAGGATTGGAATATTAATATGATATCCACCACAAGCCTCATACTTCTATTTAAAATGAAAACACTCCTCCATATTAGTGGATTATTTGAGATTAGTTGGTGAAAGGAAGTGTTCCACCAAATCCCCTCCAGTTATAAAGCTCCATGGAGATGAAATTAGACGCCAAGACAACAAGGCCTGAGAGTCGGAACATATCCATTAAGAAAATTTCCAAGAAACGATCCCCACATAAACCCCAATTGCAAATTGAATCATGCAGTCTGACACACACAAACAACATAACACAATTATACATAATTCTGAAAGAAATATAAAAGTTCACGAAGGGCACACGGAGGTGGGTGTTCGCAGATACATGATTACGTCATCTTACAAATACATCGTAGAAGATCGACCGAGACTTGTGTGGCATACGACATCGATATGCTCGGATGTCATTGGATGGCAGCAAGGTGACAAGGAATGCATCCCAATCAAGGAAGACAACAATACAAATCGTCCCTAACAAGGGACATGTAACATTGGAGCAAGAACAACATGATATGGAAACCAAATTATTTTTAGGCTCACAACAAATAACATTACATATGGAAAACGGCTTAGAAACCATGATGACTGCCATACACAACAACATAATACAATTACACATATATAATTCTAGAAGAAATGGCATAGCCTGCACACACCTGCAGAGGTGGGACCTTCCAGGTAAACACAATATATTATATTATTTTATTTATATATATACGTCCTTGATGGTCGACGACGGCTGCATGTTAGGCAGATCCTAATTTCATGCTAGAGCATCAAGGGTCTTTCCATAGTCCTCTATAGCCTTGATGAGATCAGGGACGTTCCTCTTGGCAAACCCACCACAGACAGCTCTCTGCTCGCCCTCCTCGTCCATGCACCCGATCCTTTGCACAAACTCCAACAGTAAGGTCGGCCTGCATCACAGAGGCAGGAGTCAATCTCCTTAATTACTTCCTCTGTCATAAAATATATATGACTAACTTACGCAAGCAACAAATTAACGTTTACCTGTCTCCTGTGGGTTTAGTGAACATTTGGAGCACAACTCCATCGTCGTCATCCCCTCTGTCCACCCGCACGCCTAGCTCTTGGCACTCCTTCATCTGCGCTTCCGACAGCACATCTCCGGCGCGCTCCCTGGCGCCGTCATAGTAGCTGGCCGGCGGTGGCTCCAGGAGCTCAAACCCGCCAAGGGAGGACCGTGCCTGAATCTCCCTCAGAGTGCCCAGGATGTCCTCGCTCATGATGGCGAGGTGCTGCACTCCTGGGCCTCCGTGGTGCTCCAGGAACGTCTCCACGTGGCCCCGACGCTTTGTGCCGTAGACCGGCTCCACCAGAGTGAGCAGCACGTTCTCGGCATTGTTGGCGAGAACTACGCCGTTCATGCCGGTCTCAGCCGTGCGAAACTGGTCGTGGGTGAACTCCCAGAATTGGTGGAACCCCGTGAAACCAGAAACATTGGCCGCGATCGGCGCCAGTTCCGGGACGTTTACGTCGATGTGGTCAATCCGCTTGAGTCCAAAGTCTGGAACTGGAACCCCTCCGCCGCCGCCGGTGCCGGTGCTGCTGACCACGTCCTGGAACCCCGGCAAGAAGGATATGTCTGTGTCGTCCGGGTAGCTCACGAAACGGAGGATGGTGTCCCCGGAAAGCTCCACCTCCGCGAACCCGAACCCGTGGCCCAGGTCAGCAGGGGCAAAGGCCGGGCGCGCTCCGGCGTCGACACTCGTGGCGAAGGCCTCCGCTGCGTCAGAGACACGGACTGCGACGGCGCGCACCGCAAGGCCGCCGTGAGTGCCCGTGAAGCAGCGAACGGCGTCGGCAGAGAAGGAGGGCACGGACGCGGTTGCTGCGTCGCCCACTTGGGGGGCGTACGGGGCGGTGAAGAGGAACGCCAGGGAGCCCGACCGTGAGCGGAGTAGTCGGGAGGCATGCGCGGTGTTGCCGGTGGAGAGGTCGGACTGCGCGGCCAGCGGCACGCCGAGCCCGAAGGAGAAGCGTGCGGCGGCGGAGGCGGCATCGGCGCACCAGAACTCGACGTGGTGGTAATCAATCACGTGGAACAGATCGGTTGCTTCTTTCGTGCCACTACCATTGCTAATGGAAGCAGTACTGGGCGTTGTCTTGGTGGTCAGCATCTGGATTGGTCCACAACGTACCGCAAGTGGAAGCCGTGGTGGCCGGCGTACTTGTCGGAGACCATTGGAGGAGTTGAGCAGGTGGTGGGCGCCATGGAGAGGCGAGGAGGCTACAGCCAGGTGCGCTTGGTTCATCATCCTTTGCTGCACTTGTGCTTCCTTCTGCTCAGCTGCACGCAGTGTGTCGATCGCTTATAAAGGGAGAACCATGAAGTTGTCTCGGTCGAGGTCGGCCCAACGTCGTTTTTCTATCGGTTTTGCTATTTTCAGTCGACTGATATTTTCTTAAGTCTAAATAACTCAAGAAAATGCAACCGGCTGTTAAAAAAAGTGCAACTGAAACCAGTTGCACTTTTCTAGCACAAAAATGCATGCAGTGCAACCGGAACGAGTTGTACATTTCTTTTAACTATGATTGTACTTTTCTCAGGTGATTGAGACTTAAGAAAATCTTAATCGACTGAGACATAGACAAACCCTTTTTCTATTTGGCTCTTGAGGATTTTTTTCGAAAAAGGATGTTTTCATTACTTAATGAGTTTTAAGTATTACACTAGTCTCAGTCTGTGTAACTAATATGTACACAGTAGATAACGGAAATTAATTCTATGAGACATGGTCTATTATCAAGAAGGATAGACCCACATCAATGCAAAACTGCTGCTCCATTGAATTTTAAACTGATTAAAAAACTGGAAAAAAATAGACACGTGTCAGTCATAGGGGAGTGTCTACTAATAGACCCGGTCTCATATGATTAATTTCTGTAGATAACAGTACATAGTCTCATACCAATAAATAAAAGCAGATGAATTACACATCAAATTGCAAAACACTTAAGATGGTGGAGAGCCCGATCCAATGATTATGATGCCCCAATGTATATATTGTTGTCATCGCAGACGCAAAATCGATCACGAGAAAACGAGTAATCATAATGTCACTGAGATTTAGTAACACATCATCCTCATTATTATAGACTGTTCTCCTGAAAACTTTAAGGAATTCCCATCGTCGCCTTAAATAATCTCATTTCAAATTCATAGTTGTCTCATCCATTTTCGGTAAAAATCCTTGTTCAGCCCTTATCCATCTCATGCACCTCTTTAGACAGTCACCAACATGAATTTGTTGCTCCTCAACATCAACACATCTCACCACCACAGTTAGTTGACCACGGGTCAAACCACCGGTGTCCCGCTCCCTTGTCACGTTCATCTACTTTCCCGCTGAGTCTGCTGGGTCATGAACCCACATCAACTCAGACTCACGGTAGAACATCGGTTATACATAGATCGATGACCAGTGCACGTATCCCTTGAATCCCTGCGCGTCAGTCCGAACAACGTGTGGCTCGATCGGTTTTCAGCTGAGTTAGGTTTCAACTCTGTGCCAGCTTACGTCATAGCCCCTCCGTCAGTCGAGTGGAATCTTTCATTAGAAACTAGCTCCATGTTCAACATGACTCTATGTAGCGAGTTACCCCACCTCACGCCATCAATTTCAAGCTGTCATGTGCACCGTCTTGAATCGACACTGGGCCGACATGTTGAACCTCGCATACCAATACGTCGTGTGTTGCCACGCCATAGAATTCAGAAGCCATTAGCATCACGCTGCTATGTTGTCGTCGCTGATCTCGTCATCCTTTATTCTTTGACCGACGCCATGTCGATCCGCCAGACTATCCGTGCAACCAGCCTTACGTGTCGGACTTAGCCGAACTTATACAACAGTAACCTTGCTCTACCTTGCGCTGTATCAGCCTAGTACAACATATTGTACTACATTGCTTGATGCCATATAGAAACATGATCATCAGCACACACCGTGGAGTTGTCTCCGTCGCTGCCACGATGCCGTCTGGACGAATATGCGCTTAAATGGAGAAAACCAATGCAAGTAGACATGTTAGCGATCCTCGTGTATTTTAAACAAGTTTTTTTTTGCGGGTGTGTTTTAAAGAAGTTGATTAGCAATCGCCACACAGTGGCTCCCTGGCATATCTTTGTTTTCACACCTGCATATCTTTGTGCCCAGCTTCTTTGATTTTATTCGTAATCTATGTTCCAAGGCTAGACCATGAGACCTACGGATGGGATGGGTGAACGTCGATGCAGCTCTGTTTCCTTCAGACCTACGGATGCGATGGCAATGTCTCGAGACTAACGAGATGACACCCGATGCCCTCGGTGTAGAATCCCCGAAGGCAGCCGACATTGACGTGGAATATACTCCCTTCATTCCAAAATAAGTGACGTAGATTTGTTTAGATTCGGATATATCTATACATGTTTTAGTATATAGGTATATATAAATCTAGACAAACTCAAGTCACTTATTTTAGGACGGAGGGAGTATATGTTGTCAAACACAGCAATATCTGTGGAGCTAGACAACCTCGATCTCATTTCATCACGGCCACCAGCGACCGGCCGACTGACCAGTAGCTTGCCCATGTACGCATGGTAGGTAATTGATCTTGAAAATCTCTGATCGACCCGCTCCGTGTAATTATAAGCTGATCCTGAAAATCTTCGATCCTCTTACAAAACTATTGATAATAAGCTGATTCTCTACTGTGTGCTTGATTCTTTTTTGGGATGAGAGAGGAAGGAGGATCGGCATGTTGATATCGATGGACCTAAACAATCTAAGTTGACCTTGGCATGAAATCAATAAGCTGAAGAAGAAGGGCCTCGTTAGTATGATATGGAGATAACTAATGGACCCATTCACATGGTTACTTTGAAACTTTTCAATTGTTTCTTATTTACTTTTATGTTAACAGCCTCTCTCATTTGTAGTACTGAGACCACCGTGGTTAGAGTACTGAATATAATTAGCACATGACACTGTCACACGATGATGCATTCAGCTTGCACTGTCAAACGCAGCTAAGTCTAACACATGGTGGGTATTTCATAATTTTAATTAATACCCTTTCGCGAGAAGCAGCTAGTGCAATAATCTGGCTGGCAGAATCTTTCAAAACAATTTTGTTGCTCACAAAGGATGCATCAAGGACTGCTTCATATGTTGTTTAGAGTCATTAGTAGTGGAAAGAACCAGCTAGACCTTGTCAATATAATAGAACAATGTACGGAGTACACCGTTTTGTAATATAACAAAATAAAATAATATTGCAACCAGTAACAAGCGCAAAAATGGTAGGAAGGTTAGCCAATCTGACATAACTAGAATATACATGACAGCCACTTAATCGCCAAGTTGAACTTCACTAGTAGAAAAATTGTCTTTCGTTCGGAGCCTCCTAGAGCTTTTGTCCCGGTTCCGCCACGAACCGGGACTAATGCTCGTATTTGTCCCGGTTCGATGGACCCGGTCGACGCACGGGAGCCAGGGGCATACGTTCCGGTTCGTAATATGAACTGATACTAAAGGTCGTGCCCCAGACACGTGACCTGCCGCACACCTTTAGTCCTGGTTCGTATTACGAACCGGGATGAATAGTCCGCCTATAAATGCGCCGCTCCAGCCAGCCCCTTCCTCTGTTTTTTTTCTTGCTGGAAGGAGTGAGGTGTGTGTGCTAGTTTTTTTTCCTATGCACATTAGGTATTCGATGAAATGCCTGAGAGAATGATACCGCTTGATTCTACACAAAACAAAAATGATATGAGGTGTCCGAGTCACACTTAAGCCTTTCTCCTCATTCTTTCCTTCTCGATCGAGGTTAGTAACCTTATCCTTTCATCTATCATTGATATAATAATGCATGCGTCGATGTAAAGTGGTCATCTCACTATTTATGATGTTCTGTAATGGTTTTTGATAAACTTAATTATATGATGCAGATGAACCGGCGGGGATGGATGTACGGTGACCGACGTGAATCCGTGTACATTCAAGGCGTGGATAAATTTATCGATGTGCCTAAGGCAAACAAAGAGAATGGTTTTATGTGTTGTACATGTGTTCAATATCGGAACGTCAAGGAGTAATCTTCCTTGAAAATCATTCGCGGCCACCTGGTTCGAAGAGGTTTCATGCCCAACTATAATTGCTAGACCAAGCACGGAGAAATAGGGGTTATGATAGACAATGAAGAAGAAGAGGATGATGACAACTATTGTCATATGTTCGCTGAATACGACGATACTACAATGAAAGAGAATGAAGAAGAAGGAGGTGAAGAACGGGCATAAGATGACCCTGTTGATGATTTTGGTCGGGTCATTTCTGATGCAAAGCGAGACGGTGAAACAGAGAAGGAGAAGTTGAAGTTGGAGGATATGTTAGAGGATCACAAAAAAATGTTGTACCCAAATTGCAAAAGATGGCAGCACAAAGCTCGGTACCACACTGGAATTGCTGAAATGGAAGGCAGAGACTGGTTTATCTGACAAGGAATTTGAGAAGTTACTAAAAATAGTGAAGCCAAAGCTTCCAAAGGATAATGAATTGCCCGAGAGTACTTACGAAGCAAAGAAGATTCCCTGCCCTTTAGGATTAGATGTGTAGAAGATACATGCATGCATTAATGACTACATACTCTACCGCGGTGAGGAGTACGAGAATTTAGATAAATGCCTAGTATGCACTGTACTGCGGTATAAGATCATAAGAGATGACCATGGTGATGTTGATGGCGATGACGTGCCCCCCAGGAAGAGGGTTCCTGCTAAGGTTATGTGGTATGCCCTTATAATACCAAGGTTGAAACGTCTATTCAGAAACAAGGGGCATGCCATGTTGTTGCGATGGCACAATGAAGACCGTAAGAAAGACGGGTAGTTGAGATACCCCGTTGATGGGTCGCAGTGGAGAAAAATCGACAGAGAGTTTCCGGACTTTGCAGATGATGCAAGGAACTTATGGTTTGGTCTAAGTACAGATGGCATGAATCCTTTTAGGGAGCAGAGCTGCAGTCAAAGCACCTGACATGTGACTCTATGTATCTACAACCTTCCTCCTTGGATATGCATGAAGCATAAGTTCATTATGATGCAAGTGCTCATCCAAGGTCCGAAGCAACCCAGCAACGACATTGATGTGTACCTAAAGCCATTAGTTGAAGAAATCTTATAGTTGTGGGGAAAACCAGGTGTACGTGTGTGGGATGAGCACAAACAAGAACCATTTGACCTACGAGCGCTGGTTTTCGTAACCATCAATGATTGGCCTTCTCTTAGTAACCTTTTAGGACAGACAAACAAGGGATACAAGGCATGCACACACTGTTTAGATGATACTGAAGCTACATATTTGCATAAATGTAAGAAGGTTGTGTACCTGGGGAATCGTCGATTTCTTCCGACCAATCATCAAGTAAGAAAAAAAGGCAAGCATTTTAAAGGTGAGGCAGATCATCGGAAGAAGTCTGACCTCCCTACTGGTGATGATGTATTTGGTATGGTCAAGGACATAAAATTAATATTTGGAAAGGGTCCTGGCGGTCAACCTGTTCCGAACGACATTGCTACCGAACACGCGTCCATGTGGAAGAAGAAATCTATATTTTGGGAGCTATCCTATTGGAAAGTCCTACGTGTCCGCTCTTCAATCGACATGATGCACGTGACGAAGAATCTTTGCGTGAACCTGCTAGGCTTCCTGGACATGTATGGGAAGACAAAAGATACATCATAAGCACGGGAGGACCAACAACGTATGAACGACCCACAAAACATGCATCCACAGAACAAGACGGATAAAGGGCGTCACTTAAGTCCTGCTAGCTATGCTCTTACGAAAGCAGAGAAGGAAATATTTTTTGAAGTCCTTTACAGTATCAAGGTGCCGTCTGGATTCTCTCCTAATATAAAGGGGATAATAAATATGGCAGAGAAAAATTCGAAAACCCTAAGTCTCATGAGTGTCATGTGATTATGACTGATGACTGCAAGTGCACAAATCAATTGTAGCTAGTTTCTAAGTAAAGATATCGAACCCACATAGAGCTATTAGTAAAGGTTTTTATGCCCCTCGTTACTATCTACCAAAGAATACTTGTAAGTTGTCTTTGATCTCAAGTAAAGGGTTTTTGAATGGTTTATAGTTGTTTGCAGAAAAGTAATTAAAATAAGTAAAAGAAAACAAGTAACAAGATTGTATGAAAGCGGGGTTGAACTCAATAGGGCTAAGACGTTCTCGGGGATATAGGATACACCACTAGCATACTACTATTATTATATGTAATCAAGATAACATACTTCTTATGTCATGACATGTGTGGAGAGAGCCCCATAATAAGATGTTCACAACAAGGCTCGTAGGAAGCCGCTTTTTTGAGCCAAGTGTGAGGTCACCTCTAAATAACCACTGCAATGCATGAGAGCAATCACCCATACATGCGACCACAACTAATGGTATCCCAATGGATACCGTAATTAGCTTAGGGAGTCCCTCTTAATCCCCCTTTGACCGTGAGGGTTACGAGCCGGTGCCAATATGTCACGGGGCACTCCAGGTACGCTTCCACAACACGTCCAAAGGGTTTCATCCTCCCTTTAGTCCCGAAGGCAAATGATACATGGTCAACTTCACATATCATCTAAAGAGAGAAATCAAACAGAAGTCATAATTAAATCATAGACAAGCAAGTCATATGGACAGACGAATAGATCATCTTCATTACAAGTTCATAGTGGTGCTAGGGTTTCTCCATCTCCCCAAGAACAAAGGTACTACTCACTCATGGAAGCAATCAACAACATCATCATAATCAAATGGATGGATTAAAATACGGGTGTAGATCTAATGCAAACCACAATTGGATCTGAAATTACAAAGAGATCTAATAGATGAAAGATGAAGTAATGGTGGTGATGAAGATGCAGTGGTTGATAGTGAAGGAGATGTTGCGTTGTCCTCCAATGATCTGCGAAGCAGCCCAGCCAAGTTCGTCCTTCATATCCCTCTCGGATGTAGTGTTTCGTGGTTTCTGGTGGCTGTGAATGTCGGATTCCCCTCTCATCTTCACCAGGAGAAACTATTTGACAAGGCGGTCTCGATGGCGTCTAGTACGGCCGGACGGTACGGGCGGGCTCCGCCCGTACCAGTGATTGTTATTGGTGCTGATGCCTCCTCTTTATTTGTTATTCATCTAGGTGTGAAGTTAAATTCATAAAATGGCAGTTATCACTTAGAAATATTATATAATTACACAATATGACAACTCTAATTAATAAGTTCATCTATGACTCAATGATTTGGGATCCTGTTGAAAAAGAATAAAATAGCGCTCGTAGGCGCAGTGAAATACAAAAATCCCTACTCTATTTATGCAAAAACAAGAGGTAAAAATGCTTCAATTTTGGACTCATCAACTCCCCCAAGCTAGGTTCTTGCTCGTCCTCGAGCAAGATGGTGGCTTATGGACAAGATCATCATGCTCATCAGACACGAGACGTTACAATAAATGAGGCAAAAATTTAAAAAATAGTATAACATCAGATGTAAAGGTACATCGGGGGTATTACCATACCCTTACACATTACATAAATTAGAGGCTTCCACACCTTTTTCCTAGTATTAATGAAATTATAAGAAGCAACTAGTGATTCAACATATCATATAATCACGAAGTTTAGAGATTTGTAGCACTAAGTTTAATAGTGAAGATTCATGATCATTTTCTTTTTCTTCTTCCTCTCTTTTATATATGCTTGATTCTTTTGATAGCTGCTTTCTTTTTATTTTTCTATACTTGTATATCTATACTTTTCCTTGCTCACTTTTCTCTTATTCTTTTGAGCAAGCTATTTGATCATGCTCACTACTTCATTGGCTTTTGAAAACTCTTAATCATAATATGCTACTAGAATTTTTCTTCTCATAACTTAATCAATACTTCTAAAGGTCTGGAAGTCCCTAAAATTATGATAGTTGTACAAGTATCATAACACTCAACCTAGTTCAATCATCTAATATAATAATCATGAATCAAACACAACTTCAATTATCATAAAGTCTCATAACTCAACAGATATAATTCTTCTCTTCAACAAAGGGAACTCGAAGTTAATGCAACTAATGCAAAATTTGGAATTTAAACTAATCATGCATGCAGGAAAATTAAACATGCTAAAAACCATAATATAGATTACAAGGTTCTCATAGATCCCCCCAAGCTTGGTGTCAAGCCAGGTGGATCAAATAATCCCTTGCGATTATTTCATACCGTGGCGTGCTTCATGGTGAGGAGATCTTGTTGGAAAGTGCCACACAGAGCTTCTTGTTTGTCCTCTCCAGGGAAGATATGTGTTGGAGACACCTCTGTAGATCCAAACGCAAGAGGAACATCCCATCAACGACTTCTCTCATCATCTCATCGAGTTCCTTTTTGCCTTCAAAAACTAATAGGTGCTTGCGCACGATCTCTCTATGAACGAGTTCTTCTTTCTAGTACTTCTCTATCTTGTTGAGGCGGTGTTCATTGTCCGGGACGTGCATGCCCACCAGTACGTCTAGAAGTTTGAACTTCCAGTCCTCTTGCGGCTTCACACTCATACGTGCGTTCATGGTGATCTTCTTTGTTGTCGATATGTGGGCCATAGTCTCCTGATAGGTTCCTGTAGTGGTATTGTTAGACTTCTTACGCTTTGGTGACGAGTAGTTGGCGGAGATGAGCTTGAGCGACTCCGTGCATCCCTTCCCATGGGGCTTCTTGGCTTCTTCCTCATCTTCGGGCTTCACCATTGCTAAATAGTCCGATTGCTTCGACCCCCTCTTTGATTGCTCCATGAAGATCTGGAATTCTTCATCTTTAGAATCATCATCGGAATCATATGTGTACCACTTGTTCTTTGGTATTAGGCCTTGATCTTCATGACCATCGTCTTCGACGGAGGAAGTCTGGAAACTATCCCACGAACGTGCCATGAGGTTTAGAGGCTTTCACTTGCCTTGAATCGAGTAGTGCATCAAGTAGATTGAATGTGTTAATATAAGAGAGAGGTGGATCTCTAAGGAGACCTATAAAGGGTTAGAGGTAAGGTAAAATCTGTGCTGGGAGAAAAAGGTGAAGGAGATATGTCCTAGAGGCAAATAATAAATAGGTTTTTATTATCATGTCTCAATTAGTTCAGAATAGTTTCATACTCTGCTATAATTGTATTAATACGAAACATTAATACACGTGTGCTATGTAAACAAACCAAGTCTCTAGTTACTCTAGCGAACTAGTTCATTGGTCATGAGGATTTATGCCAATTGACAATGAGGTCATGCCATTAGTTGAATGATGTGATAGACAAACAACCCAACCAGCTGTATCTTAATGAGATCTAGTTAGAAAGTTCACCAATAATGATAAACTAAGGAAATCTCGAAACCTGATCCTTAGACTGTGAGATAATGCAAATTACCGTTCTGGAGGGAGCTTAGATGGTTATCAAGTATCTCATCGTGACTGGCTGATCAAAGGTGCTACTCAGGTTTCCCAAAGGGGCGCGTAGAGGATTACATATCAAGACCAGGATTTTCCAATCCATGTAACGGATAGATACATATCCAGCCATCTCGTTGATGTTTCATTAACGAAGCTTTTAAGCATGTGACTAGGTCACGGAATGCAACGACACATAAATGAGAAATCAAGTTCATTGGTAACAAGATCGAACGAAGGTATGGAGATACCGTAGATCTAATCTCGGGTGAACTAGGTATCAAGTGGCAAAGGGAATGGGAAATGAATGTTTCCGGTTCAAATTACATTATCATCATGGAATGCACAGGAGTCATTATGGGCATCCCGGTCCCGCTATTGATCATTGATGGAGATCATGTTTGTGCCATTCCCGAGCCATGGGGAAATACACTTAAGGGTACGATGAGCTAGAGATCCTCTGTAAGTTGGAATCACCATATGAAAGAGAAAATGAAACCGGAAAAGCTCCGTGAGAGAACCGGAATCGTTCTGGGAAAGTTTCAAAGTTGTTCGGAGGAAATTGAAAGGGAATCGAAAGGTGTTTCGGGTCAAATCAGATTTTGTAATATGTATTTACATATTAATTAATGTAATTAATATTAAATATAATATTAAAATCTAATTTGAAGGGGTATTCCACTAATGGGCCAAACTTCCTAGGGAAAAAGGACCCATGAGGTAAAAACGGGGGCAAGGGCCAAGGGCCAAGGCCTAGCCACCACAAGGGGCCCACCCGGCCAGCCTAGGGCTATGCACGGGGTGGGGCCCACCCCTGGCCCGCTGGCCCATGAGGCCCATGTGCCTCCCCCCTTGAATAGTCCCACGTGGGAAACCCAAAGGGGAGGGCACCCCCTCCCCCTATATAAAGGGGTGCCCATGGGTGGGATTAAAACACACAATTTGAGATGTTATCAAAGGCATTTTCCTTAGAGAATTTCTCCCTCTCTCTCTCTACATAGTTGTATCCACGCGTTGGTACGATCCCAAGAAAGGACTATTCGCGCAAGAGACGACGCACCTGCAGCACGTCGTTGCGCTGCAGGGATTCCAAGCTGGAGATCTACTTCTGCACTGCCGACATGGATCAAGGAGCCAGAGGTCGTCATCATACACCGTATGTGTACGAAACCACGAGGGGCCTCACTTGAGGCACCTTGGTGTCGTGAGCCAGAGCTGCTGCACGATGAAGAAGGAGCAAGGGGTGACCTGCGAGGAGCTTCACGACCTTGAGATCGGCTACGAGTTTGACTACTTCAACCACATTCCCCTTGGAACGTTAACCGCGTACGGTCTACAAGGGTATGTATTCTATACGCTCGGCCGTTACCGCATTACTACATAGATAGATCTTGGGTGTATTAGAGTTCCAACGTAGGAAATTTTTTGTTTTCTGCTACAGAACCCTTCAGTGGTATCAGAGCCGATCTATGCGTAGGAGTGTTGTACGGCCAGTACGCACAAGTATTGTGAGGGCATTGATCCCTTAGTTGTTACCCTCTAACGTGTACTTGTTTATATCATGGTATTGTTTGATGAAGCGGCCCGGACCGACCTTACGCGTATTCGTACGCGACACTGGTTCCACGCTCAACATACGGCTTGTACCGTATAAGTGGCTAGCGGGTGTCTGTCTCTCATTCAATAGTTGATATAGCATTTACAACGGAGGGCCCCGAAAGGGGTATAGTAGAGGCAATGGTTGGATCCATGTTGTGGTTGGAAAGTTCGTAGTTTAGAAATAGTTATATTGAGAAAGCCCTAACAACCACGTAAAACTTGCAATAGATAAAGTAGAGGCATCTAACTTTATTTTGCACGAGGGCATGTGTTATGATATGGTATTGGTCTCTACGAAGGTAAAGTAGTTTACTTTTATGTTACTAAGTTAAGTAGTAATAGCCATCGTCCCGATGGATGACTAGGTGGTGGCGTCAAACCAGGGGCAAGATGGAGATCATGCCGGAGCGCTCGATGGAGATCAAGGCACAAGGAGAAGGACCATATCATATCACAAATTTACATGTGATGTTGATACCTGTTTTATATCTTATTATGTGCTAGTATTAGATACTCAACGGTAGCAAATAAGATAATTCCTAAGTAATTCCAATGATAGTGTTCCCCTGTTGTGTGCACCACCAAGAAAGTTCGCCGTTATGAAGCCGGCCATGATGATCGGGGGCTAGACATATCTACATTCGCATACAGTGGGTGTAAGCCATATTGCACAGTGAATACATACAAGTTAGATTTGGCGAGCCTAGCATGTGTAGACATGGCCTCGGAACACAAGAGATCGAAAGATCGAAGATGAGTCACATGGATGATGTGAATGACATTAGGGAATGTCTACCTTTGATACTGCACTGATGGCCGTGACGATCGGGGGAGGTGCAGATGATTGGGATCATGTGATCACTAAAATCGTCCAGGGGATGACAATTTTAGTGGGAGCTCAATTAGGATTGAACTCATATTATGAACTTAGTCTAGATGTCTGTTTGCAAATATGTTAATAGATCATGGCCTATCCCACTGAGGTCGTTCGCGACCATGGAAAATTTATTGCTTGATATGGAACTTAGTAAAAGGGTCCAACTTCATAGATTAATACCTACGCTGGAGGGATATCCTCGTAAAAGGAGATCTTCTCTTCTTGATACAATGACCATTAGGAGATAATCCGATGACTTTGTAATACTTGTGTGTTCTCCGTAATCATCCAACAAGCCATTCTCCATTTGATGGAGAGTTGGATTACAATCCTGTATTCTGTAAGATCAGGCACATAAAGTATGAGCCGTTGGATTAGTTTTCTTCCATGATGGATGAAAAATAGAATATTTGGAGAAACACTTAGCAATCTTGCATTAGGGTTATGAACTCTCGGAAGGGCTTGATTGCAATGGAGGTCATGAATGAAAAAATGGAATATGTTAGATATACAAAGTTATAAATGTAATTCTTGCAAAACTCGTTGCAGTTTATATAAGTATTGGATACTTGTCCCGTTTTGTGAAAACAGGATGGTCTGCTTGAGAATTGCTGGAATGGAGGCAATGTAGCATGATGACGGCAAGCAAAATAGTTTATGGCTAACATCACCCCTTTCTTCAAAGATTATCATTTGGATTAGTGGAGTTGAATATAATTTTGTAATCCTTGTTTTTGTGTCTTACTTTTAGCAAGACAATTGTTCATATGAATAAGTTATAAGCCAGTTGTACTGTTCTTATGAATAATACCTTTATGGTCACATTACCATTATAAATGAGTTATTCTCATCACTATGTTAATGATAATAGTTTAAGCATTTATAAAGGATTAGAATGCTAAAAGATAACCAAAGTTTAATTATGATATGGCACTATAGTTTAAGTCATCTTGGTTGTTGCATGTTCTTCATTACAAATGAAGATCAGGGTCTTAGATTCTTAATCTAGAGACTTTGCAAAACCATGCCTTGTTGGGCAGAATGACTAAAACTCAGCATTATGGTAAAACAGTGATATGTGAAGAAATGTTGAACTTTATACATAATGATGTATCATATTTTCAACAAGATAGTGGAAACCATTATTTATACTTAATGTTGAATCTTATACATAGTGATGTATCGTATTTTCAACAAATAGTGGAAATCATTATTTCATACTTCATTATGGATTTAAGTGAATATGAATATTTACTTAATGAAACATAAGTTTGAAACTGTTTTTAATTGTTCAAAAGATTTCAAAGTGAAGGAGGATATTGAATTAACAAGAATACAAAAGTCTCTTCAATTTGATCGACATGACAATAGTATTTATTTTAATTTTAGCATAAAAGGACTCGTGAAATATGTTTCACAAACTATAATAATTGGACAATTTCAAAGTGTTGAAATGTCTAAATATCATAATCATTATGTTTTAGATACATATGGTATAATATTATCTCTTACAGGGTTATAGTTATCATTTAGAGTTAGAGATTGAAATGAGAAAACACTCGGTTAACATACAAAGGAACATCTAAAGATTCGTGGAAACAACACTATAAGAGTTATGACATGTTCGAGTTTCTAGAGGTTTCAATAATTCAAAATCGTGGCGAATAAACAAGTCTTTGTAGCATATTCTTAGGCAACTATGAATACATGTTCCACAAGGGTAAAACTTGTTGTTGTCCAATGTTGATGTATCTTGATAAAGATACTGGTGGAACAAAGTAAAAGATCAAAACAAGGTATTTGACCTTACGTCCTGATTGTTGAGTAGCGCATCGAAATTTGTTTCGTGAAACCGAACTCACAAGTAGAGGAGAAATTAATGATAATTATCTTTAAGTTTCAGTGAATGATTTTACTAAAGAAAGTAGGATTCAACGATATATTCTGCAAATTTTGCGGAATTATATTATTGATTCAATTGTCATGTTTATGAACAAGACATACCTACAAATTACAAAGAAGCATGATGGATCTAAGTGTGAGAAATTACTAGGAGTAATAAAGTCCTATATTAAGTTACATTTAAGATTGCAAAGTAACATGCTATTTGATCTTATTAAGTAAAGAAATTTACTTGATATTTCTGTATGACTTCAAAGTCATTAGAAGGAAATGAAACTTAATGAACAAAGTGATATTTCTGTATGACTTCAAAGTCATTAGAAGGAAATGAAACTTAATGAACAAAGTTATATTTCTGTATGACTTCAAAGTCATAAAGCTCGATTTTTTACAAAGTATGGACAAATTCAAGGAGTGGACTACAATTGTAGCAATGCTTAAGTCTATTGGTTTAACACTAGCAATATATGGATATCGAAGTCTCGTAACTGGAATTCTTGACTTGATGGTGATCAAAGAATTTTTGAATGTCCAAGTTTATCAAGAGGACCTGCATTTGAGTAGGAGCTAATTAGCTTGGTCAAATATTAATATGTAAGAGACATATTTTGAGTGGGAGCTAAGTAGCTTGGCTAAATCTTAATATGTAGTAGACATATTTTGAGTGGGAGCTAAGTGAAATCCCTCGATCTCATATATGGATACCATATTTTAGTGGGAGCATGACATTTTTCTGAAATATGTGGACGACATATGTGAATGATGTGATTGGTGTTAATAACATTTAAGTAGATAAACTGGGATGAAGTTGAAGTTATTAAACAATGAGATCTATCGAGATAGATTGGTGAGTTTAATAAACATTGAATGTCAAATGATTATTGGACTTGATTATGAAGATGTTTAGAATCTCCTAAACAAGATTCTGAAGAAGTTCAGAATGGAACAAGGTAAGAAAGAAGTTCTTACTATATGAAGCATTGTCTTAGTATTACAACAATGGTTAAAAAGGAAGAAAGAGATGTGTTGCATCTCCTATGCCTCAGTCATAGGTTCTTCCATACAACCATATTGTATACTCGGTGTAATGTGACCCGAAGTTCTGGTTGGAAGGACAAGATCTTAACCGTAAGAACATGCCTTTAAGTGATTCTTGAGTTAATCACTAAACTAGAATTAAGTTTGTCCTTGAATGGAAAAAAGCAAAGTAAGTGGCATAGTTGCATTTCATGCCCTAGGATCTACATACATATCGAAGTATAAAGGCTCCTCTAATGTGATGTATATTGTTATGGCGGGACTAGTTCGTCTTTAACATAGAATGATGTGTCCGGGCATAGTGACCATGAGAAAGCCCTTGAGGTTGATCTAAAGTCACTGTAGGCTCCTACAAACTGTCCTTCTTCTGCTGCCATAACTGTCGTATATACACAAAGGATTGCAAAGTGTTTTGATGTTTAGATGACAACAGTGAAAACAATCGACATTATAAGCACTAAAAACATAGTATCACTTTGTCGCCAAACGAATACTTCAACCCATTATAAGATAATGGTGTGAATGTCAAAATTAGGAAGACAATAACGATTTGCAAAGACATAATGATCTGGTAAAATAGAACATGGACAAGACGTTTTCCATAAGCATACATGATCAATAAACGCATATGTGATATGGTTTATGATGAGTAAAATGCGAGATAGATTATTTGTACTCTAGTCTAGGTGGGAGACTAAAGGAGATATGCCCTAGTGGCAAAGAATAAATAGGTTTTTATTGTCATATCTCAATTAGTTCATAATAGTTTCATACTGTGCTATAACTGTATTAATACGAAACGTTAATACATGTGTGGTATGTAAACAAACCAAGTCTCTAGTTACCTCTAGCGAACTAGTTCATTGGTCATGAGGATGATCTAGGGTTTCGAGATCATGGGCATTTATGCCAATTGACAATGAGGTCACGTCATTAGTTGAATGATGTGATAGACAAACAACCCATCCAGTTGTATCTTAATGATATCTAGTTAAAAAGTTCACCATTAATGATAAACTAAGGAAACCCCACAACTTGATCCTTAGACTGTGAGATAATGCAACTCATTGTTCTAGAGGGTGCTTAGAAGGTTATGAAGTATCACACCGTGACTAGGTGATCAAAAATGTACTACTCGGGTTTCCCAAAGGGGCACGTAGAGGATTACATATCAAGACTAGGATTTTACATTCCATGTAACATATAGATACATATGTGGCCATCTCAGTGACATTGCATTAACGAAGCTTGCAAGCGTGTGACTGGGTCACGGAATGCAACGACTCGGAAACAAGAAAACAAGTTCATCGGTAACGAGATCGAATGAAGGTATGGCGATATCGTAGATCAAATCTCGGGTGAACTAGGTATCAAGTGGCAAAGGGAATGGGAAACGAATGTTTACGGTTCAAATGACATTATCATCGTGGAATGCACAGGGGTCATTATTGGCATCCCGGTTCCGCTATTGATCATTGATGCAGATCATGTCTGTGCTATTCCCGAGCCGTGGGGAAATACACTTAACGATACGATGAGCTAGAGGTCCTCTGTAAGTTGGAATCACCATATGAAAGATAAAAGGAAACCGGAAAAGTTCCGTGAGAGAACCGGAAAAGTTCCGTGAGAGAACCGGAATCATTCCGGGAAAGTTCCGAAGTCGTTCGGAGGAAATAGAAAGGTGTTTTGGGTCAAATTGGATTTTGTAATATGTATTTACAGGGGTATTTAAATATAATATTAAAATCTAATTTGAAGGGGTATTCCACTAATGGGCCAAACTTCCTAGGGAAAAAGGGCCCATGAGGGAAAACCGAAGGAGGCAAGGGCCAAGGCCTAGCCGCCACAAGTGGCCCACCTAGCCAGCCTAGGGCTATGCGCGGGGTGGGGCCCACCCCTAGCCGGCTGGCCCATGCGCCTCCCCCTTGAATAGTCCCACATGGGAAACCCAAAGGGGAGGGCACGCCCCTCCCCCTATATAAAGGGGTGCCCATGGGTGGATTAAAACACACAATTTGAGATGTTCTCTAAGGAATTTTTCTTAGAGAATTTCTCCCTCTCTCTCTACATAGTTGTCTCCATGCGTTGGTACGGTCCAAAGAAAGGACTGTTCGCGCAAGAGACGACGCACCTGTAGCACCCCGTTGCGCTCCAGGGATTCCAAGCTAGAGATCTACTTCCGCACTCCCGGCAGGGATCAAGGAGACGGAGGTCGTTAACGTACACTGTATGTGTAAGAAACCACGAGGGGGCTCACTTGAGGCACCTTGGATGTCGTGATCTGGAGCTGCTACACGATGAAGAAGGAGCAAGGGGGTGACCTGCGAGGAGCTTCGCGACCTTGAGGTCGGCTACTGAGTTCGACTACTTCAACCACGTTCCCCTTGGAATGTTAACCGCGTACGTTCTTCAAGGGTATGTATTCTATACGCTCGGCCATTACCGCATTACTATATAGATAGATCCTAGGCGTATTAGAGTTCCAACGTAGGAAATTTTTTGTTTTCTGCTGCGGAACCCTTGAAAAGGGTCGCCCAAGCAAAGAATCCCAACAAATAAGGAAACAAATAAGTGCAAAAGAAGGAAATTTGAGTCGTAACGACTAGAGCGGTACAGGCGGCGCCCGTAAGGTGCGCCCGTACCGGGTTGTTTCCAAAAGTTGTATGGTACGAAGTCGCTAAAGGGTCAACCGACTAAGTGGTACGGGCGAGTTCCTCTCGTACTACCCGTCCGTACCGACTTAGCAAATTCAGTTTTTTATATCATAGAATAAATGACGAAGAGTGGAAGAAGAAAATCACCGAGCTGATAATGACCAGTGGTATGGGAAGGTATGCCCGTACCACGCGGTTGCACCGCTTCCACAAGAAAACTAACAAAGCGTTAGTAGGCTTAACGACCATCGGTACGGGTGGAGCCGGCCGTACTGTCCACCCGTACAGATCTCGTAAGACCGTCTGTTGACTCAGAAAAACGAAGTAAATTCAAATATGCAAAAAGAAATAGCAGAAAATCATCCAGAACAAAGGTGTGTTGACAATTTCATAGGTCGTGTTCATCGATGAAATATAGTCTCACTTGAATTTTTTTTCTTCCTCTCATCGAATAAAACAGCTCGTAGAGAATTGCCAAAACTTTTATAAGGGGAAATAGGAAACGTCCTTTTTGCTTGTGTTGTTCCCAAAGGTATGCACACGGATGACACCTCCTTAGAATGGAGAACTCCTTGAACATCAGTGAATGCTTCATACACCTCTTCATTTCTTTGTAGGATCTGTAAATCAAATTCTTGCAAAAGTAGAGTCCAACGAATCATTCTTGGCTTAACATTAGTACTTTCTAGGATTTCTTTTAAGCCAACATGATCGGTGTGTACTCTTACTTTGGAGTCCATGATGCAAGATCTAAATTTATCACAAGAAAAGACTACAATGAAGAATTCTTCGTCAGCCATAGGATAGTTCTTTTGGGCCCTGTTTAAGGTGCGACTAGCATGATGAATGATATTTAGATCATCACCATCATACTAGCAAAAAATTCCCCCTATAGCTTCATAGCTAGCTTCACAAATTAGTTCAAAGGGTTTTTTCCAATTAGGTGGTTTAATAACTGGTGCTTTTACGAGAGCTTGTTTTAATATGTTGAAAGAGTCAAGACATTTTTCATCAAAATTAAAACAAACATCCTTTTGGAGAAGGTTAGTTAATGGTCTAGCAGTTTTTGAAAAATTCTTAAAGAATCTTCTATAAAACCCTATATGGCCCAAAAAGCTTCTTATACCTTTTATATCTCGAGGAGGGGGTAATCTTTCTATTGCTTCAATCTTTGCCTTATCGACTTCTATGCCTTTACCTGAGACTTTGTGCCCGAGCACTATGTCTTCCTAGACCATGAAATGACATTTCTCCTAGTTCAAAACTAAGTTAGTCTCTTCGCATCTCTGCAAAATTTATGCAGATTATGGAGGCAGTGATTAAAGGAGGTTCCATAAACTGAGAAATCATCCATGAACACTTCCATAATACTTTCAACATAATCAACAAATGCATCTTTGAAAAGTGGTAGGAGCATTGCAAAGACCAAAAGGCATATGACGATAAGCATAAATACCATAAGAACAAATGAAGATTGTTTTAAGTTGATCATCAGGGTGTACAACCATTTGGGGGAAAACCGGAATAACCGTCTAGATAGCAAAAATGAGAATGCATGGCAAGCCTTTCTAGAGTTTGATCTATAAACGGTAAAGGGTAATGATCCTTCCTAGTTTCCTTATTAATCTTTCTATATTCAATGCACATTTTGTGGCGAACAACAGTTCTAGTGGGTACCATTTCATTATGTTCATTTTCTTCAACCGTAAACCTACCTTTCTTTGGAACATAGTGGACGGGACTTACCCATTCACTCTCCTCCACATGAAAGATAACGAATGTATCCAATAAACGTATTATTTCTTTCCTTACCACCTCTTTCACCTAAGGTTTGTTGGGGATATACTTTCTGGGTATCCTCACTGTGCCTCACTGACCAGAGTGGCCCACTTCGGGTTAGAGGTTCGCTTCACGAGTGACCCAGTCAGGGAGAAGAGACGGAGTCTAGTCCGGCTACGAGAAGGCCCAGAAGACTTACCGACATAGGCATGTAGGGTTACTTGTAGTTCAAGATGTACTCTATATCCGACTCTTAATCATAGCCGGATAGGTCTCTCCTATAAACCCTAGGCAGGATATCTATATAAGGCGACCTAGGGACCAGCCTTTAGGGCACCCCACAATAGTCTACAACCTGAATTCGCACAGGTGAAACCCTTGTAACCCATATCTGGCTTTGCCGTATTACAGGATTGCTAGCAGGAGTAGGATCCGTCCAAAGTCAGTGGATTCGAACCTGGGTAAACTTGTGTGATCACCGTCCCGGAACACCGTACGTCTCACACCCCTCTCTTCTACACACCTCAAGGACCCCCTCATGGCGTACTTGTCATCAATCCGATGACAGTTGGCACCCACCGTGGGGAAAGTGAGCTTCAGATCTGCGTGCCGAGCGGAATATGCAGGAATCAGAATCAGCGAGACAATCGCCGTCGCCCGCGTCCTCTATGCCAGCAACGTCCCTCTCATCATTCTCGACCAGACCTGGATTCCGGCTAGGGAGGTCGTGACTCCTACACCATCGTGTCTTTTGGTGATCGATGTTTTCATCTGTTTCATTGAACCTACCCCACCCACCCAGCGGTGATGATAGAGGCAAAAGAAGTTTCTGGGTCCACTTTGTCCGTGGAGGCGGCAGAGTTCCAGATCCTGGAAAATCCCAATCCCACCTAACCCACACCTAACACGAAGATAGTGGAGAAAGCTGAGCCTGATGCAGATCTTACGGTGTAAGTCGAATATGGAGTGGATCTCCTAGGGAGGCCAAATCCTAGATTGATCCCCCTATCGAGGTCGAAATCCAGGAGGAGCAAGACAATGGCTCTGGTTCCAGCTCTGCCAACACCGAAGCAGATCAACCTTTTCTAAGGCACACGTTGAGGCGTATGATGCTATAAGACGCCATGTGGATGAGATTCTCGAGGCCATCAGACATTTTGAGGAAGCCCACGAGGAAAGACGCAACTACCTCAGGACGCACGCATCGCACTTCATCGGATATGTTGGATCCGGATCCGGCTTTGTCGATGCTGGAGGCAATGATGACTCAGTGCAGGAGGCGATCGGAACAAACACCGACTTACCGGCATATTCGGACGATTCAATGACATCGGCGGATTTCTAAAAGTTGTTTACAGAATATGAAGAGGAGTACAACTCCAAAGCTGCAGAAGAAGGAGAAGCCATGGATGAAGGATCTGGAGAAAACTCTCCCAAATCGCAGGATGATATGGATCTTGGAGCTAACCCCGATGTCCAGATGTCTGAAAGTACTGATCAGAGCTTGACTCCAGGAAACGGACCCAGAGCCGTCTTTGCTACCGGTGCTGCCAAGAAGGCAAAGATGACTCTGGCAAAAGATCCTCCAGCTGAGGAAGTAGTTGCCGAAGAATATGAGGAAGACTCGGATGGAGACCTAATCCCAGACGAGCCAAAGGAAACTCCGGTGGATGGATACATGATTACTGTTGGTGCTCGTAAACTCATCGGAGATGCGTTAACTACACCAATCCGTTCTGTTGTAGAGCTTACACCTGCAGAATTGGAAGACAGGGCCCAAGCCCTAGAAGCGCGTCGTCAAGTACTCCTAGACGAGGCTAACAACCTCAAGGAAGAGAAGAAGCACATGGCATCTGCGGAGCAGTTCATCTCTCTGCAGCTTCAGAATACCCGGAAAGGCCCTGTGCGGGCTAACAAATATCCAAAAGTCCACAAGATCCTCTTTGAGGGAGATCCGGGAGCACCTCGACTTGACAACAAGGGAGATCCGGTGTATTCAACATAAGTGGAAAATACTGCTACAGCTCGAGATATCCTAGCGAACAATCCAAACCCAGATCAAGTCTGGTTGGGCGTAAAGCTACTTACCAAGGGTCTAGAGCAACAGAAGGTCGCGAAGTCCGGAAGCGGAAAACTGGTCTCTAAATCTGACCAATGTCCCATGGATCCAGCCTGGGATGACATTAGGCCCCGACGGGACCCGAAACAGCATCACCGTGTCGACCGTCAGGAAGACAACTATTCAAGAACCGGATCTTCAGGGCAACGGCATAGAGCCGCACATAACTGAAGAAATGTTGCTCCAGTTGTAGAGCGAGACACAGTTGCGGCACTGGTTCCGAGACACCCTCTCCAGCGAGAGTCAAACAATCATAGGGAAGACGAGAAAGAGCAACATCGAGAGGAGGACCGACAAAGGATGCCACCTCCTAGACATACAAGCCGTCCGGTTGAACCTCATCGCAATTGGGGAAACAACGAACGAAGGAACAATGGACACCGTGCCGAGTTAAGCCGGTAGGGGACTCGTCATAGTCAAGATCCTTCCTAGAACCAGAATAACGATGCTCCGGATGGAGGTCGGCGCTCAGCCGGAAACAATCCACTTGCACCACCCTCTACACCAAGAAGCCATCACAGCGGCTCTCGAGGAGGCCAAGGAGGGCGTCGTGGCAGAAGAGGTGGTGGTAGAAGCAGAAGTATGGCTCCAAGGCACCGCGGCCACAACGAACAACCAAGACGGTGTTCTCTGTCACCAAGTTATGCGAGACACCAGATCAACACTAACATAGAGGCACAATGCTACGAGAACGATGATATTTATGTGGGTCCAAAATGCTTTGGACCGTGCATTCGAAAAACACATTTCCCGGAAGGATTTGCTATCTCAAGACACATCCAAGCCTATGACGGTGTGACCCGGCCAAATACTTGGCTTCATATTTTTTTCCAGGCTTGCTCCATCGCCAAAGGCAGAAATAGCTTTGTCGCGACCTGGTACCTCCCACTTATGCTGCGGAAGACGGCACGATCCTGGCTCAATGAACTTCCGGAGAACACCATCTACAACTGGTATGACATGCAAAGTGCGTTCTTTCGAAATTTCGAAGGCACATATCAGAGGCCCTGTACGGTAGGATACCTACAGCGTTGCACCCAAAAAGCCAGAGAAACTTGCCGAGATTACCTCGGACGATGGATCAACACCAAGAACTCCTGTGAAGGAGTAAACGATCAAACTATGATTGAAGATTTCATTGCAGGACTCCCAATTGGTTTACTACGGCACCGTTTGAAGTGCGAGTTCATTGCAGGACCCCCAATTGGTTTACTACGTCACCGTGTGAAGTGCGACAAGGTCACTGATCTAGGAGAGATGATAGAGATGGCGAGCAAGTATGCAGACGTCAACGACGATGCAGAAGAACTACTGAATGTCCTGGTTGTACCACAGTCGGTAAAACAGCCGAAGCAGCAAGATCAGAAGTGCAAGAATACCTCAGAATAAAAACCCAATGCGGAGACAGCGGTTGTTGATACCTTTGATCCGAATTACGGATGTAGTATAGCTCATTTTTCCCTAGTAGACCTAGGTTATCGAATCCTCGGGAAATGAATGCATAGTGAAGTTACTTTAATGGACCTTCGGGAGTTTTAGAATTCCTTTTGTGTTTTCACCGGACTAGTAGTTTGCGTTCTTGGTTGTTGTCGATGATGGAGAGAGAGGGCCTAGGGCATTCGGTTTCACCTGTAGCTGTGCAAAACATCTGATGGAAATAAAAGATAGAAATAAAGCATCCGTGTACTTGTTAGAGCAAGATAAATTATATGTGGACAGTGCATCCATAATTGCTATTGCCTCCACAACCGCTTATAGCAATAACCTACTAGTCTCATCCATAGAAGAAAGATAACTAATGATATGCATAGTGATGTCACCGTTAATCCCCAGCAAATCCCTCACATGCAACCGTACTACCCCTTCTATCACTTGGGTTCCCAACCTGCAGATCCGTCATCACTCATACTCCTTATACCTAGCTCAACCCTCGGGGTCTTGGGTACCTAACAAGTCCTTGGATTGAGGCAAGAGATGATAAAATAATCATCATGTCATACAAACTAATACACAATCCCATCTATGATAATTCACATGCACAATTGCTACATGGCTAGGCCGAAGCCCTTAGCCCAAGGAGGATTACTCACACATAGATATGAGATCAACAATCATAAACATTGTAATAAAAATGATGAGATTGATAGCAATAGTCTTACAATGTCGACAATCGGAGAAGAGATCTACTATTACAAGTGGTGGAGTATGGCTATGGAGATGGAGAAGTGTTTGGAGATTTGGAGGCGGTTGGTGATCTGTGGCAGGGGCTTTCCTCGGGGTCTGGCCCTGTTTCTCATCGCTCGAGGCTTCTTTATATAGGGTCCCTTCACGAAAGTTGTTCTATTTTACCTAACGGTGGTGGCGCCAACTATACGACCGGAGCTATACGGTCAGAATTTTTGCCCCGGCCATATAGTTGGTCGTTACGGTGTTTGCCTTTGTTGGACGGCTCCTGGTTTCTTCTGGTTGAAGGAAATATCGTATCTTTGACTTTAATGTAGTGATTTACTCCTTTAAACAACATTATCTACATAGGAAATATACGAAAGAAAGGATTGCATACCCCTCTGAATATTAGCATTAGTGGCAGGGTTTATAGAGATATTTCATCAAGAATATGACTAATATCCAGTTTAAATGTGGATGTTAGATGGCTATATTTCAGATCCATCAACCTCCCCAAGCTTTAACTTGATCGTCCCGAGCAAGAAAACCAAAATAAAAAAGGAACTCAGCATTGAAACTGAAATAACAAGATGGTGGTCTTACTCATGATTAGTAGTCTCATGTTTCCTCCACTTTATAAATCTGAAAAACTTCAGCATAGATAGAGCAATGTGTAACTATCTCGGTGAATTACGCTCTTAGTTACATGACTGGATGAACGAAAGTGGTTAAAATAGTACGGTGGGGCCCAGGGCCACTCACGGTAGACCTTTCGGCCATCCTAACCACTTTCAGAACATCGGGACAAGAACGAGCGGCGTAATCGGCAGGCGAAGGGATCAACTACATACACAAATGAGTATGTATGCAAGCCACATACAACAGTCCTCAGAGCCATTCCATCTAAAAGAAATAGAAATATTGCAACGCCATACGGCAAGATTCAAATATCCTAGATAGAGATAATAATTTAGGATAGCTCCTCATACAACAAACATCAGAGTATCAGGCGGAAGCGGAAAACAAGATCCGAGTACGGATAAGAAGTAAATCGGCATAAGATGCCACATAAATAAACACATCTCGCCCACAGATCTCACGGATCCCCGTTCCCGGAATCTCTACACCGAATGATCGTTGCCAACATCATCTGTCTCTTCCACCCAGTATCCATCTTGCGGGTACACTTGTTCATCTGAATCAAACAATTTATCGTGTGAGACCCTAGGGGTACTCAGCAAGTCTTTATGCCACTAAAGGGGACACAACCTGGGGTGACGCAATTGCAGCAAAAGATAATATCTACAATTCTATAGATACTCGCTAACCATCCGCCTAACCAATGATAGGCAGATGTCCGTGAATTAGGAACAACAGTTATATCAGTATAATTAACAAATCCATCCTCCTCCTCGCTTACCAATGAGGAAGCGGACGAACAACCCCCATCATCCGTTGGCAGTTTTATTAACCATTCCATGAGTATTGCACTATTTACTAGTCAAGTACTTAGTCAAATTAAAAGCGGTACTTTAGTTATTCTTGTCTATGATCGAGAAACTGTGCTCCAAGTCGTCCATAACCGCGGACATGGCTTTCAAAAAGATTTACCCTGCAGGGGTGCACGAATAGCAACACACACTCGATCAACCTCGGAAAAACCAACTCAAAACCCAACGAGGCATTCACGATAAAGCAATCACAGGATTCAGAAATATTTCAGGGGGCCACCCCATTAAGCTACCCACAACGAAGTTGGCCGGCTCCGAGACAGACCCAAAGTTTGTGCCAATGGCTGTAAATGACTGGGAACCCAAAAATATGACTGGGCTTGTCGATACCGCGAAAACACTCCGCAATTCTTAAACAGTACAGGTGCTCCTCGCACAATCTTAATAAAACAGTAACATGGCATAAGTACAGGATAGTAATAAAGCCCCAAACTACTTTGTGGCCCCAAGAAATAAGAATGAATCAAGCTCTGGCTCAGGGGGGTCCATAAGGCCTCCCGGATGTGGATAGTGCAAATAGTCAAGGAACAGGAATCAAGTACTCGGGGTCCTACGGGACACAAGTGAGCATGAAAAACCAAATAGCAGATATTGCTCACCGGTGCCTCTTTCATTAGTTAACCCATTACTACTCAGGTTATGTTGTTTAGGTACCTTGTTATTCATCAGACACTCACATACCCTACACATGCTTTTCTACGACTCGCATGGCTCAAACAACTCCTGTAGTAATGGCTCATGGGATGGAGGAACAAGCTACGGTGGGGGTTAAAATTAAAGGCTATGCAGTACTTGGAATTCAATGTAATGCAATCGCGACTCAATGATGCAAGAATAAGATAGAGGCAATAGGTACTATATGTATGCAAGCATGTGGTAGTGCTTGCCTGGCAGCTCAGTTGAAGCGAGAGATGGATCTGGGTAGTACTCCTATGATTCCTGGTAATTCTCCTGCTAGGCGTCTATTCGAAGAAGAACCAAACAAACAAGGGCCAACATAAATAAAGTGCACAAGCATATGTAGTAAATGCGTCAAGCCAACAAGCATGCCATGATGAATGGTGCACAATTTACATGGCATTAAAGTAGCATGGCAAAGGTGAGGTGTGGATACAAGAAATAAAGCATTTTATTATTTCTTTAACCAAGTTTTATTGTCATAAACAGTTCAGATTTTTGATAATGACATGATGCATGCTTCAATTCAGAACAAGGACTGCATAGATAGAACGGGCTCGTCGCGCTGATCGATTTAGACATATTATTTGCCAAATTTGGAGTTGTAGAATTAAAGTTATTAATTTATTAAGAAAAAGGGCATTTATTTGTAATTTTAATCATCTCGAAAATTTAAAGTGGTCAAACAATATTTTGAATGGCATATTTGAAATCCTCACATTTTTCTGATTCAAAAAAACATATATCATTTGTATTAATTGGATTTGTATTTTAAAAGTTATTTAAAAACTGGTTTGAATTTGAATTTAAACATTTACTGAATTTTTTTTATTTAAACAGTTAAACGGAAAACCTTTTTACACCCAGGAGAATTCGACCCAGGCCACTAACGGGTGGGCCGCTGCTGACTGGGGCCACGCGCGGGGAAAAAGGCTTTTCTCACCTCGGCCTTAGCTAGCCTCTGCGATTGACAGGTGGGCCAGCGACTAGAGGCCCACGTGACAGCGGCTAAGCACGCAGCGGCTGACCGGTGGGGACGCACTGGACCACGGGTTAGGGCTACGAAACTACGGGTGCGTTTTTGCAAAAAGTGTACAGCGGCTGGTAGGTGGGGTAGGCTGGACCGCGGGTTGAGCGCGAGATAAAAAGAGGGGGTTTTCTGTAAAATGGCCACGACCCACTGTTTATCTGTTTCCTCTGTCGAAACTGACAGGCCGATGCTCGACTGATAGAGCGCGGCGCGCGCGGCGCGGGGGCTCGACCTCGCTACCTGCGGGGTGCGCGACGAGGCCCTGTGCCAGTGCGGTGTGCTACGGGATGGTGACAGGAGGGTAGGCGCAGCCTAGGTATGCTACTGCGCGACGCGCCGGCGTGCCAACGCCCGCGGCCACAGCGCACAGAGGGTGTTCGGTGAAAGGAACAACGACGCTAGACGGCGACAGCGAGACAACGGGTTCCAGGGAAGGACAGGGTCGTACCGTGGAGAGATTGGTGTGGTCGGATCGGCCTGGGAGGCGCTGTAACGACGAGGATGCAGAGGCCTGGGGCAATTAGGGTTTCGGCGACGTCGTCGTGCTGTGGCTGCTGGGGACCTTCTCCTCCTCACTGGCGCGTATGAGGCGAAGTAGGGGAACGTCCTTGGTCTCCTCGACCACCTCCACGACGCGCACGCCGGCAGGAACAACAAGACGCAGGGGTACTGGCGGTGACTGGCGGCAAGATCTGGCGACAGAGAAGATGAAGGGGAGGAGAGGCAGGGGCTCTGGGGCGGATCTGGGCGATGCCAGGAGGCATGGGGAAAAGTACAAGGCGAGGGAGAGGGCGAGGTAGCGTGTGGGCACGGGGTAGATAAAGGTGGCTTCGGCCACCTTTCTCCACCTCCTCTCACGTGCTTGACATGGGAGGCCAGGGCAGGGAGAGGGGCTGCAGGTGGGGCCGAGGAAGATAGAAGGGGAAGGTGGGGCCTGGTGGCAGCGAGAGAAGAGAGAGAGGCCGAGAGAGAGAGGGGGGGAACTCGGGTTAGCTAGGTGTGGTCTCGGGTTAGGGTTGGGTTAGGGGTAGCTGAGGTGTGGGACCAGGGAGAGAGGGTGGCTAGGTGGGTCCAGCATGGTAGAGAGAGGGAGAGGTGAGTGAGGTGTGATAGGGGTTAGGGTTTAAAGTAGAGCTAGGGTTAGAGGGAAAAAATAGAGAGAGAAAGCTAGGTTAGGTTTTGATTAGGTGTTTAGGTTTTAAAACTTGTTTAGAAGATCAACCCAAGAGAATAAAGTGAGGGCTTGAATTAGCAAAAGATAAGGTGAAGGAGAATCCAAGAAAAAGAGAGAGGAATGGGATTTATAGGAAAGACCTCATTTGATCATGCATGAAGAAAAATAAAATGGTGTTTAGGAGAGTATGGGGATGGTGGAGAGGTGATGGAGATTATCCACAAAAAAAAGAACCAATAAAACCAAGAGGAATCAAATGGGCTAAAGGTGGTGATGGTGGTTGCATGGCCCATGCAAAATATTTAATGCCATGTCTAAAATCTTGTGAAAACAAAATAATAACATGGCATTATTCTTATGCATTCCCAAAAAGTGGAATAAAGGCCAAGAAAAGGAAATTAGAATTGGATCCATCCTATCTCCCATGAGCTAGATTAAATACCAAAAGAAATAAAAGCCCATGGTAAATGGAATGGTGGAATTATAAGGTGGTGACAAAGAAAGGTGGTGGAGTGGAATAAAAGATATGCCCCAACTCAACTTGGGCATTTAAAAAATATATCAATAACCAAATACAATATTAAGAGGCAAATACAATTAATAATGCATATGAGAGAAGAACCAAAAGAAAAGGGTTTTATATGATGCTCAAATGCAAGGCGGCATGATGACATGAGCATGATATAATTATGATGCAACAATTATATATAGTAAGTAGCCATTATATTACTAGACCAAGTAGCATTACAATTGTTAGACAATTGGGATGCTACACAATGGCAAGCATATCATACGGTTTTCATGCATCCTTATAGTGTAGCAAAATTATTGTACGCATGGATAGTTCAAATGAGTAAACTTTATTCCATATCAAGTAATCAACTCATAGGCTTGCCTTTGAACAATAAAGTATAATCATATAAATTAAGAGTGTGAGAGTTGTCATGAAAAGCATATATACTAGAGTGTCTCAAATCTCCCACATCAATAAATAAAGACTTTTTCAAGCACTACTTTTCTATTCATTGTCCTTCAAGAATTCCAGTTTTTAAGTAGTTGAGAGCATGCCAAAAAAAATATTTAGTTTATCGGGCTATGATGGACACTCGTGGCATCACTAAGGTTTTTGTTCCTTTTGCATAATGATTTCTCATAACAACTAGAGGAGTGATTCCATCATGATTACATCTACCCGGGAGTGCCAAGTTACCCACTATAGCATTGCTGCTACAAGTGTTTAATCAACTCATAGCCGAAATCTAGGAGTTTCCTCCATTGAGATCGTTCATAGGCCAGCGGAGTTGTTGGCATCCCATGAAGTTTGACATGCATAAAGCTATATCATTCTTATGATTAACAAGTCAAACTTTGGCATGCTCACAAAAACCGCTAAACATTAATTCAATCGAACAAATCCTTTCAAAGAGAGCTATCAAGTCAATTAATATTTTTAGTGGTGTTGAGTATCTCTAGAAATAAACCTTCAAGACTAAGCACTACGACACCCAAGTATTCATTTGCGAGACTTTTTCTTATTACAATTGTTTAGCAAATTTTAGGCAAGACTTGGTTAATTACGAGAGCTGGAACAAAATGTACCCAATTAAATACCCATGCAAACGAAAATCTTACGACAATACAAAGACTCACTCAACCAATATAATATCTCAATATTTACTACTAACTAGCATGGGTTTCTCAAACTTCAAAAGTGGGGAGTCATAAGGCATACCTCTCATGTTTGGTTCCACTTCTCTCTTCCTTTTTTATTTGTTTCTTGGAAACTCGAAGTCAACCACTCTCCTTCAAACATATGAAGACCTCAAGGGGGAAAGAAAAAGAAAGAAGGAAAATAAGGAAAATGGAGAAATCTTTTTGTGATTTTTAAGAGAGGAAAATTAAAGAATAGAAAATTGGCCACCAAGCTCGGCTAGAAAATTTTGAAAGAAAATAAAGAGAAGTAAAGATAAAGTGTTGGATAAGCCAACACGAGTGCTTATAAACTCAAATAAAAACACAACCTCTAAAATAAATAAAAGCAAACGGACGCCACATAAAGATGCATGAGGAAACTTCCCCAAGCTTAGGCTTTTGCAAGCCCTGCAAATCATTGTGGTGGTGGGAAAAATTCATTACTCCAGTTCGTGAATTGAGTTGAGAGGTTACTTGTTGATTCTCGGAGGTTCAAAGAGAGGTTGTACATCCTCTCCAGAGTTCCTCCAAGTCCTTGGAAATCTTGGTATGTGGCGAACCGGGTTTGTGGCAGCTCCTCTTGATGAGGAACTTATTGCTCCTCCTCTTAGTCCTCGTCCTCTTCAGGAATCACTTCCTCGGGTTGGTGTTTCTCAACCTACACATCATATAGCAAACATCCTTCCTCGATAGAGAAAAGACCATTAGGCATAGGAGCAGGGTAGATACGCCCAGCTCCAGCAATATGCAGATAATAATAACCACCTCTCTTAGTGAGCATTTGTAACATACCAAAACTTTAGAGTTAACAAAAACTTTTCCAATTAAAATTATTAAAGCATTCATATGTGTGTGCATTTAAATAGGAGTTGTTTTGAATTGCCATGATTGTTGGGGGGATACCCTCAGGTAGGGTCACACCGGGGTATAAAGGCCGAGTTAGCCGAGGTTCGGCAAGGCCAAAGCGGATGCTGGCCGGGCCACCTCAAGGCAGGCCGAATCACGGAGTAACCCGGACCAGGGGCGTCCACCTAACTAGGTCACAACCGACTTAAGCCGTAAGTCGGAACGATGTGTCTAAACTTTCATGCAGGAACGGGTGTGGCCGGATCAACTACGATCCGGGTCATGTTAGGCTTCTAGGAGAAGGAAGGAATCTCGCAGTTCAAAAGTTGCCCTGGTACACACGGCATGAGCAAAGCGGACAGAGGGAGGACTAGTGAGGCGTGGCCGACAAAGGTGAGGAAGCCAATGTCAGGCGCCGTAGAGGCTCATGTAGCCTCTGCATGGATGACGCGCGGGAAAAGTAACCCGGTCGGTTTACTATCTTGGGAGGAGGCATATTCCCTAGAATATGCCTCTACCACTACAAGGAATCTGGCTGTATATGACCCTCCATTTTCATCACAGAATCGTCATAGTAGTCCATATATGACGATTCTATGATGATTTCGAGATCGTTGAAAGCTGGGCGTCGCAAATGAACTATAACGACGTTTTTGGTAAATCGTCATAATCGTCTATGACGATATTGGATCGTCATAACCGTTATGACGGTCCAATATCGTCACGGGTAAACTGGCCTTGCCAGGTCAAATCCTACATGGCCAATCTTACGTGGCAAAATTGTGACGAAATGAAATCGTCTTAAATTGAAATCAGCCCAGTCCACTTGGTAGTGCATATGGGCCTAGCCCGACAAATTCTAGCTTGTTTATATTTTTTTCTATCATTTCTGATTAGATACATGGACCCAGCCCAACAATTATTTTCTAAATTTAGGCCTTTTTTACAGTCCATTTATTTCTATTTTCAGCTGTTTTGTCAAGTAGGTCTCGGTTGTTAGTTCCTTCGAGCGTTGGTCCTAATTGTCAGTTTTGGATTTTTTTCCACAACTAATTAATAACCAATATTCCACCCAGAAAGGAGAAAGAAAATACATAAAAATCTTTACATAGGAGAAGAAATCTGTTTGTTACAATATGATAGTTAGAACTGTTGAACACACGTGAAATTCCACACTTTACATCACAACCAATTCAACCATCAAATCTATGATACCCTGGAATCTGCAAATTAAACTCTTAACAATTACTACTTCTTCGCCATGTAGCTCTTGTAGAGGAGACGATTTTTTTGGTGTACTTGGCCTCAGCTCGTTTTTCAGCAGGTCAATACCCTCATCATTCTTGAAGCTCCCAGCCACCCAATCAACAATTCTCTAACAATAGACATGGTTTGTGAGAATATACACCATGTAGAACCATAAAAAGATTCTAAAGAGTAGAACAGGCAAAAAAAGTAAATCTTATGCTTTGACTATGAAACTGAATAAACACAAAATCACCCTAGACAGTGAAATGTACAACTTAATCCATACACAAAATAACTCATCGCGTTGAGCATTCATTTTGCATCATGACTACACAGACAATTACATAATGCAAATTTGATACAAGTTCTAAGCCCAAGAAACAGCAAACAAGATGAGACAAGCCAAACAATTTTGGAATCAGTAAGGCTAGCTCAATATAGTCAGGCATATAAAATATACCTTGTCAAAGTCATCACCCCGAAGGTGGGTGTCAGTGGAAGAAGAGAGCACCACAAAAACACCATCACTAACCTCAAGAACTGAAAGCATAACAGGAAATGTAGTAAAGAACTGAGATATGGTCAAAAGGGTGAAAAGAGTCAATTTAAGGCTTAACTTCATTGGCTTATCAAAAAGACTATAAAACATAAACAACTGGCCAAACTAAGCTTCCATTTATTAATAGTCAATCCGTAATTCAATTCAGCATATATTGAAGCAACAATAGAACATGTTTCTACTAGCCTAGTATAGCCTTGAACTTCTCGACCTTGCATTTCAAACAGCTAAGTACCATTAGCACAAGATCAAATCACCAAAATGTGCATCTACAAAGCTATGGAGATGATGGAATTTGTACCAAGGGACGGCTGTAAGAACCCACCACAAAATTGAAACGACAAAGTAAATACAGAGTACAAACCACAGTGGCACAATACAACACACTCTCCATCCTATACATCACCATCAGTTCTTGGATGCGCCTAGACTGGATCCAACTATCTAGAGATATGAATGAAAAGTTATCTACACAAGGGACATGAAACTACTTCATAATATTACACTTTACATGCATAGACATGTGTATACTAGATCAGAAGGATCAGAAAGATTTGGATATAATAAAAGTTGCAGAAGGAAGAGTTCAAATAGATTGACAAGATCTGTAAAATGCGGCAGATAGGTTAAGAATGTTGTAGCTAAAATTGTAGGTCTCAATCTTAGAAAGGTGATTAGCAGGGCCATGATCTACAAAAATAGTGAAATGGAAAGAAATAATTTGCCAAACATTGGGCTCCATCTCTAGTTAATGACATCCAAACAGATGGAACCAGACCTACATTTTGCATTCATCAAGATTGGTTAGGAAACAGGAAGGTGCATGCTATCGGGGTTAGAATGAAGTGAGTAGTGAGCACGGATACAAGATACAGGATAGTCACAGTTCATCGATGTTGGGGTGATATATCTTATTGAAAAAACGAATCGATGGATATCTGTAAGAATACGCATCAGGCAATTATACTCTAACCTTCCATACTCCTCCTTGATAGAGACCTAGTAAATTCCAGACATTAGAATACAAGTAGTGCAGTAGCTCGTCTTGGTTTTGCTGGTATGAAAACATTACCGAAGCTTAAAACAGCTAGTTACTAAGGGCATCATACAACAAAGAAATTATGCCAGCGACACCAAATTTTGAAATCGATTCATCCATCGTCGCATCTAGATTCAGAAACCAAAAGCTACGGACAGGACACTAACCGCCTATAGGGTACCGAATCGAATCGCCTGCGTGCGTGAAGAACCATCTGTACATTCGTTGGGCCTGCGAAACTCGACGAAGAACTCCTGCATCTTGACATTCACCATCTCGACCTTGTAGTCGCTCCTCATCCTGCAAGGCACGAGAGAAATTCAGATTAGGGTGAGGGGTTCCCCCGACAAAATCCAAGAAAATCTAAGGAGAATCCGTGACGCTCGCAGCTTCATCAGGTCTCTCTCCCGAGGAGCTGGGTGGAGAGGAGCGGCCACACTGGGCCCGGTGGGCCAGACGAGTTGCCTCTGCGGAGCACCAGGATCTCGGCCGCCTCCATCTAGACGACGACTATGGCGATGGTGATGTGGTGCTGGGGGAGTGAGGGTGGAGTGGAGATCGACGATCGGGGCGGCGGAGATTGGTGATGGTGATCAGGAGTGATGGGAGTGGCGGTGGAGGGATGAAGGATGGAGAGCGTGCATCGGTGAGAGGGGAGAATCGGCGGCGCGGGGGGAGGCGATCCGGAGTTCGTGAGGTTAGGATTGGGGCCGTGGGTTCGGTGCGCACTGGGTAGTACTTTGTGCTTCTTCGGGTGAGCGGCTAGGCGTTGGATCGGGACTAAACGGTCCAGATCAGGGCCATAAGGATGATCCGTGGGAGGCAGTTTCATCTGTTTTGATTGGTCCCTTCAGAAAACACTTTTTTTGAACTTGTAAAATGGAAAATCGGTGGGAAGTGGATCCTATTTAAACTACGGGTAGATTATCTGATGCTCATGATTTTTTGCAAAAATAATTTTTAGACTCACAATATGCTATTTCTTTAGAGATCCAGTGCAAGTTTAGCGAGGCTCGTCCCCTAGCTAAGAACCTTCATGCCCGCCGTTTTAATCATAGTTTGAAACGGGCATAAGAAATTTAAAAACAGTCCAAACAATGTAATCATTCGCTTGGCGTCATATTATGTGACATAGTTGCAAGAAAAAAATACTAAACTTGGTATATTGCAAGTGTCTCAAAAAAACCTTCTCAGAAATGACCTATCATGTCCGAGGTTTCATGGCTTTCGGGCCAAACGACCAATGTTATGGCCAGAATCGCGGCATAGTTTGTGATAATGTGCCTATATTGTGCACCCATGTGTATCATGATATGTCTAACAATGTTGTAGGAGGAATTTTTTCTTTTCGTCGCACGGAAAATCCATTTTCCATTTTCCGAGCGCAAAAAATGGGGCCTTTTGTGTAGCAACCACCAAATGAAAGTTTTAGAATGTTACCACCACATTTTTTAAAAATAGTAGACCACCTTACATGGACAATGTCCCAACCAGGGTATCTCAAACCTTTTCGTCCATTCCTGGCAAAAAAGATAAATTTCTGCCGAATCGGTAGGAAGTGGTTCCGATTTGAACTACAGGTACATGATCTGATGCCCATGATTTTTCTAAAAAATTGTTTTTAGACTCGTAATATGCTATTTCTTTAGATATCCAATGCAAGTTTAGCAAGCCTCGGCCCCTAGCTAAGAACCTTCATGCCCGCCATTTTGACCATAGTTTGAAACGGGCATACAAAATTAAATAAAGGTCCGATCAATGCAAATCTTTCGCGTGGCGTCTTATTATGTGACATAGTTTCAAGAAAAAATACCAAACTTGGTATATTGCAAGTGTCTCAAAAAACCCTTCTCAGAAATAATTTATCATGTCCGAGGTTTCATGGCTTTCGGGCCAAACGACCAATGTTATGGCCAGAATCGCGGCATAGTTTGTGATAATGTGCCTATATTGTGCACCCATGTGTATCATGAGATGGTTAACAATGTTGTAGGAGGAAGTTTTTATTTTCGTCGGACGGAAAATCCATTTTCCATTTTCCGAGCGCAAAAAACGGGGCCTTTTGTGTAGCAACCACCAAATGAAAGTTTTAGAATGCTACCACCACATTTTCTAAAAATAGTAGACCAGCTTACATGGGCAATGTCCCAACCAGGGTATCTCAAACCTTTATGTCCATCCCTGGCAAAAAAGACAAATTTCTGCTGAATCGGTAGGAAGTGGATCCGATTTGAACTACAGGTACATGATCTGATGCCCATGATTTTTCGAAAAAATCATTTTTAGACTCGCAATATGCTATTTATTTAGAGATCCAATGGAATTTTAGTGAGGCTCAGCCCCTAGCTAAGAACCTTCATGCCTGCCGTTTTGACCATAGTTTGAAACGGGCATAAAAAAATTCAAAAACGGTCCGATCAATGTAAATCCTTTGCGTGATGTCTTATTATGTGACATAGTTTTAACTAAAAATACCAAACTTGGTAAATTGCAAGTGTCTCAAAAAACCTTCTTAGAAATGACCTATCATGTCTGAGGTTTCATGTCTTTCGGGCCAAACGACCAATGTTATGGCTAGAATCGCGGCATGGTTTGTGATACTGTTCCCATATTATGCATACATATGTATCATGGGATGGCGAACAATGTTCTAGGAGGAAGTTTTCCTTTTCGTCGCACAGAAAAAGCATTTTCCTTTTTCCGAGCGCAAAAAACGGGTCTTTTTGTGAAACAACCACCAAATGAAAGTTTCAAAATGCTACCATCCCATTTTTCAAAAATAATAGGCCACATTACATGGATAAATGTCCCAACCTGGGGTATCTCAAACCTTTCTGTCCATCCCTAGCGAAAAAGACAAATTCTTGCCGAATCAGTAGGAAGTGGGTCCGATTTGAACTACATGTACATTATCTGATGCCCATTATTTTTTGAAAAAATGATTTTTAGACTCACAAGATGCTATTTCTTCAGAGATCCTATGGAATTTTAGCGAGGCTCAGCCCCTAACTAAGAACCTTCATGCCGTTTTTGGGAACATTCATCATTTGTTGTTTTGCGGGACACTAACTAGAATCACCTCAGTAGTTAGGACCACAATATGGGACAAGTCGATGGGGTTTTCCAAATTGTTTGTAATGGACTGTAGTTCTGAGCTATACTTTACGATTTTGCAATTTGGAAGCTAGATGTGTTCGGAACTCTGAAGGTGTTGTTCTTCAGCGCTTGCAAATAACTATTTGCACTATAATCGTTCTGAATGAATTCACAATTGTTTGCATTGTTCAGTCCATGGTTATTCTTGAGCTTGACTACCGTTATTCTGTTTGATCGATTTAGTTCTGGGGAATAATAACCTTTGCTCGGTTTCTTCTCTTTCTGAATCTAAACTGAGTTATTCTCTGCGTGAATTCAAACTGTTAGATCTGAAATCATTCATCTATTGTCCGGGTGTAAGCATGTTCAAATCTTAATTTCTACCCGTTGATCTCATCAGTAACTTCGCAGCTTCAATGCTTGCCACTGAAAATGTTAGTTTTTATGTTTGTTCTTGAGATCCAATGCATGGTTATTCTTCAATTTGGTAATTGATTTTTTTGCAAGAATAAGCATTCGAACTATATGTCAATAAATAGAGACAATGATTTAGTAAGTACACATTTTTCTTGTTCATGTTGGATGGTCTTCAGGTTACAAGGAGAATCATATTTAGTACGTGAAATACAAAAGGAACTTTTAAGTCTCAACTCTTATGCTTCTTCTTGAGTTAATACAAAAGGAACTTTTTGCTTATGGGTGCAAAAAGTGTTTGCATGCATTGTGTTCGTTTTCTTGAGCCTAGGTGCATGCTTATTATTCTTGAATTAAGTACATTGCCTGATCGGTTTGCTACTGAAGAATAACTCTCCATCTTTCTAAATACAACTGGAGATGAACTGTTGCATCTGAGATCAGTCATCTCTTCTCCAGTAGAAGCATGCACAGAGGTCAGTTAATATTTGTTTACCGGTTAGAATTTGATAAACCCGGGGCGATGTCAAGGCTCACCGGGAAATGAATGGAATAGTTTAATTAGATTATTTAGCCATTTTGGAATAACATAATCATGTGATTTTCTGCCGTAGCAACGCACGGGCATTCAGCTAGTTAGGTATAGATTATGATATTTTCCTTACCATGGACTGATGTGGAATTAGTAGATCAACTATTTTTAAGTAATCATACTATTTATAATTAACAACCCAATATGATCTACTTAAAATTAAAAAAAATTAGAAACAAAAGTCAATTCTTTTGGGCTTCATATGTGAAAGATACAAAAGAATTAAGAAAACACAAAAAGAAAAATGAAAAATCCTAACTGTACCTAATCTACTGCGCCCAAAGTCAAAGACCGGCCCATTACAAATAAGACCAGGGAAATACTAGCTGTCAGGACCATGCCCGAACATGGAGAATACTCATATAGAGGCAGCGCGGTGCTATGTCAACTAAGTCATGTTGGTGTGTTGGTCAGGTAATCGTGTCTTTCTAGGAGATCGGCAGTTCGAGTCTCTACGCCCCATTTTTTGGGTGCCTATTTTTCGAAGCGAATAAATCCTTTACAGAGCCGCCAGAGTAGTAGAATGACAAGAACAAACTGTTGGTTCAGTGGTTACGTAGGCGCTGGAGTGTGTTTGAGGTCGTGGGTTCAAACCCCGTGGCCTTCTTTTTTTTGACTATAATAATCTCAGAATTTTCAAACATTGCCACATAGACAGAGAAATAAATCCTTTAAAGGGCCGCTGGAGTATTAGAATGACAAGAACACGTGGTTGGTTCAGTGGTTAGCTAGTGCTAGAGGGTGGTTGAGGTCATGGGTTCAAACCTCGTTGCCTCCTTTTTTTACTAATTATTCCAGAATTTTCAAACATTGCCACCTAGATACACATGGACACTTAGATAAAACACGTAGTCAAAAACTGACACATAGACACGTCACATAGGCATAATTGGTGATGTGGTCGACTACTCCTTTCCATTTATGCTAATTTGGACGCTATGACAATTTTAAATCGTCATAGTGATGTACAACTAGCACCGTAGGCTGTACGCACTAGGTTATGACGATTTCAGCTAATGAAATTATAACGATTTCAGCTAATGAAATTATAACGATTTTTAGCAAAATCATTGTAATTTTTCACGGTTTAGGCCCTCTTGAACTGTTAACGATCATCTAGTGTAAAATCGTCATAAGTCTATGACGATTTTCTCCATGGTCACTATCAAAAGGTCATAGACTGACATATTTCTTGTAGTGCACGTATGCCCTAAGTAGAGACCTAGCCACCCCTATATAAGGAGGGCTAGGGTCTCTGTAGAGAGGTTAGGTTCTACGGGTTGGTCTTGTACGGGTTAGCTAGTGGCGAGAGTAAGAGAGTCCCTTCTTCCTCCTCTCCCCAAGACAACTCTAGGAACACTTGTGAACCTTGGAAGTGAATCAAATATAACTTCAGTGTGAGGAATCACCTCACTATCCCTCCCTGGATTCCCCTAGTGCATATTAGTCCCCACTATTAGCCTATCCATGGCATCTGCCGTGACACCACCACGACAGTTGGCGCCCACCGTGGGGCCAGCGGCGCTAGCAGGGGTCAAGATCCGGACGGGAAATCTCATCGGCACCGGCGAACGCATCATCTCCGGACTCGTTCAGCGCTTTGGAGCACTGGACTTTGTCAGCGACAACATTGGCTGCTTCGACACGCGCCCGCTTCCGCGCAACGGCCTCTTCATCAAGCTCGGCGCGCACAAGGTCTACGTTGCTGTCGATGTGCCGTGCGTTCATCTGTGGCACGTTGTCAAAGCAGGGGAGCCACCCCTTAGCGTGGTTCACGGGGCGCGTATCACTCGCTCCCCAAACCGTGCTGAGGTGATGATGACTGTGCCTGGTGCAGGCGCAAGCAAGGATCCGGCACCAGCTCCGGAGGTAACGCCTAAGGCACCGAGGAAAGGTAGAGGTCCTCCACTAGAGAGGCCTAAGAATGTGCTGCAGGAAGCGATGGATAGCTTAGCAAACCCTGTAGTAGCAGGAGTAGACCCGGTTCAGGCACAGGCCGAGCTAGAGGAAACTAGGAAAAAAATACTGGAGGGTGCGAAAAAGATAGCCGCGGCTCAGCAGTCGTTGAACATGACGCTGCGTGAGTACGCAAAGGCAAACAAAGTTGATACTATAAAAGTAAAGGGGAGAAACCTCATAAGCGAAATGAACAAAGAGGGAGACACTAGGATTGAGGAGTCAGAGAACTGTTTGTCCGTGGAGCTGCCGAGGTATAGTACCCCGGCTAAGAACCTTAGGGCAGCAGACGCTGCTGCATCCGAGCTAGAGGGTCTAATGGGTGAGGCCCGTCAGAGACAGCAAGATAGGGCAATGAGTTGGTTCGGATCGCGAACAGGTAAAATGAGGAATTGCTCAGGGCTAACCCGGAGAGATCTGGGGCCTCTAAGATCGTTCATTCGGCAGTGGGTAACCTGGAGAAATCTGCTGGAGCCGCATCGTCTCCTCATGGGGGTCCTAGGAGAGAAGAGGTAGTAACCTCAGCCAGAAGGAACAAACAGATCGTCCCGTATGACCCAACACGGGCAGGGAAAGGAAAAGAAGTACAGAAATATGATGATCGACGAAGTGCGAGCCGAGGTGAAGCTGGCCGAGGTAACCGCGACCAAGGCAATGCCGGTTAAGGAAATGTTGTAAACGGCAATGCCGGACAGCGAAACTCGGCAGGAGCAGGAAAACCGCAGCAGTGGAATATACCAAGGCAAGAGCAACGTGCCGGCCGAGGTATGCAACAGAGAGCTGCTCCACGAGAGCAAGACCGGTATAATGATGGAGATTCGGAGATGGTAAACGCAGGATACCCAAGGCCGGACTATCATGTGATAGGGTCAAGATTGGGAAGCAGGGATTTGATGCCTAATGATGCCAGGTTGAAACTGGATCGACTGTATAGGTCGGAACATATCGAATGTCAAGGTCCACCGGGTCCTGCGTGCTTTTGGACCCGGATCATGAAGGAGCCACCAGTACCTAACTTCCAGTTACCCAGAGGCACAAAGACGTATGACGGCAGTACTAAGCCGGAGGATTGGTTGATAAACTATGCTACAGCTATGAAAATTGCTACAGGCAACTTGAGATGGGTTATGAGATACGTACCCCAGATGTTGGAGGGGCCAGCCAGGGTATGGCTAAACAATTTTCCGCCCGGAAGTATTAACTGCTGGATCGATTTTGAGGAAATGTTTACCAGGAATTTCTCAAGTACGTATCAGAGGCCAAATAGGCCACATACCCTAGCTATGTGTAAGCAGAGACCGAACGAGACGGACCGGGAGTTTTTAACCCGGTGGTGTAATGTGAGAAACTCGTGTGAGGGTGTGATAGAGTCACAGGCCATAGCGTGGTTTGCGCAAGGGTGCATATATGCAAGTGAGCTGTGGCAGAAGTTGCAAAGGAAAATGCCAACCACATTGGCAGAGATGATCTGAATTGCTGATTCATATGCTTTGGGTGACCCGACTCAACCCAGACTCGTGTCAAACGAGTCAAATGAGGAATATTACCAGAGAGATGAGCCAGATCATCCCGGAGGAATGATTACAGAGGAAAAAGAAGAGATGACAGGCCGGATCACCGGTACAGTTCGCAACAAGTTGCACCTGTGAACCAAGATCAGCTCGGAGCAGGAGGCAATCAACGTCAGAAAACTGGAGGGGGACAATGGACACCAAGAAAAATTGGACGCCAGAGCAGAAGAAACAGTGGCAAGAAAAGAAGGACCATCCGAGGTACACTTATGAGTCGATGTTGGATTAGCCGCGTAAATTTCACACGCCAAATCCGAGTAACCCAGCGGGTCATACGACGAGGCAATGTGAGTGGATGCGTAAAATAGAACAAGCTAGTTCGGGGAATGCTCAGGCACCCCGAAATGATCAACCTCGGCGCGAGTTACCCCGACAGCAATTGCTCTCCGGAGCGAACACGCAACAGCTAATGTTGCCTCCCCCTCTGCCGAGGTATGATAACCATGAGAGAAGGGATGCAGTGCATCAGGTAGAAAACCAGCATCAGCCGGATCAGAGGTACCCCGGAAATGAGGGGAGAATGAGTACAGAGAGCATCATCAGAGTTACTGTGTGTTTACCACCGAGGAAACAGACAGAAAGAGCTTGCAGCACCGACATATGGAGGTGAATGCGGTGATGCCAGCAGTGACGAGGTATATGCCTTGGTCGGACCAAGAAATCACCTGGAGCATTAAAGATCATCCCAAGCTTGTGCCAAGTCCTGGTTCGTATGCGTTAGTGCTGGATCCGACATTCATTGGGCCTAACATCAATGTAAGGTTCTCCAAGGTACTGATTGACAATGGCAGCAGCATTAACATCATGTATGCGGATACAATGCGCAAGTTGGGTATCTCGGATAACATGATCCAGGCTACATGGACAACTTTCCATGGTATTGTGCCCGTCATTTCTTGTGAGCCCATAGGCAAGGTCCGGGTTGACGTATTGTTTGGCACGAGAGATAACTGCCGAACTGAGAATTTGGAGTTTGAAGTGGTGAACTTGGAAAGTGTGTATCACGCGTTACTCGGAAGACCAGCACTGAACAAGTTCATGGCAAGTTATCACATCAGTTACTTAAAGATGAAGTTGCCCGGGCCAAACAGAGTGATTACTATTGCTGGAGATTTCCGACGTTCCATTGAGTGTGCGTCGGCCGGGTCTAATCTAGCCGAGTCACTCGTGATCGTGCAAGAGAAAAGAAAAATTCAAGAGGTGGCGGCATTGGCTCAGTCTGCGCGGCAGTATATGCCGGCGCTGAGTAACCCGCATGGGAGTGTCTCATTCCAAGCCACGAACGGTACCAAGAAGGTGCATGTTGATGATATGTTCCCAGAGCGCACCGTAACAATTGGTGTCGGGTTAAATGACAAATAGGAAAGCGAGCTCGTCAACTTCCTCCGTGAGAATTGGGACATTTTTTCTTGGTCCACACAGGACTTGCAAGGTGTTCCGAGGGAGTTGGTCGAGCACTCTTTGAATGTGAGACCCGAAGCAAAGCCGGTGAAGCAACCTCTCCGCCGCTTCGCCGAAGATAGGAGGAAAGTCATCGGAGATGAAATAGCTCGATTGTTGGCTGTAGGATTTATCATGGAAGTTCTTTATCCGGATTGGTTATCTAATCCGGTGCTGGTGGAGAAGAAGAAGGATGATCCGAATGTGGCAGTGGTTTGGCGTATGTGTATCGATCACACGAACCTGAAAAAGGCGTGTCCGAAAGATCCATTTCTACTGCCTAGGATAGATCAGGTCATAGACTCAACTGCTGGATGTGAACTGTTGTCATTCATTGATGCATATTCTGGTTTCCACCAGATACCTTTGAATCAGGATGATCAAATAAAAACTGCGTTTATCACCCCGTATGGGGCTTATTGCTATCGCACCATGTCGTTTGGTTTACGTAATGCAGGAGCAACGTACCAAAGATGTATGCAGAAATGTTTGCATGACCAAATAGGTCAAAATGTCCAAGTGTATGTGGACGATGTGGTTATCAAGACCAAGGAAAGAAAAACACTCCTTGACGATATCAGGCAGACGTTCGCGAACTTAAGAAGGTTCCGGATGAAGCTTAACCCAGAAAAATGTACCTTAAGTGTCCTGCCTGGAAAATTACTCGGATTTCTTGTTTCCAGCCGAGGTATCGAAGTTAATCCAACTAAAATCCAGGCCATTGAGCGAATGGAACTGCCGAAGTGTCTTAACAATGTCCAGAAGTTCACTGGTTGCCTGGCATCGTTAAGTTGGTTTGTATGTCGGTTGGGAGAAAAGGCATTGCCTCTCTATCAACTCATGAAAAAGTCGGATAAGTTCGTTTGGACGCCGCAGGCCAATGAAGCCTTTGCTCACTTAAAGAAGATGTTAGCCACTGCACCAGTGTTAGCCTCTCCACTATCAAAGGAGCCAATGTTGCTCTATATAGCCGCAACCAACCGAGTTATAAGTGCAGTAATTGTGGTAGAGCGCGACGAAGAGGGTAAGTCAGTGCAAAGGCCTGTATATTATCTGAGCGAGGTGTTGTCTGCCTCAAAGCAGAACTACCCACACTATCAGAAAGTGGCATATGGTGTGTATATGGCAGCTAAGAAGTTGAAGCATTACTTTGAGGAGCATCCCATCAAGGTAATATGTGAGGCTCCCATATCCGAGGTAATGAGTAACAAAGATGCAAGTGGTAGAATTGCAAAATGGGCAATTGAACTAGCTCCCTATGCACCACAATACGAAAGAAGAGAAGCAATCAAGTCTCAGGCTGTGGCCGACTTTTTTGTGGACTGGGCCGAGATACAATACGAACCACCGCTACCAGATCCGAATTACTGGAGGATGCACTTTGACGGGTCTAAAACAAAAACCGGGCTAGGCGCCGGAATCGTACTTACCTCGCCAAAGAAGGACCAGCTGAAATATGTGCTGCAGATCCATTTCACGGCATCAAACAATGTCGCTGAGTATGAAGCACTTGTGCATGGGCTCAAAGTGGCAAAAGAAATTGGGATACGTCGCATTCTATGCTTTGGCGACTTAGATTTGGTAATGCAGCAAGTGTCGGGACTGTGGGACGCCCTTGATCCAAACATGGCGCTGTACAGATTTCATGTGCAGAAGATATCTGGTTACTTTGAGGGAAGTGAATTTCACCATGTACCCCGGGTAGAAAATGAAGCTGCCGATGTATTGTCGAAGCTCGGATCAACCCGACAAGCCATTCCACCGGGGGTAGCATTGGAACACCTCAGAAAACCGTCTATCAGGCCGTCGCCAGAAACCGACTCAATTTACGTCCCAGAGGATGCAGAATCCGGAGCCGTGCGCATGGACATTGACACAGGAGGTGGTTCGCGAAACCCGGGGACTGCTTCGCAAGACCCGGGGACTGCTCAACATGATCCGGTTGAAGTTATGCCGGTGGATCAGATGGAAATTGATGAGGACATGTTCCCTGTGCGAGCCATACCAGCTTGGGCACTACCTATATTTCAATTCCTGAAAGACGGAACATTACCCATTGAGGAAGTGTTATCCAGGCAAACTCAGAGGAGAGCAAAGGCATACACAATCATCAATTCCGAGCTATACAAAAGGAGTGTAACCAACGTCCTTCAGCGATGCGTTGACCCGGAAGAAGGGCTTGACATCCTCCGAGATATACATCAAGGGGAGTGCGGGCATCACGCCTCGTCCCGAGCCTTGGTGGCAAAGGCTTTCCGGCATGGATTCTACTGGCCAAGTGCCTTAGAACAAGTAGAAGATCTGGTGAGAAAATGCAATGGTTGTCAGAGGTATGCTACCAAGGCACATATGCCAATGTCGGAGCTCAAGACCATACAAATCACCTGGCCATTTGCCGTGTGGTGTTTGGACATGGTGGGCCCATTTAAACCAGCAAGCAGAAATATGACTCACATTTTGGTCATGGTGGACAAATTTACAAAGTGGATCGAGGTGAAGCCAATACGAAAATGTGATGGAGCTACGGCCGTGACGTTTCTCAAAGACATCATCTTGAGATACGGTTATCCTCACAGTATCATAACTGATAATGGCACAAACTTTGCGGAAGGAGCATTTGCGTGTTTCTGCCGGGATAAGAAGATCTGGTTGGACATTGCCTCTGTAGCCCACCCCGCTTCGAACGGACAAGTGGAAAGATCCAACGGATTGGTATTATCCGGGATAAAACCCCGGCTCATTGAGCCGCTGCAAAGATCAGCAGGGTGCTGGATAGAAGAACTACCAGCGGTACTATGGAGTTTAAGAACGACTCCGAATCAATCAACGGGCTATACGCCATTTTTCTGGTATATGGTGCAGAAGCTGTATTACCAGCCGACATAAAGTATGATTTGCCTAGGGTCACCCAATACACAGAAGCCGAAGTGCAAGAAGCCCGGCAAAATGATGTTGATCTGCTGGAAGAAGCAAGAGAATTGGCATTGTCTATATCCGCCATATACCAACAAAATCTCCGACGCTATCATAGCCAGAAAGTAAGCCCCCTAGTTTTCCGGGAAGGCGATCTGGTGCTCCGGTTGGTACAACGTACTGCTGGCATGCATAAATTATCTCCTCCATGGGAAGGGCCATCCATTGTGAGCAGATCATTGCACAATGATTCTTATTATCTTATAGATGCAAAGCCACAGGAAAAGAACAAGGTGGACAGGTCCAGCGAGGAATCTAAGCGTCCATGGAATGTAGCTCTACTCCGTCCTTTCTACACTTAGTAGAGAAGTATATGTATCCGAGTCTTCTCATATGTCGGTATGTATGCCGGCAAAGAGCTTATCAATGAGATGTTGGCACCTGGAGCAGTAACTTGGGGACTGCCTTAATAATATTTGTTGTCTTTTGTTGTTTGTATGTCAGCTGGAGTAAGTTGTTCTACTTAACTCGGACTAGTAGTGTGTGAGCACCAAAAACCCAACTCTTCGACTTGCTGCTGTCCAACAAGAATTGGCTTCATGGCAAGCAAGAGAACAAGTTTGGAATTGCGTAGCACATGAAAAACGACTAAGGAAAAGAACTTAATCGAGCCGACGTTTGCTCTTCGAACTAACCTTGTATGTTTTTAGTTTATTATGCTGATTTATTTTGAGCTAAGCCTAAAAGTTTCCTAGTATTGTTAAGAACATTTTGAAGCTCAGATTCGTAAGTCGTAAAACTGAATCAAGGTAGACACGAGCTGAGCCAAAAGATTGGACGAACAAGAAAAGGAAACTCGGGGACTACGCCCAAGTTAATCCGGCATAAAAGCTTAGTAGCAAAATATCACATGTGTACTGGATACAATTCCACCCGGCATACCAGGGATCTGATAAACTTTAAAGTTTTTTTTTCACTTAAGGAGCAGCAGGAGGAGGAAGTTCGGCATCATCTTCGCTGTCTTCAATGTCTGAGGCATCGCCCTCTTCGTCCTCATCCGACCCATCTTCAACGTTCTCAGCGTTTTCGTCACCGGCGGCTTCCAGGAAGCTCGGTCCCTCAGTCCATTCGTGAATGGGAGCATATTCGATGAGGCTGTGGGCGCAAGCCTTGCACCGAGCTACCCACTCTGGGTCACTGGTCCATTTGGGTCCGGTGCGCATGTGCGTTAAGAGATTGAGGTCGATCTTCTCGTACCACGTGAGTACGTAGTGGAGAACGGTCTCAGCTGCGGCACGTCCAGCGGATTCCCTCCAAAGGTCGAGCTGGGTCTCGCACTCCATCAATTCTTCAACAAGAAGTGTGGTTCCCTCCGGAGTGTCTTCTGCAGGCCAAAACGTGTTGAAGACTCGGACTGCAGCGTTAAGGATATCCTTGCCATAGTTCTTGATGATTTCCACGCGAGATGACAGGCTGACCAGCAGGTCCTCCATATCATAGGGAATCTCTTTTGCGTCAGGACCAACGGGAGTACCCCTCTCTCGGCGGAAATCAGCAGCAGCAGCGCTCACAATGGCAGTGCCTTCTGGAAATTGGCCTAAAAACGAGATAAGAGAAACAGATAAAGAAAAGATATCTGAAGTAACCTGGAGAAATATGCCGGATAAGGGAAAGGAACTCACGTGAAATATGGCTGAGGACCCGAGTTAATTCCCTGGTACAGTCATTACGTCTTTTGCGAAGCTGCACAAGTTCAGCATTCACCGACTCAAGCTTGACGTCGGACTCCTGGAGAAGTTCTCGGTCCTTGGCAATTTGGAGGTTGAGGCATTCGCGCTCCTCGGTATAGTCTTGGCCAGCCTTTTGGAGCTCGGATTGATGCTGTGCCTTCAATTTTTTCATCTCGGCTTTAAGCTTGGCGATCTCATCATCCTTGCTCCGGAGGAGGGCAAGCTCATCGTCCTTCTTTTTAAGCTCGGCCTGATGCTGCCCTGCTTATTCGAGAAAATGCAGCATCATATCAGGCACGGGCACACTATCTTCCAGCGATACTGAAATAGTTTGTCAACCCGGCAAAGCTGGGATATGAAGGTTTGTCGAGCCAAGGAGGAAAGAGGATGAAAAGCATAAGCAAGGTTGAGTAGATGTAACTTACCCTTGATCTGATCCAAATTCTTCCTCATAAGCTTATTCTCAGCCTCCACCCCAGCTGCGAAAACCGAATGAGGGATTAGTTCGGTAGAAGAAGATGAAAGGAAACGGAGAAGTGTCAAGGAAGAAACCTACCCCGTTTCTCGTGTTCAGCGAGGAGTGCGTTATGTTTAGCGTGCAGCATCTTATGAGTGTCCAGGAGACGCTGAAACTCAGCGCTCCAGCGGTTGGTGGTCACCTTAAAAGAATACAAAGATACAGCTTAGCTTTGTGCATATTCGAAGTTATCAAAATCGCGGCCAAGTGGAACTTAACCCGGCTCTAGGTGTATGCATATTCGAAGTTATCAAAATCCAGGCCAAGTGGAACTCAACCCGGCTCTAGGTGTGTGCATATTCGAAGTTATCAGAATCTGGGCCAAGTGGAACTTACCCGGCTCTAAGTGTGTGCATATTCGAAGTTATCAAAATCCGGGCCAAGTGGAACTTAACCCGGCTCTAGGTGTGTGCATATTCGAAGTTATCAAAATCCGAGCCAAGTGGAACTTAACCCGGCTTTAGGTGTGTGCATATTCAAAGTTATCACGGAGCTACGGTAGTTTTCTAAGGAGCATCCGGCCGAGTAACAAGTTACTCCCCCGGAGGCTCGGGGACTAATGGTTATGTCATCAATATCTACAACATGCTAAGGAAGTAACGTACCTCCATCATCCGACCCGCGAGGTTGATTGCCTTAGCGGTTGTGTTCATTTGAGCAGAAAAATTCAGCGGGGCTGAACTTCTTCGGAAGATCGTTGTTGTCGACGAACTCTGCCTTGTTCCAATTCATGACGAATTCGATCAGGCTCGGAGGGTATTGCTCGCCGGTGGGCATATGGGGCGCCACCAAGCCCTTCGCATGCGCCTCCTTCCTCTCAACCAGGGCAAGGGCCGGGCTGGTGTGCAAAACCATCTGTTGCGCATCAGCTGGCTCGGCAGGGGCGTCCTTCGGTGCTGGAGGCTTCTTGGGAAGCATGGATGCGAGAGTCCGCTGTCCAGCCTTGACGAACGCTGTCCTGGTGGCGTCAGGGGCCTTTTTGCCCTTGGGCTGCTGGGAGGAGGAAGTACTCGAAGCAGATATTCCCTTGGGAGCTGTTTGGGTACTTTCTCGCCGAGACTGAGAAGTCTTAGACGAGGTGGAGGAGCTTGGCGCTGGTGCTCTTGCTGCTGGGCTTGGTGCTGCTGCTGGCGATCTTGCTGCTGGAGTTGGTGCTGGTGCCGGAGTTGGTGCCGGAGTTGGTGCTGGTGCTGAGGTAGTCTTGGTAGTAGCTGGTTGTGGAGGAGCCGAAGTTGTGGATGCCACCGCCTCGGCTAGGCCAGTCTCCCCGCTTCAAGGTTGCCCCCCTCTTGACGAGGTGGAGCAGAACCCGGAGCAGCCGCAGAACCCTCTGGAATAGGGCTCAGCGGGCGTGGCTCGTCGCCACGAGGGGGAGAAGGGCTAGGTCGGAGCAGCGAAGCAATGCCAGACCCACTCTGGGGGACCTCCACCGCGGCCCTGCCGAATCAAACAATGTCGGATGAGAAACTAAGACAATACAAGAACAAGTAAGGGGCTGAGGGAAAAGAGGCTTACGCATCCGAGGTCAGGGGATCCTTAGGCTTCTGAGCCCTTCGTGCCGGGGCCTTGGTTGCAGGCTTGGAGGCAGTTTTTTCCCCAGACTTCTTTCGCCTTTTGGTAGGCTGAGAAGGTCCGGAGGATGAGGTTGATGCAGCTCCCCACTTCTTCTTCGGTGCAACCAGAACAATCACCCACAGCAAGGGGAGGGTCCTCATGAATGTGCCTACCGGGGTTAGCTGATGCCGGAAAAGCATAAGAATGGGGGACATCGTCAAGAGCTTCCATCACCTCGACATCCGAGTCATCTTCATCATCGGGCCAATCTCTAATGGAAGAGGGTTTACCGGTGGGTCGCTTTGTAGCGTCGGTCATTGGAAGGAACATCTCCTGATCCGGCTCTTCCTCGTCTGAGGTCTCCCGGTCAGGCGCCCACTTAAGGGTGGGGTCGGTGCCATCTTCGAGGGTTTGCTTAAGGGATAGCTAAGGAAAAGAACAGACAATAGAGTTAAAAATACAACGGCAACCGACATAAGGTTTAATTCTAAGAGAGTTTGCGGCACAAAATTTTCCACAGGAGGAAGCCTATCACGGCAAAAGTGCTCAATTCCCCACGTCCACTCAGAGGAGAAGTCCTTGTGGGTGGTGATGAGAGCCTTGACCCAGCGATAGATCTCCGTGTTGGTCAACTCGAAGGACGAGGTCCGGTTGGGGTCGCGGCCCCAGCTCATGTGACACACTTTGTGAGTGCACTTCTGGAGCGGAGAGATCTGGTTGCGGACGAACGTGATCATGGCGTCCTTGTTATGCAACCCGACGTTCTTCAGTTCCGCGAACCTTTTATTGACCTGGTTGGCCAAGGCCGTGGGCTTCTTGGGGACAACGTCCCACAACTCCGGGTTAGGAGGACCCGGACCATAGGGGAGCAGCCGGATCAAGTCTTCGGTGCCGTTGTTCCAGACATAAAAGAAAGTACGGACCCATCCCTTGCAGGACTCCAGCCCGGTGACTCGGGGGAAGACGGATAGCCTCCGGGGAGAGATGGACGTAGCCCCGAACTACGTAAGCTGCTTGTCCTCTGGGTCAAGCTGAATGTTCGGAATGACCTTGCGATGGAGGCCAAAGAACCGGATCCATAGCTCCTTCGTGGGCCATAATCCGGCATAGCCTTCGATCGTGGAGGCGAAAGTAGAGAGGGGTGATTGCGTTGGTAGGAAGGTGGTGCGACTAGAGTTCGTAGGTGCTCAACCAGTCGTGGAAAAAATCGCTGACCGGCAAACCAAAACCCCGCTGGAAATGTGACAAGAACACCACATACTCACCCGGATTGGGTGAGGGGGCGAGTTCGGTGGAGGCGAGACGCGCGGTGACTCCGACGGGGATGCGCCCGGTGTGGTAGAGCCAGTCCAGGTCATCCTGGCAGACCCAGGATCCAGCCCACGCACCACGGTCCGCCACGGCAGCGTCTTCCTCCATATCTTGCTCGGCGACGGCGAGCTCCTCCTCTATCATCTCGAGTTCGCTGCCCTCGCTGGCGCTAGCGGCAATGGGGGGCAGCAACCTAGACTGACATCGACCCGTGGTGGAGGAGGTGCCGCAGTAGCGGCGGCGACGCAGAGACGCGTGGAAGCAGTGCGGCGGCGGCGCTGTCGCGGGAGAAGACGAAGAAGAAGAACTGGGAGCAGAGGGGCACGGAAGGAGAAAAAGACCTAAGGGGCGCACCCCTCCCCTATTTAACCACTCCCTCATGGGGGAAGTGGGATCATGTTTTGCGGTTACGCCACACGGTGTGGCCGTGTACACACCGGATTGGCCAATCAGAATCAGGCCACACAGAAGATCACAGGGCGCAGCGGATCCCATGACGTGACGCATTGATGCGGTTAACAAGGAGGCAGGCATGACGTGACACGCGCACAGTAACTCCTGACAATCACTGCGACGGTTACTGTGTCTGGCCCTTAAAATGTGGCGATGTGATGATTAGCCTCCACGTGGGGAAGCGTACGAGAGAAGGAAGAACAAGCCGGATAAAAATGTGGTAACCCAGCCAGCAAGGGAAAACTTGGAATGTGCCCAGGGAAAGTAAATCCATAAAATCCGAGGTAAGGAGGTAACTCGGAAATAAGATCCTAAGGTCAGTGAAATAGAACCTGATGTGGCCTTAGCAGCCAAGCCAGCTAAGACCGAACCAGCTTCGGGGACTAATGTTGGGGGGATACCCCCGGGTAGGGTCACGCCGGGGTATAAAAGCCGAGTTAGCCGAGGTTCGGCAAGGCCAAAGAGGATGTTGGCCGGGCCACCTCAAGGCAGGCCGAATCACGGAGTAACCCGGACAAGGGGCCGTCCACCTAACTAGGTCACAACCGACTTAAGCCAGAAGTCGGAACGATGTGTCTAAACTTTCATACAGGAACGGGTGTGGCCGGATCAACTACGATCCAGGTCATGTCAGGCTTCTAGGAGAAGGAAGGAATCTCGCTGTTCAAAAGTAGCCCCGGTACGCACGGCATGAGCGAAGCGGACAGAGGGAGGACCAGCGAGGCGTGGCCGGCAAAGGTGACGAAGCCAATGTCGGGTGACGCAGGCGCCGCAGAGGCTCACGTAGCCTCTACATGGATGACGCGGGGGAAAAGTAACCCGGTCGGTTTACTATCTTGGGAGGAGGCATATTCCCTGAAATATGCCTCCACGTATGCCCTAAGTGGAGACCTAGCCACCCCTATATAAGGAGGGCTAGGGTCTCTGTAGAGAGGTTAGGTTCTACGGGTTGGTCTTGTACGGGTTAGCTAGTGGTGAGAGTAAGAGAGTACCTTCTTCCTCCTCTCCCCAAGACAGCTCTATGAACACTTGTGAACCTTGGAAGTGAATCAAATATAACTTCAATGTGAGGAATCACCTCACTATCCCTCCCTGGATTCCCCTAGTGCATATTAGTCCCCATTATTAGCCTATCCATGGCATCTGCCGTGACACCAGCACGATAATGATTAAGTGACCCATTGCTTGTAAAATGATTCTTAGGTGAAATAAACATCATATAGATCATTCCCAAACAAATCCCAAAGAAAAAAATCAAAACAAATAAAAGAAGAGAATGGTCATTTGTGCCATTTTAATCAGCATGCCTACTTTGGCTAATCCTAGAACTCAAAACCTAACAGAAACAAATGTGGATCTTTGCACCCCTTGCTAGTACACATAATGATGTACCAAGGCCCACTTTGTGATCTGTCAAAAACATTCAAACACTAAATTAAATTGGCAATTGAAAATTGAATCTAGTGTAGGCATGAAGATCACCCATTTCAAAAACCACTCAAATGAGCTCCAATTTCAAAACCCAAGCACCCACAGAGTCTCAAGCTTATTCCTAGCACACCCACCAAAAATCTTGTCAAAATTCAAAAGTTTATCTCTTGCGGCCATTTCCACAAACACTTGGCAGGCATAATCAAACACTAAACCATAGCTCACTGTTTACAATAGGGTTTTGCCCCAAATGATCTCCATTTAAACCCTTTGTCCCCTCTTGATCTAACCAGGCCCTTAGCACCCATCCCCTACCTCCCTAGTAGCATTGCCATGCCAACCCGAGCCCATGCCGCCAGCCAAACCTTGCAACCACCCCAGCAGACCACCTCCCTCTCGCTCGCCATGTCTACGGGCTAGCCAGGACCTCACCGCCACCCTCTGTCCCCTCCCCGAGCCAGGCCAAGCCATGGACCACCGAGGAACCACCGCGCCCAGTGCGTCTGCACCATGCCGAGCACGCGCCAGAGCGCCGCGCCCGACGCCCGTGTACATGCCGCCCCTCGACCGCAGCCCGCGTCCACCGCTCCACCACGACCCAGGAGCATGCCAGACATGCGCGTTCGCCGCCCAACGCACCACAGCCACCGCTCGCCGTGGAGACCGCCGCCTCTGCCGCTCAGAGCGCGCGCACCGCCCGACCATTTCCACCGTCCCTAGTCCCGCATTTAACCTGTAGAGCACCGCTAGGAGACTAGCCACCGTCCCCTACCTCGAGCCACGCTGCTAGCACGCTGTGCAGCCCTCGTCGGAGCCGCCCGTCCATGCCTCTCGGTCATGTTGTCGTACTATAAATAGAGGCCACCCCTAGCCCCATTCGGCACACCATTTACCTCCCCTCCTCACTGACCGTTCCCCACCTCCAGCCGGAGCAGCGCAAGCACTTGCTCGTTGGAATTTGGCCGGAGTAGCCCGCAGCAGAGGAGGGAAGGGCGACGTCGATTTCGTCCACCCCTAGAGCTGCCTCGACCGCCCATGACCTCGTTGTCATCTACCAGTCTGTTTGCCCGTCTCGCCATCGTTTCTGGAGCCCTGGTACGCCCCCTATGCACCCCCACCGAGCCGCTAGGTTTCGACCTCGCCGGCGACCTGTTCGTCGTCGACGACGAGCCCCAGCCGTTGATCCCCGTTCTAATCTAACGGCCCACATCTGCCCGTACCGCTTCGCGCGTTATGAGCCTTTGACTGGTGGATCCCCCTGTCAGCTGAGCCCCACGTCGCGGAGTGTCACTGGGCTGGCCCATTAGGTTTCCCGCGCGACCCATTTAGTTTGAATTAGGATTTTCCTATTTAGTTTAAACCTAGTTATGTCCCCTAGTTTGAAAATCAATTCCGAGAGATTTACAAATCCAAATGGAGTGATTCCCATTTTGTTAGAAAGCTGCTGAAAAGATCTACCCAAGCCCGTTGGATTTAATTCAATTAGAGTTAGAGATCTCTCCTAGTAAAAATAATAAGACAGAAGCATTTGCACCTTTCAACATTTTTATAAAATCAACCATGTTAGCTTTTGAGTTGATTCCAACTCTCAAAAATCACATTTCACCATACCTATCTAAATATGTAATAATATTAAGGTTTACATGCAGTGACTTTGGACTAGTACCAAAATAATGCTATATAGGCATTTCTAGTCACTTTAAATCATTAAATAATGAACTTAAACCAAAGTAATTATGATCCAACCTTTAAATTACATTCCCACATGTTAGAATATATGGTGATGACATGTGTCCACATGATCCCATATTTTAAGTGGTGAATACTAAATCTTAGTTAATTTTTCAATGAGTAGAAATTACTTTTCTAAAATAAAAAGGATGAAACTATTGAATAAAGCTTGTGATGCTTGTGATGATAATAGATCTTAAAATGTGTGCCCTATAGTGCTAATTAGACTATTTAAGTATTGTTTGGTGATTGTGTACTCCGTATGTATTTATAGACGATAGTATCGACAAAGCTTTGGAGGAGGAGTTCTACCAAGAAGAAGAAGAAAACTTCAACCACTGCACTGCACAAGGCAAGCCACCATTAACAATGCAAGATAACCCTTGCACGCTAGATAATCTAAGCACATGCATTAGGCATGCTTTGGTTATACCACTTTGACTATCATTTACCCCAAGTATTATTTTTTCCAAGCTTTACTTCCTTTACTTTACACAAGGTCCTTTACTTGTTTTAAAGGTAGCATAAAGAGTATAAAACTTGACCTAGTTAGATAACTTTAGATGTCATTCTATGGCATGAGATTGATCCCATCATTTCCACCTTAGTGAACACTCTTAACTTAGTAGTTTAGAGTAGATAAAAACTTGAGTCACTCTAGATGGGATTACTTGGTGAAAATGAATTATGAAAACGTTGGAATGATGAGTCATTCTATTGAGATGTTTTGACATGTGTTGAGAAACACAAATGGTGTATGATGATGAAAATGTTGAGGCATGAGCCTGAACCCTTTTATAAAACTGATGGTTGGATTCGGATGCGATACCATTCCAAATTTACCGTACAACCACATTACCTGATTGGGTAAGGCTTAGCCGGAAGTTTATATGCATTAGTATTAGTTCCCTCGTGAGAGAGGTTTGAGTTGAGGCTACCTCTCAATGTTGTCCACCTATGTAGTGCCCAAGATGACAGATGGTCATGGTTGGGAGGCCATACTTATAGGAGAGGTGCTTATACTAGGGTGTGTAAAGGAAAGGTTATGTTTGATTATCTGCATACTAAGTATGATGATTCAGGGTTATCCCTGACAGATGTATCGAATCTTGTGGTGAAAGTGTACCACCTCTGCAGAGTGTCAAACTATTCGAATAGCCGCATCCGCGGTTATGGACAATTGGAATGGCCATACTGTTTCGTTGTCAGATGTTTTCAAAATGACTTATGAAATGATGAATCTTGACTTGACCACAACAGGGTTTTGTTTATGACACTAGCTTCCCAACTTAAGTGATTCTAGAACTTTATTTTATCTTTCTTTGCTTTTGAACTCAGCTTAGGTTTCAAACTTAACTTTATAGTTAAACTTAGAGTTAGCACTTTAACTTAGAACTACTACTTGTTAGTGTAGTTTGCGAGTACTTAAAGAGTACTCATGGCTTTTGTCCCTAGCTATTCTCATGGCCAGACTATGAAGGAGACTACCAAGATGATGGCCAGCAGGACGGCTATGATAACTAGGACTATCTACCTTCGTCGGCATTGCTTGTGCCCTTGAAGATGGACCCCACCGCTACGCTTATCTTTTATTCCGCTGTTTGTTGTATTAAGACTGGATCATGAGATCCTTTATTTGTGTAAGACCTTATGTATGGTTTGTAATGGATGATGTACTGTGATATCCAATCTGTTATGTCTCGCAAAAATGGTAATCCTGGGATTGCGAGGTATGGCATAACAAGCATCTGGGATTAAAAATCCGGGTGTTGACAGCATTCCACAGGCTCTCAAGGTGGAGAAATCAACACGTGTCTCACCTAGTACCGGTTGTAACTCACCTAGGTTGAGACCTAGGGCAGTGGCAAGTGAAGTGATGACGCGTCCTCCTATGATTGGACCTTGGCTTTGGTTTTGGTTCTCCAGGTAGCTCACAAGGATGGCGCCCAAGTTGAGTGACAAGCTGCAGTAAATGTAAGCAGCCTTTGCAAGGACTAGAATGTCCTCCTCGTTGAGGCTCGTGAACTCATTACGTGCCTACAAGGTGTTAGCAATAACATAGAACAAATAGAAAATTGCAGGATGTTGAATATTCTTCCCCTTGTTCAGTCTACTAGTGAAACTCATTCCATTATAGTATTGATCGGGGAAGGGTTTAAGCCAATAAAGGATGCGCGTAGAGCATGAATATCATTGTTTGGAAAATTAAAATATGCGCACCATTCATCTAATGTTAAAGTGTAATTATTGTTCATCAGACGGAAATAAATTGTATCCTCTCCTTGCCATTGTTTGACGGTGCTTTGCAATGAACTAAAGGATTCAATGGTTAAGAGGTGATAGGTAGGTGCATCATTGTACACAAAGTTTTGCAGGCCAGCTCTATTGCAAAGTAAATTGAAGTCATCAGCAAAACCGAGTTGGTTCAGTATGATGGGGCAAGCCCACTTGGTGGCCTTCACTTCACGGTTCTTGACCTGTTGAAGCGATCACGATGGGCCTCATTGTTGAACCGTATCCCCATGTGTTCTCGAGCGACAGACTGAGAAGCGCTAGCGGTGGCACGAGCACGAGTTTGGCTCCTTATGTTCATCATCTAAAACATTGAAGAAAGGCAAAAATAAAACTTTTTGATCCAACAATAGTAAGTGCATCATATTCCTCATCATAGCACACTAAAGAATTCTCCTCAAAATATTAATCTAAGGAAGAAAATCATGACAATTGGTTCATAGTAGGTCTCACCCTAGATTGATAATAACAATAGATCGAAGATGAATTTGCCAAAAGTAATTGGAGGATCAGAGGAGAAACATACCGTAGATCACTCGTGTGCGAGGAAATCAAACGAAATTGAGCAGAGATGAAGATCCCTTGAGGTTTTGAGAGAGTTTGGAGGTAGAAGAAAGAAAAAGGATTGAAATTTTGGAGTTGGGAGTAACTTCTAGTGCGATTTTGTGGTCGGACGCAACTATACGGGCGCAGCTATACGGTTGGAACAATGTGTTCCGGTCGTATAGTTGACCTTTTGTCAAAATTCTAGGTTTTCCTCCTGGTGGCGCAGCTATATGGATGCTGCTATACGTGCGGAACAAAATGTTCCGTCCGTATAGTTAGTCGTTAAACTTTCTGTCCCTACGAAGAAAATTTGCAAAGGCATAGATATCTATATGGCCGGAACTATACGGCCAGAATTTTTTATTCCCGCCGTATAGTTGGTCGTTAAACTCTCAGTACATATTGCAGAATAATTTACCATAGCAAAGATAACTATACGACTGGAGCTATACGGCCATAATTTTTATACCTGTCGTATAGCTGGTCGTTAGACTCTCTGTACGGATCAAAAAAAATCCGTTTCTTCGTAGACTATTTATTTTCCTGTAACTTAGTGATATACCTTGTTTTTGACAGAAAATTGACAGCAAATATTGTCGACCAACAATAGCATGAATATACCAGAATTTTAAGTACTACCAAATTTCCTCTCCTCGAATGGAGTTTTATAGCACTCTTTATTAAACAAAAACTTAAACTAAAACTAAAAACTTAACTCAAACCTTTATTCCACATGGGTTTCCTCCCATGGAGTGCTCTTTTATGGTCAATAGCTTGACCTTAATGATACTCACTTGAGCCAGATGAGTGGAACACCCACTCCAAAGTAATTGGCCTTGAAAGTGATGGCCTCCTTTTTGTCATGCTTGACTTTTTCTTCCTAGGGAAATGAATAACAAAAGGATCCCACGAAGGCAATTACAGCTTCACGTTCCCTTCATGCAGATTAGTCAAAGCCTTAATAGTTCTTAAGAAAGGATGGCCTAATATAATAGGAGTAGTAGCATCTTCAGGCATGTCAACTATAAAGAAATCAATAAGAGCGGGACAACCTTTAATGTATATTAAAGTATTCTCCTTGATTCCTATAGCTTGTTTGTAGGTAGAATCTACTAAATGCAATTTTAACTCAGTAATTTCAAAGGAGCCAAGATTTAACTTGTTGAAAAGATTCTTTGGAATTGTTGAGACGCTTGCACTTAGATCACATGGTGTAGCTATCTCATTGGTTCCAATTTTAATCTTAATAGTGGGCTCAAATATGTCATCTAGTTTAACAGGTAATTTTTCAGCAATTTGTTTGTATTCTTCTTCAAGCTCGCGTACCTTTATTGCTACTTGATTGACAAAATGTTGGTACATAGCTTCATCACTACCTTCACCTACCGGAATCTTGACGTTGATCCTTTTTACGAGATCTTCAACGGTGTAGCTTGGTGAAGGAGCATTACTATAATCAAGTTCTTTAGGCTCCTCCCTTTGGATCCTCATCATTTTGAGTTCCTCAACAGGATTGGGCTCAGCTTTACATGCAAACTTAGCTAGAATGAGAGTTTGACTCTCGTTTATTTTACCTAGCTGTGCCTCAACGATCCTTGTTCTTTCTTGAAGGGCCTTTAAATCATTTCTCAAACTAACGGCTTGGTTAGATATTTTACCAAGCATAGCATCATGGTTCTCCGTAATTTTAACTAGAATATTATTTTGTTTGTTTTGTGAGTCTATGAAAGACTTCAGCATTTCTTGGAAACTACCATTACTATTTCCCATATTATTATTAGAATTTCCTGCAGGACTAGCATAGTGTTTCTAAAAGTTAGGATTGTAACTCTTCTTCCAAGCAGGATTATAATCGTTACGAGCTACGAAGTCTATTTCTTCAATATTTGTTTTGGGGGTGGCTCTTACCAGAGTGTCATTACCTTTTATGGCTAGTATGAGCTCATCCAACTTAGCATTGAGATCTTCGTTCTCTTGTGGTGAGACATAGTTCACCTTCTTAGTGTTTGATCTTTCCACATGCCATTGGGCATGGTTATCTTGCATATTGTCTAGCAGCTGCTTTGCTTCGGTAATATGTTTACCCATAAATGTCCTCCAGCTAGAGTATCAAGCATAGACTTAGATACAGGATTAAGAGCATTGTAAAATAAATGGAGGATTAACCAATCTTCCATCCCATGACTAGGACAGTTTCTTAGGCATTCTTTTCATCCTCTCCCATGTAAGTGCTAGTGGCTCATGCTCTTCCTGCCTAAAGCCAGTAATATTAGATCGAAGTTGCATAGTATTTGCAGGTGGGAAAATTTTAGTCATAAATAAAGAAGTACATCCCACCCATGATGTAATAGTATTTTTAGGCAAAGATAACAACCATTCTTTAGCTCTTCCTCTTAGAGAGAAAGGAAATAGACGCAATTTGACCGCATCAGGGTCAATGTCTTTTATATGCATCATATCACATATTTCAGTGAAAGTATTTAAGTGCATACATGCATCTTCAACAACAGAGCCTCCAAATTGATTCTATTGAACCAAACTTAAGTAATGGGGCTTAATTTAATAGTCATCAGCCGCAATTTGCTGGTTGAGTAATAGGAGTACGCAAATAATCATTATTGGGAGTATCAAACTCCCCAAGCTTCTTTTCAGCCATACTTCCTATGTTTTTGGGTTTTCTTAGATAAAGAATTATAACTGCAAAACAAGAATTTAAATACTGACTAATTTATTTGGTTTATCAAATAAATACTGAAAGCAAACTAACAAAATTATAAACAAGAATTAAAACTAGCAAGGTTCCTAATAACCGCACCAAGGTAGCTATTGCTTCCCCGGCAACGGCGCCAGAAAAAGGGTTGATACCTTTGATCCGGATTACGGATGTAGTATAGCTTCTTTTTCCCTAGTAGACCCAGGTTATCGATTCCTCGAGAAGCGAATGTATAGTGAAGTTACTTTAACGGACCTTCGGGAGTTTTAGAATTCCTTTTGTGTTTTCCTCGGACCAGTAGTTTGTGTCTTTTGGTTGTTGTCGATGATGGAGAGAGAGGGCCTAGGGCGTTCGGTTTCACCTGTAGCTGTGCAAAACATCTGATGGAAATAAAAGATAGAGATAAAGCATGTGTGTACTTGTTAGAGCAAGATAAATTATATGTGGGCAGTGCATCCATAATTGCTATTGCCTCCACAACCGCTTATAGCAATAACCTACTAGTCTCATCCATAGAAGAAAGAGAACTAATGATATGCATAGTGATGTCACCGTTAATCCCAAGCAAATCCCTCACATACAGCCATACTACTCCTTTTATCCCTGGGGTTCCCAACCTGCAGATCAGTCATCACTCATACTCCCTATACCTAGCTCAACCCTCGGGGTCTTGGGTACCTGACAAGTCCTTGGATTGAGGCAAGAGAGGATACAATAATCATCATGTCATACAAACTAATACACGACCCCATCTATGATAATTCACATGCACAATTGCTACATGGCTAGGCCGAAGACCTTAGCCCAAGGAGGATTACTCACACATAGAGATGAGATCAATAATCATAAACATTGTAATAAAAATCATGAGATTGATAGCAATAGTCTTACAATGTCGCCAATCGGAGAAGAGATCTACTATTACAAGTGGTGGAGTATGGCTATGGAGATGGAGAAGGGTTTGGATATCTGGAGGCAGCTGGTGATCTGTGGCAGGGACTTTCTTCGGGGTCTGGCCCTGTTTCTCATCGCCCGAGCTTCTTTATATAGGGGTCCCTTCATGAAAGTTGTTCTTTTTGACCTAACGGTGACGATGCCAACTATACGACCGGAGCTATACGGTCGGAATTTTTGCTCCGGTCGTATAGTTGGTCGTTATGGCGTCTGCCTTCATTGGACGGCTCCTGGTTTCTTCCGGTTGAAGGAAATATCATATCTTTGACTTTAATGTAGTGATTCCCTCCTTTAAACGACATTATCTACACAGGAAAAATATGAAAGAAAGGATTGCATACCCCTTTGAATATTAGCATTAGTGGCAGGGTTTAGAGAGATATTTCATTAAGAATATAACTAATATCCAGTTTAAATGTGGATGTTAGATGGCTATATTTCAGAGCCATTAGTTGTCACCGCCACTTTTGGGTCTAGAGGATGAGGAGGGCGCGGAGGCGGCCACGGACGCGGTTGTGGGTCATCAAGGGTCTAAGGTAGAGGAGACCAGCAACCTGGTAAAACCTACTCTTGGGCCGACATTGCCAACAATCCGTGTGTGCAACACTTAGATGCCAACGGGGGCTCGTCCCACACAAACGTCGAGTGTCGTTTCAATGATGACATCAAGAAATATGATTCCACTGGCTACAGGGCCAAGTGGAAGAAGGGAAAGAAGAATCCTGAAAAAGAAAAAGAGACCAACGAAGATTCCGACATGGAGGAAGCAGAGCTTTCAAATCCTAAGTCGGATGGAAAGAAGAACTTCCCAATGAAGAAAGACACTTATGTCACTTTTCTTGGGTCTCAACCAGCTAAGGTGAACAAAGTAGTTTTGCATGAGCTCAACACAACTGTTCCAGCTGTCCCTCAATTCTTGGACTAGTCGGAAGTAACAATCACCTTTGACTGTGCTGATCATCCGCCTAAGTTGCACATGCAAGGAAAATACGCCTTAGTCGTCAATCCACATATTGACGGCTAAGGTTTCTCCAAGACTCTGATGGACGGTGGCATCAATATCAACATTCTCTACATCGAAACATTGTGTTAGATGAGGATCTCGCAAACTCAGCTGAATCACAACTCTGTGATCTTTCATGGAGTTGTCCCAGGAAGACAAGCAAATTCCCTAGGAGAGATCACTTTGGATGTTACCTTTGGAACTCCAAAGAACTACCCGACGGAAGAACTTTCCTTAGAAGTGGTCCCATTCAAGAGCGCATACCACGCTATATTCAGACGGCCGGCTTATTGGGCTTTCATGGCTCGTCCATGTTACATTTATAATATGATGAAAATTTCAGGTCCCAACGGCGTGATCACCATCAGGGAGACCCAAAGAAAGCACGAGAGTGTGAGGACGAAAATACCGCCTTTGATGAAGCCGTACTGTATGCCTAGGAGTACTAGGAGATCAAGAAGACCATCGACCCATCCGAGATGCCCGCGATGAAGAAGGAGGTTACAAAGCTAACTCTAGAGTTCAAGGCATCAGAAAAGACGAAGATGATGCCATTGAAGGATGATGACCCCTCCAAGGTGACCCAGATAGGTGTAGGTTTAGATAGCGCATAGGAAAGCGCGCTCGTCAAGTTCCTCCAAGCAAATCAAGACATCTTCGCATGGCAGCCATTTGACATGACCGGAGTACGTAGGGTACTTGCCGAGCACTCTCTAAATGTACACCTAAACGCCAAACCCATCAAATAGCCCTTACGATGTTTCGGCGATGAAAAACAAAAGGCAATAGTTAAGGAACTATCCTGGCTTGAGTTAGCCGGATTCATAGAAGAGGTTATCCACACTAAGTGGTCGGCCAATCTTGTAATAGTCCCTAAAAAGGACACTACTGAATTCAAGATGTGTGTTGATTATACCGCCTTGAACAATGCTTGACCCAAAGATCCATTCGCTCTGCCTAGAATTGATCAAGTTATCGATTCTATGGTAAGCTTGGAACTCCTATTTTTTTCTAAGAATATTCCAGTTATCACCAAATCCGGATGAAGGAATCAGACAAAGTCAAAACTTCATTCATAACCCTCTTTGGAACCTTCGTTAAGATGCCCTTTGGGCTCAAGAACGCAGGAGCTACGTACCAGTGCACTATGCAGCATTGATGTCCAAAAAGAAGGAAACCTTAATTTCTGACTTGGAGGAAACATTCGCCAATCTACACAAATACAACATAATGCTAAATCCAAAGAAGTGCTTCTTTGGAATACTAGCCGGAGAATTGTTAGGTTTCATCGTGTCTCAAAGAGGCATAGAGGTGAACTGTGACAAAATCAAGCCTATACTCACTATTTCCAGGCCAACTCGACTAAAGGACGTTCAAAGACTAACTGGTTGCATTGCTGTAGTGAGTCGGTTTGTAATCCAGCTCGGTGAAAGAGCCGCACCATTCTATAAGCTCCTGAAAAAGACTAAAAAGTTCGTTTGGACTGATGAAGCTGAAGCTGCACTACAAGACCTGAAAGCAGTACTCTCGTCCACTCATATCCTTGCAGCACCGGAACCTCGCGAACCGATGTTGCTCCATCTCGCTATGACAAACAGAGTCGTCAGTGTCGTCATGGTGGTGGAAAGACCAGAGGAAAAACAGGAACACCTGGTGCAGCATCCGACTTATTATCTCAGTGAAGTCCTAACTGAATCAAAACAGCGGTATCCTGTAGCATCCCAATTGTCTAACAATTATAATGCTACTTGGTCTAGTAATATAATGGCTACTTCCTATATATAATTGTTGCATCATAATTATATCATGCTCATGTCATCATGCCACCTTGCATTTGAGCATCATATAAAACCTTTTCCATTTGGTTCTTCTCTCATATGCATTATTAATTGTATTTGCCTCTTGATATATTGTATTTGATTCTTGATAAATGCTTGGTGCCCAAATGGAGTTGGGGGCATATCTTTTATTCCACTCCACCACCTTTCTTTGTCACCACCTTATAATCCCACCATCCTAATTACCATGGGCTTTTATTTTATTTTGGCATTTACTCTAGCTCATGTGGGTTGGGATGGATTCAATTCTAATTTATTTTGCTTGGACTTTATTCCACCTTTTGGTAATGCATGGGAATCATGCCATGTTATGTTATTATTGTTTTCACAAAATAAAACATGGCATTTAATAATTTTGCATGGGCCATAACCCGTTGGTCCCACCTGGCAGTCTCTGTGGCTAGGAAAACCCGCGGTGTAAAAAGATTTCGCCGCGCCGGCTCGTCCAGTCAGCACCCGGCCCACCTGTCTGTGACTGTGGCTAGGTGTGACTAAGTGCAAGAAGGTTTTCGTTTATCTGTTTAATAAAAACAATTTCTAGAAAAGTTTTAATATGATTTAACTTCTGTTTTTAATAACTTTAAATTATAAATCCAAATAATACAAATGATATATGTTTTTGAATCAGAAAAATGTGAGGAATTCAAAATATGCCATTCAAAATATTATTTGAGCACTTTAAAATTTCGAGATGATTTAAATTACAACAAAATGCCCTTTTCTTAATAAATTAATAACTTTAATTCTATAACTCCAAATTCAACAAATAATATGTCTAAATCGATCAGCGCGACGAGCCCGTTCTATCTATGCATTCCATGTTCTGAATTGAAGCATGCATCATGTCATTATTAAAAACCAGAACTGTTTATGGCAATAAAACTTGACTAAACAAATAATAAAATGCTTTATTCTTGTACCCCACACCTCACCATGCCATGCTACTTTAAAAAGCCATGTAAATTGTGCATCATTCATCATGGCATGCTTGTTTGCTTGTCGCATTTTAATTCATATGCTTGTGCACTTTATTTATGATTGGCCCTTGTTTGTTTGGTTCTTCTTCGAATAGATGCCCAGCAGGAGAATTACAAGGAATCACAGGAGTTCTACCCAGATCCATCTCTCGCTTCAACTGAGCTGCCAGGCAAGCACTACCACATGCTTGCATACATATAGTACCTATTGCCTCTATCTTATTCTTGCATCATTGAGTCGCGATTGCATTAAATTGAATCCCAAGTACTGCATAGCCTTTACTTTTAAACCCCACCGAAGCTTGTTCCTCCATCCCATGAGCCATTACTACAGGAGTTGTTTGTGCCATGCGAGTTGTAGAAAAGCATGTGTAGGGTATGTGATTGTCTGATGGATAACGAGGTACCTAAACAACTTAACCTAAGTAGTAATGGGATAACTAATGAAAGAGGCACCGGTGGGCAATATCTGCTATTTGCTTTTTCATGCTCACTTGTCTCCCGTAGGACCGCGAGTACTTGATTCATGTTCCTTGACTATTCGCACTATCCACATCCGGGAGGCCTTATGGACCCCCCTGAGCCAGAGCTTGATTCATTTCTATTTCTTGGGGACACAATTAGTTTGGGATTTTATTTCTATCATGTACTTATGCCATGTTTACTGTTTATTTACGATTGTGCGAGGAGCACCTGTACTGTTTTGGATCGTGACAGGGTTTTCGCTGTATCGACAAGCCCAGTCACACTTTCGGGTTCCCAGTCGTTTACCGCCATCCACACAAACCTTGATTCCGTCTCAGAGTCAGCTAGCTTCTTTGCGGGTATCTTAATGGGGTGGCCCCCTGAAATATTTCTAAATCCTGTGATCGCTTTGTCATGAATGCCTTGTTGGGTTTTGAGTTGGTTTTTCCGAGGTTGATCGAGTGTGTGTTGCTATTTGTGCACCCCTGCAGGGTAAATCTTTCTGAAAGCCGTGTCCGTGGTTATGGACGACTTGGAGCACAGTTTCTCGATCATAGACAAGTCTAACTAAAGTACTGCTTTTAAATTGACTAAGTACCTGACTAGTAAATAGTGCAATACTCATGGAATGGTTAATAAAACTACCAACGGATGGGGGTTGTTCGTCCGCTTCCTCGTTGGTAAGCGAGGAGGAGGATGGATCTGTTAATTATACTGTTATAACTGTTGTTCTTAATTCACGGACATCCGTCTATCATTGGTTAGGAGGATGGTTAGCGAGTATCTTTAGACTTGTTAGTTATTATCTTTTGCTTCAATTGCGTCACCCCAGGTTGTGTCCCCTTTAGAGGCATAAAGACTTGCTGAGTACTCCTAGGGTCTCACACGATTAATTGTTTGATTCAGATGAACAGGTGTACTCGCAAGATGGATACTGGGTGGAGGAGACGGATGATGTTGGCAACGATCACTCGGTGTAGAGATTCCGGGAACGGGGATCCGCGAGATCTGTGGGCGGGATGTGTTTATTTATGTGGCATCTTATGCCGATTTGCTTCTTATCCGTACTCGGATCTTGTTTTCCGCTTCCGCCTGATACTCTGATGTTTGATGTATGAGGAGCTATCCTAAAATATTATCTCTATCTAGGATATCTGAATCTTGCCGTATGGCGTTGCAATATTTCTATTTCTTTTAGATGGAATGGCTCTGAGGATTGTTGTATGTGGCTTGCATACATACTCACTTGTATATGTAGTTGATCCCTTCGCCTGCCGATTACGCCGCTCGTTCTTGTCCCGATGCTCTGAAAGTGGTTAGGACGGCCGAAAGGTCTACCGTGAGTGGCCCCGGGCCCCACCGTACTATTTTAACCACTTTCGCTCATCCAGGCATGTAACTAAGAGCGTAATTCACCGAGGTAGTTACAATTGGTATCAGAGCCATACCGCCCTTCAGGGTCTCAGCCAAAATGGTCGTTGTCAGTCTAGCAAATATTTTTGGTAGTTATGTATACTAGGGAAAAACAAAACGTGAGAGTAGGACTGCTTCCATTTTTCTTCTTACCCACCCACCCACCCTTTTTCTAGTAAGGAAGTGTAACGTTTTCAATCCTCTTCTAAAATTCAAACTAGGATTCACGTGTTCTGGGTTCCGTAGTACCATAGGTTGTGTGTGTGTGTGAATTCTTTGTCTATCTGTTGCATCCAAATGTTATCGCTATCTGCCTTTTGGTTATCAACTGTTGGTACATTCCATACCGACAGGCCTTTGTAAACCGACGCGATCTATCTGATTCGTTGTATACCGGTGCGATCTGTCTTACTCTTGTTGTCCGACATTATCTTGTTTGGGGTGTTTGTTTCTGTAGTTACTAATCTTTAGGTTCATCTTAAGAAGAAGGTGTTGGGATATGTGTTTTACTGATTCATGTGCGGAGCAATGATTTGAGTGCGGGATGGAGTCGCGACCATACCACTACTTTTATCTTTCGCTCTTGTATATTGAATCAGTAGAGTTACTAATCTTGATTCGTTAAGTGGTTTTGCGCATATAGCGGTATTTTAATGCCGAAATTTGCGGAAATTTTTTCTTTGTTAATTTGTGTACCACACTCCTTGTTCAGTCGTGTGCGTTATGCTTAATATCTTCTAGGTGCCTTGAACTTTGTTGATATTTTAATATCATCTCAGTGAATTTTATCCTTTAATATTGGTTAATTCCATTTTGGTACTATTTTGGATTATTATCATTCTCCATTATCCATTATAGTACTGACTTGTGTTTTTATCAATCACAGGATGGCACCACCACGTCGTTCTGAGGAGGACATACCACCTGAACTTGGGGCTGCTTTGGCAAGTATTGCAAATGCCTTGGGCACTATGCAGCAGAACCAGCAGTGCTTCGAAGAAAGCGTCAGGAGGAATGAGTTTGTTCTGCTACCTCCACCTCCCAAGCGAGGAGACATCAAGAGTTTTCTGAAGTTCAACCCATGCCAATTTGAGGTGTCTGATCAGCCACTTGATGTGGATGATTGGCTGCGTGAAATATCAAGGTTGCTGATGACTGCGGATGTTCCTGAGCAAGAATGGGTCAAATGTGCCACGCACCTTCTGAAGGGAGATGCAGCTCTGTGGTGGGAAAATTACCTCAAGGCAGACCTCTCTGGTTTTCAGCCTACTTGGGAGCAATTCACTGCTGCTTTCAAAGAGCAATATCTGTCAGAAATTGTCATGGAAAGGATGAAGGAAGTGTTTCTCAACCTCAAGCAGGGCACTGACAATATCAATACCTACATCAGAAACTTCATGAACCTTTCTCGGTATGGTGGCGATGAGATCTCTAATGACAAGAAGAAGCAAAAGAGGTTCCGGCAAGGCCTCAATGCATCCATCAAATATGCAATCACTCATGCAAGGCTGGCGTCTTTTCTGGAACTCCAACACATAGCTCTGAAGGAAGAAGCAAGTAGGCAAGTGTTTGAGGAGTCAAAGAAACACAGCCGTGATGCAACAAGCTCTTCAGCTATGTTAGCTCCTTCTAAGCGTCATGTCTGGGTTCCTAACACCCCACCATCGCTCCCGGCTCCACCAAGACCGTCAAGCTACACGGCAAGGCCACCAAACTCCTTCACTGCGGCTCCCAGGGGCTACAACCACAACTACCCTGGAGCGCCTGGCGGAGTCCCTGGCTACGTTGCTCCACGTCCACCTGGTGCTTGCTATACCTGTGGAAACACTGGGCATCAGCACTGAAATTGTCCTATGAACAACAAAGCTCTTCCTCCACCACCTCCAAGACCTGCGGCAAGCTCTTCTATGGTTCGTGCACCTCCACCTCGGGCTCTCAACATCAACGCCAAGCCTGGGTCTACGGTTGCTCGTGCCAACTGTGTCAACGCCGCTCAAGCTGAGCATGCACCTGGAGTTGTGATAGGTATGCTTCCTGTTAAATCAGTCCCTGCACGAGTTTTGTTTGATTCTGGTACTTCGCATTCTTTTGTTTCTCACAAGTTTGCACATGAACATGATCTGGCTATGGTTCCTTTATTACATCGTCTTGTGGTACAATCTCCTGGGTCAAACATGAGGGCTGCTCATATCAGCCATGGGAATCAAATTGAGATTGGTGGCTTTTTGTTTCCGGCTTCCTTAATTATTCTGGGCAACTCTGACATTGATGTTATCTTGGGCATGGATTGTTTAACAGCAAATGCAGTTGTGATTGATTGTGCTGAATGCTCGGTTTCTCTGAAAATTCCTGAAGGCCATATAGTCTATTCTCCAAGTCTAACCCCTGCAATTCAGCTTTACTCTGTGGCGGCTCTGAATGATGATGCTATGGTAGGTATTTAGAGTGTTCTGGTAGTCTGTGAGTTCCCAGATGTTTTTCCTGTAGAGTTGCCAGGTATGCCTCCGGATCGTGAGGTTGAGTTTGTGATTGAACTTGAACCTGGTACGGCTCCTATCTCCAAGCGGCCTTATAAAATGGGTCCTGCTGAGTTGGCTGAACTCAAGCGCCAGCTTGATGAACAAGAGAAGTTGGGTTTCATTCAGCACAGTACTTCTTCTTGGGGTAGCCCAACCATCTTTGTGAAGAAGCGAGAAAAGACTGATAGACTTTGTGTTGACTATCAGGCTCTCAATGCTAAAACCATCAAGAATAAATATCCCCTTCCGCGGATTAATGATCTTTTCGATCAGCTAGCTGGAGCTGTGGTATTCTGTAAGCTTGATTTGAGAAGTGGTTATCATCAAATCAAGATTCGCAAGGAAGATATTCCCAAAACAGCTTTCACCACCCGCTATGGCCTGTATGAGTACACGGTCATGTCTTTCGGTCTCACCAACACACCTGCCACCTTCTCGAGGCTTATGAACTCGGTTTTCATGGAGTATCTTGATAAGTTCGTTGTGGTCTATCTGGATGACATCCTAGTCTATTCTAAGTCGAAGGAAGAACATGAAGAACACCTTCGGTGTGTCCTAAACAAGCTTTGTGAGAACCGCCTGTATGCAAAGTTCTCCAAGTGTGAGTTCTGGCTGTCTCAAGTCACCTACCTTGGTCACGTCATCTCTGCCAAGGGCATTGCCATCAATCCAGAAACTATTAAGACAATTGTTGACTAGCTTCCTCCCATAAATGTCAAAGAAGTCCGGAGTTTCCTGGGTTTGGCCAGTTACTGCCGTCGCTTCGTTCAAAACTTCTCGAAGATTGCGAAGCCTCTTACCGATCTCCTCAAGAAAGGCAAGAAATACCTTTGGACTCCTGCATGTCAAGCAAGCTTTGAAACACTCAAAGAGAAGCTCACTTCCACACCAGTCTTAGTTCCTCCAGATACATCAAAGCCTTTCCAAATATTCTGTGATGCCTCATTGCAAGGATTGGGTGCGGTCCTTATGCAAGAAAAACAAGTTGTTGCTTATGCCTCTCGACAGTTGAAGATGCATGAGATCAACTATCCTACACATGACCTCGAACTCGCAGCAGTTGTCTTTGCTTTGAAAGTATGGAGGCATTACTTGCTTGGCAACCGTTGTGAGATCTTTTCTGATCACAAGAGTCTGAAGTATATTTTCACACAGCCTGATCTCAACCTTCGTCAGAGGAGGTAGATTGAAGCAATAAATGATTTCGATTTGACCATCAACTACACTCCGGGCAAAGCTAATGTCATGACCGATGCTCTCAGCCGAAAAGCTTATGTCAACAATCTCATGGTGGAAGAACAACAACCTCTCTTGTGCGAGGAGTTCCACAAGCTAAACCTTGAAATTGTGGATCAAGGGTATCTTCTGAACCTTCTAGCAACACTGCTCTTGGAAGAAAAAGTTCGCTCCATTCAACTTGGTGATCCTTACACTAAAAAGATTATCTCCAACATTCAGTTTCCGAAGTATGAGTCTTTCCACGTTGACGACCAAGGCACTCTTTTCTTTGAACACCGGATGTTTGTTCCGAACTACTCGGGTTTAAGAGAGCAAGTTCTCAAGGAGGCGCATGATTCTATTCTTTCTATCCACCCTGGCAACACTAAGATGTACATGGACTAGAAAACACAATATTGGTGGCATGGGTTGAAACGATATTGTGCCAAGTATGTCTCGGAGTGTGATGTCTGTCGCAGAGTTAAAGCTGTCCATCAGAAACCTTCCGGTCTTCTACAGCCATTGAAGCCTCCGGAATGGAAATGGGAGAAAGTAGAGATGGACTTCATCACTGGTTTTCCAAGGTCGCAGAAGGGCAACAATGCAATCTTTGTTGTCATCGACAGGCTTTCTAAAGTAGCTCACTTCTTTCCCGTCAAGGAAACAATTTCTGCAATTCAGTTGGTTGAGCTCTATATCAACCGAATTGTCTCTCTGTATGGGGTTCCTCTTGAGATCAGTTCAGACCGTGGAAGCATCTTCACTTCCAAGTTCTGGGGAAGTTTCCAAAATGCTTTGGGAACAAAATTGAACTTCAGCATAGCTTACCACCCTCAGTCGCAAGGACAAGTTGAAAGGATCAATCAGATTCTGGAAGATATGCTCCATGCTTGCGTTATCTCGTTCGGCATGAAGTGGGAAGAATGTCTTCCTTATGCTGAATTCTCTTACAACAACAGCTTCCAGAAAAGTCTAAAGATGGCACCATTTGAGGCTCTCTATGGTCGCAAATGCAGAACTCCGATTGGTTGGTCGGGCGCAGGTGAAAGAATATTGTTTGGCCCCGACATTGTAACTCAAGCGGAGGAGAAAGTTCACATCATTCTTGAAAACCTGAAGATTGCTCAAAGTCGCCAGAAGAGCAATTATGACAGAAAGCACACGGACATGGAGTATGTTCCTGGCGATTTCGTTTACCTTCGTGTCACTCCCATGAGAGGCACGCACCGCTTTGGTATCAAAGGAAAGCTGGCTCCTAGATACATCGGTCCTTTCAAAATTCATGGAAGAAGAGGAGAAGTTGCTTATGCTCTTGAGCTCCCTGAAAAACTCAAGGTCCATGATGTTTTCCATATCTCTCAACTCAAGAAGTGCTTCAAGGATCCTGGCAGGACCGTGGACCATGAACTCATCAATCTCCAAGAAGATTTGTCTTATCAAGAACACCCCATAAAAATTCTAGAAGTCGCAGAAAGAAGGACTCGCAACAAGTCCATCAAGTTCTGCAAGGTGCAGTGGTTGCACCATTCCGTTGATGAAGCCACTTGGGAACGTGAAGATGAGCTCCGTGCCAAGTATCCTACCCCATTCGAGTCTTCTTCTTCTCCCTAGAATCTCAGGAGGAGATTCCTGTTTAGTGGGGGAGAGTTGTCGCATCCCAATTGTCTAACAATTGTAATGCTACTTGGTCTAGTAATATAATGGCTACTTCCTATATATAATTGTTGCATCATAATTATATCATGCTCATGTCATCATGCCACCTTGCATTTGGGCATCATATAAAACCTTTTCCATTTGGTTCTTCTCTCATATGCATTATTAATTGTATTTGCCTCTTGATATATTATATTTGATTCTTGATAAATGCTTGGTGCCCAAATTGAGTTGGGGGCATATCTTTTATTTCACTCCACCACCTTTCTTTGTCACCACCTTATAATCCCACCATCCTAATAACCATGGGCTTTTATTTTATTTTGGCATTTACTCTAGCTCGTGTGGGTTGGGATGGATTCAATTCTAATTTCTTCTGATTGGCCTTTATTCCACCTTTTGGTAATGCATGGGAATAATGCCATGTTATGTTATTATTGTTTTCACAAAATAAAACATGGCATTTAATAATTTTGCATGGGCCATAACCCGTTGGTCCCACCTGGCAGTCTCTTTGGCTAGGAAAACCCGCGGTGTAAAAAGATTTCGTCGCGCCGGCTCGTCCAGTCAGCACCCGGCCCACCTGTCTGTGACTGTGGCTAGGTGTGGCTAAGTGCAAGAAGGTTTTCGTTTATCTGTTTAATAAAAACAATTTTCAGAAATGTTTTAATATGATTTAACTTCTATTTTTAATAACTTTTAAATTACAAATCCAAATAATACAAATGATATATGTTTTTGAATCAAAAAAATGTGAGGAATTCAAATATGCCATTCAAAATATTATTTGAGCACTTTAAATTTTCGAGATGATTTAAATTACAACAAAATGCCCTTTTCTTAATAAATTAATAACTTTAATTCTATAACTCCAAATGCAACAAATAATATGTCTACATCGATGAGCGTGACGAGCCCGTTCTTTCTATGCATTCCATGTTCTGAATTGAAACATGCATCATGTCATTATTAAAAAACAGAACTGTTTATGGCAATAAAACTTGACTAAACAAATAATAAAATGCTTTATTCTTGTACCCCACACCTCACCATGCCATGCTACTTTAAAGCCATGTCAATTGTGCATCATTCATCATGGCATGCTTGTTTGCTTGTCGCATTTTAATTCATATGCTTGTGCACTTTATTTATGATTGGCCCTTGTTTGTTTGGTTCTTCTTCGGATAGACGCCCAGCAAGAGAATTACCAGGAATCACAGGAGTTCTACCCAGATCCATCTCTCGCTTCAACTGAGCTACCAGGCAAGCACTACCACATGCTTGCATACATATAGTACCTATTGCCTCTATCTTATTCTTGCATCATTGAGTCGCGATTGCATTAAATTGAATCCCAAGTACTACATAGCCTTTACTTTTAAACCCCACCGAAGCTTGTTCCTCCATCCCATGAGCCATTACTACAGGAGTTGTTTGAGCCATGCGAGTCATAGAAAAGCATGTGTAGGGTATGTGAGTGTCTGATGGATAACTAGGTACCTAAACAACTTAACCTGAGTAGTAATGGGATAACTAATGAAAAAGGCACCGGTGGGCAATATCTGCTATTTGCTTTTTCATGCTCACTTGTGTCCCGTAGGACCCCGAGTACTTGATTCCTGTTCCTTGACTATTCGCACTATCCACATCCAGGAGGCCTTATGGACCCCCCTGAGCCAGAGCTTGATTCATTTCTATTTCTTGGGGCCACAATTAGTTTGGGGTTTTATTTCTATCCTGTACTTATGCCATGTTTACTGTTTATTTACGATTGTGCGAGGAGCACCTATACTGTTTTGGATCGTGACACGTTTTCGCTATATTGACAAGCCCAGTCACACTTTCGGGTTCCCAATCATTTACCGCCGTCCACACAAACCTTGAGTCCGTCTCGGAGTCAGCTAGCTTTGTTGCGGGTAGCTTAATGGGGTGGCCCCCTGAAATATTTCTGAATCCTGTGATCGCTTTGTCGTGAATGCCTCGTTGGGTTTTGAGTTGGTTTTTCCGAGGTTGATCGAGTGTGTGTTGCTATTTGTGCACCCCTGCAGGGTAAATCTTTCTGAAAGCCGTGTCCGTGGTTATGGACAACTTGGAGCACAGTTTCTCGATCATAGACAAGTCTAACTAAAGTACTGCTTTTAAATTGACTAAGTACCTGACTAGTAAATAGTGCAATACTCATGGAATGGTTAATAAAACTACCAACGGATGGGGGTTGTTCGTCCGCTTCCTCGTTGGTAAGCGAGGAGGAGGATGGATCTGTTAATTATACTGTTATAACTGTTGTTCTTAATTCACGGACATCCGTCTATCATTGGTTAGGCGGATGGTTAGCGAGTATCTTTAGACTTGTTATTTATTATCTTTTGCTGCAATTGCGTCATCCCAGGTTGTGTCCCCTTTAGAGGCATAAAGACTTGCTGAGTACCCCTAGGGTCTCACACGATAAATTGTTTGATTCAGATGAACAGGTGTACTCACAAGATGGATACTGGGTGGAGGAGACGGATGATGTTGGCAACGATCACTCGGTGTAGAGATTCCGGGAACGGGGATCCGCGAGATCTGTGGGCGGATTGTGTTTATTTATGTGGCATCTTATGCCGATTTGCTTCTTATCCATACTCGGATCTTGTTCTCCGCTTCCGCCTGATACTCTGATGTTTGATGTAAGAGGAGCTATCCTAAAATATTATCTCTATCTAGGGTATCTGAATCTTGCCGTATGGCATTGCAATATTTCTATTTCTTTTAGATGGAATGGCTCTGAGGACTGTTGTATGTGGCTTGCATACATACTTACTTGTGTATGTAGTTGATCCCTTCGCCTGCCGATTACGTCGCTTGTTCTTGTCCCGATGCTCTGAAAGTGGTTAGGACGGCCGAAAGGTCTACCGTGAGTGGCCCCGGGCCCCACCGTACTATTTTAACCACTTTCGCTCATCCAGGCATGTAACTAAGAGCGTAATTCACTGAGGTAGTTACATATCCGCACTATCAAAAGCTAGCTTATGGTGTGTTCTTTGCATCTCGGAAGTTACGACATTACTTTCAGGAGCATCAAATTATCGTGGTGAGCATAGCTCCCATGAGAGATATAGTTAACAACAGCGACGCTACAGGACGTCTCACAAAATGGGGAATAGAACTTTCATATTTCGACATTGAGTACAAACCCCGTACAGCAATCAAATCCCAAATCCTCGCTAACTTTGTCGCTGATTGGACAGAGACAACGGAAAATATGACCCTCCTAGAGTTGGAATACTGGACCTTGCATTTTGGCGGGTCTAAAGCGCCCGGGGGCTCGGGGGCTGGCATGGTGCTAAAATCACCCCAAGGAGATAAACTTTTCTATGTGTTTGCAGATCCACTTCACAGCAACAAACAACATTGCCAAATATGAAGCACTACTGCATGGAATCTGGATTGCTAAGGATATTAGCATCCGATGACTAATCTGTTAGGGAGATTCGGATCTTGTTGCTCAACAAGTGTTGGATATCTATAATGCAAATAAACACATGGCAGCATATAGGGCTGTCGTGGATGAACTAGCTAAATCGTTTGAAGGGTTTAAAGTTCAACACATCCCTCGAACAGAAAATAAAAGAAAGCAGACGCACTATCTCGGGTAGGTTCTGCGCGGAAAAAGGTCCCGGATGGTGCTTTTTGGAGCACCTTAGAGTTCCCACTATCGCAGGAGTTAATGAGGAGTATCTGACCAAATCCGACTCACCTTTAGTAGCAGTTCTGGCTGTAATTCCCAGTTGAACTCAACCCTACCTTGATTTCTTGGTAGACAGAAAATTACCCGAAGACGAGGTTCTAAGCCGGTAGATTGTCCGACGAGCAAAAATCTATACAATAATAAGTGGTGAGCTCTATAAGAGGAGTGTATCTGGGGTCTTTCAGCGCTGTGTATCTCCAGAAGAAGGAGTGGACATCCTAAGGGAAATTCACGAAGGCGAATGCGATCATCACGCTGTATCCAAATCTTTAGTGGCAAAAGCTTTCAGACACGGATTTTTCTGGCTTACAGCTAAGGCGGGCGCTGAACGGCTGGTCAAGACGTGCAAAGGCTACCAAAAATACACCAAACAAGCTTATGTTCTGGTTGATCAGCTGTGAACAATACCTATAACATGGCCTTTCGCGGTCTGGGGGCTTGACATGGTAGGACCATTTAAACAGGCTCCAGGTAGATTTACTCACCTCTTAGTGATGGTGGATAAGTTCACAAAATGGATTGAGGCTAAACCCATCACAAGTTGTGATGGATCAACAGCCAGAAGATTTGTCGAGGATGTTATAATCCGATACGATTATCCGCATAGTATTATCACAGACAACAGGAGCAATTTTTGTATGGGAGAACTTGTCGAATTCTGCAACGAACAAAATATCCAGCTTGACATTGTGTCAGTCGCACATGCACAAGCTAATGGACAAGTTGAAAGAGCAAATGGTTTAATCCTACAAGGCCTCAAAACAAGACTCGAAGCACCACTTCGTTGTGCTGCGGGGGCTTGGGCAGATGAATTACCGTCTGCAATATGGAGCTTGAGAACAACTCTGAACAGGTCAACTGGATACACACGTTTCTTCTTGGTCTATGGCACAGAAGCAGTTCTTCCTAGTGATTTACTTCATACTTCTCCTCGAGTTGCTGCGTATATCGAAGAGGATGCCGAAATTTCTCGACAAAATGATCTCGATTTATTCGAAGAAGTTTGTGTCGTTGCTGAGATGAGATCAACAGCCTATCAATAGAAGTTACGCAAGTATCATAGCCAGACAGTGAGAAACCGGTCTTTTAATAAATGCGATTTGGTTCTTCGGCTTGTGCAGAAAAAAAGCACAAACTTTCCCTAGTATGGGAAGGGTCATTTTTAGTTAGCCAAGTATTGCATGGTTCTTACTATCTAACTGATATGCGGCCAGTCAAAGAAATACCTGCTACTAAGAAGAGAAAGAGAGCTAGAGGTAGTACAGACCCGGAAGAATTAGACAGACCGTGGAATATTGCTCATCTACGTCCCTTTTATTCTTAAATTTTTTCTTTGTAATCATATATGTGTACATGTTCAATGAGAAATAAAGTATTGGTTGCCTCAATATTTTCTGAGAAGTTTTATATTACCATCTTTTTCTGAATGATCGTGTCACAATTGAAAATCTCAGAATACTTGAAAGTAATTTATGCTAATGTTTATTTTGGTTAGATTTCCGATTCTAAAAATTCAACCTTCGGGTATAACTCTAAATTTTCTGGTCTATACTTGGGTTCTTTATCTGATTGCCGGATGCGGGCATTTTCTGAGTAGTGAATTGTTGGTACTGGAAGCCGGCTTTGTTTCCGTGTTTAAACTGGTTTAGCAATTGAGCTCCATTGCTTGTCAAAGTTTCTATGTTAAAGGTTGGCCGGCTCACGAAAGGGACGAGGCGGAAAGCCAGATAAGCGATAAGTATAGGCAAAACAAAAGTGCTAATGTAAAATTTTAGGCACGTCAAAATAAAGCCAAAAGTGCTAAAAAGAAGTCAAAAGCATCGGTTCTGGCAAATCATAGCACTAGCAAAAATATTATACTACTTATTACAATCCGATTATTTCAACATAACACATTATTTTTTTCTAGTACTCTATGATGCAGGAGAAGAGGTAGGAGCTGCCGGCTCACTGGAGACATCGCCTTCACCTTGATATCTTTCTGAGACATGCAAATCAGATATGGTTTGCTCATCGTCGGAAACTTCGGCTGTTTCTTCAGCAGGCGGAGGAGGAATTTCCACGCGAGTGAAGAAGGGAGTGTCATAGCTGGTCAGATCAGCTACATGACATCCATAACCGGCACAGGAATCCATGATGGCCTTGATGTCTTGCTCCTTGCCGTCTACAGTTGAATAACCCCTGGTTACTTGCCAGATCTCCATGCTTCCATGATGGCTCATAAACATGGTAAGGGTATTCTGTGCTGCGGTTCGCGCATAGGACATGTTCCAATCGTGGATGAGCTAGGGCATCTCCTTTTCCTTATCTCACACCTCAAAGGCGGACATTCTATTCATGTACAGAACTTTGAGAACATCGCCAATATCCTCCAATGACTGGCGGAAATTGTGAACCAAGTCGCCGACTTCTGTAAGCCGGCTGGTGCGAGACTCGGTGGAGGAAGAATCTAGTAAGTTCAAAGGAGTTGCATATACAAAAGCAAAGTCAGACATATATTTGGATTCCTAAGAATCAGAAAGAAATAAAGGTCAGAGACAGGAAAATTACCGAGGATGGCATTGTCAACTTTGGTCTTCTTCGCTCGAAGACTTTGGACTTCATCCCAGAGAGCTTGGGTGATGTTCATTTCTCTGAACAACTCATCATTGAGATCTGAGATTTTCTGATCCTGGATTGTGATGTTTTGATCATGTTCTTTCGTGGCCATGTTAGAGGATTCAAGAACGCTGGCAATGCTATGCTCGTAATCTGTCTTAAGCTCATCTAGCTCCCGCCGTAAGTCGACGTTCTCCACCTCTAGGGTTTTGAAATTCTCGGCATGTTCAATCATTTTATATGACTTCTTGACCAGTTCTATAAACAAAAAGGAAACAATTGAATAAGAAATTCGACTGTGAAAGCAAAAATAGCAAGGATAAGGACTGAAATGATTACCTTCAGCTTCATCCTTGGAAATCTTCAGTTGAGAATTTTCAAGATGGAGAGCTCTTATCTCTCTCCGCTTATTGCAAATATTCTTTAGTAATTCCTGGTTATGAGCATTAACTTTCTGTAAGTCAGAATAGTACCCAGAGTCATAAGTCTACTAAAGACTCGGACTAATATTTTAACTAAATATCAGCACGACCCTTGGGGGCTACACTAGTTTGTTCTTTGGGATCCTATGGAAGCATAAATCCGGATTTCCTATCCAACTTCATGCTTGGGGGCTAGGGGATATGATATATAATGAAGTAAAAAGAGTGAGTTGGAATTACTACTTACAAAATGTTCATTGGTCAGCTTCATTAGTCTCGTGTTCACCTCATAAGAAATCTTCTCGGCAAGAGTCAGCGGGATCACTGGTGGTGGCGGAGCCATCCCGGCCTTCAGCCTGTCGTTGCAAAGATGAACTTGATCAAGAAGGTCTGAGAGTTTTACGTCTTCTGCTTCTTGTGCCTCTTCCTCGGCGGTGATGTTCCGGCTCTCCAAGCATTGCTGAGCCAGCTTATGTATCTCTTCTGCAGTCTTCTGAGTAATGCCAAGTTTGGCGATACCCGGATTACTGAGAAGGTTATCGGCAAAAACTTTTGCCGAGGGATCATTACCCTTTACGGATTCACCCTTATCAAGTGCCGAGCCACCCATGGTGATGTCGGTCTGCGAACCAAGGTTCACTCGCTCAGAATGCTGAGCCAGATCTTCTATAATAGACGGAGATGGAGTAATCTCCGGTGTTGTAGAAGGCTTTGGGGCAGGATTCGGAGGCGCTATGGCAGGAGAAGTCAAATTTAACTTTGACTGGCGCAGGGGCTTTGCCGAGTTTCCCTTCCTCTTGCCCTTGGTGAGCTGTTTAGCTCTCAAGAAGTGATAGAACAAGATCGTTACGCTTCAGAAAGAATAAAAAATCAAATACAAAGACCTTATGAGGAAAGTTGCCCTACACTACGGGCACTTCTTTTGTGCCAATAGACACGGTCGGAGTCTTATGCTTTCGGGTATGCGCCTCCGGCAGTGCAATAACTTCTCAATCATCCTAAGAAAGCTTAGGAGGATATCCCTCAAGAGGAGCAAGCTTCAACTTGGGGAGGTCAGCAAAATGAAAGAAGAATTACCTCAGTATTACGAAAATACACAACAATGTGTAGATGAACACATATTCAAGTAATTGGTGGAAAATGTACTGGTGTCATGGGTTCGTCAACCGTATGCATATCCAAGGAAAGCTCTGGAATCTTCCTCTCAATCCGCTCCTTGATCAACCATTTGATTTGGGACTCGTAGTCCTTATCCGAATAAGTTTTGGAGTAGATCTAGAGAGAATCCGTCTTGCTCTTGTTGACCGAATGACTAAGCCGGTCACCATGATGTTGGAGAGGCTGGATCCGGCGTGCCAGCCAGCAGTGCATCAAGTCGGATCCTTTTAGACCCTTGTGATTCATCAAATATTTGATTCGCCTCTTTGCAAGAAGCAGATCATTAGTGAGAGCCGGAGCATCCGTGTCCTAGGATTCTTGGGGCGTGGCGGCACCGTCTAAGAAAGTTGGCAAAGCTGTTGCTTTGCCATGAGCCGGTCTGTCCTTATGGTAAAAGAACGTGGACAACCATTTCTCCACAGACTCACTAGCCTTAATCCTAGGATAGACTCATTCTCTCCTAATAGAAAAGCTAAGAGTCCCGGTAATGTAAGGAATACCGGAAGTGATGGAATTTCTCCTAGTATGGAAATAGTACCAAAAAAGAAGAAGACTCGGACGAATGCCGACATACCCCTCACACAAATATGCATATGCACTCATTTCTAAAAGTGAGTTTGGGGGATATTATGGAGTTGCACTCCATAGTGATCTATAACCTCAGAGAAGAAATCTGAGGGACGAAAACTCAAACCTCTGTCAAGGTGGGTGCCGAAGTGCACTCGCTCATCGGTGTTGGGGGTGGGGATGGTTTGTCCAAAACCGCTTCGCCAGTCGCCGGTGCGGACGAGGCCTTCCTTCTCGACAACACAGAGCATGGCATCATCAAGGGCGCAGGGGATCCATACCCCGTGGAAGTTCTCCTTCTCCGTTGTTGCGGAGGCCGTCGCCGCTGTCGCTGCCATGCCAGAGGATGAAGTCCTAGCCATTCCACGAGCGGTGGTGACCAAGGATGGGCGGCACTATGAGCTTTGGGGGAGACAGAGGAGCTTTTTCGTAGGAAGCGTCGAGGGGAAGGAGGTGGCACTGGCGTTGGTAAGGAAGAAGGAAGAGATCTTGACCCCTTATATCCCTCACCTGCACTAAGATTCATGCAAAGATAAACAGTAACCGCACCACGTGTCGTGGAAAGAAATGGGTAACCTCCTCCCGAGGATTACACCACCTTGATTTCCGCGCACACATTAAAATGATAACTCGGTTCCGCACAAGGAGGACCCACCAACGGTCGTGTTGTTAGGAATGTCTGGCAATGACATGACTTGACCTTGAATGATGTCAGGCTACGTCAGAGACCAAGTTTCGGCTTAAGTTTGAATTTCAAGCTGGAAACTCGAATAATGTACTCATAGGTCCGACTCTCTTTGAGACTCAGGTCCTATCCTTTCTTTTGAAGTTTCAGGAACCCTTCAAGACTCTGCAAGACGAAGATGGATCAAGCTAGACAAAGATGAAATCCGACTCTAGATCTTGGAGGCTTCCGGGGGCTGTTGTTCGGGATATACTTTTCGGGTATCCTCACTATGCCTCACTGACTAGGGTGGACCACTTAGGGTTAGAGCTTTCCTTCACGAGCAGCCCAGTCAGGGAGAAGAGACGGAGTCTAGTCCATCTACGGGAAGGCCCAGAAGACTTACTGACATAGGACTGTAGTGTTACTTGTAGTTCAAGATGTACTCTGTAACCGACTCTTAGTCATAGCGGGATAGGTCTCTCCTGCAAACCCTAGGCCGGATATCTATATAAGCCGGCCTAGGGACCAGCCTTTAGGGCACCCCACAATAGTCTACAATCTCAACTCACATAGGAGAAACCCTTATAACCCATATCCGGCTCTACAGTATTACTGTATTGCTAGCAGGAGTAGGATCCGTCCAAAGCCGGCGGATTCGAACCCGGGTAAAAATGTGTGCTCACCATCCTGGAACACCGTACGTCTCACACCCCTCTCTTCCGCACGCCTTGAGGACCCCCTCATGGCGTACTTGTCATCAACCCGATGACAAGTGTTGAGACATCATTGAAAGTCCGCTACTGGCTCGGCTCCTTCTTCCATAAATAATCTATGTATGGCTATCGAAGGACTAATCCCCTTTAAGTCACTCATCGAATATCCAAGAGCATTTCGATGCATACGAAGAACCTTGATCAGATGTTCCTCCTCTCTCTCTGTGAGGTTAGCACTAATAATAACAGAGAAATTGTTTGTATCATCAAGGAATCTATATTTTAATTCTTTTGGTAGAGTTTTAAGGGCTGGAGGAGGAAGGGCTTCATCTCCCTTTCTTATAGGTTCTTCATACTTTTGAGTAATCTCGATGTTCACCTCCGGTGTGGATTCGAGATAGTTATCTATTTCAGCTTTTTCTATGTCCTCGAGAATGTTGCTATTGTTGACTAGACTTCTTGCTAGATCATCATCTAGAGTCTCGATAATTATTGAGGATAAGTTTATGATATTACCTTCTTCCTCGCGTTCGTACTCATCATCATCTATTTCTTCTATAACTAGACTATGATCAAATTTTAAGAAATGTAAATCCATCTTCTCTTCACCAAACTTGAGAGACGCAATTTGCCTTCTATAGTCTATGTTTGCACCTACGGTATTTAAAAAGGTTCTTCCAAAGATAATGGGACAATAAACATCAGTGGGCATATCAATAAGCACAAAGTCAATAGGATATTTGTGAGGTCCAATACATATTGGTACATCCCTAATTATTCCCATAGGGACTCCCAGAGTTTTATCTGCAAGCATTATAGTCATATCCGTATCTTCCATTTCAGCTGGGGCTAGTTCGGTTTGAATTTTTAAATAAAAGCTAAAAGGAATAACGTTAATAGCTCTACCTATATCGTAAAGACCATAATAGGAAGTTCCACCAAAAGTGCAGGGAAGGATAGGCTTACCCATTTCCATGGCTTTTACCTTTCATTCAACAAATTGCAAGGCTTCAGAATCTAGCTCAATTGCGTTGCCATGTGCGAACATAGTCGAAATATCTTCTTTTATTAATGCTGATACGTTGCAAACGTATCTATAATTTTTGATGTTCCATGCTTGGTTTTATCTACTTACTTATGTTTTGTCCACACTTTGGAGTACTTTTCATATGATTTATTCGACTAACCTATTAACAAGAGCCATAGTGCCAGCTGCCTGTTTTCTACTGTTTTTGATTCTAGGAAAGTCAGAAAATGAATATTCTCGGAATTGGACGGGACAAAAGCCAAAGTCAGTTTTTCACTAAGGGACACCTGGAGCCAAAATACGAGACGAAGCGGGGCTGGGGCCTGGCCACACCACCTGGCCGCGCAGCCTAGCCTGGCCTGCGCCAGGGGGTGGTCTGGCCGCCCCAGGCACCCCCTCGGCCTCTCCTTTCGCCTATATATTGCCTCCGATACAGAAACCCTAAGTACCCGATCAAAAATCCACGAAAGAGTCTATAGCCGCCGTCATCTCCATCCCTAGATCGGGAGGGATCTGAAGCTCTTCCCGGCACCCTACCGGAGAGGATAATTCACCCTGGAGGCCTTCTTCATCACCTTGCCAGCCTCCGGTGTGATGCGTGAGTAGTTCATTCTTGGACTACGGGTCCATGTAGTAGCTAGATGGCTGGTTCTTCTCCTTTGTGCTATCATGTTTAGATCTTGTGAGCTCCGTCCATGATCAAGATCATCTATTTGTAATTCCTACACGTTGTGTTTGCGGGGATCCGAAGGATATTGAAATGCTATTTCAGATTGATTATTGATTTTATCATGTCTTTCTTATTTGTGATCTTGCATGCTTTCCGTTGTTAGTAGCTATCTTGGCCAAGTAGATGCTAGCAACTCCAAGAGTTAGTATTTATGCTCGATAGTGGGTTCATGCCTCTAGTAATCTGGAGAAGTAACAGAAATCTCTAAGGTACTAGATGTGTTGTTGCTACTAGGGAGAAAACAACAATCCTTTGTTCATAGAAAAATCATATTGTTTACTTTACACGCAATTCGTAATGCAATTATCCGTTGCTTGCAACTTAATACTGGAGGGGGTTCGGATGATAACCTGAAGGTGGATTATTAGTCATAGATGCAGTTGAATGGTGGTCTATGTATAATGTTGTAATGCCCAATCGAATCTCAAAGGAGTCAAGATGAGTAGTATATGCTTGTAGGCTTTCTCGATGTTTGTCAATTGCCCCGCTGTAATTTGTTCACCCAACATGTCATCTATCTTAAGGAGAGCCACCTCTAGTGAACTATGGACCCCGGTCCTTTTTTTACTATCAATCTACAATCAACTATTTACTGCTTTGTGTTTACTTTCTGCAAATTATTACTTTCTTCCACTTGATATGTTTAATCCTTTGTTTTCAGCAAAACTAGTGAGATTGACAACCTCATCGCAAGTTGGGGACAGAGTTTTGTGGTTGTGTTGTGGAGGTCTCCATGTTGCTGCTGGCACCGGTACTGCGCCCTGCCAAAGTTCAGCTAGCTACACCTTTGGGGTGTTTCCTTGCTCCTACTGGATTGACAACCTTGGTTTCATAACAGAGGGAAAACTTACTGCTGTGCTCATCATACCTTCCTCTTGGGGTTCCCCAACGAGCTCGTTAATACACGAGTCAGCAAGTACTTTTTTTGGCGCCGTTGCCGGGGAGTCAAGGACATCTTCAAATGGGGAGTCCCTCATAACCAATCTCTTTACTTTGTTGTTTTTGTTTTGCTTAGTTTATTTTTGCTTTGTTTGCTTGTTTCTTTATCAAAAACACACAAAAATTAGTTTTACAAGTTTGCTTTCTTTATTAAAAACACAAAAAATGACTACTCTTGAAAACACTAATTTGTGTGACTTCACTAGCACCAACAACAATGATTTTATGAGCACACTTATTGCTCCACATGTTCCTGAAGCTACTTTCTATGAAATAAAACCTGCTTTACTCAATCTTGTTATGAGAGAACAATTTTCTAGTATTGGTAATGAAGATGCTGCTGCTCATCTAAATAACTTTGTTGAACTTTGTGAGATGCAAAAGCATAGGAATATAGATGGAGATATTATTAAGCTTAAATTGTTTCCTTTCTCTTTGAGAGGAAAAGCTAAAGAATGGTTGAATTCCTTAACTAGGAATAGTATTGATTCTTGGACTAAATTAAAGGATGCTTTTATTGGAAAATACTATCCTCCTGCTAAGATTATATCTATGAGAAGTGAAATAATGAAGTTTAAACAATCTGATAATCAACATGTTGCTCAAGCTTGGGAAAGAATGAAATCTTTGGTAAAGAATTGTCCCACTCATGGACTGACTACTTGGATGATTGTCCAAACTTTTTATGCAGGATTGAACTATTCTTCAAGAAATCTATTGGATTCTGCTGTACCTTTATGACCATTAATTTGGGTGCTGCAACAAAGCTTCTGGATAATATGATGGTTAACTACTCTGAATGGCATACTGAAACAGCTCCACAAGGTAAGAAGGTAAATTCTGTTGAGGAAACCTCCTCCTTGAGTTATAAGATTGATGTTATTATGTCTATGCTTGTTAATGGGAAAGCCCATATTGATCCAAATAATGTTCCCTTAGCCTCTTTGGTTGCTCAAGAAGAGCAAGTTGATGTGAACTCTATAAGAAATAACAATTTTAGCAACAATGCCTACAGGAATAATTTTGGTAACAACAATTATAAGCCATATCCTCCCAACAATGGTAATGCTTATGGAAATTCCTACAACAATAATAGGAGTGCACCCTCTAAACTTGAAGTTATGCTTAAAGATTTTATTAGTAAACAAACTACTATCAATAAAACTATTGACAAAAACTCTCTAATGCTGAAAGAAATATAACATCTTTGGCTGAAGGTCAATCTTCTTTGAATAAAATGGCTGCTAAACCTGAAACTATTGATAATCCCTTTGAAGCTACTAATGCCATACAAGTAAGAATTGATGAAAATGTTAGACTATTAGCTGAATTACATGCTAAGTGGGAAAGAGAAGATGAAATTGCTAGAAACATTAGTGTTTCTACTATCACTACCACTAGTGTTGAGGCTAGTAATAGCTCTACTACTTTAGATGATAATTATGATTTTGATCTTGATGGTTGCAATATCTCTGAAGTTATTAAGTTCCTACAAAATCTTGCTAAAAGTCCTAATGCTAGTGCTATGAATATGGCCTTTACAAAACGCATTACTGATGCTCTCATAAAGATTAAAGAAGAAAACATGAAACATAAAGCTTCTATTCCTATAAAACAAGAAGATGGTTGGGAACCCATCATTAATATGAAAGTGAATGATTTTGATTTCAAAGCTTTATGTGATCTTGATAGTAGTGTTTCTATTATGCCTATAAGGATTTATGATATGCTTGATTTGCCACCACATGAAGATTGTTATTTGAATGTCCCACTTGATGATAATGCTAAAAATAAACTCATGGGGAGTATTAATAATGTTCTTATTATGGTTAACAATGCCTATGTCCCCATTGATTTCTATGTTTTGGATGTTGAATGCAATGCTTCTTGTCCTATTACTTTGGGAAGACCTTTTCTTAGAACTATTGGTGCCATTATTGATATGAAAGAAGGCACCATTAAATATCAACTCCCACTCAAGAAAGGTATAGAACACTTCCCTAGGAAGAGATAGAAGATTTATTTTGCCTCTCCTATGAAAACAAAATTTGGTTTTAATGCTTCTTCAAACACTTGATTCTTTTTCTTGCTTCTTATGCCTAACTTAAAGGCGTTGAAGAAAAGTACTTATTGGGAGATAACCCAAAAGTTTTAGATGAGGCTTGGAAGTTATTACCTCTGTAACAACCACTCCTTATCCTTTTTATTTGCTTTTTGTGCCAAGAGTAACCTCTAATGAGAGAGAAGTAATGATTGGCAAAGTTGTTGTCCCGAAACAGATTTATGTGCTTCACTGTAAACATTCTTGTAAAATATTTGTACTTCCTTTTGAGACGTGAATTTTTGTGCTTCTGCCCCAGGTTGTTATATAACTTTCATTAGTTCAACACTTTTCGATTTGAGCAACAGAAGGTCTTTGAAAAAATTCGTCTTTACCTGCTGGTCTGTTTTGACAGATTTCTGCCATTTCTTGCATTTGCTTCTTGTTGGTTCCTTTTTGAGTTCTTTTGGGGAATTGAGCTTTTTGAGGGAAGTGCTAGAGTAGCTTGTGTTTTAGTGGAAGTTTTATTGGTGTTGGAACTGAACCTAAAGACTTATTATCTTGAGTGCACTAATGTTGCTAATAAAGATTGTGTGAAGTTTTGTATGAAGGAAAAATTTCAGGTGTATGGAAGGAATGAGTAATGAGATGAAGGATGGACTAAAGCTCAAGCTTGGGGATTCCACACATTTCACCCCCAAGAAATATCCAAAAAGTACAAGCGTTAAAGCTTGGGCTCTTCATCAATAAAAATCCCAGGTTTCTTCCAAACACATCATTTTTATTGTTTCATGCACAGTTGTGTTGTTCTTGGAGCGTCTTCGTTTTTGTTTTCATTTTGGTTTTTCATTTTCTTGGTTTTCTTAGTTTGCTGAATAAATTGGTTGGACCCCCCTTTCATACATTGGTTTTCAAATAGCTTGGTTTGGACTGGAAAAGAGTAGGAAAGTTCATGCTTAAGTGGTAAAAAGAGCTTGTTTTTGACTGTGGCCTATGCTTTGTCATGCCATGCTCGATATTGTTTTGGCTTTATGCTTAGTATTCTTTGCTGTAGCATGAATTGTTATAAAAAATTGAGATTGCTTAATGTGCCTTGGAAGGATCATGCGTTGTTTTAGCATATTAAAGCATAGTATTGTGGTATTCTCCTTTGATGCTTTATTTGGGTTGACTTGGCGCATGCTCACACCATGTTATGACTATCCCAAGTCACCATAGCCTTTATGATCCTTTAGTTTTCAACTTTTAGTATCACTTTATGCTTTGATCAATGATGTTTTGTCGCTCTACATGATTATGGCCATTATTGCTCTCTTAGTTTGTCGCTCCCAGTCTTTTGCTAGCCTCCACAACCAAGTATGAGTTCCACTCATGCATCCAACTCCTAAAACCAAGTTATTCCAAAAGAGTCCACCATACCTACCTACTAGCATATGATATTCGAAGTATATTCATGTTTTTATCTACCTTCAAAATTAAACTTGTTATGAGAAAACTAGTGACTAAAGCTCTCACAAACTTGATGGCACACTTTACTTTTCTTGCCCTTAATAAACTTGAACCATTGTGTCGTCTATGTTGTATATGCTTGCACTTATTTGTTGGGGATTAGCAGAACCATGTTGTCATGGGGAATGCTTTCAACATTGCACTTGTACTTTGTACCTAGTTGATATCATACTCTTTTGTCTATGGATGTCGTCGGTGTGAAATGAAAGGGGAGCTTGTAAGTCCATGGAGGTATGTATATGTGATAGAGAAACGCCTAGGCCGTTGGTCTAATCCATGCCATCATGGTGGAAACCTGCAGCATAACCATAATGAGCTGTCTATGAACCATTCTTCTTATAAAAAAGAGTCAGATATTGAGAAAAAGAGAAAAAAAGAGATATATGAAAAGATGAAAGAGACAAAAAAAAGCACCATATTCCCATGGTAAATAAGAAGATTGATGAGATGCTCGTTGTCTGCTTGCCTTGTCATTTTGATATGGGGATTCTTCTGTATCATCGGGCAAGGGGCATCCCGTTAGCGGTTCTCTATGATACACATGTACTTACGATGACAAGAACTTACCGGTGACTAAACTTGAGTAGCATGAGGAGCGGCCCTCGTATTCAAGGGACATGAGATTTCCAACTTATACTTCGTCAAGCATATACACCATAGTTTGTTCACTTTAACCTTAATCACTTCAAGATTCTTATGATAGGGGCAATGAGAGCTGAAAGCTATCAAGTACCATAATTTTCGGAAGCTGTTTATGAGACTTGAATCCCTACTTCCTTCTATGAAGGCCTTTATTTTAATTTTTTTGTTGAGTCCCCACCTTCTACCTTTATGCACCTACATTCAGAGCATAGTGGCCATTCTTAGTTCTATGTGCATTGTCCCAAGACTTGTTGATTGTTGCATAACCTTGATATTGCTTGTTTTAAACTATTTGTATCTAGTCACCCTTATGAACTTTGAAGGTGTCATATGCATTTATGTTTGCTACTCTATGAGGGAGCCACTATGCTATGTTTTCTTTATGTGAAACAAACAAACGTCTTGCAAAGTATTATTATTCATTAATCTTTTGTTTGTGCCTTTTCATGTTGCAACAAAGTTTCTTTGTCTTATTGCTAGAACTTTGTCTTTCATGTTATGATTGAAGTACTATGATCCCAGCTTTGAATGTTTTACAAATACTTTGATCAAGTTTATGATGGTGCATGTCACCTCAAAAATTATTCTTTCTTTTTATCACTTACCTACTCGAGGACGAGAAGGAGTTAAGCTTGGGGATGTTGATACGTTGCAAACGTATCCATAATTTTTGATGTTCCATGCTTGGTTTTATCTACTTTCTTATGTTTTGTCCACACTTTCGAGTACTTTTCATATGATTTCTTGGACTAACCTATTAACAAGAGCCACAGTGCCAGCTGCTTGTTTTCTGCTGTTTTTGGTTCTAGGAAAGTCAAAAAATGAATATTCTCGGAATTGGACGGGACACAAGCCAAGGTCAGTTTTTCACCGAGGGACACCTGGAGCCAGAATACGAGACGGGGAGGGGCCTGGCCACACCACCTGGCCGCACGACCCAGCCTGGCCCGCACCAAGGGGTGGTCTGGCCGCCCCAGGCACCCCCTCAGCCTCTCCTTTTGCCTATATATTGCCTCCGATATAGAAACCCTAAGTACCCCATCAAAAATCCATGAAAGAGTCTGTAGCCACCGTCATCTCCATCCCTAGACCGGGAGGGATCTGAAGCTCTTCTCGGCACCCTACCAGAGAGGGGAATTCACCCTGGAGGCCTTCTTCATCATCATTCAATCCTCCGGTGTGATGCGTGAATAGTTCATCTCTAGACAACGAGTCCATGTAGTAGCTAGATGACTGGTTCTCCTCCTTTGTGCTTTCATGTTTAGATCTTGTGAGCTCCGTTCATGATCAAGATCATCTATTTACAATTCTGCATGTTGTGTTTGCGGGGATCCGATGGATATTGAGATGCTATTTCAGATTGATTATTGATTCTATCATGTCTTTGTTATTTGTGATCTTACATGCTTTCCGTTGTTAGTAGCTATCTTGGCCAAGTAAATGCTAGTAACTCCAAGAGTTAGTATTTATGCTCGATAGTGGGTTCAAGCATCTAGTAATCTGGGGAAGTGACAGAAATCTCTAAGGTACTAGATGTGTGATACGTTGCAAACGTATCTATAATTTTTTATGTTCCCTGCTTGGTTTTATCTACTTTCTTATGTTTTGTCCACACTTTGGAGTACTTTCTCTACACTTTCTTGGACTAACCTATTAACAAGAGCCACAGTGCCAGCTGCCTGTTTTCGGTTGTTTTTGGTTCCAAGAAAGGAAGAAAATGAATATTCTCGGAATTGTACGGGACAAAAGACAAAGTTAGTTTTTCGCCAAGGGGGACACGGAGCCAGAATACGAGACGGAGAGGGGCCAGGGGGCCGCCACATCACCTGGTCGTGCAGCCAAGCCTGGCCCACGCCAGGGGTGGTCTGGCCGCCTCGGGCACCCCCTCGGCCTCCCCTTTCGCCTATAAGATGCCTCTGATACAGAAACCCTAAGTACCCGATCAAAATTCCACGAAAGAGTCTGTAGCCACCGTCATCTCCATCCCTGGATCGGGAGGGATCTGAATCTCTTCCTGGCACCCTACCGGAGAGGAGAATTCACCCTGGAGGCCTTCTTCATCACCATGCAAGCCTCCGGTGTGATGCGTGAGTAGTTCATCCTTGGACTACGGGTCCATGTAGTAGCTAGATGGCTGGTTCTTCTCCTTTGTTATATCATGTTTAGGTCTTGTGAGCTCCGTCCATGATCAATATCATCTATTTGTAATTCCTACTTGTTGTGTTTGCAGGAATCCGATGGATATTGAGATGCTATTTCAGATTGATTATTGATTCTATCATGTATTTTTTATTTATGACCTTTCATGCTTTCCGTTGTTAGTAGCTATCTTGGCCAAGTAGATGCTAGCAACTCCAAGAGTTAGTATATATGCTCGATAGTGGGTTCATGCCTCTAGTAATCTAAGGAAGTGACAGAAATCTCTAAGGTACTAGATATGATGTTGCTACTAGGGAGAAAACAACAATCCTTTGTTCATAGAACAATCTTATTGTTTACTTTACACGCAATGTGTAATGCAATTATCTGTTGCTTGCAACTTAATACTAGAGGGGGTTTGGATGATAACCTGAAGGTGGATTATTAGTCATAGATGCAGTTGGATTACGGTCTAGGAGTCAAGATGTTTAGTATATGCATGATTGCTTTCTCGATGTTTGTCAATTGCCCTGCTGTAATTTGTTCACCCAGCATGTCATCTATCTTAAGGAGAGCCATCACTAGTGAACTATGGACCCAGGTCCTTTCTTTTATCATCAATCTACAACTGTTTACTATTTCTATTTACTTTCTGCAAGCTATTACTTTCTTCCACACAATACGTTTAAATCTTTATTTTCAGCAAAACCGGTGAGATTGACAACCTGACTGTAAGTTGGGGGCAGAGTTATGTGGTTGTGTTGTGCAGGTTTCCACGTTGCTTCTGGCATCGGTAGTGCGCCCTACGAAAGTCCAGCTAGCAACACCTTGGAGGTGTTTCCTTGCTCCTACTGGATTGATAACGTTGGTTTCATATATGAGGGAAAACTTGCTATTGTGCTCATCATACCTTCCTCTTGGGGTTCCCTAATGAGCTCGATATATTTTGCGCCATCAAGCTATGTTTCTGGCGCCGTTGCCGGGGAGGTAAGGTAAAAGGTACTCACATCCTACGGTGTGAGTGCTCGAAGTTATTTCCTTTAGATTCTGCAATTTTCTCTTTTTGTTTCTTGTTTTTATTTTCACTAGTCAGGCTTAATGGAAAACAACAACAAAATTAGAGAGCTTTATAGTATTTATCTTGAGTTAGGACATGAAGTGTTTGAAGAGAAAATTAAAAAACCTATGGAACTTTATTTGCATGCTAATAGCAATGTTATTAGTATGAATTCTTTGGAAACCATTATTGCTAATGCTATGGAAAAGTCTAAGCTTGGGGAAGCTAGTTTTTATGAAAATGATCTTTTTAGTTCCCCGGCTTTGGAAGATAGCTATTCTATTGCTTATGATGATACCAAACCTCCAATATATGATGATTACAATGATGAATATGATATTTTCAGTCCACCTATCATTGAGGAGAAAATTAATTATGATTACAATATGCCTCCTATATTTGATGATTATGGTGATGAGAATAATAATGATAGCTATTTTGTTGAATTTTCTCCCACTGTGATTAATAAGAATGACTATGCTTATGTGGATAGTAATAATTATATGCATGTGGCTCATGATAAGAATGTTTTATGTGATAGTTATATTGTTAATTTTATTCATGATGCTACTGAAAGTTATTATGAGAGAGGGAAACATGGTTTTATGTATCTCAACAATATTAAGATTCCCCTCTTTATGTTGAAAGTCTTGAAGTTGCACTTGTTTTGCTTTCCTATGGTTGTTGCTTCGTGCTTTCATGACTTGTTTCTTTACAAGATTCCTATGCATACAAAGTGGGTTAGACTTAAATTTGCTTTGAATTTGCTTCTTGATGCTCTCTTTTACTTCAATTCATATTTCTTATGTGAGCATCTTCTCAAACTATCATGCCTAACTTAAAGGTGTTAAAGAACAGTACTTATTGGGAGATAACCCAAAAGTTTTAGTTGAGTCTTGGAAGTTATTCCTTTAGTAATAACCTCTCCTTATCATTTTTGTGTTGTTTTTGTGCCAAGAATAACCTCTAATGAAAGAGAAGTGATGCTTGGGAAAGTTGCTGTCCCGAAACAGATTTTTGTTCTTCACTGTAAAAATTCGTGTAAAATCTCTGTACGTCGTTTTGAGCTGTGATTTTATGTGCTTATTCCCCATGTTGTTATATAACTTTCGTTAGTTCAACACGTTTCGATTTGAGCAACAGAAGATCTTCGAAAAAATTGGTTTTTTACCTGCTGGTCTGTTTTGACAGATTTCTGCCATTATTTGTATTTGCTTTTTGTTGATTCCTTTTTGAGTTCTTTTTGGGGAATTGAGCTTTTTGAAGGAAATTCTACAGTAGCTTGTGTTTTCATGGAAGTTTTATTGGTGTTGAAACTGAACCCAAAGACTTATTATCTTGAGTACACTAATGTTGCTAATGAAGATTGTGTGAAGTTTGTATGAAGGAAAATTTTCAGGTGTTAAGGAAAGAATGATGTAATGAGATGAAGAATTGACTAAAGCTCAAGCTTGGGGATGCCACCCGTGTCACCCCAAGAAATATCCAAGAAGTACAAGCGTCAAAGCTTGGGGATTCCCAAGGCATCCCCTTCTTCGTCAATAAAAATCTCAGGTCTTTCTAGACACTTCGTTTTTATTGTTTCATGCACAGTTGTGTTGTTCTTGGAGCGTCTTTGTTTTTGTTTTTAGTTTTATTTTGCTTTGTTTGCTGCAATAAGTTGGTTGGATCCCAACACTTCTTTTGGAGAGAGACACACTCTGCTTTCATTGTTTAGAACACTCTAGTTTTCATTCTTAGTTTTCTTGTGCTTTCAGCTTAGAACTTTTTAGTTATTCCTTTTGGATTTGTGAGACAATCTCACTGATCTTTATTTATTATTATCTTTGTGAGTTGTGTCAAATAAGTCGATTGGTGTTGGAAGAGAGTAGAAACCTTCATGCTTTAGTGGTACAAAAGGGAGCTTTTTTTGACTGTGGCCTATGCTTTGTCATGTCATGCTTGATTTTTTTTGGCTTTATGCTTAGTGATTTTTGTTGTAGCATGACATGTTATAAACAATTGAGATTGCTTAATGTGCCTTGAAAGAATCATGTGTTGTTTTAGCATATTAAAGCATAATATAGTAGTACTCTCCTTTGATGCTTTATTTGGGTTGACTTGGCGCATGCTCACACCATGTTATGACTATCCCAAGTCACCATAGCCTTTATGATCCTTTAGTTTTCGACTTGTAATATTAGTTTATGCTTTAATTAATGATATTTTGTCACTTTGTATGATTATGGCCATTATTGCTCTCTTAGTTGGTCGCTCTCAGTCTTTTGCTAGGCTCCATAACCAAGTATGAGTTCCCCTCATGCATCCAACTCCAAATACAACAAAGTTGTTCCAAAGATTCCACCATACCTACCTATTAGCATATGTTATTCCAAGTATATTCATGTTTCTATCTACCTTCCGAATTAAACTTGTTATGTGAAAACTAGTGATTAAAGCTCTCACGAACTTGATGGCACACTTTACTTTTTTGCATTTAATAAACTTGAACCATTGCATCCATCTTTGTTGCGTATATGCTTGCGCTTTATAAGTTGAAGTTAGCAGAACCATGTATCATGGGGAACGCTTTCAACATCGCACTTATACTTTGTACCCCATTGATATCATGTTCTTTTGCTTATGGATCCCGATGGTGTGAAATAAAAGGGGAACTTGTAACATCATGGAGTTTGTATTTGTGTTAGAGAAACGCCTGGGCCGCTAGCCTAAGCCATGCCTAATCATGGTGGAAACTTGCAGCATAACCATAATGAGAACTCTATGAAGCATCCTCAATAAAAACCTATGCAAATAGCAAATAAAAAGATCGCTGAGATGCTCATTGTCTACTTGCCTTGTCATTTTGATTATGGGATAGCTCATATATCATGTGCAAGGGGTACCCCGTTGGCAGTTCTCTATGATACATATGTACTTACAATGACAAGAGCTTACTTGTGACTAAAGTTGAGTAGCATGAGGTTCGGTCTTCGTAAGGAAGGGGCATGAGATTTCGGCTTATAACTTGTCAAGCATATCCTCTTAGTTGTGTCACTTCAACCTTAATCACCTTCAAGATGCTTATGATAGGGGCAATGAGAGCTGAAAGATAATAAGTACCATAATTTTTGGAAGCTCTTTATGAAACTTGAATCCCTACTTCCTTCTATGAAGGCCTTTATTTTAGTTTTATGTTGAGTCTCCACCTTCTATCTTTATGCACCTACTTTGAGAGCATAGTGGCCATTCTTAGTTCTATGTGCATTGTCCCAAGACTTGTTGATTGATACATAGCTTTGATATTGCTTGTTTTAAACTATTCACTCTTATGAACTTTGAAGGTGTCCTATGCATTTATGTTTGCTACTCTATGAGGGACAAGCTGAATGCTACTATGTTATGTTTTCTTTATGTGAAACAAACAAACGTCTTGGAAAGCATTGTCATTCATGAATCTTTTGTTTGTGCCTTTTCATGTTGCAACATAGTTGCTTTGTCTTATTGTTTGAACTTTATCTTTCATGCTATGTTGAAGTACTATGATCCCAGCTATCAATGTTTTACAAATACTTTGATCAAGTTTATGATGGTGCATGTCACCTCAAAAATTATTCTTTCTTTTTATCACTTACCTACTCGAGGACGAGAAGGAGTTAAGCTTGGGGATGTTGATACGTTGCAAACGTATCTATAATTTCTGATGTTTCGTGCTTGGTTTTATCTACTTTCTTATGTTTTGTCCACACTTTGGAGTACTTTCTATACACTTTCTAGGACTAACCTATTTACAAGAGCCACAGTGCCAGCTGCCTGTTTTCTGCTGTTTCTGGTTCCAGGAAAGTCAGAAAATGAATATTCTCGGAATTGGACGGGACAAAAGCCAAAGTTAGTTTTTCACCGAGGGGGACACGGAGCCCGAATACGAGACGAAGAGGGGCCAGGATGCCGCCACACAACCTGGCCGCGCGGCCAAGCCGGCCTGCGCTAGGCGATGGTCTGGCCGCCTCAGGCACCCCCTCGGCCTCCCCTTTCGCCTATAAGATGCCTCCGATATAGAAAACCTATGTACCCGACCAAAATTCCATGAAAGAGTCTGTAGCCGCCGTCATCTCCATCCCTAGATCGGGAGGGATCTGAAGCTCTTCCCGGCACCCTACCAGAGAGAAGAATTCACCCTGGAGACCTTCTTCATCACCATGCAAGCCTCCGGTGTGATGTGTGAGTAGTTCATCCTTGGACTACGGGTCCATGTAGTAGCTAGATGGCTGGTTCTTCTCCTTTGTGCTATCATGTTTAGATCTTGTGAGCTCCGTCCATGATCAAGATCATCTATTTGTAATTCCTACATGTTGTGTTTGCGGGGATCCGATGGATATTGAGATGCTATTTCAGATTGATTATTGATTCTATCATGTCTTTGTTATTTGTGATCTTGCATGCTTTCCGTTGTTAGTAGCTATCTTGGCCAAGTAGATGCTAGCAACTCCAAGAGTTAGTATTTATGCTCGATAGTGGGTTCATGCCTTTAGTAATCTGGGGAAGTCACAGAAATCTCTAAGGTACTAGATGTGCTGTTGCTACTAGGGAAAAAACAACAATCCTTTGTTCATAGAAAAATCGTATTGTTTACTTTCGCAATGCGTAATGCAATTATCTGTTGCTTGCAACTTAATACTGGAGGGGGTTCGGATGATAACCTGAAGGTGGATTATTAGTCATAGATGCAGTTGGATTACAGTCTATGTATAATGTTGTAATGCCCAATCGAATCTCAAAGGAGTCAAGATGTTTAGTATATGCATGATTGCTTTCTCGATGTTTGTCAATGGTGCCGATGTAATTTGTTCACCCAACATGTCATCTATCTTAAGGAGAGCCACCACTAGTGAACTATGGACCCCGGTCCTTTCTTTTATCATCAATCTACAACTGTTTACTGCTTTCTGTTTACTTTCTGCAAGCTATTAGTTTCTTCCACACAATACGTTTAATCCTTTGTTTTCAGCAAAACCAGTGAGATTGACAACCTCACTATAAGTTGGGGGCAGAGTTCTATGGGTGTGTTGTGCAGGTTTCCACGTTGCTTCTGGCACCGGTAGTACGCTCTACCAAAGTCCAGCTAGCAACACCTTGGAGGTGTTTCCTGGCTCCTACTAGATTGATAACCTTGGTTTCATAACTGAGGGAAAATTTGCTGCTGTGCTCATCATACCTTCCTCTTGGGGTTCCCCAACGAGCTCGATATATTTTGGGCCATCAATGTGCTGTTGCCACTAGGGAGAAAACAACAATCATGTGTTTATAGAACAATCGTATTGTTTACTTTACACGCAATTCATAATGCAATTATCCGTTTCTTACAACTTAATACTGGAGGGGGTTCGGATGATAACCTGAAGGTGGATTATTAGTCATAGATGCAGTTGGATGGCGGTCTATGTATAATGTTGTAATGCCCAATCGAATCTCAAAGGAGTCAAGATGAGTAGTATATGCTTGTATGCTTTCTCGATGTTTGTTAATTGCCCCACTGTAATTTGTTCACCCAACATGTCATCTATCTTAAGGAGAGCCACCTCTAGTGAACTATGGACCCCGGTCCTTTCTTTTACTATCAATCTACAATCAACTGTTTACTGCTTTGTGTTTACTTTTTGCTAATTATTACTTTCTTCCACTCGATACGTTTAATCCTTTGTTTTCAGCAAAACCGGTGAGATTGACAACCTCATCGCAAGTTGGGGATAGAGTTATGTGGTTGTGTTGTGTAGATCTCCACGTTGTTGCTGGCACCGGTAGAGCGCCCTGCCAAAGTTCAGCTAGCTACACCTTTGGGGTGTTTCCTTGCTCCTACTTGATTGATAACCTTGGTTTCATAACTGAGGGAAAACTTACTGTTATGCTCATCATACCTTCCTCTTGGGGTTCCCCAACGAGCTCGTTAATACACAAGTCAGCAGATGCCTCTGCCTCTACCTCTCCCTCTTTCTCACTTCCCTCCTTGGTTTTCCTTATTAGTGTTCCTTCTTCTAGATCCTTGAGAAATAATTCTTTCTCTTTGCGTTGATTCTCAAGTTGTTGAGCCATCATATGTTTTCTCACCGTCCTTGGAAAAGGAACAGGTTCAACATACAAAGGCACCTCCCTCATTGGCTCGATAGGGGCCTTAATTATTGGTTCTTCTTCCTTGACTGATTTAGGTAGAAGAGTATAATGAAGCCAGTCCTTCTTTGGAGCTTCAACATGTTCTATAAAAGGCTGAAGGATTTGCAAGACAATATCATCATCAAGTTGCAGTTCATTAGCAGTTTCTTTTACCTTACAAGAGTCTTTGTAAGCATTGAGACAATCATATTCAATTTCTATACCTCCTTCGCCTCCTAAATCAAATCCCCATGTTTCTCTATTACGGCGAATTCATTCTAAAAGTTCCCAAGCTTTTATTATGGATAACTCCATAAAAGAACCTCCTGAATTCGTGTTAAGCTCAAGTTTAATTTCTTGATTAAGTCCTCCATAAAAAATATGCAGTACATACCATTCTAGTAAATCATGATGGGGACATTTGTGGAGTAGAGACTTATACCTTTTATAGGCTCTTACCAAACCTTCAACTGGGAGGCTTTTAAAATTTGTAATCGGCCTTCTTACCTCAGCAGTGTTTACCTTGGGAAAGAATCGAGACACAAATTCTATTTTAAGCTTTTCCCAGGTATCAATTTTCTCTGCAGGGCAAGTTCTATACCAAGCCAAAGCAGTGTTGGTTAGAGATTGGCTAAATAGTTTTTTAATTCATCATCGGAATATCCTCTCAACTTTAGAGTACAACATAGCTCGGTAAAGTGCATTAAATGATTATAAGGATCCTAATCAGGATCATCTCCTGCAAAAGTTTTTTCTTTAATAATAGAAATAAAATGAGGGTTAACCTCGTACTCTGGTTCGCTCCCACTCGGAAATTCTTTCACCAATCCTCTATTGAATCTCCCGAGGTATTCAGTTGCATCAATCTGATTAATTAGTTCGAGTGCGGCCATAGTGATTACCTAAAACTAGTAAACAACCTTAGTAGAAAAATAGGTAAAATGAATAACTAATAACAAAAACCAAAAGCGCTTAGCTCCCCGGCAACGGCACCAGAAAATAGCTTGATGACTGCAAGTGCATAGATCAATTGTAGCTAGTTTCGAAGTAAAGCTATCGAACCCACAGAGAGCTATTGGTAAAGTTTTTATGCCCCTTGTTACTATCTACCAAATAATACTTGTAAGTTTTCTTTGATCTCAAGTAAAGGGTGTTTGAATGGTTTATAGTTGTTTGCAGAAAATTAATAAAACAAGTAACAAGATTGTATGAAAGCGGGGTTGAACTCAATAGGTCTAAGAAGTTCTCGGGGATGTAGGATACACCATTAGCATAGTACTATTATTATATGTAATCAAGATAACATACTTCTTATGTCATGACATGCGTGGAGAGAGCTCCATAATAAGATGTTCACGACAAGGCTCGTAGGAAGCCACTTTGTTGAGCCAAGTGTGAGGTTACCTCTAAATAACCACTACAATGCCTGAGAGCAATCACCCATACAAGCCACCGCAATTAAGGGTTTCCCCATGGATATCGTAATTAGCTTAGGGAAGTCCCTCGTAATCCCCATTTGACCGTGAGGGTTACGAGTCGTCCCCAATTTGTCATGGGTACTCCGGGTACACTTCCACAACACGTCCAAAGGGTTTCATCCTCCCTTTAGTCTCGAAGGCAAATGATAAATGGTAGACTTCACATATCATCTAAAGAGAGAAATCAAATACAAGTCATAACTAAATCATAGACAAGCAAGTCATATGGACACAAGAATAGATCATCTTCATTACAAGTTCATAGTGGTGCAAGGGTTTCTCCATCTCCCCAATAAAAAAGGAACTACTCACTCATGGAAGCAATCAACAACATCATCATAATCAAATGGATGGATTAAAGTACGGGTGTAGATGTAATGCAAACCACAATTGGATCTGGAATTACAAAGAGATCTAATAGATGAAAGATGAAGTAATGGTGGTGATGAACATGCATCGATTGATGCTGAAGGGGATGATGTGTTGTCCTCCAATGATCCACGAAGTAGCTAGGACTTTCCCCCAACCAAGTTCCTCCTTTAGATCCCTCTCGGATGTGGTGTTTCATGGTTTCTAGTGGCTATGAATGTTGAATCCACCTGTCGTCTTCGCCAGGAGAAACTATTTGACGAGGCGGTCCTGATGGCGCCTAGTACGGCGGATGGTACGGGCGGGCCCTCTCGTACTAGTGATCGTTATTGGTGCTGATGCCTCCTCTTTATTTGTTATTCATCCAGGTGCAAAGGTAAATTCATAAAATGGCATTTATCACTTAGATATATCATATAATTACACAATATGACATCTCTAATTGATAAGTTCATTTATGACTCCATGATTTGGGATCCTGTTGAAACAAGAAAGAAATAGCACTTGTAGGCGTAGTGAAATACAAAAATACCTACTCTATTTATGCAAAAACAACAGGTAAAAATGATTCAATTTTGGACTCATCAATGACGCAGTTGCTACCAATTGCATTGAGGGGGCTTCTACCGGAAAATGTTCGAGTACCCATTGTGAAGCTATGTGCATTCCTCAATGCAATATCTTAGAAGGTGATGAATCAAGATATTCTGACAAGGTTACAGAAGGATGTGGTCCAATGTCTTGTTAGTTTTGAGTTGGTGTTCCCACCATCCTTCTTCAATATTATGACGCATCTCCTGGTTCACCTACTTGGTGTTCCTGAATCGCGACATGAGGGGAGACTGAGTGGAAAAGGCACACTGGGAAAGAAAGCAATGGTATGTAGGGACGGGTAATCTTTCACTCAATCACACTACATGGTTCTACAGAATTTCACCTTGGCAGCACCGTATATTGGGGAACACAAGAATATTTTAGGCTCCAACAACTCGGGAAAGCCTGACTCCTGGATTAGAGATGAACACATGAATACTTTCGGCAGTTGGTTGCGAACACATCTAATGAATGACACCACTGTTGGAGATCAACTCTACTTGTTGGCTGGGTCTCCATCTTCTACTATATTGAATTACCAAGGGTACGAGATAAATGGGAATACATTTTACACGGTCGCCCTAGATAAAAAGAGCACCAACCAGAACAATGGTGTCCGCTTTGATGCAACCAACGAGAATGGGAAAAATTACACCTACTACGGTTATATAGAGGAGATATGGGAACTTTACTATGGAGTTTCTTTTAATGTCCCTTTATTTCGGTGCAAATGGATCAACCTGAATGGAGAAGGGGTAAAGGTAGACCAGTTTTACGGAATGACAACAGTGAATCTCAACAATCTTGTTTATAGAGACGAATCATCCGTCCTAGCCAATGATGTGGCTCGGGTTTTCTATGTGAAGGCGATGTCCTCCATACCGAAAAAAGGAAAAAAAATAAGCAAACGAATACATCACACAATGAGCCAAATCATCACATAGTTCTTTCAGGGAAAAGAAACATCGTGGGGGTCGAGGACAAGACATACATGTCAGAAGATTATAATACGTTTGATGAAATTCGGCCCTTCACACTGAAAACTGACCCAAGCATCCCATTAAGCAAAGAAGATGCTCCATGGTTACGGCCAAAGCGATCATAAGCAAGGGAAATACGACAAGATGGGTTCATGGCATCATATTGTGTACCTCTAGTTCATATTATGTGACATAGTTGCAAGGAAAAATACCAAACTTGGTATATTGACTATGTCTCAAAAAACCCTTCACAAAATAACCTATCATGTTCGAGGTTTCATGGCTTTCAGTCCAAATAACCAATGTTATGTGCATAATCGAGGCATAGTTTGTGATATTGTGCCCATATTGTGCATGCATATGCATCTTGGGATGGCGAACAATGTTGCAGGAGGAAGTTTTATTTTTCGTCGCATGGAAAAGTCATTTTCTATTTTCCGAGTGCCAAAATCGGGGCATTTTGTGAAGCAACACCAAACGTTAAATAAAAAAATGCTACCACCCCATTTTAAAAAATACTAGACCACCTTACATGAACAATATCCCAACCAGGGATTTTAAAACCTTTCCATCCTCTCCTGGAGAAAAAGACAAATGTATGCTGAATCGGTAGGAAGTGGGTCCAGTTTGAACTATAGGTACATGATCTGATGCTCGTGATTTTTTGAAAAAATCATTTTTAGACTCATAATGTGATGTTTCTTCAGAGATCCAATGCAAGTTTTAACGAGGCTCATCGCCTAGCTTCATGCCCGCCGTTTTGACCATAGTTGGAAACAGGTAAATTTTGAAACGGGCATAAGAAATTCAAAAACGGTATGAACAATGTAAATCCTTCATGTGGTATCATATTACGTGACATAGTTGCAATGAAAAATACCAAACTTTGTATATTGATCATGCCTCAAAAAACCCTTCAAAAAAGACCTATCATGTTCGAGGTTTCATGGTTTTCGGTCCAAATGACCAATGTTATGTGCATAATCGAGACATAGTTTGTGATACTATGCCCATATTGTGCATGCATGTGCATCTTGGGATGGAAAATAATGTTGCAGGAGGAAGTTTTATTGTTCGTCGCATGGAAAAGCCATTTTCTATTTTCCGAATGCCAAAATCGGGGTGTTTTCTGAAGCAACACCAAACGCTAAATAAAAAATGCTACCAAACCATTTTTAAAAAATACTAGACCATCTTACATGAACAATGTCCCAACCGGGGATTTTAAAATCTTTCCATCCACCCTTGGAGAAAAAGACAAATGTCTGTCGAATCGGTAGGAAGTAGGTCCGGTTTGAACTACAGGTACATGATCCAATGCTCGTGAATTTTTGAAAAAAAACCATTTTTAGACTCATAATTTGATGTTTCTTCAGATATCCAATGCAAGTTTTAACGAGGCTCATCCTCTATTTTTATGCCCGCTGTTTTGACCGTAGTTGGAAACGGGTAAATTTTGAAATGGACATAAGAAATTCAATAACGGCCCAAACAATGTAAATCCTTCACGTGGTATCATATTATGTGACATAGTTGCAAGGAAAAAATACCAAAATTGGTATATTAATCATGTCTCAAAAAACCCTTCACAAAATGGCCTATCATGTTAGAGGTTTCCATGGCTTTCTATCCAAATGACCAATGTTATGTGCATAATCGAGGCATACTTTGTGATACTATGCCCATATTGTGAATGCATGTGCATCTTGGGATGGCGAACAATGTTGCAGGAGAAAATTTTATTTTTTGTCGCATGGAAAAGCCATTTCCTATTTTTCCGAGTGCCAAAATCGGGGCGTTTTGTGAAGCAACACCAAACGTTAAATAAAAAAATGCTACCACCCCATTTTCAAAAATACTAGACCACCTTAAATGAACAATGTCCTGACCGGGGATTTTAAAACCTTTCAGTCCACCCCTGGAGAAAAATACATGTCTGTCGAATCGGTAGGAAGTGGGTCCGGTTTGAACTACAGGTACATGCTCTAATGCTCGTGATTTTTTGAAAAAAAAACATTTTTAGACTCATAATGTGATGTTTCTTCACAGATCCAATGCAAGTTCTAACGAGGCTCATCCCCTATCTTCATGCCCGCCGTTTTGACCATAGCTGGAAATGGGTAAACTAATTTCACAAAATAGGGAGTGCATCTATGACCAACTTGTTGGAGATGTCGGAGGACATGGCTCCGCCGGCATCTCCCTCAAGTTGGCCGTAGTGTTGTCCCTGCTCTCGCACACCATCTTGCACTTTATAACTTCTCTAACTAAATCAATATGCTGTGAGCCAACTAATTTCACATATTAGGGAGTACATCTATGGCCAACTTGTTGGAGATGCTGGAGGACTGGGCTCAGCCGGCATATCCCTCAAGTTGTCCGTAGTGTTGTCCCTGCTCTCACACACCATCTTGTTTGCAATTGATAACTTCACAAGGATGCCTATTTATAGATTAAGTAGCACAACATAGTGTCTACACTCGTGGCATAATGTCGACACTCTTGGCGAGGTGTTTTAGTCCTGGTTGAAGCCCCTAACTGGGACTAAACATATTTCCCACCATTTCCCACCGCTTCCCACTATGTTTTCCCGCCCTTTCCATCTAACCGGGCCTTTTAGTCCCACCTGGAGCCACTAACTAGGACTAAAGATATTTCCCGCCATTTCCCACCGCTTCCCGCTATGTTTTCCCGCCCTTTCCCTCTAACCGATCATTTTCATCCTAGTTGCAGCCACTAACCGGGACTAAAGATATCTCCCGCCATTTCCCACCACTTCCCGCTATGTTTTCCCGCCCTTTCCCTCTAACCGGGACTTTTAGTCCCAGTTGGAACCACTAATTGGGACTAAAGGTATTTCCCGCCATTTCCGACCACTTCCCACCATGTTTTCTCGCCCTTTCCCTCTATATCTAGGCCGACCACGCCATGGCTATCCACACATCCACACCTTCCTCTCTCACAACAATGGACACCGCTGATAAAAACCAGCTTCCCCAAGCTTAGACTTTTCCATAGCATTAGCAATAATGTTGTTCAAAGAATTGATACTAATAACATTGCTATTAGAATGCAAATAAAGTTACATAGGTTTTTTAATTTTCTCTTCAAACACTTCATGTCCTAACTCAAGATAAATACTATAAAGCTCTCTATTTTTTTGTTTTCCATTAAGCCTAACTAGTGAAAAAAAAACAAGAAAAAAAAAGATATAATTGCAGAATCTAAAGGAAATAACTTCGAGCACTCACACACCAGCAATAGTACTAGAAGATAGCTTAGTAGCCAGAAGATGTGAGTACCTTTTACCTTACCTCCATGGCAACGGTGCTAGAAAATAGCTTGATGTCTACGCATGCTTCTATTCTTGTAGACAGTGTTGGGCCTTCAAGTGCAGAGGTTTGTAGAACAGCAGCAAGTTTCCCTTAAGTGGATCACCCAAGGTTTATCGAACTCAGGGAGGAAGTGGTCAAAGGTATCCCTCTCAAGCAACCCTGCAATCAAGATACAAGAAGCCTCTTATATCCCCAACACACCCAATACACTTGTCAGGTGTATAGGTGCACAAGTTGGCGCAGAGATAGTGAAATACAAGTAATATGGATGATTATAAGTGGTAATTGAAATCTGAAATAAGAGTGGTAGCAAGCAAACATGTAACAGGACTGATTGTAAACGGTGTTTCAATGCTTAGAAACAAGGCCAAGGGATCATACTTTCACTAGTGGACACTCTCATATAAATATCTTCTCTTCACTATGCTATCCTGAACTACTCTCAGGTTGGACGATGTAGGGCTATAACAGCACACCTTAAAGTTCACATTCCCAATCTAGATAACCCCTCACTATCACCTTGAGCGCTAGATGGTTCCAACAAACACCACAATCTCATAGAGACATCAAACTCAAATTATACTCATGATAAGTATTTCTGTAACCTTAGCCTAAGTGCCACACGATGTGCACACTGTCAACTTCACACACATGGGGATAAGTAGAGATTAATTAAAGCACTTGAGTGGCAGAATAGATCTAGATGACAAAGCTCATAATCTGAATAAGATCACGCATAGAGAGAGAGATGAACACATAGCTACCAGTAGAGCCCTTAGCCTCGAGAGAGAACTACTCCCTCCTCATCATGGGAGTCAGCAACGGCGATGGAGATGGCGATGGAGTCGATGGAGATGGCTCCAGGGGCACTTCCCGTCCCGGCAGGGTGCCGGAACAGAGACTTCTGTCCCCCGGATCTCCTCTTCGGTGGCGGCGGTGATGCGGAACTTTTCGTGGAATTCTGATCCTCCCCCAAGGGTTTTCATCTTAGGGGGTTTATATAGGCGAAGAGGCGAGGTCGGTGGCCGCCCGAGGGGCCCACATTAGGGCCTGGCACACCTAGGGGCCGCACCATCCTATGGTGTGGCTGCCTCGTGGCTCTCCTCTGTCTCTGCTTTGGACTTATTTGTCGTGTCTGGAAAAATAGGAACTTTGGCTTTTGTTTCGTCCAATTCCGAGAATATTTCTTTACTAGTTGACGAGGGTTTAACTCATCAATGCCCATTGTTATGGACTTGGGTTTTGGAGAAGGAGGGAGCACTGGAGACATCTATCGGCTAGCAAACAAGCACATAGGGGACAAAGATTTACCCAGGTTCAGGCCTCATAGAGGTCCCTACTCCTGCTTGTCTGCTCGTGGAATTATCGAAGGAACCGAAAGTTACAACGGTGCGCAGATGCAATCTGGCGAGGGTGGTGGAAACTAGGGTTGCGTATGTCCTCCTCGCCGCCCCCTCCTAGCCTTTATATAGATAGGCTAGGTCCAGGGTAGCAGGTCGAGTCGGTTACAAATTAGGGTTTTCCCCTTCAAACTTTCTATCTTTAACTTCTTCTTGTTCTTCAAGAAATCGAGAGTCCGTAGGTTACTCGAGTCCCTCGTTTGGGCCTTGGCGACACCGTGGGCCTGTACATATTTAGACCGTACATACCAAACTCGAGTACCTGTAGGGTATACCCATGTCAGTAGCCCCCGAGTGTCCAGTGGAATCGCAGATTCGACTGGGGACTTTTTGAAGTCTTTCGAGTGCCTAGACGAGTGTATTTCGACTACTTTATTTGTGTCATAGGGATTTTTGATGTACGTGCCTGATATAACCGAAGTATCGGTATCAGTTAACCACCCTAGGGTGAAACAACGCAATCTACTCGAACTCGAGTCCCCGGACTCAAATCCGGAAAAGTGCTGGCGTAATTCGACTCAAGCCGCGGAGGTCTTATAGGAGTCGAATTCTAGTTATATGGGTGTGAGCACTCGATGCGTCCGTCGAGGCATGTTCATCGTACCTGTAGGCACGGATACATTTCTGGTAGTGCTCAACTAATGCGTTGCCAGGCCTTATTCAGGTCTTACCTTCACGCTGTAAGCGCGACATCCGAATTTTATCATCGTGGAGACAATTCGGGTGACCCAGGAGACGCAGTCTCTTTGTAGGGAAAAATTATGAGGCGGTGTCACCATGAGCTTCGAGTGTGGACATTATCAACACACAGTTTTTGTACAAATAATCATAGGGTGCGCGACCAGCGCTCCCTATGGGAGTAGCCCCCGAGTGCTTGGTTGAGTCAAAGACTCAGGCAGGGACTAAAGAACTTTTGCAACTGCTGTCTTCTTTTGCTTGTTTGTTTCAGTCGAATTTGTTTCCGGCGCTCCCTATGGGAGTAACCCATGTACATAGTCGAACCGTATTTCGAGTGGTTGGGTTTGCCTTTTATTGTCCATGTTCCTGCAAAAAGAAAGATAAATATCGTAGGGTGCGCGACCAGCGCTCCCTATGGGAGTAGCCCCCGAGTGTTTGGTGGAGACGAAGACTCGACCAAGGACTAAAGTAGTCAAAGTTTTCCGCTGCGTAGCTTTGATGACGTCAGTGCTGACGCTTTTATGACCTCAGTTGCCCGTGTGAGCGAGTTTGACGGGCCATGACGAGCAGTGGGTCCCAATTTCTGACTTTGATTTGACTCGGTGTGCGTAATCTTTATTTTAACTGCACCTCCTCGATTTCCGCGCGTAAAGGGAATAGTTGAGGGACGGTTCGCGCTTCCACTCCACCACGTGTCCAACATGATGTGTGACACGCGTCCAGTAGGGTTTTTCTGAGCCGTTGGATTGCATCTTCCAGGGGTTAAGTAGCGGCGTTGCGACGGTAATTTTTCCATCTGTTCTCATTCATCCTTTGCTGCCATCGCCATTGCCGCTGCTCCTCTGCTTTCTCTGCGCCCGTTTCTTCCACGATGCTGGACCAGCTCCGCTCGTTTCCGAGCTACTTTCTTTGCTCGCATCACCGTCGCGCAATGGGGAAGAAGAAGGGAGGCGTTGCCGCTGATTCCACGGACACCGTTGCCGCGGCGAAGAAGAAGGGCGGCTCCGCCACTGCGGGCACCAGTACCGCCGCCGGCGGGAAGAAGAAGGTCGCAGGCACCGGCGTCACGAATGGTGCGTGGCGCCCCTCCACCATCAAGGCGTCTGATCTCCGTCTTCTTCGCCAAGACGAAGTACTGTCCACCACAGTCGCCGACGCGCGCGTTCCCAGCGGTGAGACAATTCCTGCTCCTCCCACTGGTTTTCGAGTGATGTTTTTAGCATTCATCATTCGCGGTCTCTCCTTGCCACTTCACCCCTTTTTAGGGGTCTCCTTTGTTTCTACGGGCTTCAGCTCCATCAGCTGTCCCCTAATTCTATCCTCCACATCTCTTGCTTCATCACTCTCTGCGAGTGTTGGCTTGGAATTGAGCCACACTTCGGCCTCTTCAAGCGCCTCTTTAAATTGAAGCACCAATCTGCATCTGGCTCTTTAGTCTACGATGTAGGTGGTTGCGGAATTCATGTCGACCCATCCGCCACCTACTTCGACATCAAGCTCATGGCGTCCGTCCAAGGATGGAGGGACAAATGGTTCTACATCCGCGATGAGAAGGCTAACGGTGAGCTCTTTGGACTCGCGCCCTTTGATCCCGCGACGCCATGTAGGAGGATGCGCTCCTAGAAGAACGTAGTCATGCCTGGCGAGTCCGCGGAGACAGATGCGCTGTATAGGCACGTCTGTGACCTTGAGAGTCGCATAGGCAAAGAGGAGGGAGGTTGCGCTCTCATCCGCACTTGGCTGCGCCGTCGCGTCCAGCCCCTACAAGCCAGAGTCCACCCCATGTTTCAGTGGGCTGGCGTTGATGATGCCACTCGCGTGTCTGCCGATGGCATGTCCGCGAGTGAGGTGGACAAGAGGGTTCGACTGGTCACCAAGTACACCGTCAAGGATGTGCTCCCCAGTGATCCAGTTGTTCCTCCATTTGATGCTTCGAACCCTCCTCCTGAGGTATAGTTGTGCTACGCAGTAGCTGAATTTGTCGATTGCTTCTCTGTTGCTTACTTGTTTTTTTGCTAAATTTTGTTGTCTGCATGCAGGATTGGGCGGTGTCGCCTTGTATGCCCCCTCTTCCTGAGGGGATTATCCCTCGCGAAGCTTTGGAAGAGGATGAGTCGGAGTCGACCGTCCCTTCTGATGTGGAGGAGGAAGCCCTCGAGTCCGATAGTCCGGATACTCGCAAGCATTCATGCAGCAAGGATTCCGATGTGTCGTCTCCTTCGACTCCGGAAGGTACGGGTGTTGGTGCGGAGTCGCCGATACCTGCTATTCCTGTGAGCGCCGTGGCACCATCTTCTCGCAAGAAGATGTGATTGCCGAAGGAGTCTTCGTCGGAGTATGTGGAGGCCACTTTTGACTTTGACAAGTTTGACTGGTAAGTTTTCTGGTTCACTTGTTCTTCTCTGTTTTGTCCTTGTTGGCTTGTCTCAGAGTTTTCCCTTTCTCAATGTGGGTTTTGTCTTGCAGTCAAGAGGCGTCGTCATCTTATAGCGACGTCCAATTTTTGAAGGAATCAGGAGTCGCGACCTCAAGGGCCAAGAAAGAGGTCGAGCGCGCTCCTTCCCCTCCATTGGCGGCCCACTCCGGGCACAACTCTTCCAGTTCTCCTCATGCAGGAGAGCATCGAATGGTTGCCCGGATGACGGTACAACAAACATCTTCGGAGTCGTTGGAGGACCATGTAAGTGTAGTTTTTTCTCCTTTTTAGTGTTGCGGTCGATGTTATCTATTGCCTCTGCTGACTCCTTGTTGTGCGATAGCTCCTTGTGAAGGAAGCCGCGCACTTGGCAGATCAAGTGCTTGCAATGGGCCGCCAGCATGTGATGCTGGAGAAGCGTCACCGCGTGGTTGAAAGTGAGTGTTCTACACTTCTTCTTTTTTTTCTCTTCCCCTTTGATATAGTCGACTGATAGTCAATTTTGTTTTTCGTGTAGCTGAACATAATGCTCTGTTGCGTGACGCCGCTGCCTTGGAGAAGACACTCGTCGCGGCTGTGAAGGGTCACGACGAAGCAATCGCGGCGCGTGACGAGGCGCGGAAGCGTGAAGAGGATCTGCGTGCCTCCTACGCAGCCAGGGAGAAGTTGTTCGAAGAACAACTGTTCTCAATTGCCAAGGCCCTCTCAGGTACTTTGCTTGTGGATATTGTTATCCTTCTCTGCTTCGAATGTTTTTTTGCCGGTGGCGCTGATGTTTTTGTCCATGTGTGGATTTATGTACAGATGCTGGCGATTTGAGCTTCGACCCGCAGGCCCTTCGTCGTGATGATGCTCTGGCGGGTGCACTATCAGCAATTGAAGACCGCAGCACCGCCGTGTAGGACACGCTCTCCAAGGCCAAAAGCATACTCAGTCGCCTTCGGGACGAGCTGATGCCCAAGGCGGAGCTAGTCAAGAATATTGACGAGCTGGTGGAGTCACTCCCTGGAGGTGTGCCTTCTAGCTTCAAGAACTCACTCCGCGCGGCCGGCGCGTCCATGTCACTTGCCATGGTGTAGGCCCACGGAGTCGAGATCGATCCTACCGCGGTGTCGAAGGCGATGCCTGTTAGTGTGGACGGCCAGCAGGTAGTCTTCGCTCCTTTCGCGACTGCCTGTGGCAAATATGGGCATCATCTGATAAATACTGTTGCGAAGTACTCTAAGGAGCTCCAACGTGCCAATAAAACGGCGAAAGCTTCGGCATCAGGGGCCGGCAGAAAGTCAGTGGCGTCTGACACTGCCACGGACTTGATGAAGCCCCTGAAGTCGTCGAAGTCGAAGAAGCCAGTTGCTCTTTAGTTAGCTTTGTAAGAGTTAATTAGTTTATGTCCTTCTGTTTAAGAACATGCCTGCTGGCGAGTGTATCTGTTGATACTTTTGGTAGTCTTGAATGCATCAGATCCTTTTGTCTTTGTGTTGATTTGGTCGTCTTATTTGCTTCTGTCTTGACTTGTGGTAGGGTACATCAAGTGATCCTTTAAGGTAAACTCAGGACTCGTCGACTCTTGATGATACTGTGGCACCGCCGCGCTCCAGGGTAGATGAGTTGTCCTTGCTTTCGCGACTGCGTGACCGCGTGAAGCAGCTGGAGCGTCAGTTGCCCGTGCTCCGTGGTAATGCGGATGTATGGAAGTCAAAGGCGGAAAAAGCCGCCGCCCGAGAGCAGTATCTGCTTGGCGAGGTGACGCAGCTGGGCGACCAATTCAAATGTTAGTTTGCTCGTTCTCGTCTTTTCCTTGTAGTCACTTGCAGTGGTACGTTGTACTCATGCTGATGTTGCTGCTTCGTGTAGTTGTCAGCACGCGTCATCCGCAGGAGGAGAAGGATAGAATTGCCATTCGCCTACATGATCTTACCTAGGAGCAACTTCAAGAGAGTGGATACTTCTGGGTAGATCATGATCATGCGACTGCGCTGGCGAACCTGCAGGATCGTGCGTCGCGAGTGCTACTCTTTCTGAAGAAGTCACAGTCATGCTTGAAGAACATTTATCGAGCGATGTTTTCGCTAGATGATACTCCATCAAGTCTGTTGGCCCTCCTCGCTGAGTTTCAAGATCTGACCGCGGTTCACGAGTGCGTGAGGCAACAGTTGGTGGCTGGTGCCAAGGCTGCTCTATCAATGGTGCGACTGCACAGGCCTGACGTAGATGTTGCGGCAATTGCATCTGGGCTGCCTGCACCACCAACAGGTTCTTCCTGGAATATGGAGCCGCACTACCAGGCGGTGGATCGCCCAGCAGAAGAGATCGTCGGCTTCTTTGAGGAACAAACCAACGTTATCCTGCTACAGTAGTAGCTTAGTTTGTATCCTGCACATAAGTGTATTTGTGTTGTAAAGTTTGTATAATTGTTGTAAATAATTTATTGTCGAATGTGCATAAAGAGCTTTGTTAGCATGAAGTGCGTTGCACTATGCGAGTACTTTTCGTTAGCATGGCCATGTTTTATCTCAGTCCCTTGTCAACCTGTCAGGTGCGTTGCAGCTACGTTGAGGTCGTGTTAAGGGTTTTGATTGATGTACCAGCTACTTAGGATATCGTGTTTTGGTTCGAAGAACAGATGTGTATAGGGTGGCGTAGCCCCCGAGTAGATAAATTGAAAAAGTAAAGGAGGACACAGAGTTTTGGGGCACTTAGCTTTTATTTATTCGAAGAACAGTGCGAGGTACAATGTGTGGCTAAGTAGGCTTGGCTGAGTAGCCTTATTTGCAATGTAAAAGTAAAAACGACTAGGGGTAGAAGCGTCGGAGCTGTGCGACGTTCCAAGGGTTGGAGTATGCAACTCTTGTCTCTGAACCTTGAAGGCGATAGGCGCCACCTGGGATTACTTCTGTAATCACGTATGGTCCTTCCCAGGGGGACTCGAGCTTGAGATGCCCCTGCTGCTTCAGTCGCAGGACCAGGTCGCCTTCGACGAAGGATCTGGGGCGAAGCCTCCTACTGGTAGTTGCGCAGGTTCTGCTGGTAGATCATTGATCTTTCCGTGGTGATTTCCCCTGCTTCATCAAGGAGGTCGACGGAGTCTTCGAGTGCGAGGGATGACTCTTGTTCACTGTAAGCGACCACGCGCGGCGCCTTGTACCGTACATCGGCGGGTAGCACTGCCTCTGCTCCGTGCACCATAAAGAATGGCGTGTAGCCCGTGGTGCTGTTTGGAGTTGTATGTAGGCTCTAGAGTACGGATTGCAGTTCGTTCAGCCAGCAACCCGTGGCTTGTTCGAGTGGCCGGAGGAGTCGCTTCTTGATGCCGTTGCAGACGAGCCCGTTTGCCTTTTCCACCTGACCGTTGGTCTGTGGATGCGCTACTGAGGCGTAGCTGATGTTGATCCCTAGGTTCTCGCAGAATTCTTGGAACTCCTTGGATGTGAAGTTCGTCTCGTTGTCGGTGATGATGCTGTGTGGCACTCCGAAGCGGTAGACGATGGACTCGAAGAATTTAACTGCGATGTGCCCTGATTGGTTGGTTACTGGCATGGCCTCAATCCACTTGGTGAATTTGTTGAGTGCGACCAAGAGGTAGACGTAGCCTCCTCGCGAGGACCTTGGAAGTTTGCCGACCATGTCGAGCCCCCATTGCGCGAAGCTCCAGGCCAATGGGATTGGTCGTAGCTCTGCGCGCGGTGCGTGCGGCTTGTCCGCGAATCGCTGGCAAGCATTGCATTTTTGGACGATGTCCTTGGCGTCGCGCATGGCCGTAGGCCAGTAGAATCCAGCTCGTAGAGCTTTGGCAACGAGGGCGCGACTGCCGGCGTGGTGCCCGCAGGTCCCTTCATGGATGTCGAGGAGAACTGCTTTTCCATCGGCCATGGAGACGCATCATTGGAGTACCCCTGTGATGATGCATTTATACAGTTCGCCGTTGATAACAGTGAATGCCTTGGATCGCCGCGCGATGTGCCGTGCATCTGTCGGATTGTCCGGTAGCCTCTTGCTGAGGAGGTACGTGATGTACGGCCACGTCCAGGATTGTTCAATCATCATGATGCTCATTGGTCCTTCGAGTCCGATGCCTAGCTCCAAGTCATCGAGTGCCATTGGCTCATTGGGTGGTGTAGCCCCCGAGCCTGTTGCTGCGCTTGTTTTCTTCTCTGCGGCCTTTGGCTTGATGGATCGTTCACAGATGCGCTCGAGAAATACCCCAGGTGGTATGGGGGCGCAGGTAGAGCCTATGTTGGTGAGTGCGTCCGCCTCTTCGTTGCTTTTGTGACCTACGTGCCATAGCTCACAACCATCAAAGTCTCCTTCGAGTGTGTCGTAGAGGTCGCGGTACACGATCATGTTGTCATTCAGTGTGTCGCACTCGTGCATCGTTTGGTTGACGACCAACTTGGAGTCGCCGTATATGATGAGCCTCTTAGCGCCGCAGGCTTTTGCCATCCTCATCCCGTGCAACAGGGCCTCGTATTCAGCCTCGTTGTTGGAGGTTGTGAACTGCATTCGCAAGATATACTTTAGCTTGTCCCCTTGAGGTGATGTCAGTATGACACCTGCGCCTGCTCCGTCTTTCCGCTTGGACCCATCGAAGTGCATTGTCCAGAGGTAGGACGTGTCTGGCTTGTCCGGGAGCTGGTTCTCCATCCAGTGCACGAGGAAGTCAGGGAGAACTTGCGACTTGATTGCGTCGCTCTTTTCGTATGTGATGTCTCGTGGAGACAGTTATATTCCCCAAAGCGCGACTTGTCCCATGGCATCAGGGTTATTGAGGATATGCCCCAACGGGGCGTCGTTGACCACCACGATTGGGTGTTCCTGGAAGTAATGGCGCAGTCGCTTGGCGGTCATGAAGACGCCGTACGCCAGCTTCTGGTAGTGCGGGTACCGCTGCTTTGTTGGTGTGAGGACCTCGCTGAGGTAGTATACTAGGCGTTGTACGCCGTGGACCTTGTTTTCCTCAGCTCGCTCGACGACGAGCACTGTGCTGACCACCTGGTTGGTGCCGGAGATGTACAGCAACAGTGGTTCCCTTTCTCGTGGGGTCACCAGCACTAGGGAAGTGGATAGCAGGCGCTTGAGGTCTTTGAATGCTTCTTGCGCTTCAGTGGTCCACTCGAATTTTTTAGTTTTGCGGAGGAGCTGGTAGAAGGGCAGTGCCTTTTCACCCATTCGACTGATGAATCGACTGAGGGCCGCGATTCGTCCAGCTAGCTGCTGGACGCCCCTTATGTTTTTCGGCTTCTCCATGGCCAGTATGGCTTTTATATTTTTTGGGTTCGCCTCGATTCCCCTCGCGGAGATGAGGTACCTGAGTAGCTACCCAGATGGTACGCCGAAGGCGCATTTGTCTGGATTGAGCTTGATCCGGTAGCGGTCGAGGTTGGTGAAGGTTTCGCGTAAATCGTCGATTAGAGAGGCTTCCTCCTTGGTCTTGATTATTATGTCGTCGACATAGACTTGAATGTTGCGACCCAGTTGTTCCTTGAGGCAAGCCTGCATGCACCGCTGGTAGGTGGCTCCCACGTTCTTTAGCCCGAAGGGCATTGTGTTGTAGCAGAACACACCGAAGGGCGTTGTAAATGTTGTTTTCTCTTGATCTTCCTCCTTCATTCGGATTTGATTATAGCCTGAGTAGGCGTCGAGGAAGCAGAGGCGCTTGCATCCCGCGGTGGAGTCGATGATCTGGTCGATCCGTGGCAACGGGAAGTGATCCTTTGGGCAGTGCTTGTTCAGAGAGGTGAAGTCCACGCACATCCGCAGGATATCCGTGTCCTTTTTTGGTACCAGCACCGTGTTGGCGAGCCAAGTACTTTCCTTGATCTCGCGTATGAACTTGGCTTCGAGGAGTCTGTTGATCTCCATTCCAACTGCATGCGCTCGTGGCTCAGGCAATCACCGAATTGTTTCCTTGACTGGCCTTGCATCGGGGTTGACGTTGAGTGCGTGCTCGGTGAATTCCCTAGGAACTCCTGGCATGTCTGCAGGACACCAGGCGAAAATTTCCCAGTGCTCACGGAGGAATTCGACGAGCGCGAGTTCCTATGCGGGACTCAAGTTGTTGGCGATGAGGGCCGTCTTGGCGGGATCCGATGGGTGGACCTGCACTTTCTTTGTGTGCACGGATGAGTCGAAGGAGAGATCAGGTGAGCTTGGCCTGCTCAGGGGAGGCAGACTGTTGCCTGTCGTCTCCTTCAGTCTCACGAGTTCCTCCTGCATGCCGAAGGACTAGGAGATTCTGTTGAATTCCCTATCGCAACTGTCAGATCGCTCGAAGCTCCTGTTGATCGTGATGACGCCATTGGGACCTGGCATTTTCATCTGCAGGTAGGCGTAGTGGGCCACTTCCATGAACCTAGCGAACGCGATGTGCCCGAGGATGCAGTGGTACTGTGAGGGCCAGTCGATGACCTCAAAGTCGATGCGCTCGCGCCGGAAGTTCTTCGACGTGCCGAAGATGACGTCGAGGTTGATTTTGCCCAGGGGGTATACGCCTTTCTCTGGGACGATGCCGTGGAACGTTGTGTCTGAGGCCTCCAGGCAAGTTAGAGTGATCCTCATTGCTCGCAAGGTACTCGCGAATATAAGGTTGATGCCGCTTCCGCCATCCATGAAGACGCGGCTCATGTCGAAGCCTCCGATTTGTGCCTCGAGTACGAGGGGACAATGGCCTGGACGGGGTATCTGAGGCGGATGGTCGCGTTTGTCGAAGGTGATGCATGACTCGCTTCCACTGAGGTACTCAGTGGTGGCTGGTGGCGAGTGTGTGGCCAAGTTGACTTGGCGAGTGATGGCCTTCTGCACCCTATTGGAGGGGTGTCCTTTTTGGATCATCATTGTGCCCATGGCTCGTGGGTACGGTTCGCCTCCGTGGTGCTGGTCAGGTGCAGCTGCGTTCGGGGGTGGCCTAGGTGGTGGTGGCGGTGCGCCATGTGCCACGGCACCTGGAGCGGCTCCGTAGCCTCTTTCGACTGCGTTGCGGTTCATCCGAACTAATCCCTCATGTAGCTTGAGGAACTCGCGGCAGTCCTTGACGAGGTGGCTAGACTTTCTCTTGCCATCATGCTTGTCGATGTAGAAGTGCACTGTGCAAGGCCCGGACAGTTTGTCCTCAATGGAGTTCGCGGGTGCTTCATCGCGAGTGCGGCGTTGCCATACCTGCGTGGTTTTCCCGGAGTCGCGGTATCCGCCACCACGGTATCCGCTGTTGCGGTTATCGTCGTGTCTATTGGCATAGCCAGCCGCGACCATGTTGACGTCGTCGCGGTCATCGTAGATGCGCATGCGGCGCTTGCTTCGGCGCTCGTGTCTGCGTTCGAGTTCCGCCTCTTCGTCGGAGTGAACGTGATTTTTCACCGAATCTTCTCCATGGGCCCACCGATTCGCGATCTCCATCAGGTGGTCGATGGTCTGGGGCTTTGAGTGGCCCAGCTCCTCCCTGAGTTCTTGGCGGCGGACGCCACCGTTGAATGCGTCAATCGCGCGATCTTTCGAGATGTTCTTTGCGGAGTTCTTGATGATGCACCACCTTTGGATGTAGGAGCGCAGCGATTCGCCAAATCTTTGCAGGCAACATCTCAGCTCTTCGATTGATGCAGGCCACTTGTACGTGCCCTTAAAGTTGTGCACGAAGTTGTAAACCAGCTCATCCCAACTGCGAATGGATCCGCGTGGGAGGTTATTGAGCCATGCTCGAGCGGCGCCCTGCAGCTGTAGCTGCAAGCATTGCATGGCCGTGCTCGGACCGCCTCCGTGGAGTCTGACGGAGGAGATGTGGTCCTCCAGCCAGATTTTTGGCTCATGTCGGCCATCAAACTTCGAGTTCTCCGAAGGGACTTTAAACCCTTTAGGCATTCGCTTCTACCTAATGGATCTGCTGAAGCATCTGGCGACGCAGAGCTCCCCATCTTCTTCTTCCGTGTCAGTCGACCGAGCACGTCGTGCCCTTGATTTTTCAATCTTGAGCTGTGTGAGGTCGTCGCGTGCATCGTAGTCACGGTCGTGTCGCCGTGAGCGACGGCGTCGAGACAGGTCATGACTGTCATTGCTGGATGAGGGCGAGGAGTAGCGCTTTGCTAGTGCTTTGTCCTTCTTTGGGTATGGTGTTGGCTCCTTGTCGAGGGCGGCCTCGATTAATCCCAAACCCGCGATCATAGATCGGTGCATGGCGGTTCGGGGATCTCCAGCTGGCGGCTGGTTGTTGAGGAGGTACATGGTGGCCACTGTCACCGCAGCCTGTGGCGTCCTGGGGACCACGTTGCCTCGCGTGTCGACTATCATAGAGCCGAAGTCGAGGACTTATGAGGCTTCTATGCATTCTTGCTCGGTGAGATGGGCCATCCGCGATTGCCTCTTCTTGGCGAGGTACTCGTTGCCCCTTGAGGAGGATCCTCCGTAGGAGGAGAGCCCAGCACGACGAAGGCTCGATTCGTCCGCTGCCTTTTTACGCGCTTCGAGTTGCGCGATTGTTTGCAGTTGGCGCTCGAATTCTTCCTTCAGGAGCCAGTGATAGCCCATCAGCAGTTCTTGCAGGGATCCGAAGGGTAGAGGAGCGCCTCGTAGGGCCTCGCGGCAGCGAGCCCATTCTTGCTCGTTGAGCCTGATTACGACGCGTTCGCCGGTTTGCTCATTTATTATGGATGGAGGTTCGACTGCTCCTCCATTATCGACCGGGGTGCGATTACCACCATTACCGTTGTTGCCGCCATTGCCACCGTTGCCGTCGTTGCCGGCGTTAGGCAGATCGGTCCCGTTACCGGGATTACCACCGTTGTCGCGATTGGCAGAGGTATCGCCTGCGTTGATGACGGCGCACATGAAGTGATTGGGGAAGCTGTTGCTTCCACAACTCTCAGATCCGGAACCGTAGGTTCCATCTTTAGTTGCCAGCTCGCTTAGATCGGAGTCGCGACTGTTGTCGCTGACCGTGTTCTCGACTGTTGCCGGGGCATTGAGCTCGCTGAGGGTGCCGATCGATGGAGGGAACCACGATGCTGGGGCAATCACCACCGTTGTCGGCTGATCAGGCATGCGAAGCATGCCCATCTGTCCAACTTGGAAGCGGAAGCTCCCGATCGCCAGGTTGATTCCGTCGCCCACGGACTCGAAGGCCGGGCGAGTGGCCGGCGTGTGGATGGTGAAGTCAAACGCGCCGAAGAGCTGGCGAATCTCCGCTGTTGCAGAGTTGTAGATCGCAGTTGATGGGGCTGAAGAAGCCACAACATCAGCACTCCCAATTCCCACAGACGACGCCAATTGACGAGGGTTTAACTCATCAATGCCCATTGTTATGAACTTGGGTTTTCGAGAAGGAGGGAGCGCTAGAGACATCTATCGGCTAGCAAACAAGCACACAGGGGACAAAGATTTACCCAGGTTCAGGCCTCGTAGAGGTCCCTACTCCTGCTTGTCTGCTCGTGGAATTATCGAAGGAACCGAAAGTTACAATGGTGCGCAGATGCAATCTGGCAAGGGTGGTGGAAACTAGGGTTGTGTGTGTCCTCCTCGCCGCCCCCTCCTAGACTTTATATAGATAGGCTAGGTCCCGGATAGCAGGTCGAGTCGGTTACAAATTAGGGTTTTCCCCTTCAAGCTTTCTATCTTTAACTTCTTCTTGTTCTTCAAGCAATCGAGAGTCCGTATGTTACTCGATTCCCTCGTTTGGGCCTTGGCGACACCGTGGGCCTGTACGTATTTAGACCTTATATACCAAACTCGAGTACCTGTTGGGTATACCCATGTCACTAGTTTTTCTGAAACCAAAAACAGCAGAAAACAGGCAACTAGCACTACGGCATCTTGTCAATAGGTTAGTTCCAAAAAATGTATAAAAATGCCTCAAAGTGTAGACAAAACGTAAGATAGTTGATACAAAACAAGAATGGAGCATCAAAACTAATAGATATGTTTACGACATATCAACCGCATACTAGGCCATTCTGACATTTGAGGAGACTGAGGTGTTGTGCGCCTCCAGCTACCCATGCCCACCGGGCTATCGGCTGCCCGCTGACTGGATGCTGAGCATTGGAGGAGTTCCTGTCCCTCTTGTCCGTCCTGTGCCTCAAGGTTCCGCCCGCCAGGCAGACATCACGAACCACTTCTACCTAGAGCTCACTAATGACTGCAAGTGCACAGATCATTTGTAGCTAGTTTCAAAATAAAGATATCGATCACATAGGGAGCAGTAGGAGAAAGACTGAAATGCTTTTAACTACAACTAAACGAAGTACTTAAGAAATAACTTTAATATACAAGAAAATTGGAGTTGTTTGTGGGTTTTGTTTGATCAAGGCAATTTAAAGTAAAGCAAAACTTAATGGAAAAAGTAAGAATCACGTGTGTAATAGAACTTTGGAACTACAATAGGGAAAAAGGTGTTCTCGTGGAATAGTGAATACACCGCTAGAAATTTAGACTAAGAAATCGAGATTATTTTAACGAATATTCTCATAACATGTATGTATGTTGTCTCTCTGAATAAATTGCACATGGTGAAACTATTTGACAAGGCGGAGGCGGCGCCAACTATACGGCCGGAAAATTTTCTCCAGTCATATAGTTGGTCGTTGAACTCTCTGCCTCCCTTGTTCGCTTCTGGTTTTCTTCTGGTATTATTAATATTTCCCAAATAAGTGATTTACGTTGTTTTTGACTCCTTTTCTCCATAGTACAACTGCTCCAAGAATTGTATCCATTGGATCCATCATCTGTCCAGATCCTGGTGAAAACAGACATAAAATATGCACACGAGCGCCGTAAAATACCAAGATCCTACATCTACAATGCAAAATAATAATGTAAAACATGATGCAAATATGCACTCATCAACTTCCCCAAGCTTAGACTCTTGCTCGTCCCGAGCAAGTTTTAGCTTAATGGATGTGATCCTCATATTCATGACGCTGAGTCGATAAAATAAATGAGGCAGATGTAGCATGTGTTTATGATATACGATACATAGGAATAAGTTCATGAGTAGTACCTCACTCGAACCATCTGAATAGTACTAGTGGGATTCCACACCTTAGTGATCAATAGTTCATAAAAGATAAATCTCAACATAATGTAAAAGTATTCGGTTCGACGGAATGAGTTAGCGAGGTAGTCCCAAGTGTTTTTAGGATCAACGTATTCACTTGGGATTCAAAATCTCAAAAGTGAATCTATACTATAATGCAGTGGTATATGCCTATTTGCTCTTTGCACACTCGCTCTTTTTCTTCTTCCTTTTTCTTTCTTTTGTATACATGCTCACACATTTGTTTAAGTTTTGCGCAAAGGAGTACATTCCACTTCATGTAGGAATTTCAAAGTTTAACGATCTCAATTATCAAATTCAAATTGTATACAAAGCGTCATTATGACTTGAAGATTCTACCTCGACTTGTTCTCACTCTATTTCGATAGCACTTTCATTTTTCTTTGTTCAAGGTTTCCTTTCCAACTCAATTGTATTGATAATTTCTCTTTGTAAATCAAACCATAGACTTATAGCATATTGACCAAATTATCTTTAGGTGTTCCATTAATACCAATGGTGTGGAAGACTCCTATTGCTATCATCAAGTGCAAGTAAAATTATACTCAAGCCATTCACATATCAATAAAGAAAACACAAACTCAAAATTGCTCCGTATATAATAATAAAATCGGAATTTCACAAAAGGGATTAACTATTCCTGAAGGGGATCCGAATTATGCAAACCTTATTTGTAGTTTGAAATAATGCAAAAAAGTAATATAAAACTTGTAAGAATGATTACAAGGTCTTTAAAGATCTCCCCAAGCTTGGAATCAAGCTAGGCGTGATCAATTAACTCCTTGTAGGTACATATTCCTCCTCCTGGGTAGAAAGAGTGTCGCCTTCTTCTTTTATGTTGCCCTCTTTAACTATGCTTGCAAAGCGAATGCTGAGCTCGGCATGTCATATTGGAGCTTCAACATTTTCCTCTTGAGGAATTTCTTCTCATATGTCAACTCAAAGATAGTTTTAATCAAGAAACCAACTCTACCATCAATGTCATCAACCTTCTTCTCAAGGTCTTTGCTCATCATCCAGCTGGAGTCAATCCCTTCTCAATTGTTTCAACACCTGCCTTAGAAGCCTTTTCTAACTCATAGATCTTATCATGAATCTCATCTTGTCGCACTTTCTTAGGTTTAAGAGGTGATGGACCAAGATGAGGTTTATAATAGGACCCTATGTTATACGATAAGGATTAGGGAGATATCATTGTTCCTTAACCGCTCAGCTTGTCTCATCATCTCCATCCTTTGTAGGAATATGTCCTCCCAATTTGGGAGAGGCTTGATCTCCGGGCCAGATGATGACGACGATACTTTGGGTTCTGCTTCTTCGATCCTCTTAACGGGCTTCTATTCTTTCTTCTTCTAGATCTGGTTAATATGGAAGGGTTGCATGGATTCGCTACACGGATGTTGTTAAAGGGCTTGTATAGGGATGGCAGAGATCTTTCGAGGTTGGAGGTTGTGGCTCTGCGAAAACTTAATGAAAAAGGTTAGATGCGATCAGCTTTAAAAGGAGGGGTCAAAAATCCTAGCCACCTTGCGTAACGAGCAACTATACGGGCGCAGCCCGTATATATCCCGTCGTATAGTTGTGAATCGACTATAGATTAAATTTATGGTGGAACTTAACTATACGGCCGGAAATATACGTGTAGGAATTTTTATTCCTGCAATATAGTTGGTTGTTAAACTCTCTGGATTCTGAATGAAATTTTTGGAGATGAGTTGACAACTATACGATCAAACTATATGGGCAGAATTTTTAATTCCGACCGTATAGTTGGTCGTTAAACTCTCAGTACTCAGGAAATTATTTTGTCAAAGGTGTTAATATCTATACGACCTAGCTATATGGGCAGAATTTTTAATTCCGGCCGTATAGTTGGTTGTTAAACTCTCAGTACCTTTTGTGGATGGAAGTGTTGACATCGCAACAACTATACGACCAGAATTCTTATTCCTGCCGTATAGTTGGACGTTAAACCTTCTATATCCACCAAAAAAATTATGCTTCTTCAAGGATTGTTTATTAATCTGAAACTTAACAAAATATCAAGTTTGGACAGAAAAATGTCAGCTTAGATTTTCGACCAATTTTGGCATCATCAATCTTCCTTCTTCTTTGCTAGAGCATCAATTGTTTCTCATTTAACATAATACTTCAACTAAAATTTAACTGAAAATTTAAAAACTTACTCAAACCTTTATTTCACATGGGTTTCCTCCCATGAAGCACTCCTTTATGGTCAATAGCTTGACCAAAGTACTGCTTATCCCGTATCCAGTCCATTCTTCTTGTAGTTTCCATTCCTTGTATATCTTTGCTTTATCACTTCTTCGGGGGTGCTCAATTCTATGGTGACTACACTTATATCTTCTTTTACCCGATAATTCTTCAAGCGTTGTCCATCTACCACCCATGCAAGAGAGGGTGTTTTTCCTTGGAGCTTTACTACTCCCGATGAATAGGCTTCTTCAACTACATATGGACTTTCCCCTTTGATCTGAGTTTTCTTGGAAACAACTTAAGATGAGAATTATAGAGCAACACTTTATCTACCATACCATCTTTTCACTTTTTCCTTAAACAACCTAGCATTCTCATAGGCTTCACTTCTAAACTCATCTAAAGCATGGATATCTAATAAACGCTTCTCCCATGCTGCCTTGAGATCATAATTTAGATTCTTGATTGCCCAAAAAGTTTTGTGTTCCAGTTCTAAAGGTAAATGGCATGCCTTGTTGTACACCATCTTATAAGGTATCATACCCATTGGATTTTTAAACACAATACGGTACGCCCATAGAGTGTCATTTAACTTGTATGACCAATCTTTTCTTGATTTGTCCACCATCTTCTTGGGTATGGTCTTCAGCTCTCTATTAGAGAGTTCCACTTGACCACTTGTTTGGGGATGAAATGGTGAAGCAACACGGTGAGTTACTCCATACTTGCTGATGATTTTCCTGAAAGTTCCTTTCATAAAATGAGAACCACCGTTAGTAATTAAAAATCTAGGAACTCCAAACCTGGGGAATATGACATCCTTGATCATCTTAACTGAGGTAGCTGCATCTGCATGATTTGTTGGGATAGATTCAACCCATTTAGTAATATAGTCAATAGCAACAAGAATATGAGTATAACCATTCGACTCTATAAATGGTCCCATGTAATCCATTCCCCATACATCAAATGGTTCAATTATGAGACTATAATTCATTGCCATTTCTTGTCTCCTACCTATATTACCTCTTCTTAGGCAAGTATCACAGTATTCCACATACCTGTGTGCATCCTTGAGCAAGGTGGGCCAGTAGAATCCGGATTGAAGTACCTTTGCAGCAGTTCTCTTACCTGCATGATGCCCTCCATACGGACTGTCATGATAAGCTTTCAATATTGCATTCATTTCATGGTTAGGAACACACTTCCGAATTATTCCGTCAAGTCCATGACGATATAGATACGGATCATCCCAAAAGTAATATTTAAGATCATTGAAGAATTTCATTCTTTGATTTCTTGACATTTTGTTGCTAGATAGTTAGCATAATCAGCATACCATGGATCAGCACTTTCCACGTTTGCTAAATATTCTCCTGGAAATGATTCATTAATAGGTACGGGATCATTGATTATTCCCTCCATCCTAGAGAGATGATCTGCTACCGGATTATCCTTACCCCTCCTATCTACTATTTGCAAATCATATTCTTGTAGTAATAAAGCCCACATAATCAACATGGGCTTAGCATCCTTTTTTACAAGGAGGTGACGCAAAGCCTGGTAATCCGTATGAATTATTACCTTAGAATTAATTATGTAAGATCTAAATTTGTCGTAAGCAAAAATTATAGCTAGAAACTCTTTTTCTGTAGTAGCATAATGTTTCTGAATCTTATTAAGAGGTCTACTAGCATAATAAATAGCATTCAAATTCTTTCCATCTTGTTGTCCCAACACAGCCCCTAAAGCATAGTCACTAGCATCACACATGATTTCGAAAGGTTCATCCCATTTTGGTGATTGCATGATAGGTGCTGAAACTAGTTTATTCTTAATGTTCTCAAAAGCTGCAATGCAGTCATGATCTAGATAGAATGGAGTTTCTTTATCAAGAAGATTGGTGAGGGGCATAGCTAGCTTAGCAAAATCTTCTATAAAGCGCTTATAAAAAACTGCATGTCCCAGAAATATTTTTAGGTTTTTAATGTCTTGAGGTATTGGAAGATTTTCTATAGCATTTATATTGGTTTTATCTATTTCTATTCGATTCTCCGAAACTTTATGGCCGAAAACTTTACCTTCTCTTTCCATGAAATGGCATTGTTCCCAATTCAAAACCAAGCTTGATTGTCTGCATCTCTGTAAAACTGTGGTCAGATTGTAGAGGTAATTATCAAAAGTTGTTCTACAAACAACAAAATCATATGTTAGAACTTCCATAGTCTTCTCAACGAAATCATCAAAAATCTTTAGAACACGTTCCTGAAAAGTTGCTGCTGCATTACATAAGCCAAACAAAATTAATCTATAAGCATATGTGCCATAAGGACAAGTGGAAGTTGTTTTCTCTTGATCTTCCGGTTGTATGGCAATTTGAGAGTATCCAAAATAATTGTCAAGAAAACAAAAGTAAGAATTATTACTAAGTCTTTCTAAAATTTTATCCATGAATGGTATAGGTTTATGATTTTTCTGTGTCTCACGGTTTAGCTTCCTAAAATCAATGCACATACGATATCCTACAAATGGCCTTAAAGGAACTAGCTCACCATCCTCATTCATAGAAGCATCAAGACCACCTTGTCTTGGTATGCAATGAGCTGGGCTAACACACTTACTGTCAGAAATACGATATATTATGCCAGCATCTTACCTCTTTTCTTACTACTTCCTTCATTTTAGGATTAAGCCTTCTTTGTGTATCTACTATAGGTTTAGCATCATCAAGCATGGTAATCTTATGTGTTATGATGGATGGATATATTCCTTTAATATCACTCAATGTATATCCAAAGGCTTCACGGTGCTTAATCCAAAACTGAAATGAGTTTGTTTGTTTCATTTTCCAATAGATTCTTGCTAATAATGATAGGACATTTATTTTCATTATCTAAAAACTCATACCTCATACTGTCTGGAAGTTTTTTCAATTCTACTGGTGGAGGCTCTTCATCTCCTTTTCCTACCAGTTCTTCATAGTCATGTGGATTTTGTGCTTCCGGAATTGAATCAAGGTAATCATCCATGTCTTCTATCTCATTATCTGGTGCTTCCCCCTAATTAATCAGGCTCCTCTCTAATTCATCTTGTGGAGTACTGAAATGAATTGCCGCTAGCTCGGCAATCGTCTTCTCTTCCTTGATATCCTCCACTTCATATGGCCTCTTCTTTAGTTTGGCAAAGTGGAATGTCATTTCCTCTTCTCCAAACTTCAGTGAAACAGTTTCCTTCTTATTATCTACTCAAGCTTTGGTAATGGCAATAAAAGGCATGCCTAAAAGAATAGGAAAAAAAGAATTTCGAGGCATGTCAACAATATGAAAATCAAGAGGGTACCTAAGTGAACCAACTAGTGTCTACCGGTTCCACATCTAGATTATTTAAATTGTAGCAGAGTTACTCATAAAGCGATGAAGGCATAATACTTATAGTGGAAATTGGCTCACAAATTCCATATAAGAAAGTTTCTCCACAATATATAGGGGTCATTGGTTTAGAAGTTTCGTTACCTCGAACCTTACCTTTGATGAATTCTGAGGTTTCAAGGTCTAACATAACCACTTCATCTTCCACTATTCATGCTTCCATAAGATCCTTTAATATAATATTATTTATATTTGTAGCTTCGGAATTCCTTTCTGGTTTCTTTGATCTCTTCTTTATTTGTTCTTCCTCTTTTTGTCTTTTTTTCGAAAATCCCCTGAATAGGTATCGAGGAGAACTCCTCCATTAGAGCTCTTGCACGCTTCTTTTCTTCAAGGGGTTTACGAGGTTCCCATTTCATAGGTACATGTAAATGCCCTGCATAATTCTCAATAATTTTCTTTACTGTGTAGGAATCAATACCGAGGTTTTTAATCATTGTATATGTTCTTTCATCTGCAAGGAAATCGTTAATGCAAGGATATTCAAAAAAACTATTTGTAATGTTTTCTTATCTTTAAGATTTTCCATTGCTTCTCTCATTTTTATTATTAGATTCCAAGCCTCATCATAGGTATAAGATAGAAAACTTCCATTAGAAGCAGTGTCTAGATTCATCTTATTTTCAATAATTAGCCCTCCATAAAAGGTATCGGTGATTAACCAATCAGGCAAATGATGATGGGGGCAATTATCTAGGTAGCTTTTATACCTTTGATATCCTTCATATAAGCCCTCACTAGGATTATTTTTGAAACTGGTAATAATACCTCTCATCCTATGAGCTTTGCTTTCAGAATAATATTTTGATAGGAATTTAGTTGTCAATTCCTCCCAAGTCCTTAGTGCTTCTGCACAAAAAGATCTATACCAGTCGCAAACATTATTAGAGAGAGTTTGTCTAAACAACTAGGTTTTAACCATATCAAGATTACCGTCGTCGAAAATAAAGGAAGTGAGAACGTCTTCAAAGAATTGTAAGTGTCCATATGGAATTTCTTCATTGGTTCCTACAAATTTCTTAGAATGTAATAATTCAAATAATAAAGGATGGATCTCGACTCCATCCGGATTTATGCTTTTGTTGACAGTTATAAAAGCGTCCATGGGCGAACCCATTTTCCTTACTACCTCAAGTTGGTTGAAATGCTGAATGTTGTGCATTGTTGCGGTCCTGCAACTCAAGTAACAATTAGTACAACGAAAGTAAATAACTAAAAGTAAAGTGACTTATAGCGATAAGCTCCCCAGCAACGGTGCCAGAAAATAGATTGATGACTGCAAGTGCATAGATCGTTTGTAGCTAGTTTCCAAATAAAGATATCAATCCCACAGGGAGCAGTAGGGGAAAGACTAAAATGCTTTTAAGTACAACTAAACGAAGTACTTAAGAAATAATATTAAGATGCAAGAAAAGTTGAGTTGTTTTTGGGTTTTGTTTTATCAAGGTAATTTAAACTAAAGCAAAACTTAATGCAGAAAGTAAGAATCGCATGTGTAATAGAACTTTAGAACTACAATAGGGAAAAAGGCGTTCTCAGGGAATAGTGGATACACTACTAGCAATTTAGACTAAGCAATCCAGATTATTATAACGAATATTCTCATAATGTATATGTATGTCGTCTCTCTGAACCAATTAAACGGGGTGAAACTATTTGACGAGGCAGAGGCGGCACCAACTATACGGCCGGAGCTATACAGCCGGAAAATTTGCTCCGGTCGTATAGTTGGTCGTTGAAATCTCTGCCTCCCTTGTTCGCTTCTGGTTTTCTTCTGGTATTATTAATATTTCCCAAATAAGATATTTACGTTGTTTTTGACTCCTTTTCTCCATAGTACAACTGCTCCAAGCATTGTATCCATTAGATCCATCATATTTCCTAATCCTGGTCAAAATAGACATAAAATGTGCGCGGTAGCGCCGTAAAATACCAAGATCCTACATCTACAATGCAAAACACTAATGTAAAACATGATGCAAGTATGCACTCAGCACTCACAGCAGAGCAGCGGATGGATCCCCATTGGGATCCGGAAAACTATGACACCTGGAATACCTTCTTCGCTAACCAGCAGGAAAGGAAGCCTGCTAGGTATGAGGGTGACAGTGCGCCCCCGGTGAACCACAACGAATTCGGTCATCGCCTGTGGTGGGCGAACCGGTCTATCGCCGGTGTGATGCGCTACATCGTTGAGGGAGATCGTCCTCGCCTGCGGTATCCGCACTTGCACCCACCGCAAAGCCACAAGAAGGGTGGCGGTGGTGAAGGCCGCGGGCGTAGTGGCATCGTCATCCGGGAGCCCCTCCCCCGCGCGTCGTTAATCCGAGGCCGGGGCGGCAGGTGCCCCGGAATATGCCATGGTTCACGGTCCCCGGTTCCCCCGTACACAAGCCGGGGAAGGGCTGAGGATCCCCGGAATATGCCATAGCGACGACAACGAAGATGATTCGGAAGATGACCCTGAAGCTGTGTACTACAGGGCTAGACATGATTATGACTAATCCATTGGCTAGGACGAATGATTCGTCTATGTACCCAAGATTGTCGAGAGATCGACTATTTTCATTCTATAATACATTTTTATTTGAAAATGGCAAAATGGTTAATAGTTTGAACAATTATTTTAGGAAACAGAAAATGGTTTTGGATTAGTTATTCAAATTCAAACACTTTTTATGTTGAATTTTTTCCAAATTCAAATATAAACCATTTCAAATTTAATAGTTTGAATAATTATTTTATAAGACAGAAAGTTTTTTCAAATTCAAATCATTTCAAATGTAAACACCTAAATAAGAAATAAGGCAGGAACATATGAAAAGTTTGAAAAACTTTTGAAAAAAGGACTTTTAGTCCCGGTTGGTGCTCCCCCCCGGTACCGGCCGCCGCGCGCGCCCTCTCTCCCCCTTCTCTGTTTTTCTCTGTTTAATAATTAGTTTAATTAGTTTTAGTTACTTAGTTAGGGTATTTAGGTTTAATTAGTTAGTTATTAGGGTTTAGTTAGTTATTAGGGTTTTAGTTAGTTAGGTTTAATTAGTTAGTTAGTCTAATGCTATTAGGCTTTAGTTATTAGGGTTTAATCGGTTAGTTATTAGGGTTTAGTTAGTTAGTGTGATGCTATTAGGGTTTAGTTTTCTAAGGTGTCACGAAACTAAAAACATAAGGACGCCCGGATTGGCCGATGCCCTTCATGCATTCTAAACCCAAGGGTACCAGCGAATCCCGGCCATCTTTCTGTCTTCGGTTTCATAAGTTTGGATGAGAGGAGGAACGTCGGAGAAAAGTCGTTACTAAATAGGGTGAAATCCTGTTTCGAGAATATTTTGTCTTGCTTATGAACTGACCTCTCATAGTTGTTTTAACCTATTTTTTCATATATATAAAAAGGTCGCACGTCCCAGTTTCAAATCTCGCATAGGTGTGTGCATGAATCGTTGCAGTGGTTCTGGAGGTGATAGTAGTTCTATTTCGGAAAGAGAAATCGACAAACCTGTGGAAACTACTATGCGTTGGATTATTTATTAAGTGGGAGAGTATCGATTTTCGACGGCGTTGGACTTCCGAGTGCACGTTCGGTCTGGTGTCCAGCGAAGAGTTTGGCGCCTGTGGCCACTTCCGGACAATGGATGTTGAGCTACTCACGAAGGCGATGGATTCAGCGTTCAGACTCGCTTGGCTTCCAAAATGCATCGCCTGGTAGATTGCTACTCTACGCGCGTATTGGATCGGATTGGGTTGGATTGGATTGGATGGATGCAAGAGACATTGCTCTCGTACGTAGCTTCATACAGACACCGACACGCTACCTAACCTGCGTCTGTGGCCCCTCCTGGTGGGTCTCAGTGGTCTGTGAGACTGTGACCCATGGGACAGTTGTGCCGGGGCGACGTAGGCAATGACAGCTAATTTTGTTGGTGTACTATAATCTCTGTATGTACAAGGCCTCCGTGCACACCCTGAATTACGCACAACACAATCTACAAAAAGTGCCTGCGTCCGCTCTCTCGTTCTACACACCTAAAAATGGTAATTTAAATAAAAATAACCCAAAATCAAAACAAATTTAAATAATAAACCTATCCTCAAACTATTTCACATGGGTCGCGCCACTCGGGCTGGCGCCGCACCCTAGCCTGCCGCGCCACGGCGCACGGCGACGCACAAGCAGCAGCACTAAGCCGCGCGGGGCTCGGCCCAGCCTGACCCTCTTCTTCCTCTTGTCCCATTTTCACCCGAGCAAGAAGGTGGTGGCGGCGGCTCTCTCTCTCCCCTAGTCTAATCTCCACCAAAAACACAAGATTCGAAGGAAAACTCGGGGGATTTCTTGGCCAATCGCTTCCCCAAGGTATTCTCCTCTACTTCCCTCAATTTCACCCACAAATTTTAAGTTATTTGTTCATATTTTGCAAAATTCGTCCAAATCTAGAAACTCATTGGATATGTAAATTGTATGGAGCAATGGTATGTTTGGTAGATATCTAGAGTTAGTATTGGTATAGGATTAGTATACTAAGCCTTCTTGTGTAGGTAGCTAAGATTTTTAGGGTTAGAGTTAGGGTTAAGATAAGGGTTAGGGTAAAGATAACGGTAAGGTTTTCGTTTTCGTTTTGTGAGCATGTTGTTAGTGCAAAATTTGGTACACGTACTTATTGAATTCATATACCGTTGTTTTGTTATACTTGTTTTAGGTATGGCTAAAATTGTGCATGTTCATCATACGGACAAAGACGGGTTCTTGAGAGGCAATATTGAGCCGGACCCGGATGAGATTGACCTAGTGTTCGAGCGTAGTCCTACCTATCCTGAGGTGTTGCACCAAGTTCGGGTAGATTTGAATTTGGTTGATCCTAATGATGTTGTTGAGTTGGAAGGTAGCCACAATGTTGGATTTGGGATGCACAACCGTTGGAAGACAATGTGTATTAGCTCTGAGAAACGTTGGTTTGCATATAAGGAAGTGGTGGCCGAATCACAAGACAAAGCTCTTGAATTATTTTCCACAAAAAAGTTTGATGTTAATATGCAAAAGAGTATCATACAAGTTGCCTCCCCATATGAAGCTCGGAGTCCTCCACCCATTAACCAAGAGGAATTTATTGTGCCTCCTTTGACCCAACAACATGAAGTGAGAACATGTGTGAGCCCTGTTTCAAACAACCAAGATGAAGCATTGGGAGAGGAAAATGATGAGTATGAGGACAGTGAAGACGAGGTGGAGCTCAATGACAACACTCTTGGAGATTTGGACCTATATCTTACACAAGAGAACATGGATCACGACATCCCATATTCTCGAATGTATGCATCGGACTCGGATGAGGATGGCCCTGATCAAGAGATTGATGAAGAGGGGTTCACGAAGGATGAGGCCGAAGTGCACAAGAAGGTATTGGGCAGGGATCATCGGATACCCTTGATGTGCGATCTCAGTCTAGCGGATGAAGCCACGGTTGACGGTGGCAAAGGTGTAGTGCTTGGACCAAGGCCAACTTCGTACCGGGATGGTAGCCACGAGAAGATCGGGATTTCAAAAGGACTTAGGTTTGCCACATTGTTGGAACTTAAGCAATGGATCAAGGACTTCTCTATTAGGTATCATCGGTCATTCCCGGTGGTTCACTCGGATGTGAAGAAGCATTACACGGTTAAATGCGAGGATGATGGATGCCCTTGGATTGTGCGGGCAAGACCATACAAGGGAGGGCCCGATTGGCACATTTCAAGATGTGTGTCAACACACATGTGCCATGGCAAAAGGGTGGATGGCAAATATGTGAAGCACGAGCACCGCCAGCTAACCTCCGAGTTCCTCGCCTATAGGTTTTCGAACCAAATTTCATCACTTCCAACAATGACCATCAAGATGGTCATGTAGATTGTGGAAGCTTTATTTAACTATGAGGTGAACTATGGGAAAGCCTGGAAGGCGAAGCAAGCCGCATTCAGGATGTTGTACGGTGGTTGGGAAGAATCATACAGCCGAATCCCTAGGTTGTTGTTAGCAATGGCCAATGCTAACCCGGGCATGGTTCACGTGGTCAAGCCATATGGCCCCGAAACAATGGTTCGTAACGGAAGAAATGTTCGAGTATTTGGGCGTGCTTTTTGGGTGTTCGAGCAATGTGTAAGGGGTTTCGAACATTGTAGGCCGGTAATCTCCGTTGATGGCACCTTCTTGACCGGGCAGTTCCATGGCACTCTCTTGATTGCAATTGGAAATGATGCAAATAACCGGTTGCTTCCCTTGGCTTTTGCTTTGGTTGAGACGGAGAACAATGTTAATTGGGAGTGGTTCTCACGTCTTTTGAGAACCAAGGTATTACCTCTTGATAGGGAAATATGTGTCATCTCGGATCGCCATCAAGGAATTCTCAATGCGGTGATGATCGACATTCCCGGTCATCCTCCTTTGCACCACCGATGGTGCATGAGACATTTTGTTTCCAACTTCTATAGGGCATGTAAGAGCAAGGAGTTGTCTGATGATCTTCAAGATTGTTGTCTTGCTTTCCTGGATCGGCGTTTCACAAACTTATATATCAGATTGCTGAACAACAAAAAACTCGATTCGAAGGGTCAAGAGTTTCTCAATAGGCATATTCTACTCCGGTACAAGTGGGCACGAGCTTATGATGAGGGTGGCCGGAGGTATGGTCGAATCACAAGCAACATGGCAGAGGCCTTCAACAAGGTGCTTAAGGGTGTCCGTGCATTGCCCGTCACTACAATAGTTCGATACACGTTCGACAAGTTGAATGGTTATTGTTTGAACTACTCACTTGAAACGGATAAGAAAATTGTGAGACAGAACAAAAACGAGTACAAGTACCCACCCAGGGTTAACGATTGGATGACATTTCAGTCACGGAAGGCAGACTCCCAAGTTGCCATGGTTTTTGATAACGACGAGCTCGTTTACCAAGTGGTCGAGCCTGGAGGAACCATTTCGGATGGTGTCCAACACGGAGGCCGAGCCTTCAAGGTCTCCCTAAGTAATTGTGATTGCACATGCGGAAGGACATTGTTGCTTCATCTCGCTTGTTCTCACTTGCTATGTGCGTCTCGGAAGCGCCATGTCGATTATAATCACAAGCGCACCGTTAGAGAGTCCGAGTTCTCATCATGAAGACGAAGATGACTTGGGCTCCTAGATTTCATCCATACCTTGACCAATCACAATGGCCGGAGTACCATGGATTGCAACTATGGCCCCATCTGGAATGGAAGGTGGTTAAACATGGTAGACGCAAGACAAAGCGTTTTAGAAGTGACATGGACGGATGGGGCCGTGCTGGTGCATGGGAATCGGGAAACGACCAATTTCAAGAGCCTCGTGAGAGATATCATTGTGGAAAGTGTAGTGGTGAAGGGCACAATGCTAGGAGTTGTACACAAAGGAAGGGAGCAAAAGGAAATGAAGCAAGCACAAGCGGTCCAAGCCATCAAAATTAGCCTAGCCAACCAAGAAGTAGCCAACAAAATGGTCCAAGTCAACAAAATCCTAGCCAACAAAATTGTCCAAGCCAACAAATTCCTAGCCAAGGGACAAGTAGCCAACAAGTGCCAAGCCAAGGGAGGAGTAGCCAACATGCTCATAGGCAACAAGCTCCTAGGCAATAAAGAGGTCGATCACTTGGTCTTAGTAGAGGAAGAGGTCGATCACTTGGGCTTGGTAGAGGATGAGGGCATGGACCAAATCCGGCTAGTATGATAGGTTATTTGGCGGGACCAAATCGGTATGCGCATAGGTATGGCGAAAAAAATGATCACACTTTTATGCTTACTTTACTATCTTTCATGCTTATATTTTTCAAACCACTATTGTTCACATTCATGCTTACTTAACTAACTTTCATGTTTTTTCTTATTATAGGTATGGCCAACAAGAACAATGATGGGGATGGTGTGAACTACTCGAAGTTGTGGGCGGACGCTTTGGTAGTGGTGAGAGAGAGGAAGGAGAAAGAGGAAGAGGAAGCAAGTTGAGGAAGAGGAAGAGAGGAAGCGGAAGGAGAGATTTGCTCGTCAATTCGATTCGGTGGTTCAACTTGCTCGCGACTTGAGGAAAAAGGAGGATGAAGCGGAGGAGAAGAAGAGGAAGAAGAGACGAAGATAAGAAGAGTAAAAAGAGAAGGAAGAGGAAGAGATGAAGAAGAAAAAGGAGAAGGAAGATGAGGAGAGGAAGAGGAGGTCCAATGCTAGGCCACCTTGCGCCGATCAAGCAGAAAGGCCACGGAGGGCATATCGTACAGCAAAGGCCCATGGAAAGGAGGTTCCAATTTGTTGGTGCGAAGATGATTGCATTGTTAAGGAGTCCATCGACTACAATTCTGATACTTGGGGAAGAAAGTTCTTCATGTGTGCCAACTACGCTCGCTCTCCCGTGCGTACCCGCAACCCATATGAGACTCCACCGGTATGCAAAAAACAATTTAATTTAAGAACCTCTATTCCATATCATATTAATAACATGCTCTATTATCTTGTAGTCTCCCCCTCTAGTATGCAGGTAATACACTTGGATAGACCTTGAGCAATCTGAAGCTACGAAGGCTATCCAGGAGATCGACAGTGCAATAGTTAGACGTCGATACCAAGAAGCTATGCGTAATGAGGAGATGGCGGCGAGGCGCAAGCAACGTGAGGACGAGCGTCGCAAGCAAGAAGAGGAAGAGAAGTGCATCGCTAAGGAGGCTCGTGATGTGGAGAGGAAAAGGAAGCGTCAAACAGCGTGGCGCTCCGAGGAGGAAGACGAGGAGCGCAAGAAGAAGGGGAAATGGCCTCGTGTTCTAGACTTGTAGACGGCGAGGCTCGGGATGAACTATTTCTTCATGCGATGTGTGAACCTTAGCTGAACTTATTTTGAGAACTATGTGAGAACTATGTGTATTGGATGGGAGAACTATGTGAGAACTATTTGTATTGGATGGGAGAACTATCAAAGGAATTTGAGCCTCCTTAGATATTTCTTAACTATGTGAACTATGTGTATTGGATGCAATGCCAGGCCGAGAGGCGAGAGGCGCAACACACAGCCTTCAGCGTCTGCCAGTGAACATGAGGCGCCAGGCTAGGTGGCGCTTGAGCTGTGGGTGCAGCGCCATGGCAGGAGGCGCAACACACCTAGAATATGTGGCGCCGTGGTGGCTGGCGCAGCACGTGCGGATGCGGCGCCACGGTTACCCTAGGCGCGACATCGATCGGCTCAGTATACGTTGGGTTATGACCCTAGAGGCTGCAGCGCCATACGGTCCGGCGCTGCACCAGAGGCTGTGGCGCCTCTCTGGCCCACGGCGTGGCAGCTGAACCGTCTGTCTGGTGCTAAAATATGCCTGGGTGGTGCAGCGCCATGGCGGGAGGCGCAACACACCTGGAATATGCGGCATCGTGGTGGCTGGCGCATCACGTGCGGATGCGGCGCCACGGTTTCCCCAGGCACGACATCGATCGGGTCAGTATACTGTGGTTTATGACCCCAGAGGCTAGATGTGCGGCACCACGCGAGCCGGCGCGGCAGGCCTAGAGGTTTGGTGCGGCGCCCTTAGCCCCAAATCTGGGCTTCTGCCTATTCAGGGCCGCCACCCATGGCGCGGTAGGCCTGGAGTTTGCAGCGCCGCCTCCCATGGCGCCGCAGGCTTGGAGGTTTGCAAGAACTCAGTTGGCCACTTCAAATGACAGAATCAATAAGTTCACACAAATCCACACGAACATACTAATAGATTCAAGTTCCTCAGATTCAACAAGTTCACACAAATCCACACGAACATACTGACAGATTCAAGTTCCACAAATTCACACAAATCAACACAAACATACTGACAGATTCAAGTTCCAACAAGTTCACTTGTAACAAGTCCACTTCCAACAAGTTCACTACTTTCTCGCACGCTTGCTCTTGCCTCCTCTTCTCGGAGCAATCTTCTGGCGCGGCTCCTCATCATCCTCGGACTCAATAATTGGAGGGTTCCTTGGCCTAAGCTTGATTGCGGACCGTACCTTGGGCTTAGTTTGATTGCGGGCTTGTACTCGGTACCCCTCCAATAGCATGTCGTCTGGCATGGCCTCATCTTCATCTTCGGCCTTTAGAATGAGAACAATGATCTCCGTTGAGTTGTGATACATGGCAATTCATTAAAGGATGTTATCGGTCATATTATGTCATACCGTAGTAGATTGCTGTTCTTCGGGGCTACCTTCCTCTTCTGATGTCGACTTGGCCCGTCGCTTGGACGATGTCGCAACCTCGGGGTCCCGGCAACCAAGCAAATTCGCGAGGCGATGTAACTTTTGTGCCTACCGCTTAACGAATTCCCTTAACTTGTTATGGCCTTCCTCGTTCCTTGGAAACTCTAAAGCGCCCTCCAATTCATCCGCCTGCTTCTGGACCTCTTTGCGCTGACATGCAAGGAAATGAAGACACGGATTACATATTTTGTTGAGGTGGTAACACGAATAAAAACTACCCGACTTACCGCAAAGTTAACCATAGGAGCAAAGGAGGTTTGGCGCCCTTCTCTGACAATCTGGTTGTACTCAAGGTTGCTTAGGTCATCAAAACCAGGCAGCGGCTCTTCCAAAATGAGAAACCGAGACACGTGCTTCTGGTGAATCTTGTCCCAGTCCGTCTTCTTGATCTTGAGCCTGTCCAACCTATATATGAACAAATCGCAATTTTTTAGCACACACAACTATCATACATCGTATTGGGAAACATGTATAGAAGAAATTCTTACCGGTGAAGCTCGATGCCGGTGTCCTGCCAATCCGGAGGGGTAGACTGATAGAGACCAAATTGTCTCATAACCCGCTGCGGCATATGATGCTCAACAACCCACATCATATCATGGGGCACTGCATGTACCAGAGATTACATTCGGCGTTGCACTGCGGGTTAAGACAAAAATCCTCGCAACTAAAATTGTCCCTAGGACCATATACCTCCCATATAACCTTAATCACACACAAGATAGTTCAATAAGAAAAGTAGTTGAACGAAATGCTAAATGGTATATGGGTTGGAAATTCTTACTTGCTCCGGGAGAAGGTTGTCAAACTCATTGGTGTATCTAATGTACGCCACTTGTAGGCCGGTTGGGGCTTGGAGACCATGTCCAAATTGTAAGCCCAAGTTGGCCACCTCGATCGGTTTGCTCCATCGATATAATCCTTGGCAGGCATTTTATTGGGCCGTCCAACTGGAAAGCGTTCCCACATCCACAACGAGAGAAGTAGCAATGGACCACCAATGTAAGCCTCAGGACCAGTCCTTCGACGTGCCTCGTGCAACTACGTACCAAAGCAAACAAAGTTTAATCATGGGGACATTCAAAGAGCACATGCAAACATGGGAAAAATATAAGAACTTCATTATCTATCGGTACAAGAAGGCCAATGTCGCTGAACCCCAGCTCCATTTCTTATCCATTTTAGTCAAAGCCTTCAGTCAGTGCTAGTGAGCCATGTTGCCCTTACCATCAGGAAATATAGTCTTCGTGATAACATACCACACATAAACACGGGCATATATCATGACCTCATCATCACTAGCATTCTCAGGGCAGGTACTGAAGTTCTGTGATATCCACTTGAAAGTAGTCCCGGCTGTGACCCTAAATTTTACCCCCCGTGAGTTTATAGTGTCACCGGGACACTTACCACCAGTAAGGGAACACATCCGATCACGCCAGTTGTCAGAGGATATGTTAATGCATAGCGGATCCCCCTGGATAGGGAGTGCAAGGATCATGGACATGTCCTGGAGAGTCACAGTCATCTCACCGGTACGGAGGTGAAAGCTATGCGTCTCCGGCCTCCACCGGTCGACAAGCATGGTGATGGCAGCAGGGTTCATGTGCGGTGTACCACAGTTGACCATATGGATGAATGGGAGCAGTCCTAGCGCTTGGATGTGCACCGTGTACCGATCATCGTATGGCATCATCTCTTGGAAATGCCCGGGATACCTCACTCATAGGGGAACAAGAGTCTGCACACATACAAGCTCGATTATAACATGTCCATCAAACTTTAGCAACACAACATGAATAGTTGGGTTTATTTTTTCTTACCCGCTCGGCCATCAGGTAGGCACGATGACGCTTATCATACGTCGTCTCAAGAAGCGATGTGCCTTCGACATACCCGGGTTCTACATAGGTTGGGGCATGGGTTTCTTCCTCTTCCGGTTCCCACATACTATATAATTAAAAAAAGAAAGTACAACTAAAAATGTGAGCATATTGTAAATGGCATACTAATATGAATAGAGTGCTTTCTATATGGTCATATCTATGTGAGCAAATTTTATGTGGGCTAACAAGCACATGATGAAGTATTGATAACCGCCATATCTATGTGAGCATACATACTACAAATATTTTCAAGCACAAACATAGTAGTTCAAGCATATAGTTTCAAGCTACAAGCACATATATAATTTCAAGCATATATATTTGACATCTCTATGTGGCCATCTCTATGTGAGCATACATACTAATATTTTTAAGGTACAACCATCTCTATTTGGCATCTCTAAATCTAGACACACTACCACATATCTATCCTCCTTTAAGTAATCAACAAATCAACTATATGTCTTGATTTTGGGATGAACTAGGGTTTCCCTAAACTATCAAAATTAGTGAGATCCATTGGACAAAGAGGGGGATTTCTTGGACAAATACCTGGAGGAGGTGCTCAACAACAAGATCCACGGGCAAAATCTTCAGATTGGAGAAGGATTAGAGGAGAGGGAGATCAACCCTAGCCGCCGCCATGAGTGTGTGCTCTCTGTGAGGAGTTGGAGAGGAAAAGGAAGAAGAGGGTTGGGCCGGGCCGAGCCCCGGTGCGGCTTAGTGCTGCTGCTTGTGCGGCGCCAGCCCGAGTGGCACGGCACTAACGCTGCAGGGGGCCCATGCGCCAGCGTGGCACGGGTTACCGCGCTACACCGACGGGACCAGCAGCGGTAAGTGCGGCGCCATCTTGGCTGGCGCTGCAGGGTCGAGCTAGCGTGGCAGCGCTGCGGCACCAGGGCCCACGGGGCCAGTGTGGCAGCTGTGCGGCGCCATTGGCGGTGGCGCCGCAGCCTTGCATGCAGCACCGCGTGGGCGGGAGTGGCAGAAAAAGGTTATCCCTGTGAAATAGTTTGGGGATAGGTTTATTATTTAAATTTGTTTCGATTTTGGGTTATTTTTATTTAAATTGCTCCCAAAAATATATTGAATTGCTTGGAGGCTGCCTTGCTACTTTAGAAAAGTCCACTCACACACCCGTGATTTTCATTCCATCCCAATCGTTAAATATCGGCACCCCCCAGATATCCAGCCCTCTTATCGATCGATTCTCTTTCGCCCCAAATATCACAGGGAAGAAGAAAACAACAAAATAGGAGAAGAATAGTCTGCACGGGGAAAAACCAGATATCCTGAGAACGACGAGATACCAACGACGTACATCCTCGTCGTCGCTCCAACACGTGAAAGAAACATAAGCTGCACGCCATCAGGACGACACAGGATCTCATCAAGTGCATGCACCCGCCAAGTTCACGATAAACAAATTGTTAGCGCTACAAACAACATGTACACCGTATGTGCCAGGAACTCTAGATAGAGATAGACTCCGGTTATGGTTGTAACAATGTAACGATCGATCGTATTGATAAGATCGATCTCTTCCCATCCCTTTATCCCGTGATTTCTTGCGTGTGTTGTAACCTCTCCCGTATCATTCCCCTGCCGAGGTCCGGCCTATATTAACACGTAGACGAAGCCGAGACAAAGGGCATCGGCCTATATTAACACGTAGACGAAGCCGAGACAAAGGGCATCGTTCAAGCCAAAACCTCTAGCAATTATATGGTATCGGCACCTACTTCCTAAACTCATCTACGTGCCTCGCACCATCCAACTCTACCTCTATAGCCATTCTAACACTTTTGCAGGCATCACCGTGAGCGAGAAGTTGACGAGGTAGAACTATCTCCTTTGGCAATCTCAAGTTCTTCCGCCGATCCACGGAGCTTGGCTCACAGGCTTCCTCGTCCCCACGAAGGTGTCGTCCGAGACCATTGAGGTCGAAAAGGATGGCAAGACGACCAAAGAACCCAATCCTGCCTACGATGCGTGGTTGACCACTGGCCAGCAGATTCTCCTCTTCCTATTGAGTACGCTGTCCAAGGACATCCTCGTCTCCACCATCGGGATGGAGTCGGCTGCTGAAATCTGGGGGGCAATCAAGGCGATGTTTGCCTCCCAGTCACGGACGCAAGTCTCGAACCTTTCACCCTCGCCAAGACGAGGAAGGAGAACATGTCGACCACCGCCTACTTCACCAAGATGAAGACACTCGTCGATGAGCTTGCAGCGGCAAGCTGGCAAATTGATGAGGAAGAACTCATTGAATATCTTCTTGCCGGCCTCGACGAGACGTACAACCCGCTCTTCACCGCCATCGGAGTCAACGGCTCCGAGGAGCTCACCGTGGGCGATCTGTATGCCCTGTTTACCGCCTACAACAATCGGATGGAGTTGCTCCTTGATGGCATTGGCGGAGGCTCCTCCGTCAACTCCGCCATGCGTGGACACGGCGGACCACGAGGACGTGGTCATCTTGGAGGGTGCCGAGGAGGCCGCGGCTACGGCCGTGGCCAGGGATGCCCCCAACAGCGCAGCGGTGGTGGCAACGGCAATGCTCGCTGTGGAGGAGGATGCGGCGGCAAGGGTCGCGACATCACCTGCAAAATCTGTGGGAAGTCAGGCCACAAATCCTGGAAATGCTGGCACCGCTACTCCTACGACGAAGATGAAGAGGAGGAGAAGGGCGCCAATGGAGTGACCACCTATGGAGTGGACACCAACTGGAACTGCGACACTGGCGCCACCGACCACATCACCGGTGAGCTTGATAGGCTCACCATGAAGGAGAAGTACAAGGGCCGCGAGCAAGTCCATGCCGACAATGGATAAGGTATGAGCATTAGTCATGTTGGTCGTGCAATTGTTAATACCCATCAAAAAAATTGCATCTTAAAAATGTCCTTCAGGTTCAACATGCTACACAAATCTTGTCTATGTTCATTGTTTCACTATGATGTCTTCCTTAAATTTTATCCGTGGCATTTTTATGTTAATGATTAGGCAACGAAGAGGGTACTTCTTAAAGGTCGATGCACGGGAGGCCTCTACCCCTTGATTTCTTTATCATCCATCAAGAATAAATAAGTCTTCAGTACCACCAAGCCTTCAGCTTCGAGATGGCACATTCATTTAGGTCATCCTTCCTTTTGAACACCATGAAGAAACGCGTTATTTACATCTAGTTGCCTCAAACTCCATCATTTTAAAACTGAAATAGCTAGAACAATTCTTGATAGTAGCAGCTTTAACAACATGTCTAAAAGTATCTTTATAGTATATGCCATACATTTGTTTAAAACCTTTTGCTACCAATCTAGCCTTATATCTATCAATAGTTCCATCAGCTTTTATTTTAATCCTATATACACATTTACGGTCTATAAGATTTATGCCTTGCTTGTGTGGTATTAAGTGCCAAGTTTTATTTTGCACTAATGCCCTATACTCATCATCCATTGCATTTTTTCAGTTTTTATTTTTTAGAGCTAACTGCACATTTTCAGGTTCACTAGATTCACTCGTTATGCAAGAGTAGGTGTAACAGATAGTACCATCTTTGTAGATTTTTGTCTAGAGTTACCAGTTTTGGATCTTGTCACGTGAGCCGTAGGTGCAAGTTGGGCTGCATCCGAGTGCTGCTAAGAGGATCCGCTCGATCTTGTCTCCACTGTACCAGTACTTTTCTATTTATATATATCAAGTCAGGTATAATTATTTCTGTGCTAGTTTATATTGATGTTTTTAATGTCACTAGCTCCTCCAACAAAGGAATTACTTCACTCCTTTAAGATCTTAAATCAGCTTTTGCACTAAAGGATCTTGGTGACTTGAGTTTCTTATTGGGCATTGAGGTAAAACAATTTAGTCAAGGTATTGTGTTAAATTAAGAGAAATATGCTTCAGATTTACTCAGTAAAGTTGGGTTGAGAGGATGCAAATCCTTGCCAACTCCATTATCGGCGTAAAAAACTCTCAGTCAGAGAAGGAGAACTCCTAGGACCAGAAGACAACACAAGGTACGGGAGAATAGTTGGAGAACTTCAATACTTGACACTCACTAGGACAGATATTGATTTCTCTGTCAACAAGGTATGCCAATTCCTCCATGCACCTATATCAGTACACTAGACAGATGTAAAGAGAATATTAAGGTATGTCAGTGGAACAGTGATTCTTGGACTCACTTTTAGAAGATCATCCTTCACTCTAGTAAATGCCTTTTTAGATGATGATTGGGCAGGACGTGTAGATGACAGGAGATCCATAGGAGCTTTGTTGTTTATTTTGGGCCTAATCTGATTTTTGGAATGCTAGAAAATAGGTAGCAGTATCAAGATCAAGTAGAGAAGCGGAATACAATCTCTAGCAAATGCTACTGCAGAAGTCATTTGGATCGAGTCTCTATTAGGAGAACTTGGACTCAAAGAAGTCAAACCTCATGCTTATGGTGTGACAATATGGGTGCAACCTACCTCTCAGGTAACCCCATTTTTCATGCAAGAACTAAGCACATCCAACTAACTTGGGTTCATCTAGATTCGTATGTATCTAAACTGAAAACATTTCTAGATATATACGAATCTTGACAAATACAAGTCGCTTGTTTTGGTACGGAGGGAGTACTGATAGTAATCAGGGCGTACGCTGGATGGATCGATTGGCTTCTTCCTTGCACAGCCAAAACCAAAACACAAACAGTGCTTGTGCAAGTGGGGCACGTGAACGTTACAGTGGCAGCATGTTTAGTTTTATCTTCGATTATACTCCTGGCAGAGTAGATTAGTTAGGTCCTAGCTAGCCTTTAGCGCAAAGCAACACCCAGAGGGCGCCAAAAGCAGAGCCAAGCACGGGAAACAAGGTACGGTCACCCCAAACAACGACAAACAATTGGAAGAGCTACATCTGTCAATCGCAGCCAAATTCAAGCAAGCTGCAAACCCAGAGGGATTTCTCAGCACAGCAAAACAGAACAAGCAGCTGCGCTGCGCGCGGCCGTACTGACGAATGTGGTGTACATACCCGTTTGCTCCCCTGACCCAGAGGCAGATAAGCACTGACGCCGTGCCTTCATCAGCCGCAGTCATCGGCAGGATGCGATGCGACTAGACTAAGCACGTAGTGTAGCGTTACATTTTTGTTTTTTTGAGCGGTAGTGTAGCATTACAACGCAGTGTTCCTTGAGTTATATGGACTTGGACTTCCTTGCTGGGCCGGAATTTTGTCCCCGGTCGCTTGTTTTATTCCTCAGCCAATTGAAAAGTTGTAACTTCTCCATCCATGGTCAGGAATGTTTGGTTTTGCTTCCTTTTTTTTCAGAAAAAGGGAGATCGGTCTACTCAGAGCAACTGGGTTGTTTAGATAAAGGGACCAGGTGATCACGGGATCAGATGAGCAATCAAATACAATGTACTCGTATGGTATGCGCGTTTATTTCTTGCGATTAAGATATATCTTGGCTAAACTTGAACAATATTGTTACCTTTGTAGAGTTCGATCAAGGATGTCTTGTTGCATTCTTATCAATGATCTTGGCTGGTCCTTGATTCGTTGAAATAAAAGTAAAATGTATATATAACCAAATGGCCGACTTAGGGATGGCACCCGCCGGGTTCGGGTCCGGGTCCTCCCCTCCCCCCGTACCCACCCCCGCCCCATTTCCCCATCCCCGCTACCCGTCCCGTATCCATTGGCGGGTACAGATCCCTACCAGACCCGCCACCCGCCGGGTAAACGGGGACCCGATGGGTACCCGCCAAGATCTGCGAGACGGCGGCGCTGGCGGTCTACAAGGCGGCGGCAGCGCTGGGATCTACGGTGCTGGCGGTCTACAAGGCGGCGGCAGTGCTGGGATCTACGGTGCTGGTGCTAACGCTCGTCGGAGCTCACCTCCTCGTGGTTCTTGACCTCGACCGACGGCGCAGGTGGTCGCTGGAGGTGCGGCGTATAGAGGCGCAGGGAGGTGCGGACTACGGAGGCGGTGGTGGCACAGGGAGGCGCGGCGGCGGCACAAGGACGTGCGGACTACGGGAGCGCGCAGGGAGGTGCGACGGCGCAGGAGGATGTGGGCGCGCGAAGCGTATGTGGGGAAGAAGATGAGGGCGGTAGGTGGGGAACTGGGAAGGGAAGGAGATGCGGCGTGCGAATGCGACGCGTTCGCGTGCGTGTAGGTGGCTAGGTACAGGGCGTTGCGTGGTGGTTTTTCGTATACGCGCTATGTGTGCATGAATGCATATAGGATTACTATTAGTAGGATTTAGTTTGCTAAAAAGAATTAGTGGGGTTTGTCGGGTCCATGGGTCTGCGGGTAAGGGTCCGGCCCCTCCATACCCGCCCCCACTAGACCCGGCGGGTCTAGATTTTTACCGATAACCAGCCCATGGGTTTTTTTCCTTACCAAACCCTCTCCGTTTAAGGCGGGTACCCGTCGGGTTAGCGGGTATTGGGGCCCCATTGCCATCCCTAGGCCGACTACTGGTCACTAAATTGGTTTCCTTCGCTTTGGACTTTTCATTAGCCCACGTTCCGTGTGTGCTTAGTTCAGTTAGGCCTATGTATCCACTAAAAAAAGTTGCGCCTGCGTAAATCCACCGAGAGGTTTTCTTTTCAATGGTAAGACTGCGGGACTAGTTTCTCGGTTCAGAGTTCTGATTTTGTGCAGAGCAATGTATGTTGCAACTTTATCCAAGTTTCTCTTACATATAGTACTCGGAGCAAAACTAGACCTCGCTCGATAAACAGCATGTGAGTAACAAACTGAATGTCATCTTGTTCCCTTTGCAAGTGTTCAAAATTTATTTACTGCAAGATTTGCACATCTCATAACATACATATATATATTCCTTTATTGTTTTCCTTCAGGGTCACTGAATTGTGGTAAGTAATCATTCGATCGGCAGCATAACAAACAGGAAAATAATCAAAACAATTTAGACTAAATTGTGGGACCCCTCTCCTAGGAGGAAACCCTTCAAAAATAAGCGTATGCTGCTTAGTGTGACGTACACACGGTATTCTTTAGTAAAAGGCGAAAGCATAGTTCGCTTTGTGCTCACCACGCAGCTGCGTGCTTCTCTTCGATCGACCTGGGTGCCCTCTTATAGGGTTGCTGGCTGGCTGCTCCTGTCTGCTCAAGCGGTGTGGGACTAAAAACGGGAACCTGAGCCTGAGGCAAGAGCATTCACGGCAGTACACGTGGGCCGTGCACTGAGATACGGTACTGGACCTCCAGGTAGGGTGAGAGCACAGGCTGTGGGCCTGTTGCTGGCTGACCTTCGTTCAGCGACATTGGACATGACGATAAAAATCCTTAGCCCCAGCTTCTCTCGTCCATATTCCCTTGAAAAAAAACTCTTGTCGGTCCATCCTATTCTAGAAAAGTTGTGCGTCAAGAAGTAAACAGTTTTTTTTTTTTAGCTCAAGAGCATCTCTACTAGCATTTCCAGACCTTTACAGACCGTTTCTAGACGGTGAAAATTCGCCCATCCATGTCCCAGACGCCTAGTTTTTGTTGGATTCGGCCCAAATTACATCTAGGGTTCTCAGACCAAACCCGAGGCGCTGGGAAGCGCTTGGGAAACACTGGATGAAGCAGAATTGGCAAAAAAACACGTTGGTAAACCGAGTCATCATCATCCCGTCGCCTAGGCTCCCGTGACGGACCGCCGGACAACGACCGCCTGTCCAGTCAGCCACGCGTCGCCGTAATGGTGCGCCACCGCCGGCCCATCTTCTCGTTGTTTCCACTTTTCCCGCCCACGCCGCTACACCCCGCCCGCTTCGCCACCCTTTCCTCTTTCGGCTGTAAATGTCGGCGCTCTCGCCGTCTCTAGAGCACACAACCTCACCCCTCCATTCCCCAACTAGCAAGCTTCCTCCCGACGAGAAGAGTTAAGAGATGGCGGAGCGCTATCCCAGTGACCCTGCGGTGGCGAACGGCTTCGGCCAGCGCTCGCTCCAGCCGTGGGAGACACGACTGCTCAACGACGGCGCCGCATGACTTCCTTTGCCCGTTGACCTGGAAGCTTAGCGTGACTGGCATGCTCGTGCTGCCGGTGCCGGAGGGGCACGAGCTGGTCGAGGAGATCCAGCCTCTAGCGCCATGTTCAACAGGAACGCGTCCTCGTCGACGGGAACCGCCTAGTCTCTGGATGATGGATGACTCTTTTTAATAAAAGGTTGTGTGCATCAACCGATGCAGAGGCCGGGGTTATATCCCCTTTTCGATAAAAAAGAGGCATCTCTGAACGACGTCCTGCAGATGCAGGCCCCCGACCCGTGCGCCTGGTCCAGAGCGGACTGGGAGCGGCACGAGGCCAAATGCATCCGGCATCGGCATGAGCAGGCTGAGCGCCAGGCCGCACGCCACTCATCGTCCTCGGCGACAATGATGAAGCCGAGACCGGGCCCTCATCGCAGCCGTGGCGCTGTGGCGACGCCGGCCAGGGCAGCTCCCGACCACCGCAACTGTAAGATCCCAGCATTAGACCTTAGAAGTAAGTTGAACATAGGTGTGTGTGCATTGCATTCATGCATAGAAAATCCGGATAGTTTTCGCGCTTTTAAATAAAACTTGCCAAAATGATTGAAGCTTCTTTTAACTTGGTGGAACTGAAGTAGATCATCAAGTTGACTGCGATAAGTTTCAATATGACCTTTGCTAAAACCTTATCTTTGGGTAATATAATTTGATCTAAGGGTAGATCAAATATAATAAAACTAAGTCACAACACACTACTTAATAAGGAGTACTTGATCTTTTAGAGATCATTACATGGTATTCCATACCACAACTCAAGGATGAATACTTAATATTCTAAAGATGATATCAAGGTATTATCTACCACAAACCATGAATACTAAGTTAAGTATATAACTTAAGTGAAGAAACCCCATAACTAAACCTTGATACACTTGCTTGCCATAGTTAATTATACCATGGGTATCATGGTAGTTCTTAAACATTAACTGTTATTACAAATAGAATAGAAAGGGAAGTCAAACCAATACCATTCACCATATATCTTTATTGTCCTATTAAAAGATGACATTCCTATTTAACCAAGTCCTAGTGTTCACTGATCATCAATGTGTGTGATCAATTTTTGACCTAGCACTTATTGACTCATAGCCTTTGACCTATTATATAAACCTTCCAAAGACCTTAAGTAAGTTAATAAGAAGGAACTAGTTATGGTCTGAGTGTGTCATCATCAATGGAATGTGATCCTTAGTGGAGATCAAACCATTTGATGTTGGAGGAGTTAACTCACTCATCAGTCAACTAGAAGCAGTACCTAAAGCCAAGAGTTTAGCTAGTAATTAAGGAGCCCTGAGAAAGCTAGTAGTAGTAGAGAATCCAATGATGTTCTTGTTAAGCTAAGTAGGTATAAGCTTAAAGTAGGTTTCCTTAACAAGATAAGCCTATAGAGAGACTAGTACAAGTCTACTATTTAGTTGAGTATAGATCTTGATCGGGCAATTAAAAGCCTGCGCTTTGTTTGATCAAGGGTTGGTGGTCATTATTCTCAAGCCACTTGAGAATAGATGACTGGATAATGAAGAAGTGAGGTGAGTATACCAAATTAGGTAAAGCCCTATGTAGCATCCCATCTGTCTAACATCTGTAATGCTACATGGTCTAATAATAAAATGCTACTTCCTACATATAATTGTTGTATCATAATTATATCATGCTCATGTCATCATTCCACCTTGCATTTGAGCATCATATAAAACCCTTTTCTTTTGGATCTTGTCTCATATGCATTTATCAATTGTATAGGTTCTTAATAAATTGTATTTGGTTCTTGATACATGTCTACAATGCCCAAGTGGAGTTGAGGGCATATCTCTTCAATTCGTTCCATCACTAACAAGCCCCTATTCATTGTCCAGTATCATGCCCTAATTACATCACACATGGTTCATATGGGATCCTTTATTTTGGTTTAGATTTAATTCTACCCATATGCTCATGTGTCGATCCATTCCACCAACCCTTCCAATATGATCTTGTTTATTCGATACACATATTTTACCTCTCCCATATCCACATGTGTGCTATTATTCTTTTTCTCTATGACTCCTAACACCCATGCAATAATAAGCCCATCTCTAGTCACATGTAATATCAACACTACTTGTGATTTTCCCTCCTTCTAATTAAATTCTTGGAATCTCTTGGCTTATTTGCTTTCTACCAACAGGTTTAAAATCATCGAAACCATCATTGTACCATTGTCTATGTGCATGCCACATGAACACTTCATAACCTTTCAACTTCTCACCTCCTTCTCTCTTTTGTTGGTGTTATTTTGGAACCCTTGTTTGTTTGATCTTTTGGCTTTGTTGATACCTTTTCTACTAATCTTCCTATCAATCTCTAAGTAACTTTTCTCTCACACACATACCTACACGTGAGTGCTCACACACACATGCATGGGTGCAACCTTGCATGGCATATGCAATGTAGACCCATCTACATCTTCTCCCCACCTCTTCTCTTCTTTTGAGCTTTTGTTTTGAGTTGACAAACCAACTAAAAGCTTTTTATCCCAATCTAAACTAACAACATCCTCTACATCTACTCCTTTCTTCTCCACCGAAGGTACCTCATGTGTGGTATCATGTGCAAGTGAGTATCTCCCTCTCACCTTTTTCTCCTTTTGGCAAATCTCCAAACCACCACCACCCCATTCCTCTCTTCCTTGATCAGCCACCACACGCAGCACCACCCCACCATCTTGGTCCAGCCGAACCCCTTCCCTCTCTCTTTCTCTCTACCCTCGCTGCCTGGACACCCCACCGAGCCCTGCGCCGTGCCCCACCTGGTCCCAGCCGGCAGTGAGAGGCCAACGCGCGCCCTGTTCCTCTTCCCGGTTGGCGAGCACGTGCCTCTGCTGCACCGTGCTCACGCTGAGCCCGTGGCCTCCCTCTTCGCTTTGGCATAAAGCAGACAGCGGCAAGTATATTCCTTCCCCCCTCTTCTCTCTGCCTACTCCACCAGACCAATCTAGATCGCCATCCCATCCTCTTCTTCATCTTCGACAGCAAAAACCCTAGCCATGGCCGTCGCCGAGCCCACCTGAGCTCGGGAATTGCACCGCGTTGTCGCCCGCGTCCTCTACGCAGGAGAACCGAAGCCGAAGCCTCTGGAACCGCGCAGAGCAAGGAGCGAGGAGGATCAGCAGCGCCCCGACGCCGTGCCACACGCCGTCGCCTCGGTCACTGTCTCCCCGTCGCAGCCGCGCCCTGGTCACCGTCGTCGTGCACACCGTCGCCACCATCTCCGTCTCGCCGACCTTCTCCAGCAGGGCTGGCTGGGTGAGCTCCATCACTTCACCTCCCCTTCCCTCTCCCTGGCTCGCCCCTTCCTCTACTTCGCCGGCACGCGCAGCAGCCATCGCACGCAGCAGGAGGCAGATCTCGTGCACGCCGCTCGCGACAGCAGCAACAACAGCATAGCCCCCTCCGGCAGCCTCTGTTCTTCGCGTTTTTTCGGCGCCTCCGTTGCTCCCCTGCGAAAACTCTCAACATGGCATCTCTTCTCCTCACTTCTAGCTAACTAACGCAGCAGACTGCGTTCAATTTGGTTCACCCCAGCTCTTGTAAACGTCCTGTGAAGATCGACTCGAAATCTGTTTTCTGGGAATTTTGTCATGTGTGAACTGAACCTGACCTGAATCTCCGTGTTTTGCGGCGCACACAGGCATCTGTCGAAGAAACTTTGTACACGAACCTTGTAGAGCTAAGTGAGATCTACATTTTTCGTTTCTACATCATCTCCAAATTATCGCTAGATTCGTCGCCATCTTCTTCGGAACTCAGCCCGATTTCAATCATTTCCAGATCTCAAAATTTCAGTTTTCAGCCACACCGATGAAGTTCTTGCTAAAAAGTCCCTGCGTTTTCGGAATCTTCACCCCGTCGTCCTTCCAGCCCCACTAGTTAGCCCCTCCGCCTTTTTACAAAAAGGCACCTCGTTTTCTGTGGTTTCCACCGGCGCTCCCCGGGATCTGCCGCGTGGCACAGCCCGGCTGGCGCACACGCGCGGTGGACCCGTCGTCCCCGGTCCCGCTTGTCAATCTCTACGGCTGGGTGAACCCATGGTGAGAAAATCCCCGCGTAGAGCCGCTGCCCCACCTTGCGCTGAGTCAGCGACGGCCCCACCCGTCAGCGGCTGTGGCTAAATCTCTCTGAGTATAAAAAGTATCTGTTCTTTTTCTGTTTAATAAAAATAATTTCAGAAATGTTTAATGTGATTTTAAATCAAGAAATTAATAACTTTTAATTGGTAAATCCAAATAATGCAAATAACATATGTTTTTGAATCAGAAAAATGTGAGAATTTCAAATCTGCCATCCAAAATAAAGTTTGTCTAATTTAAATTTTCGAAATTGTTTAATAGCAATAAAAATGCCTTTTCTTAATTAACTAATAACTTTAATTCTATAGCTCCAAATTTGGCAAATAATATGTCTAAATCGATCAGTGCGATGAGCCCGTTCTGATTAAGCATTCCATGATATGAATTGAAGCATGCATCATATAAATAATAAATATTCAGAACTGTTCATGGTAATAAAAATTGACCGAATAATTAATAAAATGAGTTATTCTTGTCCCCACACCTCACCCTTGCCATGCTACATTATTACCATGTAAATTGTGCATCATTCATCATGGCATGCTTGTTTGCTTGTCGTATTTTATTCTTATGCTTGTGCACTTTATTTATGTTGGCCCTTGTTTGTTTGGTTCTTCTTTTGAATAGACGCCGAGCAGGGGAATAATCAAGAATCCCAGGAGTACTACCTAGATCCATCTCTCGCTTCAACTGAGCTGCCAGGCAAGCACTACCACATGCTTGCATACATATAGTACCTATTGCTTCTATCTTATTCTTGCATCATGGAGTCGCGATTGCATTAAACTGGGTCCCAAGTATTGCATGGCCTTTACTTTTAAACTCCACCGAAGCTTGTTCCTCCATCCTATGAGCCCCTACTACAGGAGTTGTTTGAGCCAAGCGAGTCGTAGAACAACATGTGTAGGGTATGTGAGTGTCTGATGGTTAACGAAGTACCTAAACAACTTAACCTGAGTAGTAATGGGATAACTAATGAAAGAGGCACCGATGGGCAATATCTGTTATTTGGTTTTTCATGCTCACTTGTGTCCTGTAGGACCCCGAGTACTTGATACTTGTTCCTTGACTATTTGCACTATCCACATACGGGAGACTCTATGAATCCCCCTTTCCATGAGCTTGATTCACATTTTATTTCTTGGGGCCGCAAAGTAGTTTGGGGCTTTATTACTATCCTGTACTTATGCCATGCTTTACTGTTTTATTTAAGATTGTGCGGGGAGCACCTGTACTGTTTTGGATCGTGACACGTTTTTGCTGTATCGACAAGCCCAGTCACATTTTCGGGTTCCCAGTCGTTTACCGCCGTCCACACAAACCCTGGGTCCGTTCCGGAGCCAGCCAACTTCGTTGCGGGGTAGCTTAGTGGGGTGGCCCCCTGAAATATTTTATGAATCCTGTGAATGTTTTGTCGTGAAAGCCTCGTTGGATTTTGATTTGGTTTTTCCGAGGTCGATCGTGTGTGTGTGTTGCTATTTGTGCACCCCTGCAGGGTAAATCTTTCTGAAAGCCATGTCCGCGGTTATGGACAACTTGGAGCACAGTTTCTCGATCATAGACAAGCATAACTAAAGTACCGCTTTAAATTTGACTAAATAAATGACTAGCAAATAGTGCAATACTCATGGAATGGTTAATAAAACTGCCAACGGATGGGTTGTTCGTCCGCTTTCTTGTTGTTAAGCGAGAAGGAGGATGGATCTGTTATTTTATACTGTTATAACTGTTGTTACTAATTAACGGACATCCGTCTATCTTTGGTTAGGCGGATGGTTAGCGAGTATCTATAGGCTTGTTAGTTATTATCTTTTGCTGCAATTGCGTCACCCTAGGTATATGTCCCCTTTAGAGGCATAAAGACTTGCTGAGTACCCCTAGGGTCTCACACGATAAATTGTTTGATTCAGATGAACAGGTGTATTCGCAAGATGGATACTGGGTGGAGGAGACAGATGATGTTGGCAACGATCACTCGGTGTAGAGATTCCGGGGATGGGGATCCGGGAGATCTGTGGGCGGGATGTGCTTATTTATGTGGCATCTTATGCCGATTTGCTTCTTATCCGTACTCGGATCTTGTTTCCCGCTTCCGCTTGATACTCTGTTGATTGATGTATGAGGAGCTATCCTACACTATTATCTCTATCTAGGATATTTAGATCTTGTCGTATGGCATTGCAATATTTCTATTTCTTTTAGATGGTATTGCTCTGAGAACTGTTGTAAGGTAGCTTGCATACATACTCACTTGTGTATGTATTTGATCTCTTCGCATGTTGCCTACGCCGCTCGCTCTTGTCCTGATGTTCTTGGAAGTGGTTAGGACGGTCGACGGGCCTACACGTGGGTGGCCCTGACCCCCGCTATAAAACCCTTAACCACTTTATGTTCATCCAGGCTTGAACTTAGAGCGTAGGGTCCGAGGTTGTTACACCCTAGTCAGATGAATCATCTAGTTTGATAATGAGAAGTCAAGCTAGAGTATAATGAAGTATATAACATAAGTTGTATGGAGTATATGGAAGTATAATAGTTTAACCAAGCTGATACAAGAACAACATGTATTATGGTGAGTAGTACCATACCCATCCCAAAGGATTGTTATCACATGTGATATAGAGAGAACTATAATCTTGCAAGCCTTGGAAGTAGTTGCGAGATGGATTTAAGGAAGTTAATAGATGGAGTTAAGTAGTAGCTACATTGATAGGTGCATCAATGGTAGTTAATTAAGAGGAGTTATATACTAGGAGTAAGAATGGAATAATGTTGAAGTGGTATGACCATGTCATCATATGATGATGGATATGGTGGAGTCAGACGATTGTGTTATTCAGGAAGATGTGATCTTTGTGAATAAGATAAGAGAGAGAGATCTAGAGTATATTTAGGAAAGGAATTCCTTATCTCAAGATAAGCTTAGTGAAGTATTGAGGTAAGAATTCTTTACAAACCTTTAGCTAGCTATACATGCAGCCATGACAAGACCCATGTCTACTTCATTATTCAAAACCCTAGAATCAAATGGATAGTGAAACCATTTCCTATTCACAGGTAACCATTGAGCAATACCTCTTGGATAATTAAAGCTTCCAAAAGATAATTAGAGAACCAGGTGAGTGTTTGAGAAGCCTTATCTACCTGATTGTCTTAACCCTAATAGAGACCTAATCTCATAGGATTATTAAGATCACATTCTGAAAGCAATTCCAATAACTCACTTTAAGTTGAGATGTTATTTAGGTTTACAAAACATGGTGGCAATATGTCTAAACCTTAATATTAAACAATATCTATATTTGAATAAACATTAGTATTTCTCTAACAATGATTGTTGTTAATTCATAATGACCTAACCAAAAGTGTTCTGTGGTAATTCTAAACTCTACAAATCAAGTAGAAACCTGATTTGGCAAATCACCAAATATGGAGGACCATGAAAACCAAATCATCATATTATGAACCATAAAGATAAATCCTTTATAATGTATTTAGGTAAATCCTTTATGAAGATAAGTAGGAACAAGATTCTATATACATGGATAAACATCTCAAATCAGTACCTTTAAGATTGTCAACTGAAACCAGAATCATTTCTATGAAAACTTATTTATAAGAACCCAATTCCTAAAACCCTACTCCTTATTAATATTTCTTAATGGAAAGGACTTCTAATATGACGAATATATTTTGTTGCCCAATAAGAAATTGAGGGAAGATGATTATAAATTCTATAAACAATAATATTCACGACTTACAAAGTTTCTGCATATTTTAAACTCTTGTGGAATACATATTTGAAATAGTTTGTAAAAAACAAAAAACAGAAAATAGAAATGGAAAAGAAAAAAAAGTCAGCCAGCCGCGCAGCCCACGGCCTAGGTCGTTCTCGCTTTAACCGCCGCTCACGTGTAGTCCTAGGAAAAATTCTCTCACTTCGCTATGGCCTAGTACCGGCCCAGCCTAGGTACCCTTTTGCTTCGTCGTCTTCGTTGACGACGGCGAAGCAGCTGCGTGGCCACGTTGCTGCCATCGATGCTCCACCATGCTACGATGCGTGCCGCCGCTTCTGGAGGAGGGGATAAGAACGCCCACGTTCTCCTCTATCCGTTCATACCCATTTCACTCGCTCTCTCGCTCTGTGGCATTCACGCGCAGCGCTCGTCGAAACCCTAGCTAGCAGGGACCGATGCCTCTGTCGTCTCCGACCTCGCCTTGCTCCGCGGTGATGCCTGGGAGACGCGCCACCTCACGCTCATCATTCTCGTGAAGTTACGCAGGCTGGGAGGCTGTTCCTGCACGGAATCGAGCCTCGCATCTCGCCAGCCGTCGCAGCCTCATTGTCGATTGCCACCACTGCAGTGCTTCTCCGACCTCGCCATCATGCCCTTCAGCCTCCCAGTGAGCTACCCATGCTCGTGCACCTCTCCTTCATCTCCCATACCTTCTCAGTCGTTCCCGCCACGGCCACCCGACATCGTCGCCGCTGTCCGTCGTCGGTGACCGCTCTCCGGTGACCATTCCAGAGCGGCGCCGCCACTAGCTTGTCCGCCTTGACGCCCTCGTTCCAACAAACCCAACCACGTGCGCCGGGGCACTCTGGATCGCCGCCGACGACCACGATCCGGTGGTGGAGGTTGGGCTGACGTCATGCCGACGTCAGACCCGCGTCACCCCTGCCACGTCACTAAGTGGACTGGTCTTTGCACGCGTGGCATCTAACATGGGCACTGGCCCACAACTCAGTGACTTGGGGTAGGAGCAGCCTCGGTATAAAAATTATTACCTGGTTAGTAAATAGTTAAAATAGTATAGATTTAAATATAAATATGATTTCCAGAAATTTAATAAAAGGATTAAATCTTATTAAATCTATAACTTTTGTTTTATAATTCAGAAAAAAAATTATATATCAAAATGTTCAGAAAATAAACTCTATATTATAAACCTATTATCACATTGTATTTTCCAACTTAAATAATATAATAATTGCTATTAGTAAATAAACTATTTGGGATAAATCTTAAATAAGGTTTTTATTATTTAAAATCCATAAAAAAATATGTATAATATATGAAAAAATCATAGAAAAACAAAATAAAGACTTATAAACTTGTTTCAATTATTTTTATATCATTTAACCAATATTTATTACTTATTTAGTTCTATAAAGTGATTAAACTTATAAAAATCATATCTTATTATTTTAAAATCTCAAAAATACTTATAATATACCAAAATGATCACAAAAATAAATTCTACACATAAAAATGTCAACTCTAACTTTTGAAGTAAAATAAATGGTAAATGTCTAATAAATCTTATTTTAACACTTTCTTTTATTTTAATTCATTAAATACTTACTATTACCTTTAGCATTATTTGTTTAAAGTATAAAAGTGTAATAACAAATGCAAGTTATGTTTAAATGAAGTTAAAACAGGTCTACCCAATTCAAGTTGTATTTACTAAAACTACAATTCAGAATTAAGTAAATCTTCTCTCTCTAATAATAGTTTATCAATTATAAAATCCTCAATAATAATATTTTGACTTATTAAAACCTTTACTATTATTTCACTCACAAGTTAATAAGTACATCCCAAGATAATTCATGAGTGGTTAAGCAATTAAGTTTCCACATTATGAATCATACCCATTCATTTGTAAGTAAATAAAGAATTCTATTCAACTATAATGTTAAGAGAATATGCCTCAAATAGAAGTGTTACCACTTTTAATTAACCTTAAATTAACATTATATAGTGAACTAAGTTATAATACCATATAATGACCAATATAGATAAGTCTCAACTACTAGTGTAGTTTTTATTCTAAAGTAATTCTTTCTTGTTTAAGAATTATAATTAGCAAAGCTTAAGAGTGTTAATTTATAATTCAAATACTTTTGTTTAGTTAAGTATGATTTTCCTCAAGAGTTATTCTTTTAAGAAACATTAAAAGGAATCTTTGAACACATCTTTAAAAGCTCTAATTGATTCTTAATCTTGTTTAAGAAATATTCTAGATACCATGATTCATTTAAGTGCTTTAATATTGCATATTACTTGTTGTATCTACATATTATTTCACACACTCTCACAAGCCTTAACAAAAAGCACAAGTGTGAAGTTGGTATAAAAGTACAACACATTCCAAAGAACTCATCACAAACTCCAACCCTAGATCAGATACGATTAGTCCGGGGTTTCGCATTTATCAAATTGCATTACATTACTTATGCATCGTTGCATCTTGCTTCTTTAAACATTAGTCCTTGCTGGACCAATGATGTTGTTTACAGAATTTGGATCTTCTATTGTCTTGAAGACCGTGAGTGCATAATCTTGCAATCACAAAAGGCAAGTTCACAACTTGCTCATGTTCTTTGATTATTTTCTATCAAATACTTGTAACTCAAATATTGTCATCACTTGTATTCCAAAAAGGTCAGAAAACACTATTTACATAATAATATGATTATGGATTATTTACTAGATGGTAATAATCTACTGATACAACTCCAGTGGTAAAGGAACATAATATCTAGGACTTAACAACCAATATTGCTAGTGATTCTAGCATCGTATATTACGCGTCAACCATGAGATTTGGAATGGGACGGAGAAGTCAGCTGAATCTTCTTCCTTTCGCATGGACAGATGACCTTATCGTGAGGCTGTTGATTTCTCGTGGAGTTCTAGAGAATCCAGCACATGGTGGGACCCCTTAGTTCCCCACGATCTAGGTGTCTAGATTATCTATGCATCTCTGACTGGGTCTGATTTCACCATAGATGATGGTGACCGCCAGACGGAGCTGCGTACGGAGTCTCCGAGAGGCTACCCAAAGAGTAACCGTGATAGTTGTCTCGGGGGATCGTGTATCATGCGGGGTCACAGAGAAGGGCAGCGATTGGCTTGGATCTTAAGGTGGGACGCAAACCATGGAAGTTTGAACGGGGACATACTCCCGGCTGTGCAACAAAGCTTAAGGTCTCTTGTAGGAAAAGTGACGCACCTCTGCAAAGTGTAAGAATTGTGACATGTTACTCCCTGTTCCGGGAAGGAGCTATGAACGCAGCAGGAAAGGAACCCCACGAAGGTTCTAGTCATCCTGTGAAGGCTGTCGGACATAGTTTTTAGAATAAAAGCAATCTTTAAATAAATGTTTACGAAAACCTGCATTGCCTACGACCTATGGTCTATGGCTGTAGAGATAGTGCATCATACACTCCTTTTTAGTGAACTTGCTGAGTACGCCCATACTCAACCGTACCTTCTTAATCCTTGCTAGGTTCTAAGCCGTTGAAGACGACGTCAACATCAATTTCTGCTCAAGAAACCATCATTGACAACTCAAATTCTTCAATAAAGTCAATGAAGTCAACATATTCATCAGCTGAAGTGAAGATAAGGTGTCAGTTTAGATAGGAGTGGATTCTCTAGCCATAAAACCTATTTCTATAGAGCATTGCATTAATAGCAATTGCAAGCCTTATGGTTTAGATATTAGTCATTTTAGCCAGATAGTTCGAAGTTATTATTTCTGGTTCTTCTTTGTAAGAAGTTTTTTCTCTCTCTTTAACCTAGAGTGTTCTCTGGATCTTTTGTAAAGAGTTGAGTAGTAATCTATAATCATGTCTTGGACCTGCTGTGTTTCTGTTGTACCACTCTAAGGGATGTAATACTAGTGAACAGTGTATTATTAGTGTTATATTAACGACTATAGTGTACTACATCATGCGGCGGTATGCTGGGTCACCGCAGCAACCGTCGAGAGATGACGCCGACTACACCTCCTTTTACCGCCACTTCGGTATGTGACCGGTGCGCCACCGTCGGCACCGCTAGTTTATTTACCGTTTTCAATGTTTTTTAAAGTTTTTTTCTTAGCCTACTGCAGTCAAAATTTAGGTATATGTCCGAATTTGACATAATATGTACGAACTCGCCTATTTTAATGCAATCATCTAATCAAAATTTGACCAAAACAGAGAAGTCGGTCTGGGAACGCGAGGGAGAAACTGGCCTTTCCAGAATAAATGTACCATCGTACGGCGCAAATAGTGTCGGATTTAGACCTAGTAACACCGAACGAGTGGAGAGTGGAGATGCTCGGAAAGTAAACATCGGTCGTATACGCATGTACTTGTGGCCTAATTATTCGTGTGGATCTGACTTTATCCTTGCGAATAGGAACAAGCAAATATAATGTATGTTTTCTCACGGCAATGAGTGTTTATTTCTCGCAGGCCACTCGGTTCGACGGTTACTGATGCAGTTAAGGTATGTGGTGCGTTTGATATGTGCTCTCGTGTCTACATATCTGGAGGAAATTACAAACTACCACAACAATTGGGCGTGATAAAAAACCACCGGAATTGGGACACAATTTCTATATAGTGACCCCAATTGTGGTGGTCTTTTATAATTTCCTCACATATCCCTAAGGAGATCTAAGCTCCCTCGAATTGGCGATCTGTGAGTGCTCCAGGTGACAGTTGCCCAATTGTGCACCACCTGTTTGCGTGTGTGATCTAAGTCGGTTTGACTATAGTTGTCCTGCCTTCTCGGACTTGATTCATCTCGCTGCCTGGTATCGCCTGTCCGTCAGCTTTCCATGTCGGTATTCTATGCGAGTTGCCGCGGTATGGATACGCGCACCCACACGCACCGTCCTGAACCCCCATTCCCCATCCCACGTCGGCCTGTCTCTCTCCCATTGTCTTCCTAAATCGGCAGCCACCGCCGCCTTCGATTTCAGCCGGCCTCGCCTACCGCTGCGATCTGGAGCTTGTCACATTAGGCCTACACCTATGCCCGCGCTGCCTCCGCCCACGAGTGCGTTGGGGATGGCGATGCCAAAGTGTGGGTGTCTAGCGGTCAGATTCGGAGCTTGTCGTGTGTGAGGCCTCTGCCTGCGCCCGTCGGTGGGTGTTCAACGTCGACAAGACACTGCTGTCCAAACTCCCCTATTACGGCCATCAAGGAGCCAGACCCTCAATTTCTTACCCCACATATCAAAAAGCTAATTGATTCATGAACTGAGATTGCTCAGGTGCGTTTGTTATTCGGTTTGAAAATGGCAAGCACGAATTGTGTGACCAGCGTGAGTTCATGGAGATGGGAGAGGCGCCGGTGATCGCATGAAGCTGTACAAGAAGGTGTGTGAGCTCGGCTTCAAGACCTTCATGCTCAGCGGCAACAACGAGGGTCACGAGGGCGTCTCGGTGGACAATCTCAAGAAACAAGGGTTCCATTTGTGGGACAAGCTCATACTGAGGTATAACTTCACTGTCCTGCTACTATCGTAAAAAAATTTAGATGCGGTATGGTTTAGGGTATCTGGAATGACCAATTTTCCCGCCTCGTACCGCAAACGAGCGATTATTTTGCGGTACAGAATGATATGCGGTATCTACTAGAGATGCTCTTGGGCCTATCTATCCACTGAAAAAATATCGACCTGTAATCCAGTGAGAGATTTTCTTTTCAGTGGTAACACAACGCAACTAGTTTCATGGTTCAGAGTTCTGATTTCGTGGAGAGCGATATAAGTTGCAACATTATCCCAGTTTCTTTTACATACTCCCTCTGGTCCATATTATTGGCCTCAACTTTATCTAGATATGAATTCATCTAATCTAAATACTTAACAGATGCATACGAATCTAGGCTATTAATATGAACCGGAGGGAGTATAGTTTTTGAGCAAAACTAGACCTCACCCGACATACACCACTTTCAAGTCAAAAGCCATCCAGTATGTGAGGAACAAACTAAATGTCATCTTGGTCCCTTTCATGCAGAGCAAGTGTTGTTTTTTTTTCGAAATTCCACCGATCTATTAATAATCATCATCATCAGTACAAAGAGTCTCAAAAGTAATAAAAAATTACAAATAGGTCATTGGACCACCTAGCGATGACTACAAACATTGACACGAGCCGAAGGCGCGCCGCCGTCCTCGCTCCTCCATCACCGGAGCCGGGCAAAGCTTGTCGTAGTAGAGCTTGTTGTAGTAGACGGACGGGAGGTCGTCGTGCTAAGGTCCCAAAGAACCAGCGCACCAGAGCAGCAACCATCGCCAAAGATAAACAACGTAGATTGGAAGAGACTGACCTCAAAACACACATACGAAAAATGACCAGATCCCAAGGAATCCCTCGGACACATGACTCCACGCGTCCTCCACTGATGCTGGACGCACCACCAGAGCGAGGATAGGGCGGGAAGGACCTTATTCTGATCTCAGGACTTAGCCGCCGTCTCAACATCCTGAAGAAGACATTGAAAATAGTCTAAATAGAACACTGAAACCTCCCTTCTGTGAGAGATTGTGGTCCACCACGCCTCCAAGCCCTTAAGACAGCCGGAGGTGGGACGGAGCGGTGGCGTCGTCGGCGGAGAGAAGGAACCCTAAATGGGTTTCCTCGAGAGCTCTTCTTTTGTTTCGTACCATACCGGTTCGTTGTGTTCTGCGTTGCTACGACGCAGAGCAAGTGTTGTTGACAGTTACTAGTTCATTTCCTCCAACATTTTGCATAACATATTCCTATTTTCTTTCCTTAAGGGTCATTGGACAAGAATAATAATAACTGAACCGATAGGAGGAAGCTTATAATACTCCATCTGATCCAAATTAGTTGACTTGGTTTTGTCTAGATTCGAAGATATATAGCAAGTCTAGATACATTCGAATCTAGATAAATCTAAGTCAACTAACTTGGGTCGAAAGGGGGTAGTATAATCCAATTGGACGGTCAACTAACTTGGGTCGAAGGGGGTAGTATAATCCAATTGGACGATATCAAATGCACCAGACATGTACGTCGACTTTGATGGCGTTTGGCTGGGCGAGGTGAAGCGTGGTCATTTGGACGGACATGAATTGCTACCTGTATGTGTTTCAAATCCTAATATATTTGTAGTGATCCAAATATTTGTTCTTGCCCCGTTGAATTCCTACTCCTTACCTGTATGTGTTTCAAATATTTGTTTGCGAACCTATTGCTGCTTGCATGATCATGATGCAGATTTTCTACCAGGCATTTAGTGAAGATAGTCTTTTACCCATTGGAACTGCAGCATAAACAGCAAAGAGGACAAAACCTTTATAGACTGAATTGTGAGACTCGTCCTCTAGAGGAGAAAACCTTTAAAAAATAAGCGTATGCTGCTTATTGTGGTGTGCACACGGTATTCTTTAGTAAAAGGCAAAAGAATAGTTCGGTTTGTGCTCACCACGCAGCTGCGCGCTTCTCTGCATTCGACCTGGGTGCCTTCTTATAGGGTTGCAGGCTGGGCACTCCTTGCTGCCCAAGCGATGTGGGACTAAAAACCGGAGCCTGAGACTGATGCGAGAGCCTTCACGGCAGTACTCCTGGGCCGCGCACTACGGCACGTTACCGGGCCTCCGGACTGGTGGAAGCAGGGGCTGCCGCTGGCTAACTTCATTCAACTAAACTGAACACGACGAAACCCTGGAAAAAAATGGAAGGTGACGATAAAAAAAACCCTATTCATTCATTCTCAGAAAGAAATTCCTCATTCAACATTTACAAAAAAGGACAGAAACACCAAGACAAGAGTCGGCTGTCACAAAATGACCCTGGACTTTGTATATAGCTTATCAATCATTCGGCCTACGATCGTTGTGTTTCAAAAAATAAATTACTCGGTGCGGTGCGGAGACCCTACTAGCTTGTCAATGCACGACGACGTTGTGATCGATTATGCAAAACTTGGTTAGCATCCCTGCAGTAGTGACCTTTTGATTCCCGCAGCAAACAAAGCAGAATCCCGATCGATGCAGCTGTCCTCGTGCCCATATACGTGCAGGTGCATGGTTCCACACAGCGATCGGCGTACTCAAGGATCAAAGGTACCCTTCTCGTGGCCAGAATGCATGGACATGCACTTGATGCGGCCACTCATGATAAACCCATGGATTGGAAGTTCGAGATGTGCATATATCTGAACACTCTAAGGAACGTGCAAGAGATCCGAGCTGATCAAACCATTGCGAAAGGAAAGTCTATGGTGGTAGAAGCTCCGGCACCGAGGTCCATTGGCAGCCACAAGAAGAAGCTATCGGACAGACCATGGCGTCCCACTTTCTGCAGGCTGTCAGGCTAGGTCAAGCTAACAGTTGATGGCTCCTGCGAGCGGTTGTATTCAGTTGGTATCGACGGTCCAAGGACAAGGTCTTTCCCTTGATTGACCGCTTCTAATGCATCTCCTTCATGGAGATTAAGATTTTTATATTTAAGATAGAGTCAGCAATTTGTACTCTCTCTGTTTTAAAATATAAGATGTTGTAAACCTATACACTAATAGTGCTAGATACATTCTTTTCATGAAACTAAAACGTCTTATATTTTAAAACGGAGGGAGTACAAGTGAGATACTCGTAAATTAGGGGTAGCCACTCTTCGAGAGCGGAATGACCAACGTGCGTGTGGATCGAATCAGCTTTTATGTACGCGTTGATATGTATCATCGATGGCCTAATTATTCCTGTGAAGAAAGTAATGCGTGTATGTATACGTGTAGGCGCGCGTCTGTGCCCAACTGCGAAGAACAAAGAAACGAATATATAGTATAATAATGGTTGCATGCATGCACAAAATGGACGCCACCTGGCCCCACCACAGAGACGAAATGCAGCGAGCACGATGCCTACCTAGCTCATACACCTCGCGTTGGCGTTCTACTTGTACTACTGGCCTTGCACACAAAGCCCTAACCAGTTCACACTGGAACTGGCACGTACGTACTGAGGAGAACTTCGGACTCGAGTCATCTTTTTATAGACGTGTGTGGATCACTATACCTAACTTATAAATCAATCCATCCACGGTCATGCGCATCTGCTGCTGCTGATGATGATGATTGTTTTTCGACCTAATTCTATATATAGTTGTAAGCTTGCGCGTTCTTGGCGTGCCAGGTTGGGCTCAACTGGGGCTTCACAATGTGCGATCCAGCCACACACCATTCATCACAAATCAAGATATGTACAGTACAGAGCAAGGAAGGATGCAAAGCATATATGATAGGGCTGGCTTCTTCTTCTTCTTCTTCTGGAACACAAACATCCTTCGTTGGACGGCCTAGATCAGCAACCACCACCCGTACGATAAGGATGTCGCGGATTTGTTCATATGTAATTTTAGTGCATCGAATACATGCGAATCTAGATAAATCTGTGACAAATAGCGTTTCAATTTCAACCACATTGCCGCAATGATATTTGCTCTCATTGGTCGGGAATATTTATTTGACCAAATAAATCATGTTTACCGGAAATATTCAACGTGACAACATTCTTAAGAAATAAAAATAGTTCCCTAATCATCAAATGTCACGGTACAATGTCTGATGACCATTAGAACCATTTGCTAGATACGTATTTTTCTTCAAATAACCAAATCTAGTGTAGACCCTTGTAAACCTACATAATTCATGACAGTGACAGTGCTTCACCTAGGCGCAAGAGAAGACTCAGGTCTAGTGGATTGCAATAGCACTAAGACAATATTAATGTGTGAACCATGAACAATCATCATATATGTGTTGCACTTGAGCACGAGCAGAGGTACTTTGAGTTCAAGGGGGGCCGTTGCCCCCTGCCCCCTTTCCTTCCCATCAAGAAAGTATATCATATTGTTAGAAGATTATTGTCTTTTTGTAAGAAGAGGAGTGTTCTTTAATTTGGTTTAAATAAACACATGTTTAAAATTTTAATTAATTTATCATTGTTATTTTCAATTATAATGCACTTGATAGTGCTATTTTCCTTGCCAACTACAAATGTCGTTGAATAAAAATGTTGTATTTCCGAAGAATATGCCCTAAGGAGCATGAGCATCCGATGGAGCTGGTTCATATCTTGTTTGATTTGCTTGTACGGTCTTTAGTGCACAATAAGGATTATAACATATAATTAAATTAAAATATTATTGCATAAATAACTTTACACGGTAATTAGTACAGTTATATTATTCTTGCATGGGAAATCCATACATTTTTAAGTTGTAACGTTCAAGCATGTTCAACTAAACTGATCGAAACATGAAAAAAAATAGTTTTATCTATATTTACAAACATGATATTTGATGCTAATAAATGATTTTTTTGTAATAGGAGGATAAACATCTGGACTTTGCATCCGTTGATGCTCACATCCATATATACTATATATCCTTGAAATTTGAAAACAATGCCAAGTTAAGCCAAGCATTGATGTTGAACAAATAATCTAACAAAAGAGCAAAAGAAAAATCATAGTAGGTCATCGAGCACGTAACTCGTGGCAGCATCTTCAAGATCCTACCACAAAAGAACATGTAAATATATATAGCACACACCTTTTAAGAAAGGGTAGCTAGTACTCTCTCTGTTTGGGTGTCCAAGGGCCGGGTTGTTGGGACCAAGACCAATGTGGTTTATTACTCCCTCTCACTAACTATTCCGTGCACCAATAGTACGATATATGCATAAAATAAAGAAAACTGTAATCATGTATAATTTCTAAGTTTATTTTGAAACTATCTTTTAAATGAATGGACAAAAGATATAATAGTAACATGTTTTAGGATATATGTCACGTAAAACAATGTGTTCACATAAAATAATTGTTCGCATGTACATGCTATATAAGTATGCGAGTAATAATGAAAGGATGCTTCCATTAGGACCAGCCTAATAATTGTTGGTGAGATAATTATAAAAGTTGGTTCATAATGTGGATACATGACTCCGACCAAAGTATCTCATCAGACTGGTATTTTTGTGTGTAGACACTAGCTAGCATAATTGTTATGGTACTACTTCTCTGGAAGGATGGAGTACGAATGTAGGTTACGTAGTAGCTAGTGTTGCACTAGTGCATATGTCGGCACGCATATAAAATTGCAATTAGCTACTAGATCGACGTCGATGTGTGTGGTAAAAGAGGTAGGTTGGTTGATTCGGGTAACTAACAACAATGATGAGCTAGAAAATGCAAGTTGTTATTGTACACTACTAGTGCTAGCTACCGAAACTGAATTAAGTCCACACGGCATCAGGGTGTATAATCATTCGAACTTTAGAAAACTATAGGCAGAGATATACATATTGGAATTCAGAACAGGATCAACTAATACACAAGGGACGGGCCGAGGGAACTCCACTACAACCACCGTATACCTTTACAAGTTTACATCCTCGAGAAAAGGTTTATTGATTTCATGATCACTATTGGTGTGTGTATAAAGGTGCGTACATGTTTTTCGTGCGTGTCTATATGCTTACGTGCACGTATTCTACAGTGTGGCATGTATTAGTTTTGGTATATTGCACGTCGCAATCAGAATTTGGGGAGAGAGAGAAGTGCGGTAATACACTAATACGTACGTGGAACACAGGCTGTTTCCAAATTGATCCTGTGTCAAGACGTGCATGCATCGTACGTCAGCATGGTGTCATCCACACAATATCATTTTTTGTTCATGCAAGCTATTGGACTAGCCTTCATCACATCATCACAAGTTTTTTTTGGGAGTAAATTCCAGATTTTACCCCCTTGTTTGACATTTTTGACACTATTTATCCTATTTAACAACTTTTCATCCGTATTACGCCATTTAGCACAAGTTTTGCCAGTTATTACCCTTACAAAGATTTTACACATGATTCGTCGTATAGTCCCAGCCGGTGGCTTCCCTCATGTGTTTTTCCCACACATGGTGGCGAGACAGTCACGACATGCGTTACAGATAGAGTTGTGTTTAGATTCCATCCGAATAGTGCGGCTTTAATAACATGCACCTGTCACGTTAGTAAATGGCACACATTAATTATATTCCTGTAGCAAATCATTTTTTGCCGTCTCATATAGCCTGTAGGTTGCCTGCTAGCTAGTGTACACTACTCATCTGTTTCAAATTACTCCGCCGGCACGCTTATGTAGGTGAGCTAGTACTCCCTCATTTTTCATTCAATAAAATTCTGGAAATTTTGAAATAGATGCATGGTATAAAATGTGTATTACGTATACCAAAGATCTCAGGAATTTTTTGGATGAAAAATAAAAAAGTACTAGTCCACCTAGATAAGCATGCGCACGGAGTAATTTAGAACAGAGAGAGTACAATACTGGATTTCGAATGAGCCTGCAGCTCCATACGTGTTATTGGCATGAGCCAAATGCACCGCCCAACATTAACAAAGGCCACTTAGTGAGGGATCGCTACCTCCGCCTTCCTTCTGAGATCGCTAGCGATTAACTCGACGATTCCCCTACCGTGATCGATTGCAGCATCGAGGCAGTGCGTACATACGACTGACACCATGAGTTAATAATTGGACACGGCTCAAATATTAGACACATTCGGGTGTGAAAAACGCTAGGAGAAAAAGAGCAACGCCACCCGCGCTACATGTACGTGACAGCCGGGATTCACGTAATAGATTGCTCCTGGTCTTTTAAAAGGGGTAAAACTTGACAAAACTTCCGCTAAATGAGGTAATTTGGATGAAAATTTGTTAAATGGGGTAATTAGTATCAAAAATATTAAACTAGGGAGTAAAATCCGGAATTTACTCTTTTTTTAGAAACAAGTACTCCCTAAGCTTTAGCTTTAGCTAAAAGTCAACATCTTTTAAGTTTGACGAAATTTATAAAAAAAATATTCATATCTACAATATCAAATGGACATTTTGTGAAACTATACTTTCTGGTGAATCTATTAATATTGATTTGGTATTGTGAATGTTTATATTTTTATGTATAAATTTGGTCAAACTTAAAATATATTTGACTTTTGACTAAAGGTTAGGCGCCTTACATTTTGGGACGGAGGGAGTACAATCGTAGACGTTCATAATATGTATATGCACCCACTCCTATAAACGTACACACACACATCTTACCCATATGAGCATCTCCGAGAGTCTGAGCCGGCGGATCGAGTCTTAAGATTGACGAAGTCACCATGGACACCTCGCTGTCGACGGAAAAGTCGTCTCCTACTGCAAGAATGAACTCTGGTGGGCTAGGAGTACAACCACCCTACTAGCCACCCAACCACATGTTGGTTTGCACATCATCACAAGTTTTTCTTCGTGTCATGCACAAGAGGAAAACGGCCATGCAACTATGGTCTCTCTCCCTAGTTCCTACCTCTTTTCTTCATCCACCCACATTTTAAGTGAATTTTTTTTTTGCTCGGTAAGTTTAAGCTAAAAACGTAACACATGTATAGTTGGGAGAGTACTCTGCCAGGTCGTACGATTTCGGAGCAATGTGCGTGACTTTCCACTGGATACACATAACTTTCCACTGAACGTACATTGAATTTCTACTGGGCCAATGGTTTGGCAAGATGCGGTAAGGATGGCTAAAAAGTAATCCTTAACACGTGATTATGTCACATAATCGTGCATTCAATACAAGCACAATTGTAGTTGGCTTTCAATTTGGTCAACGATGTTATTGTGTCTTTCAAACTAAGATTACGAAGTGTGGTTCTTAGAAAACCAACCATTTTTCGACAAACAAAAATATAATAATATCAAGTTGGTACCAAGTTCGTCGGATCTATGGAACAACATAATGTAAAAAATTCAGTCCGGACAAGGGAGAACACAACCAAATTAATAGAAAATAGAAAGCAATAACATGGCGCCCCAAATATCATGGCAAACATCAACCACAGTTGTCAATGATACAAGGACTAGGGAAGAAGATCTCCAGAAGCTAATCTCATTGGAGGTAACGTGGTGTGAGTGTGTCATGGCAGCAACGCATTGGCGATGAAGGAGAGCATCCACATTAATAAGAAAGGATCATGTGATGATAGACCGAAATATGGGGATGAAATGGAGTGCTTGCCTTCAGGAAGAAGGAAAACGGTCCCATCGCGAGGAAGGATAGCATACACCATGATCAGCCATCCGGACATAGCTAGGGTCTCGTCTCATGCGTATTTGGTCTTATGTCTTGCCAAGTGGGCCTTTCGAGTATGTACATTTCACAGCCTTTATTCAAAGTAACTATTTATTTTCCTATTTTAATGGTATGTGTCGTTCCTTACTATTCATCTAAAACTAAGAAACCGGAAAATAAGTCTAGACGTTATTTACAGATGTGGTATTTTGGCGCATAGGTGTATATGCACCCATTACAGAAAAATGCATAAAAACACATTTTGAAATGTCACGAAAATACAAACAAAAAATTTATGTGTACATCCTGACATTCTATGTTCACACATAAAGTTTTAAAAAAGGAATATTTTCTGTTCGCTTGTGCAAAAAAGAAAAAAATGCCTTTTGAATAGTTGCATTGGAGCATAAAAAATTATATTTTTCACATAATCCACAAAAAAATTCTTTTGCGCCAAAACTTTGTATGCCAATGTAAAATCGGAATTTTTTTGACATTCTCAAAATGTGTATTTATACAATGGGTGGATTTACATCTATATATGAGCCAAAGTGGTTTCCGGTTATTTATATCCTCTAACTCCATAACGGTTTCTTTGGATACACCGATGGTATCCAAAATGCAACTTTGACTAAAGTTTCCAATGTTAAAATATCTTTGAAGATATTGTTTTCCAAATTTGTCCAAACAACAATTTTGGAACTGATGGTCAGGCTTGCAGGCAATTGACGTCAAAGAGCCGTACTCAGCCTAATCTACGGAGAAATAAGGAAATCGGTAGGTCGGTCAAAATCTCTTCTCAGTCCACACTGGTCAGCTTTTACTCCTAGCTTGCCCACGCCCTATATATACACCACAACAATGGCGGCAGAACTTTGCAACTAGCAGCTAAGCTCTCCCAAGTAAACCGAGCACGTACGCATGGAGTCGTCCGGCGACACTGCACCGTTGCAGTCCTCACCGACCCCTACATCGCCACCGCCTCCGCCGCCGGCAACGGCAACGGTGGTGCTGAGCCCGTGCGCGGCCTGCAAGATCCTCCGCCGCCGCTGCGTGGACCGGTGTGTCCTGGCGCCCTACTTCCCGCCCACGGACCCGCACAAGTTCGCCACCGCGCACCGTGTCTTCGGCGCCAGCAACATCATCAAGCTCCTGCAGGAGCTTCCCGAGGAGCATCGCGCGGACGCGGTGAGCAGCATGGTGTACGAGGCGGCGGCGCGGGTTCGGGACCCCGTCTACGGCAGCGCCGGCGCCATCTGCCAGCTGCAGAGGCAGGTGGACGGGCTCAAGGCGCAGCTCGCGCGCGCGCAGGCCGAGCTCGCCGCGGCGCGCGCCCACCACGCGCAGCTCGTCGCGCTCCTCTGTACCGTGGAGATGGCCGCCGCCGGCGGACAGCCGGCCGGGCCACACGGCGCCTACTGCTCAGGCGGCGGAGGGGGGTCGCAGCTCGCCGCAGGCCCCGGTGATGCCGCGCCCATGGACGCGGTGTACGTCGTCGACGCGGGCACAGGCGGTGGTGGAATCGTGCAGGCCGGCCATGTCGGCTGGGCCGACGAGCCGCTCTGGACATGAGTGCGTCAACGCATGATTAATTCATGGGCGTCACTATTAACTGGATTAATAGATCGTAGTTAACCAAAGGGTTAACCGGATCAATGAATTCGTTGATGGTTCAAGATCATGGACGAAGAGATAGCTAATTGCAATATAATACTCCTATATATCGAGTGTGTATAGAATAAAAAGAGAGGATGTGCTAATTAATTGAGGCATAAATTTGTATTTCTTGGCTTCTTCGACTGATCTGGAGTAACTGTGAAAAGGATGTGGGCTTGATTCTCATTCTCATGTGTGATGGTTAGGTCAAATCGCATTGTTTCATACTGCCATTTCCATGCCTGTCATTCTCAAGAAGGAAGAAGAGTATCTTCAGTTCTTGACGTCCCTGTGCTGACTCCCAATTCCACAAAAGTCAAACCTACTCTAGTTTTCGCAGATGAAAGGAAAAACTTACTCGCAAACAAAGAAAAATCATGTTGCCGTGGCTTACAAGGTGATGGATATGGTTCACTAGCCAAAATAAAAGATATGGTTTCATAAGATAATTCCATGCAGAATAAGTGCGTAGCTAGATGGACAGAAAACCTTTTGCACACTTGCACATGCATGAACCCTAGAAGAAGCTGGCATGCAAGAACTGATGCCGAGCTGACATAAGAACTACTACTAAGATAATGTGCGCGCCACTGAGGATATTGTGCCAAATGTCAAAACAGCTGAAGCTGTACTGTAAAGCAACTAAACGTGTTCCTTTTAGCCAGATCGAATCCTCTGCTCCCCCACATTGTTCACCAGCTGCTCGCCAAACCAGCTGACGATCGATGCAGATGCCACAGGCATGAAAAGAAGTCATCTTCAGTCAAAATCCTTGACCAACATTTCCATATTTTTTTCCGGCTGGCCAGCAGCCACATATCCAGGGTGTCAATTGGGTTCAGTCAGTGTTATCATCGGTCGTCAGGTTTCAGTACCTGATCAAACAAATGTATCTGAAATCTAACAGTCTGAACTAGAGAAATGATCACAGAATCAAGCTCAGCGATCGTGTTTATCTACCTGGAATCATGTGCTTTAGGTGGGTCTTTCTACATGATAACAGTCAGTTAACTGAACTTTTTTCTTTCTAGTCCATGCATTCTCACTTACAGGCATGTTTAATTTGATTGGACATGATGCTCAATCATAGGCATTCTAGAACCCCTTTGGGGTTAAATCTGTTTTGACCATATGGCGATGCTTTCCCATTGGATTTGGATGAACCTTTTCTATTTCTTTCTTGACAACTGGATGACCATTTTGTTACTACTCCTTTAGAGCATCTCCACTCGGGGTCCTCAAGGCCCCCCAAAGGCCTACGAGGGCCGCCGGCGTCAAAAAACACGCCCAGCCGCGGTCCTCATTTTAGAATTTCTGCCGGCACGACCCAATTATTAACCCGGCGGCCTCAAGCGAAATCCTATCTACAGGGAGGAAAGCGGAGACGCCGGAGGGAAATAAAATATTGCCCTGTCAAGCCACGCGCCCTTCGGCGGCCACGCGGCGGTCGGAAGTGGCTGCCACCGCGTTCCCGCCAGTTCCTTCCCGCATGTTCCACCGTTTTCCCATCAGTTCCTTTCCGCCAGATCCACCGCTTCCCGCCTCAACTTCCCGCCATTTCCGGCTACATAGTCCACGGCCACCATTGCCATAGCTCAGATCTACACGCATTGTCATCCTCCAACCTCCCCACACTAACATATGCCGAGGCGGAGGCGCTGCGCGCCTCCCACTACCCCTGCCCCGTCGGGGTACGGGGGCCCTCCGGGCTGGAGGTTGAGCGCCGGTGGCGTGCCGGTCCCGCCCATCCCTCAAGGTGCTTCCCGCCGGTTGGCCATCACCAACCACTACTACGGCGAGCTCACGCCGGAGCAGCGGTTGGACACCAACTGGGACCCCGACAACACCGCCACCTGGAATGTCTTCTTCGTGAACCGTCGCGAGCAGCAGCTCGCCACATACGATGGGGACGGTCCGCCGCCCGTCACAACAACGAGGAGGGACGTAGGCTGTGGTGGGGCGCCCGGACTCTTGCCGGCGTGATGGACCACATAATGGCGGGCGACTATCCTCGCCTCCGGTACCCGCACTTCCAGCGGAAAAAGGGCAGAGGTCGCGTGGTGTTCTGGGATCCTCTTGCCCCGCGCGCGATGCTACGCCTCGACCGGATGTTGGAGGCTCGGTCCGAGCCTCAGCCGGAGCCGCAGGCGGAGCCTCGACCGGAGTGGGTGGTCCCTCCGGAATACGCCGTGGCGGCGCGCCAGCAGAGGCGTCCCGGCGACCCGGAAGAATTTCCGGGCCAGCGTGCGGCCATTCGCGCGTCGCTTGAACTGACGCCGCCGAGGGACACCTGGTGGCGGAAGGAGGAGGAAGCCTATGCTACGCGCGGCGGAGGCGACGGCGAAGGCTGCAGCCATTGCGGGCGCCGGTCCCCAAAGCGACGATCGCTCTTCGGTGATCATTCGATGTGGTGCGATCGTGGCCGGAGCGCACGCCGACCGACGACGAAGACGACGGCTCCTACGACGACCACGAGGACGAGTACTATAAGGCTAGGCACGATTATGACTAGTTTTCTATTTTTATTATGTAATAAAATTAGGTTTTTCCTATTTAAATATTATTTTATTAAAATATATGTTTACTTTAGGGGGGATGACTGGGAAGGCGGCGTCCCCTATTTCCGATTTCGCGCCGGCGGCCCCGTACGGGCCAAAAACGGGCCGCGCCGGAGACCTTATGGGATTACGAGTGGATATGCTCTTATAATCCTAATTTTGTCTGTGTGCTCTCTGAAAGACTCCTGATCCATTCATATTCCGTTGGTGTTGCGCCCCTTAAGTTTAGGAATGTGGTCTTTCATCTCGACGAGTAAAGGTCATGTTTGGACCCAAAGTATTTCGGTAATGGGCTTCTAACAATACTCTTATTCTTAAGTGGGCTGACAATGGGCCCATATGTAGAAGTTACGATAGAAAACAGTACTCCGGAAATTTGGCCTGGTACTCTCAAATATAGCGGTCGAGCCGAAAAATGTGAGCAAAGTTGTATTCATAAATATATGCTCAGATGTAATCTATTTCCACTTAAAAACAAATCTGACAATAAGATCAACTAATTTTCTGTCAGCCTAAACCCCTCAAGTACCAAACCTCTCGCGTCGCACGCACATGAACTCTGGAGAACGAAAACAAGATGAACACAATGACACGGAGATTTGCACAGCGTAATGCCGCACTGCCTTTTCTGTCTTTCTTTACCTTTTATTCAGAAGTATAAAAGCTCAACAACAGATCAGCTATAACCATGGTCTCACGAATCCATCGTGTAGAGCGTGGACTACGCAATCCTAGCACGACGTGTCTGGTCCAGTTTCTCACGCCATCCCATGACCGGTTCAAAATAACGACTGGTACCTGAATGAAATCTACTTCCTCCGTCTCAAAATAGATGTCTAAGATTTATTAAAATTTAGATGAATCTAAACACTATTTAGTACATAGATTCATTCAAATTTTGAAAAGTTGTTGACATCTATTTTGAGACGGAGGAAGTAGTTGTTGCCGGTAAGGCGGGCAACTTTCGAGATACCTATGCCGTCATAATATGACATGTTACTTCAGGAAACCCCTTGCTGAAGAAAACTAAGGATTTATCGAGATTTATCCGTTCACATGAAGCCTCACAATATTTGTTCAGAATATCCATCACATATCTTGCTCTCTGGCTGCTAGCTTTCACAAACAACAAGCTGTCATCTGCAAAGAGAATATGGTTAATAGTCAGGCTGTTGGCGCCACCCGAATTCCCTTTAAATGCAGACTGGCGACTGAGTTTTAGGAGGCCTAAAAGGCCCTCTACTGCAAGAAAAAGTTATTAGCGGAGATTGGATCACCTTGACGGAAGCCACGAGTAGGATGGAAAGACTCGATAGGTGTCCCATTAAAACAAAAAAGGATACTGACAAGACCATCGTCATGATCAGCTGCACCCATCGATCATGGAAACCCATATGAATCATTATCGCATGTAAATACCTCCATTTAACACGGTCATATGACTTTCGCAGCCCAACTTTAGCGCATAATGCTGATGTTTTTTAGCCTTATTTCTTTTCATGAAGTGTAAGCACTCATACGCAGTGATGATGCTGTCAAGTAATCAGGCTTCCAGGAACAAAAGATGACCGCTCCTTTGCAATAATCTCAGGAAGGATATCTTTTATCCTATTTGTTATCGCATGTAAATACCTCCATTCAACACAGTCATATGACTTTCGCATGTCCAACTTCATCGCACAATGTTGGTGTTTTTAGCCTTATTTCTTTTCATGAAGTGTAAGCACTCATACGCAGTGATGATGTTGTCAAGTAATCAGCCTTCCAGGAACAAAAGATGACCGCTCCTTTGCAATAATCTCGGGAAGGATATCTTTTATCCTATTTGCTAAAACCTTTTACGCTATCACTACAAAAATACCCCTATACCCGGCAGATTTTTAGGCGAATAAGTAAAAAGAACCGGCAATAGTTGGTTATGCGGTAGATGAGATTTCACGGCACCATTTTGTTGTGGTGGCCAATTATACGCCGCGACAAACACGATGGTGGAATATTTGACTGCCGCAGTAGATTGGACGTAATAAAGGCGGCCACGATTGCCACGCTATGGAAACAGAGGCATTTAATTTTGCGTCGTGTTTGTTTTGAAACGTTCGTGCGAAGTTAACTGCTCAAGCCTATCTCTCTGACATATGTGCCCCAACATGAGCTATTTTCTCCTTATCAACCACCATCCACAACCACTCATACACGCGTACCGACCCCAATCATCATTGTCCATGTACCGTAGAAGCCCATATCGTGCGTTGGACATTCGATTCGTCTGACGGGGCAGCGGCTGTAGCGGCGGCGCCAACACCGGTGCGTGATGCGCAGCTTCGATAGTAAGGTTGAGTGTGGCGACGACATCGTATGTTATCCTCCATTTGTTGGTTTTCTTTGTCCATAACTATTATTGTTAGATTATTCGATCGATCTTGATTAATTAGGAACAATTGGGGTTGTTCTTCGTAGGCTGGCAAAGTGCCTAAGTGGATCCATAACAAGCACCGGAATGGCATAGACGAGACGTGGTGGCAGTGTGATTGTGGGCTCTTCCCACGTCGTCTCATGGCATACCACGACGTAGACACCAGCTGCAAGTTCATGGGTTGCCACTATAAATCACCTAAGTGCCACATGGTGGATTGGATTGATGAATCGCACTCGTCGGAACTTTCTCGTGCGTTGCTGGCGATGTGGAAGCATACCCTGCCCATGAAATTGAAGGTGTCCGACCAAGAGTTTCAGCAGAATCTGGAAGAAGGAAGGGATGAAGGGCGAGAGAAGGTAAACGCGATTAAGTCGCCATGTCTGGCGTTAGCCGACGTGCTGGCGCCGGTTCAGGAGAAGTTAGAGGAATTGGCTAAAAATGTTTGATGTGATTCTTGTTAGGAATTGTTTCCTGTTTTGTTCGTCGTTTTGATTGTACACCGAGTGTTTAACATACTTAATGTTGTGTACACCGAATAACTGAAAGAAGTTACATTTATTGTTTTCTACATTTTGTACACCGAATAATTAATTAAAGTACTTGAGGTTTCTAAAGTGTTTCCTGTTGTGAATAACTAAAAATAAGTTATTTTTTATGTTTTCTATGTTTTGTACACTGAATAATTAATTAAGGATGCAATTAAAGACTTCTGAAGTGTAGGTAAGATTTATGAAGTCTTTTCAGGCTTCCTGTTGTGTTTTCTGTTTTGTACACCAATAATGGAAAAATGTTTTTTTATTGCTAAATTCTTAGTTTGTGTACCGATTGACCTATAAGTGAGGCCCATAAAGCCCATAAAACGAACCATATCGACATCCACCCAGCCTATCATATATAATTGAGGACCAAATCCTCTTTCTCCACACCGCCGCACTCCACTACTAACCCTAGATCTCACCCTATCCCATTTTCCCACCGAACACTACATCTCATCTGGTCTCCCTCTTTCCGCTCCTACCCCTAGATCTCATTAGGACTTTCCCTTATGTCCACTCCGAACACATATGTGCTCCAGTGGTCCACAATCGGACAAGTTGCCTGATCTACTCAACTCGTAGTGAAATCCTCCACCGGTCATGTACATATTCGTAATCACTTCTTCAAAGTTTGTTTCGTTGATTTCTTCATTGCCCTTTTGCTAATCTATCATTCGTTTCTATTTTAATCCGCGATCAGGAGGCCGGCCAGTACAGACTCACCAAGCGTGGTGCGCTGATTATTGGCGAGGTCATTAGAGCCTGCCGCGACGATAATGGTGGCCACTTGTTCAACAAAGTTAGCAACGCATGGCTTCAAGATGATGGTGGTCAGAAACGGGTCACCGAGACGGATGGGCGCCTCGTCAAGGAACCCATGAAAGCATGATTGTTGTATAACTCTTCATCAATCCCCAAATAGGGGACTGACCTTAAAACACACATACGAAAAACGACCAGATTCCAAGGAATCCGTCGGACACATGACTCCATGGTACTGATGCTAGACGCACAACCAGAACGAGGATAGGGTGGAAATGACCTTATTCGGACAACTGGACGTAGCCGCCGCCTCAGTATTCTGAAAAAGACACTAAAAATAGTATAAACAAAACACTGAAATCTCCCGCCAGCGAGAGGCCATGGTCTGCCACGTCTCCAAAGTCCTAAGGTCACTGGAGACGGACGGACTGGTGACGTCGCCGGCAGAGGGAAGGAATTTACTGCCGCCTCGAGCTCCTTCTCTCCTCGACGTACGTACCATATGCTCAGATGTAGTCTACTCCACATAAAAACAAATCTGGCAATAAAATCAACTAGGTACATTTCTGTCAGCCCAATAAACCCCTCAAGTACCAAACCTCTCGCGCGCGCACACGTGAACTCTGGAGAACGAAAACAAGATGAACACAATGACACGGAGATTTGCACAGCGTAAAGCCGCAACCCGCAATGCCTTTTCTTTCTTTCTTTCCCTTTTTTATTCACAAGTATAAAAGCTCAACAATAGATCAGCTATGACCATCCCACGAATCCATCGTGTAGAGCGTGGACTACGCAATCATAGCATGACACATCTGATCTAGTTTCTCACCCCATCCCATGACCGGTTCGAATTTATTAAAATTTGATTGACCCGCAAGGGAGGTCCATAAAACTCATAAAACGAACCATATCGATATCCACCAAGCCTGTCCTATATAATTGAGAACCAAATCCTCATTCTCCACACCGCCGCACTCCACTGCTAACCCTAGATCTCACCCTCTCCCTTTTTCCCACCGAACACTGCATCTCATTTGGTCTCCCTCATTCCACTCCTACCCCTAGATCTCATTAGGGCTTTCCCTTATGTCCACTCCGAACACAGATGTGCTCAAGTGGTTCATAGTCGGTCAAGTTGCCCGATCTGCTCAATTCGCAGTGAAGTCCTCCACCTGTCATGTACATGTTTGTTATCCCTTCTTCTAAGTTTGTTTTTCTGATTTCTTCATCGCCGTTTTGCTAATCTATCATTCTTTTCTATTTTGATCCGCGACCAGGAGGCCCGCTAGAACTGACTCACCAAGCGTGATGAGCTGATTGTTGGCGAGGTCATTAGAGCCTGCCGCGACGATAATGGCGGCCACTTCTTCAAGGAAGTTAGCAGCGCATGGCTTCAAGATGATGGTGGTCAGAAACGTGTCATCGAGACGGACGACTGCCTCGTTAAGGAATCCATGAAAGCATGGTTGTTGTATATGAAGAAAATAATGCCCTAGAGGCAATCATAGAGATGATTGTATTTCATATGTATCCATGAGTTCTTATAATGTTCCTTGAATATCCATATACCAGGCAACTTGTATTGATTGGCAATTATGTGAATTGTTTGTAAAACTCTTTACTTGTATGGTTATCTAATAGTTGTCCCTAGTCAGAGTTCATGTGAAGACACACGTAAATATTAGGCTAGCACATCAATTGGTTGATGACTATGTTTCGCAAGTCATAGACATGAAGATGTCAAACCAATGATGTGGACACATGTTATAAACATGGGGTTGGGCTGACCCAACTTGAGACCGGCAATAATACTTGCAACTCTCTCTACACATCATATACGTTTTGTCCTTAGACCTGAGATTGTTGCATGTACTTGAGATGTGGATCGACCTACTTTGGAGCTATCAAACACTACTTCGTAACTGGGTAATTATAAAGGTAGCTTTTGGGTTTGTCCTGATGCATGCTGTAAGGCATCGGTCAATCAAGATGGGATTTGCCCCTCTCTACTCGAGAGAGATATCTCTAGGCCCCTTGAGTAATCGGATCCAGAAATGCATGGCCGTGCTACATATGGTTAAAAGTTAACCTAGTAAAGGGATTCCGAATCATAGTATCGAGAAAGAGAGGTCAGCTTGGAGCTAGACCAAATATCGTAGGGCAAAGGGAAAGACATGTACTCAACCTTGTGATGGTTCGTTTGAATGGTCTTTATAATTTTATATGCTTTTAGGAGTTGGCACGTCTTGCTAGAGGTCGCTACCAACTATTAACGGAGTAAGTGTACTCGTGTCGTGTTTATACATGTACGAACCTATAGAGTCACACATTTTAGGGGCTGAAAGCCTAATGAGGATTGGATCCGAATTAGATCGGGCTTAGGCTGCTAATGAGCTGCTAATGTAGAAGCCCACATGGATGCCTATATTAGAGTGAGTGAGGCGAGCTGAATAGGGTTGGGCATTCCATCCAGCCGCCACTCCTCTTACGCCTGTCTTGCACGTGCGGACCTAGCAGTGTGCCATGTGACCTTCCACTCCGGACGTGTGGATACCTCGGAGGTGCTGCAGCTATAGCACTTGGATGAGCCGCGCAAAGGGGAGTTGCTCGTGGGACGAGGACAAGGAGGAGACGTAGAACATCTACACTGCCGCGACGTGCTTCATCGAGTTCCGCAACTGCGCGCCTAGCGGTAATTCCGTGATCTATGACAATAGTATTCCTGGTTGACGTGGTAGAAAATTTTGAGTTTATGCTAGTGTAGCCTACCCGTTACCCCTTCAGTATAACCCTCCATCAATCCTAAAATATGAGATTAGATCTGTAGGAAAAGATATTGTGAAATCTCATAATTAGATGATGTAATTAATGTAATACTATTTATCAACGAATTTAATATCTTAATATAATCCAGCATCTGATTCGAATCAATACGCGTCTAGATGATTTCGTTTGTACCAATTATAATTAACAGTAGTGTTGCTGAAAAGTATACCAAGTAAGTCAAAGCAGTTTCACTATTTCTCGACAAGTATTGGCCCCACCATGTTTCTCGTAACGTGGCATATGCTCTGTTGCGCCGCGAAAGCGCTATTTCGGCGGATCACGTTGTGCCGCGTCAAAAAATTCGCCGCCGTTCGTGAAACCTGACACAGTTATCCATGGCGTCTTTTTTTTGCGCCAGCGCGAGCACGTCGACTAAGGTTGTGTCTCGGCGTCTATAAACGTCTGCATCCGAGCTCCGTGTTGTAGTGTATCTTGTAAGTGATATTGCACAAGCTGATAGGTCGAAACTATCCTAGTTCCGTGACCGAAACAGGAACCGAGCCTTGGACCTCGTCCATTCTTTTCACCCCTTCGGAAGTGTACATGCTGGTATAAAAACCCCTAGATAGACCTTGTAGTTCTTGTACTACATATTTAGTGATAGAACCATCAGCGCGTGACAAGCGCATAATCTGGTTGTTCTTCTTCCTTCGGCTAGCTCGATGGTCAAAAAAGGAGTGTTCTTATCTTGCTAAGGTAACCACCGAACCCGTAACCGTTGACGCCACATCAGCTCTTCAGGTTCAACTAGATGTGGAACTATCTTTGTCTCGTCTTTTTTTTTTTTTTTTGCGAAAGATCTTTGTCTCGTCTTCAGAAGGGCCTGCACGATCTGGAGCCATGCGGAGAGCTTCGAGTTCATGCTTCAGCCTCCTGATCTCCTTTCTACGTGCCCAAACGTGTCCCTCCCCCAAGAGGACAGGGAGGTCGATACCGTCGTAAGCTTCTCTTGGAGTCCGAGTACAGAGTGTCATGCTTCCTCGGATTTCCAAACCTGTTCCAACATGGGATCGAAATCATTATGAGTCTCCCACATAGTCTCATACCTGAACACTTGGGGGTGATCGCTGGCACAAACACACACACACGTAAGTCACCAGGGTTCCATACCCGGAGTAAGGTAAAACCTCTAAGTTTATTCCATTATTCCAAAAAACAGCAAGACGACCACTGCGGCTAGAACTGATAACTGCAAAAACATTCTCAAAACCTAGAGAATGAGCCAAGCCCTCCACCCTGATCTTTTGGAGTTGGGCTTCTTGAAGTCAAATCACTTGGGGGCATGTTCTTTCACCAACTCGTGAATCTCCCTAACTGTCGCATCGCCACCCAACCCTTGGCGGTCCTCCGAGACAGACTTCCTTAGCTTCTTGTCCCACGCCGCCGGAGCTTCCTTAGACCAAGTGTTTCATTCTGATCTGTTGCCGCTGGCTGAAAACATTCAGAGACTCGGAACTAGAAAATGTAAAAGTGATCTAGCTAGCTGTCAGTACCTGCTCTGTAGCTGTCATTTCAGGCAAAGCTGTTTGCTACCAATCGTCTCGGTATTGTCTCTTAGTTTCAGCAACACTGATACAAACTTTTTTTCACTCCTTATGCTCAATCAGATTTATGTTTTGCCTGAAACTTGTTCGGTGTCGCATATATGTATCAACAGGTAGCTGGAAATTTCAGAAAGATTTGTCTCTGCTTTGTTGGGGACGAAAAAGTTCAGATTTATGTTTTTCCTGAAACTTTTTCAGTGCCGCGTATATGCACCAACAGGTAGCTGAAAAAATTCAGAAAGATTTCCGTCTGGCTCTGTTGCCGCTGGCTGAAAACATTCAGAAACTGGGAACTAGAAAATGTAAGGTGATCTAGCTAGCTGTCATGGGCTACACCTGTCCTACTATGCCACTGTCGTCGCCATCGCCTTCGTCCTCCCAGACGCCGACGGCGGTGGTGAACCCGACAGCGCTGGCTACGACGCAGACGGCGAACACGAGCGGGACGACCACGTCGGGGACGGTGCGGCCGAACATGCCTGCTGGCACGCAGACGGCGTCCCACGGCGGTCCGTCGAGCGGCAGCCCGATGGTGCTGCCGTTGAAGCTACCGCCGGGGCACGCCCTAGTGAGCGGCGCCCCCGGCGTGACGGCCCAGACGTAGGCGAGCTCCGGCGCGAGCGCTGCCACGGCCACGGACATGGCGGCGACGGCGGTCCACGTGGCCGCGTAGAGCAGCAGTTGGCGGCGGGGCAGGAGGCCGTCGAGCGAGGGGAAGGTGGACGCCATGGCCGGTACTCGGTGGGTCATGGAGGTCTCCTCTTCCTGGAGAGGTCCGCGTGAGTGAGAGGCATATATGCTGTCGCTGTGCAGTGAAGGGCCGGGTGTAGTTGTTGGAGAGGGCGGAGCAGAGCAGGTGACGCCAGGGCAATCGGCATTGTCAAGCTTGAGCTACTCCGCTCCAGCTCAGCTGCTCCTATGTTGTCAGGACAAGTAGTGAAGACAGATGGCACCATCTTTGGATGCCCACGCAATGTGATGTTGCATGTGGCAGAGTCGATGCTCCAAGAGCATTGGACACTCAAGTTTTAAGACTCATACCTTTAAGAGCACGGGTTTGATTTTAGAGCATCTCCACTCGGCTTCCCAGCAAGCCATCCTAGGGTGTTTTTTTCGTCTGGACGCCGAAAATTGGTCCAGCCTCGTTTCTAGGACGCCGGTTTCGTCCGGATTTGGTCCAAAATACGTTCGGAGATCCTAGGCCGTTCCCGGGGCGACGGGAACGCGTTGGGAACGCCGGATGGAGCGAATTCAGCGAGAAAAAGCGATCTCGGCGCGAGGACCCGTCCAGTCAGCGACCGAAGGCCGTTCGTCGTCATCCTTCCGCCTCGGCTCTCGCGAAGGACCGCCGGACATTAACTGTCTCGTCAACCACGCGTTATTTAGTTATTTAAATTTCATAGGTCCACTTGATTAGTATAAATCATTCATTTCAATAGTTAAAAGATACGAAAGATTGAAAGGCTGGAAGTCAAGACTCACAATGCGAGAATGTTCATATGGTAAAACCTACTGCAATGCCAAGCATCTCCGCTTGGAAAGCGACGGCGTGAGCCCCACCCGTGTCATCCTGCATCTGCAATCGCGGCTTTCAGAGCGCCATTTGCATATGTCGCAGTACCACAGCCCGATCGCACTGCGCACCTGCCATTCGCCACTTCCAGGCAAGCTGTACGTCATGAATTCCCTGCGTTTATTGACGAGAGAGCAGCTTTCACAATGATCATACCCGGTTTACGTAACCTATGCAACAGTCTTCATCCAAGGTACAACAGGTTCTTCCATTGAAGCTTCCACTGCCAGCCTCAAGGCATACAAGCAAGGCGGGTGCTTTGTATACATAGTGTGTTTGGGAGTTCCAACTAATGCGCTCTCAGACTGTAGTATTTTCAAACTGGATGACAATAATGATCCTGGATGAAGAACTACTGAAGATACAGATAAAAAAGAATAGGGATGGTCTTCGCTTTTCAAGGCAAAGGGCAACAGTGAGTGCCTGGCTGCCTGCTACAACTCACACCTGCATGGCCCAAAATTGCAGTCTTATAACATTCTTACGATCAGAAGACATGCCGATGTTCTTTAGTAGAACAAGCCACCTTACAGGCCATTGCATTACAAGTCAAAAAGCAGAACACCAAACATAACTGGATATCAGGAAACAACAGCTTATCTTTATTGTCTTGATCAACATGAGGGGTCAGCAGACTTGGAGCTCCAACACAACCAGCTACATCTCAACACCCAGTACTGTTGTTAATAACAGAGTAGAACACCATCAGTACAACAAAGTACAAAGATGAACTGATGAGTTAACTTGTTCTAGTTGAGCAATGTGTGTGCCATGATGGCAGGTTCATGTAGGTTCCATGAGAAATTCTTGCGCTGCATATACAAGAAAAATGTTATGCAAGGCCTGACAGTGTCAAATCAGGTACTAAGTGTCATTATCTTGATGTTGATATATTGGTTTGTTTCATGTCATACCATGCACATACATAAATATTCAGTAACACAACATCGAATCAAAAGTTTGGATCTGTTTCTCATAAAAGAAACGTGTGTTTGCAAATTAAAGTCTCTGATATTGTGCCATAAGTATACAGAGTTTATCATTTCCAAATTTGCACATATCGAAGACATTGAGGAATATATTTGCTCACAAGAAGGCATGCAATTGTGGATCTCCTTTATTTAAAAATTAAGATGGCGGTCCAATCTCATAGCAAAATTTCTTCTCCCGACGGTTCATTCTCCAAAGAAGCTACGTAGATGCTTGGCCCCATTGTTTCTCTACCACTTGACACTTCATCCTTGCTCTTACGCTTACTGCTAGAAGAAGGTGCTTGGTGTTGATTTTCCGCATCTGTAAACGGTGAGAAGATGAAAATGGTAAACAGGTAGTTTTTTCTCACAATTCAGTCACTACGAAAAGATTCAGTATATCGCGATAGTGGCTACTACCAAATGGTGGTAATGTCGGTTCAACTCGATGAGGAAGCTTAAAGTTACTAGTTACTCTAACTCATTTTAACAAAATATCATATGTTATGGTGTTTGGAATGTGTGACCAGAGTCGAGATGCCATCACACCTGATGGAAGTCATGGTCATCAGCAGCAAGTTCTCTATCACAGGTTACAAGCAAAGAAACAGCAAGTTCACGCATACCTCTGCAATCACGTGTTTGAGGCTTCGATCTCTCACAAGAAGAAGTAGCCAGCAACCCAGCAGGTGGCCATGGCATTTGGAAAGGGTAAGCCATGGAACGATGACAAAGAAACTTATCCTTGAGGCTCAGGTTCTTCAGATCAATGATAATGTGAGAATACTTGCTAGCTATACTGAAAACAAGAGCTAGTCCAGCAGACACCATATGCACGCCGAGTCGACCGCTGAAGCCAGGGAATCCACCTATTTGACTTTGCTTCTCCGACTCCCACACATTGCCAGTGTTGTTCTTCTTGAGTAGCCACACTTGGAGCATGGCTCTGCCAAGGATGGACACAAGGCAGCACTCGCCAGCTTCGGTGTCTCCGATGGAAATGGTAGAGGGATCGTGGCGAACGTCATGGTGCTGGTGTCAAGCATGAGCGAGGAACTCTTGTCACATCTCCAGAATATAAGCCCAGACGTGGTGGCGGACATTGCCGGCGTATACAGTGTAGGCGCATCGATGCCATCCACCACCCACAGGTGGCAGCGCCACTCGAGCGTACAGGAGCGGTACTCCATGGCTCGCAACCGCTGGCCGTCTCGCTGCACGCTGACCAAGCGGAAGGACGCCGCCGCACCATCTTCTCCATGAAACAAGCAATCTGATATGTACTCCGTTCCCGGCGGAAGGACGGGTTCGTTCGGCGGACGGGTCACGGCGACGTGCTGGTGGGAGACGGGGTCGTAGACGGAGAGGAAGTCGCCTCTGCAGAGGAGGAGGCGGCCGTTGCGGCAGTCCCGGATCGGAGGCGCCACGCCGGGTCGTGCCCGAGGCGGGTGAGCAGGAAGTCGCCCCCGCGCGGGTCGGAGCGGACGGAGGCCGACGGGTGGAAGACGGGGAGCTGGCCGAGATCCGCTTGGGAGACGAAGAGGCCGAGGACGGGCGGCGAAGGGCGGCGCTCGCGGAAGCGGCGGAGGAAGTCGGGGCTCGAGGCGACGCGGCGCCAGCGACTGGAGGAGAGCGCGGCGCGCGCGAGGGACGCCGGCGATGGGAGGCGGAGCAGGATGTCCTCGATGTTGTCGTCCTTGAGGGAGTCAACGGTGGTGGCGACGGCGGGGCTAGTAGTCTCCATGGGCTGAGCCGGCGGCGCGGCCATCTGGAAGGCCTGGAGTGGAGACCGTGGAGCGCGTCGCGCCGCGGCTTGGTGGGGGAGTTGAGGATCCGGCGGCGGCGGTGGATGTGGGTTTGGGCGGAGGCATCAGGGGTTCAAAATTTCAAATTAGGGATACTTGGCCGGCGAATTGCAAACGACAGTGGCTCAACTGAGACAACAAGGTTAATTAGAAAGATGCATGCTATTTGTTGTTTTTTCAATGAACCTAGATTGAATTCATGGCGATTGATGCATGAAAAGAAAAGAAAAAAAGTAGCTACTGGGAATGCATGTTTTGTGTACTCGCTCCATATTACTCTAGGTTGTTCGTCATGCAAAATAAGGCGGCCCATTTCTCTGTCATTTTTCATCAAAAAAACTCTATGATTTTTGGCATGGATAGAGTAAACACGGAGCTACACATCCAAAAAACCAAAGAGCAAAAAAATGAAAAATGAGAGAGAAATCGGGCACCTCGTTTTGCGTGCACCGTAGCACCGCGCAAAGTAATATGAAAAACAGGGAGTAGCAAATATTAGTTTTTTTTTTCCACGGCTAGTTGTTTCCATGCCGGCAATGGCCACCACAGGCACTAGGTTCTCAAGCTGCAAGCTGGAAATTATTGCGCTCTAATCGTTTTTGTAGTTGTTTATTCTTCTCTTTATATCAAAAACTTACCCAACATATAAACAATCAACAGGTTCTTGAAGGGAGCTGCAGCTCGGCGGGGCAGCGATGCTCATCGCCTGTAAATACGAGGAAATATATATATGGGAACCTGAGGTATGGCCATCAAATCCTTTTCATCTGCTTAGTCTCTGTCTTAATGAACTCCCAAGTCTGAACCTCATATGCATGTGTGTGTTTTGCACGTCAGTGATGCACCCTGGAGCACACCACTGGTCTCCCGCGCCAGCGCTGCAGTCAGGATTGGCAGTGGTCTCAGACAGGGCATCTCAGCTCAACACCAAGAGAGGCTGCTATTGGCTCGGGCTCTGGTGATGCTGCTGGGCTAGCCATGCCCAGCCTCCCCTCGCTACGTTGTGGTAGGCTTGGCTTCCCCTCCCCCCTCCCCGGTGGCTTTGACTACCTGCCACGATGGTGTTTTTGTCCAGCCTCGGCTATCAAGCCATTGGACTTTTACGAATTCGTGGTTCTTGTACTGGAATGTGTTGCTGCTGGTATAGTTTGTCTGGTGCTAGTTGTATTTTCTCTAATTTGCGCACTGCTTTGTTAGGCTAAGGTAGTTTGATTTTTTGGTTTGTTTGGAGTAACTCTAATTAATGTCTAAAATAATACGTGATCCTATTGCTGTTCACTTAGACCTTGGACATGTTATTGATTCTGGTATATACTCAATTTGGTTCTTGCAATGTTATTTAGATAAGATACTACTGATCTGTCATTTTTAGTTGATTACCATGCAATTGGTGTAATTCTAAGCCTTGATTCAATTGCCGGGGACTAATTGATCATCCAATTTAGGCTAGCATTTTTTAGTGGTATGTGTAGTGGCTCTCTAGTGTATCTAGATTCCATTCATTTGAAAAAGTGCTTATTTCGGTAATACTGGACAGGTACCAAGCGCATTTCTATTCAGTAGACGAATTAGGACTTGATCATGTGGTGCATGTCTTGGTCTTTTATTATGTCAAAACTGATAATGTGCCCTATCTTTGCTAATTTTGTGCATGATTGTGTTTGTGCTGCACGTCCTGGTCTTTTATACAAGAGGCATGCATGTTTTATTTTTTTAATCAACTTGTGTTTGTGTTTGTGTTGTGCACGTTGCCGAGTAACATATTATTCAGTCCATTCATTATCCTCAGAGTGGCTGGTCTCTATCTAGTTATTGGAAATGCGGTGTGAGAGCGTCTTATATTAGTGATGATGAACAGAGGGAGAATTAGATCTTGTTGGTGTGACGCTATATATGGGCACGTGAGCAGAAAGTAGCGTCTCCTTTTGCACGTCTCCAATCATCATTTTTGAATGTGCGTCAGTTGGATTGTTGAGCAGGAGGAGTTTGCCGGAAGTTTGGAAATGTGCGTCAGTTGGATTGTTGGACTGGGAATGACTTGAATTGCTTTATTAGTTGATTATTATAAATATGCTTGCTAGCACAGTAGAGTATTAGTTCGCGGGTCTGTGCCTCAGGGCAAGTGCTCGATTTCCTTTTGCTGCATGCACTTATTTCTTCGACACGCGCGGGTGGATATGCTTGCTCGAGTATATCCCGACAGAACCGACTCGCCAAGTGCTCGATTGTTGCCTTTACTTCCGTCTGGTTCAGCCGCGAAACCCTAACCGGGGCGTTGCGGGCCACGAGAGTTTCCTTGAGACCTGGGAGAGCGACAGGGGCGACGAGACCGGAGTAGAGACGAGAGCGCCACGACGGGATCGACAAGAACCAAGCGATCTCACGGGGGTGATTGGATCGCCGCCGGAGCACTAAACCCTAAACGAGAGGGTGCGAGTAGAATCAAGCGATGGACAAAAATGAGCTGGTTTTATTCATGGCATGGCACAAATGTTACATTTCATCTTTCGCTGAAGCGTCTCGTTCAAGAGTCGACATTGATAGGTTATACAACATGTAGTGGTTGAAGAACATTAACGGACTAAAGCAAGGCAATGCAGCTTATCCATTAATAGAGCAAACTAATGGAAGAGTGATTTTCTGGCAACAAATATCTTAGTCTAGTCTCAACTAACCACTAGTAGAAAAAGAGCCTTTCGTCCACCCCTTTAGTCCCGGTTGTGGTTGTATCCGGGACTAGTACTCACATTAGTTCCGGTTCCAACGAAACAACCTTTAGTCCCGGGTCAAACGGGACACCGACCGGGACTAAAGGGTTGCGGCAGGCTGCGACCGGTGCGGACCCCTTTAGGCCCGGTTCTCACCAACCGGGACTAAAGGGGTAACCTTTAGTCCCGGTTCGTATTACCAACCGAGACTAAAGAAAATAGGCAAAAAAAATCAAATGGCCATAACTTTTGCATACGATATCATAAAAATACGTACAACCTATCAAAACATGCAGAAAAAAATTTCCTCTTCGATTTCAACAGCCTTAGGCCGTTTTGGATTCTTTTAGATTCTCAAAATTTGAAAAGAAAAAAAAGTTATTTCAAAAATTAGATTTTTTTAGTAATAATGGATATATTATTTCAAAATTTTCAAAATAGTTATTCGTAATTTCGAAAAAAAGTTATGTCATATTTGAAAAAGGTTATTCGTAATAATGGGAAAAAGTTATTTCAATTTTTTTTAATAATAATAATTTTTATGTCATATTGAATTCCTCACATTTTTCTGATAATAATGGATATATTATTTGTCAAATTTCGATTTACAGATTTGAAGATATTATTTATGTCATATTAAATGAATAAATGGCAAAAAATGAATAGAATATTAATTTCGAATTTTTCATTGGACTAAAATATTATTATTACTTATTTATTGTTGTTTACTTAAATAGTTATTCATAATTTCAAAAAATAAAGACGGTTGACATATTGCTATGAGCTAATAGGATTGAATACTAGTCTTAACAACAAGGTATAAGAGTCCTTCGCGTGAGGTGGGAGAGATGGAATGGAAAAGTTAAGCGTGCTGGGGGTGGAGTAGTGCTTGGATGGGTGATCGATCGGAAAGTTTGACTATAAGTGTAATTTGACGTAAGATTAAATATAGTTAGTGTGAAAAATGAGAGATATGAGAGATAAGCGAGTCAGATAATTCAAATGTTCAAAAAAAATTGAATTTTTTTTTGAAAAAAAAACCTTTAGTCTCGCACGCTCGATACTGTCCCGTAAGGGCCTTTTGTCCCGGTTTATGGCCAAACCGGGACTAAAGGGGGAGGCCTTTAGTCCCGCCCCTTCAGTCCCGGTTATCAGGACCGGGACTAAAGCCCCTTACGGGCGGGACTGAAGGCCTTTTTCCACTAGTGAACCAACCAGACTAACAATCAGGATGTAGACAACATAGATAATGCCAGGGTTGTAACCCATCAGGGTGAGCAGCAGGCACATCCAGAACTTCCCCCTGCGTGAACCGACCATCAAATCAATCCATCAGATGCACCCATGAAATCACTGAAATGGTTTGCTAGCTTCGGCGATGCCGTAGCCGAGGAAGACGCCTAGGGGCAGCAACATGATCTCTAAGAATGGCTCCGAACCCATTCTAGCTAGTTATTCTCCTTATATCTCGTGTGCGGTCCGAGATAATGCCAGGGGTGTAACCCATCAGGGTGAGCAGTAGGCACATCCAGAACTTCCCCCTGCATGAACCGGCCATCTAATCACTCCATTATACGGACCTATGAAATCACTGTGATGGTTTGCTGGCTTAGGCGATGCCGTAGCCGAGAAACATGTCGAGCTGCAACGGCCGGATCTCTAAGAATGGCTCTGAAGTCTGAACCCTTTCTAGCTAGTTATTCTCCTTACCTCTCGTGTGCGGTGCGATGTGAGAGCTCGTTCGGAGAAGCGGAAATCAACTGATGGATGACTACCTAGGGAGGCCAGAGATGAGCGGATCAGCTAACCCGTGAGCCATGCATGCAGTTCTGATGATGGAAGGAGTGTTGCATTCAAGCTCATGGTTGCAAATCCTGATGCTTCCTAATCCTACATAGTACTTTGCATACATGTTGCAGAATATACAATATGGCTGCAACTCTGCTCTATATCCTAGTTTTCGCTTCGGCATGCACCGGATGATTTAGTTGTGAATAATCCATACTCCACTTCTCTTCTCTTTAATAGAAAAAGTAACGCGTTAGGCCATAGCCGTTGGTGTAACAACCATGATATCAATTATTTCACCACTTCAGTAGTGTCTTAAGGTGCATTAACTGGTTAGAACCTCTCAATCTAAATCTATGGCGTTGATAGCATAAAACCACCGTAATTGTAGCTAAATTTACAGTTTGGCACCACTTTGCGTTTTGCGTACCAAAATCTGCCACTGAAATGGTTAGTTGTGTCTCAAAAACCAATTCGGCGCTAAATTCGAATTGCCACCACTTCTGACCGGTCAGGCTCACTGACAGGGGTGATATGGCACCCCGCAGACGACTCCCAACACGGCCGTTAATAGCCGTTAACGGAGCGCGGGCCCCACGGTCCATTGATAGCATAAAACCACCACTTATGTGCTTAAATTTTGGAAAACCAAAAAGAGATAAATGCGCCGGCATTCCACCTTGTGCATTATTTTTCAGGGGGATTCTTGAATTCTCAGTCCTCTTGCGCCTGATTCAGAAACATAGTGCACCTTCCTTCCGTCTTAAATTATATTATAATAGTATGTTTTAGATTTTTTAAAAAATACATGTATCTAAACGTCTTTTAGTGTATAGGTTCGAAGTAAAATGAGAAAGTCTACAAAGTAAAAAACGTCTAGATACATGTTTAAAAAAAGTTAAACATATATTTTAGAACCGAACAAATACAAAGAGAAGATGCTCATCACATTTTCTCAAACCACTAAAACACAAGTAGAGAGACTCGGCTGCACTGGTGGCAAAGCAAAGCAAAGCAGCAACCACACTAGCAAAACATGAGCTGGTTTATTCATCATGTATGGCACAAACAAGCCTAATCTGATGTGAAGTACTCCATCCGTTTTAAAATAAAGGATGTTTTAGTTTTGTGAAAAGAGTGTATCTAGACTCAACCTACACTCTAGACCCATATTGGTGTGTAGGTTAGGTCTGTTAGAGTATATTTGTATATTGTAGTTTCCCCATATGTTAGGGGGCTTTCTGTATATTTGCACCTGTACATGTACTATATATTCTGGCCTTTGGCCCTCTGGTAATACAAGCATCTATTACCCTAACATGGTATCAGAGCCGTAAGACTTTTTCTCCCTCGCAGCCGCTCGCCCCGGCCTCCTGCCGCGGCGCCCGGCCGCCGCCGCCGCCTCCGTCTCCGGCCGCCGCCACCGCGCCCGGTCGCCGCCGCCGCCTCCGCCTCCGCCGCCGTCCGCCCGTCCGCCGCCACCGTCCGCCGCCGCCGCCGACTCCGCCTCCGCCCCTGCCGCCGACTCCGCCTGCTCGTCCCCGGCCTGTCCCCGACCCGTCCCCGGCCACTGCTCACCCCAGCTCTCTGCTGCCGCGCCCAGCCACCGAGCTTTCGTCCGATCTAGATCGGATCTGAAAAAAAATCGACAAAGCTATGTCTTCCTCGTCGGGCTATGTTGCGATTCCTCGCTGCCCGGTGATTTTTGATGACGCGAATTATCCTGATTTCGCTGCCTTCATGCGCGTCCATATGCGCGGTGTTCGCCTTTGGGGTGTGCTTTCCGGTGAGGTCTCCTATCCACCCCGCCTCGTTGCACCTACGGCGCCTATTGCACCGACGCCCGTTGCCCTTGCCCTCGATGCTACTCAGGCGGTCAAGGATGCAGCCCAGAGTGCTGATGATACTGCTCGGGATGATTATGATCGCAAGGTCTAGGAGCATTCTACTACTGTTGCGACCTACCGGCTGGATCTGGCTGACTACACTCAGTGGATGGATGAGGATGCTCGTGCTGCTGCTGTTCTCACTTCCAGTGTTCTGCCTCAGTATGCTGCTGAGTTCATGGGTCTTCCCACTGCTGCTGCTCAGTGGGCTTTTCTTCGTCAGCGCCATCAGCCGTCTGGAGATGCTCTTTATCTGTCTGTGGTTCGTCAGGAGCATGATCTTAAGCAGGGTGATTCCACTATTGATGAGTTTTATACTCAGAGTGCTGCTATTTGGCGTCAGCTTGACTCTCTTCGTACAGCTGTGTGTAACACCTGTCCCTGCTGTCTGATTGTGCGCGCGGATCTGGAGTTTTAGCGTGTCTTTGAGTTCTTGTCGCGGCTCCGCAAGGAGTTTGAGCCGCGTCGTGCCCAGCTGCTTGCCCGTGGACGTGTTCCGCTCTCTGAGGTACTGGCTGAGCTTCGTGCTGAGGAGACTCGTCTTCGTGGTGCTAGTCTTCTTGAGGTTCCTTCTGTTCTTGCTGCTCGTGGTCCCCCCGTGCCGCCGGCTTCGTCACGTTCTCTAGCACCACCGCTACTCTCTGCTCCACCGGCCCAGGGTCAGAGTCAGCCTCAGCAGCCTCATGGTTCTCGTCCTCCCTGCGCCCACTGTGGCAAGCCTGGCCACGATATCTCTGGCCGCTGGACGAGGGATCCCCGCTTACATCAGCAGTACCTTGGTCGTCGGCAGTCTGGTTCTTCAGGATCTTCTGCCGTTGCTTCTGGACCTCCTGCTGGTGTACTGTCTGATCAGGATATTATCCGTGGTCTTCGTAGTCTGCTCGCTGCTACAGGCTCTTCCTCGTCGGGTACTGTTGGTTCTGTGCCTAGCTCTTCTGGCACCGCGCGACCATCACCTTCTACATAGTCAGGTACGTCATCCCCGTGGTATCTGGATTCTGGAGCTTCTTTTCATATGACTTTTGCGTCTTCTATTCTTTCTGCTCTTCGCTCTCTTATTTCTCCTGTCCGTGTTATTACGGCTGATGGTACCTCTCTTCCTGTTTCCAGTCGAGGCACCCTCTCTACTTCCTCTTTCTCTGTTCCTGATGTTTCTCATGTTCCCAGTCTTAAGATGAACCTTTTCTCTGCTAGTCAGCTTACTGATTCTGGTTGTCGTGTCATTCTTGACGCTGGTTCTTGTGTTGTTCAGGACCATCATACACAGGCTCTGGTTGGAGCTGGCCCTCGCAGCATTGAGTCTCCGGGGCTATGGGAGTTAGACTGGCTTCACGTTCCTTCCGCTGACACTTCCTCTGCCACTTCTCTTGCGGTTGCTGCTTCTGTCATTGGCTCGTTTCAGCAGTGGCATCATCGGCTGGGTCATGTTTGTGGCTCCCGTTTATCGTCATTAGTTCATCGTGATCTTCTGGGGCCTGTCTCAGGAGATGTGTCGTCTTTACATTCTTGTCAGGGTTGTAGGTTAGGCAAACAGATTCAGCTTCCCTATCCTACTAGTGTGTCTGTATCTCAGCGACCTTTTGATTTAGTTCATTCAGATGTTTGGGGTCCAGCTCCCTTTGCTTCAAAAGGGGGTTATCGATACTATATTTTGTTCATTGATGATTTTACACGGTACACCTGGTTGTTTTTTATGCGCTCTCGCAGTGAGGTGCTTGCTATTTATCAGCGCTTTGTGGCCATGGTTCGTACTCAGTATTCCACTCCTATTCGTGTGTTTCGTGTTGATTCTGCAGGAGAGTATATCTCCCAGCACCTGCGTGGCATCCTTGCTGAGCAGGGCACCCTTGCTCAGTTCTCGTGTCCCGGCGCCCATGCTCAAAATGGTGTCGCCGAGCGTAAGCATCGTCATATTCTTGAGACTACCCATGCTATGATAATTGCTTCCTCTCTTCCGCCGCATTTCTGGGCTGAGGCTGTCGCTACGTCGACTTACCTCATTAACATCCAGCCTTCAGCTGCTCTTCAGGGTGGCATTCCTCTCGAGCGTCTCTCTGGTACCTGTCCAGACTACTCGACTCTTCGTTTATTTGGTTGCGTTTGCTATGTCCTTCTCCCTCCTCGAGAACGCACCAAACTGACCGCTCAATCTGTTGAGTGTGTCTTTCTCAGCTACAGTGATGAGCATAAGGGCTATCGATGTTGGGACCCCGTTGGTCGTCGTATGCGCATCTCTCGTGATGTCACGTTCGATGAGACGCGTCCTTTCTATCCTCGCCCCACCTCTGGTACTTACCCAACGGATGACCTCTCTTTTCTTCTTTTTCCTGATACATCTTCCGCTGTCCCTTCTCCTCCACCTCCTCCTTATGATGCGCCTCCTTTGTCTTCGGCGCCATCCTCTCCTCCGTCTAGTTCCCCTAGTTCTCCTCGTTCTCCGGCTTCGGACCCTTCCTCCGCTGTTCCTTCTTCCTCCTCTTCTGATGAGTCATCTTCCGCGGATGAGCTTCCTTCTTCAAGGCCTGTTCGTCAGCGTTGTGCTCCAGACCGTTACTCCCCTAGTCAGTATGGTCTCTCTGTAGTCTCCGAGCCAACTTCTTATCTGGATGCCGCGTGTCATCCTGAATGGCAGCTTGCCATGGCTGAGGAGATCGCTGCGCTTGAGCGCACTGGCACCTAGGATCTTGTTTCTCCCCCTTCTAGTGTTCGTCCTATCACGTGTAAGTGAGTCTATAAAATTAAGACCCGCTCTGATGGATCTCTTGAGCGCTATAAAGCGCGTCTTGTGGCTCGTGGTTTTCAGCAGGAACACGGCCGTGACTATGATGAGACTTTTGCCCCTGTGGCCCATATGACCACTGTGCGTACTCTTCTTGCTGTTGCTTCTGTTTGACGCTGGTCTGTGTCCCAGCTTGAAGTTCAGAATGCTTTTCTTAATGGCGAGTTGAGTGAGGAGGTTTATATGCAGCCTCCTCCTGGGTATTCTGTTCCCGATGGGATGGTTTGTCGTCTTCGATGTTCCCTTTATGGCCTGAAACAGGCCCCTCGTGCCTGGTTTGAGCGCTTTGCCTCTGTGGTGACTGCTGCTGGTTTCTCTCCTAGTTCTCATGATCTAGCGTTTTTTGTTCACACTTCTCCTCGTGGACGCACTCTTCTCCTTCTCTATGTTGATGATATGATCATTGCTGGTGATGATCCTGAGTATATTGCCTTTGTCAAGGCTCGTCTCCGTGATCAGTTTCTTATGACTGATCTTGGTCCTCTTCGCTACTTTCTTGGGATTGAGGTTTCCTCCACTTCTGATGGGTTTTCTATCTCTCAGAAAAAGTATATTCAGGATCTTCTTGCTCGGGCTGCTCTTGCGGATGAGCGCACCGTTGAGACTCCTATGGAGCTTAATGTTAAGCTTTGTCCTACTGATGGTGATCCTCTTCCCGATCCCACTCGTTATCGCCATCTTGTTGGGAGTCTTGTTTATCCTGCTGTCACTCGTCCTGATATCTCTTATCCTGTTCATATTCTGAGCCAGTTTGTCTCAGCTCCTACCACTGTTCACTACAGTCATCTCCTCCGTATCCTTCGTTATCTTCGTGGCACGATTACTCGTCGCCTTTTCTTCCCTCGTTCTAGCTCTCTCCAGCTCCAGTGCTACTCGGATGCTACATGGGCGAATGATCCTACGGATCGTCGTTCACTTTCTGCTTACTGTGTGTTTCTTGGTGGTTCGCTTGTTGCTTGGAAGACGAAGAAACAGGTAGCGGTTTCCCGTTCGAGTGTTGAGGCTGAGCTGCGGGCTATGGCTTCGGTGACCGCTGAGGTGACCTGGTTACGGTGGTTGCTTGCAGATTTTGGGGTCTCTGTTACGACACCCACTCCACTTTTGTCAGACAGTACATGTGCTATCAGTATTGCACGTGATCCGGTCAAGCATGAGCTGACCAAGCATATTGGTGTTGATGCTTTTTATACACGTGCTCAGGTGCAGGATCAGGTTGTTGCGCTCCATTATGTGCCTTCAAACTTGCAGTTGGCAGATTTCTTTACAAAAGCACAAATCCGCGCACAACATGATTCCTTACTCTCCAAACTCAGTGTTGTGGATCCACCATGAGTTTGAGGGGTGAGGGGGGGGGGGGGGGGTGTTAGAGTATATTTGTATATTGTAGTTTCTCCATATGTTAGAGGGCTTTCTGTATATTTGCACTTGTACATGTACTATATATTCTGGCCTTTGGCCCTCTTGTAATACAAGCATCTGTTACCCTAACAGGGTCTAGATACATTTTTTTACAAAGCTAAAAAATAATATTTTGAAAGAGAAGGAGCACCAGTAATTAGACAGACTACGCTAGAACGAAGACGGCGTATATGATGCCCGGGATGTAGCCCAGCAGGGTGAGCAGCAGGCAGATCCAGAACTCAACCTGCAACCATACCCAGACGAGATATTCAACCAATTAAATTATTCAACCAATTAGATTAATCACTGGCATGACAGCTTGAATGAGATGGATTAGCTAGCAATAAGAGCAGCTAAATATGTACTGAGTAGTAGGTTTAGGTAGCTTACGGCGATGCCGAAGCGGAGGAAGACGCCGAGCGGCGGCAGCAGGATGGCCAGCAGGATCTCCAAGAACGTCTCCGAACCCATCCTAGCTAGTTTAGTTTCTCTCTCACGATCAGAGCTCAGTTTGTTCTCCTGGTTCTCTTCTTACGGCCGCCAGTGCTACCACTGCTGTGGGAGAGCTTGTTCGGAAAGAGGGCAGAGCGATCCAGTGGCGAGGGAGGCCAGAGTTGAGCTCAGCAGCCCAAGTAGGACACGGACCGAGCAAGCTTAGTTGACTCTGTGTGTCTGTCAGTCTGCGGCAGTAAGCTAAAGCCGTTTTCGTTTTCGAGCTGGCTGACTCGGTTACTGAGCGCTACTTGCTCTTTTTTTCTCTCTGAGATAAAAAAGACAGGACTGGGCGTTCCTCCGGAGGATCGAGGCATCCCGGCCTCCCGCTCCTACTGCTGCCACGTGTCCACTTTGCACTAAAAGCCCATTTTTTTTTTCGAAATTCCACCAATCTATTAATAATTATCAACAACAGTGTAAAAAGTCCTAAAAGTAATAGAAATTACAAATAGGTCATTGGACCACCTAGCGACGACTACAAACACGGGCACGAGCCGAAGGCGCGCCGCCGTCCTCGCCTCTCCATCACCGGAGCCGGGCAAAGCTTGTCGTAGTAGAGCTTGTTGTAGTAGACGGACGGGAAGTCGTCGTGCTAAGGCCCCAAAAGACCAGCGCACCAGAGCAGCAACCATCGCCGAAGATGACCAACGTAGATCGGAAGAGACTGACCTCAAAACACACCAACTAAAGCGAAAAACGATCGGATCCGAAGAGATCCGTTGGACACACGACTCCACACACCTCCGTTGATGCGAGACGCACCACCAGAGCGAGGATAGGGCGGGAAGGACTTTATTCTGACTTCAAGACGTAGCCGTCGCCTCAACATCCTGAAGAAGACACTGAAAACAGTGTAAATAAAACACTGAGACCTCCCGCCGGCGAGAGGCCGTGGTCCGCCACGTCTCCAAGGCCCAAAGGCCACCGGAGATGGGACGGACCGGTGGCGTCGCCGGCGGAGGGAAGGAACCCTAGATGGGTTTTTGTCGCCGCCTCTCTCCTCACGTACGATCCGGTTGTGTTTTTGCACTAAAAGCCCACTTTTGTTTCTATGTAGCAAAAATTACCAATTTTACTACGTGTAGCAAAAAGTTTTGTCTATAAAAATATATAAGAGAAAGATCGACTTCGTAGTTGACCTTCCTGGAAATCTCACCGGAATCATCGTAGAAAAAAAGATATGCCAATGTAGCAAAATCACATGACGGCCGTAGAAAAGAAAAAGGTTCACCAGAGATATCGACTAAGACCTCATCGGAGACCATATAGTAAAACTGACTTCGTAGAAACATTTTATCAAAAAATTATACTAATGCAGCACAACCACACAACGGTTATAGCAAAATAAACTTACGTATGATGCAAATCCACAACAAAACCAAAAAAAAGTATGTAGCAACAAAATTATTCGTATGACGCAAAATCAAAAACTAAATGTAGCATAAAAAATTCATCCATAGCAACGTCGGCCGTGGCTCAGCGCACATTAGTCGCCGCTCACAACATCGACAACCACGGTTGGCAGCATCCCACCCCTCCTTTCGTAGCACCTCCCCTTACCGGTAGCAGTATCACCGCCGACCCATTCACCTTCCACTCCCTGCACACATGTCTAGGCGCCATCACTCGTCATAGCATGCCTCCTCTCGTTCCTGCAGCATCACAACACCACCAAAGAGGGGCACCATGGCCTGCATCTCCGCCTACGGCAGGGCGCCGAGCTGGACGACAGTGGCGCAGTGGCTAGGCGGCGGTGGTGTGGTGGCAGGGAGACGCGCGGCTAGGCCAGAGGTCGAGCGGTGGCGAGCTCATGTAGAAATTCGAATGGAGGCTTTGGGCCTCCTCGCACACTGCCGGCGGCGGTGCATGTAGGTGGATCCTATGGCCAGAAGCTTCCTCACGGCGGAGGCGTCCATGATTCGAGCCGGAGAAAAGGAGATGGTGTGGGCACCGAAGCCCTCCCCATCGTAGCAGATGCAGGGGACTAGAGGCGGTTGGCGGCCCTCGGTGGCCATGTTTCCTAGGCGGAGGCACCCCTCTCTTATCGGGAATCTGGGTCGGCTGCGCTCGATCTGATGCGCGAGGTTGCGAGCAGTGGAACTGTGGGCGGAGGGAGGAGGCAATGACGAAGGGGACGAAGGGCGGGGCTGTGGGAATACGACATGGCAGCGGGGGGACTTGCCGGCGTAGCCAGGAGCGGCGGCGGCATCGATTTGCATCGGGGAAGAGACGATAGAAAGGCGACCGGATTAGTGGATGGGGAGAGAGGATACGGTTTTAGTGGTGAGACCCATCCACCACTCGCTCGGGAGGGACATGTGGCGCGCATAGGAGTCGGAGGATGCGAGCGATCATAACCTCCGGCTGAACGCAAGCATTTTCCTAAAAAAGCCAAGAGGTTCAAAGATAATACTCGTTGCCACAGCCAACAATTCGCCATCGTTCGATGTGTGCGGGTGGTGTCGTAAGCCTCCTAGGACGTTGGCCATCTAGGCCTCAAGGTTTTGGGCCGTCGTCATGCTCTAGTGCCTCTCGGTCTCATTCCGATGTTATCCATGGGCAAGTTCAGATCTTGTGTCGAGGCCTTTCGACGCAAACGTTGGGCATTTTTAGCGGCCTACTATTAATGCAATGGAATTTGGGTTTGTGCCATGGTGGTTTGTTTCAAGCCCGTCTCTAATCGTGCACGATCGGATTACACTTACTGTCAATGCTGCTGTAGGACCGGTGGAGGTTACTCAGTTTTTAGTCCCACCTCGGCTATGGGAGGCTATTACGACCAGCTTCTAAGGGAGAGTACCCGTATCCCTTTAGTTTAGGATTTTTGGATGGAGTGTGATCTCTGCTTGTAGTTGCACTCTATACGCATAAACATCTGAATGTAGGCTGAGTGATGGGCTATGCAGTAGCGCAAATAGTTAGAGATATGAAGGCTAATTTTGCCTCTGGGCCGGATGGCCTTCCAGTCTCTTTCTTCCAGACCTTCTAGGAGCAGATGCAGCTGGTGATCATGCACTACAAGAATCTGGGCGGTTCATGACGATCTGATATCATTGTGGATGAGGGCCAAAACGTCGTAGATGGTCATCCGCGATGAATTCTGCGACGAAAAAATAGGTCGCGGACCTCACGTCATAATTCATTCCACGACAATTTTCTGCCTGAAAACGTCATGCCCGATCGCGACGTTCCTGTAATTTCATCGCGGCGAACAGGACCGGCCCAACCCAGGCCCGGTCGTTCATGACGTTTTTATTTCGTCATGACCGAGGCCACATGGCAGATGGCACCGCGGGTGGCTACCAGCGACGTTTGCTGACGTCATGTTCGTCGTCTATGATGTCATCGAGTTCCTGGCGTTTGTTTCCGTCACGACCTGATTCCGTTGTCTCCATATCCGTGACGTCATCCAACCCATTCATGACGCCATACATCCCGTTTATGACGTTACACGCGCCGTGATGAATTTTGTTTGTCACCACCTTTCGACACCATGCTGAAACATGGACGGTTGGCACGGCCAAGCTTGCGCCAATCAGACGATGCCATGTGGGCAAGCCGCATGACGCCACATTGAGAAATCAAAATGGGACACGTATCACCTACCGATGACGAATTCTATGTGATGACGTCATCATTGGCCGTGACGTTTCTGTTTCGTCTAGATAGTTGGCCAATGAAAGGCGGCCACGTCAGCGTTTACCTGTGACGGAAATGTTTCGTCAAGAACAACTGGGACAATTTCGTTTTCGTCCCGGATGCGGGCTGGCGTCACCGTGAGACCAGGGGGCCATTTGTGCACATAAATTTCTACTAGCCCTAATCGTTTCTGACATATTTCACACCACATGCATCAAATAACAGAATTTGACAATGAATTTCACGACAAGTTTCTACATAAATTTCCACAGCAGTTTCTGAGCCAAAAGCCTCACAAGCTTCCACAGCCAAAAACTTTTCACAACAGTTTATGAGCCAAAATCCTCACAAGTTTCCCTGCCCAAAAGACTCATAAGTTTGCACACCAGTTAACTTCCCTTGCCCAAGAACTCACAAGTGCCAACCATGAGTTCACTTACCTTGCGATAGCTGAAGCTGATGTTGTTGTTGCTGTTGCTGGTTCTACTGAGTCATCTGAGACAACACTTCCTGAAGTAAGTCGTTTGTAAGATTTTGTTTATCCTGCATCATTCCTTGCTTCTTCTGCATTTCTCTCATGTCTTTAGCATACTGCAGCCTCTCTGCCTCAGCAGCTTCTTTTCCTCTCTACAATTCCTCTATGGTACAGCGTAATTTGTCACTCCCTGCTCTCTCAGTCAAAAGTTCCGCTTCAAGGCCAGACCTGCTTCATCTTGATGTACTTCGATGGAGGCCGATGTTCTTCAGGAACGTTGGCTTTATGCTATCCAACGAGAGTGCAAAGTGCACAGCCTCAGTGGAAGAAAGTGGTTCTTCCCCCTGGACATCTAGAGCCATCTTCTTTTCCATGATTTCCTATAGTATTAGGAATAGAAGCGAAGCTTAGAAAAATAGCACGCAAACTACAATCATGTCGTATACAATTGAGAGATGAAGATAGCATTGAATTTTACGAAGATGAAAAGTATTCAAGAGGACTTACAATTGCTTTCTTCACGTTCGGAGTGAAGCCATTTATCGGGCTGCAATGAAAGTTTTTGAAGAGTTCGAAGGAATTGTCCTCACCATTGCACACAACCTCATAGCTACGAGAACCTGTGGTAGCAGGGTACAAGACTTTGCTCCTGCTCTTCTTGTTTTTTTACACAAGTACTCTACACAAGCAGAAACCATACAATATAAGAGGCAGTTCCAATCAAACAATTCAAACACATGCAGTAACAATATAAGAGTAAACGAAAAGTGACCTGTTTCCTGGGGTCAGACCAAGTATCAACAAGCTTGCACCTCTGCTCGTTGGTCATGTGTTTCACTTCATCAGGACATTTCCTTGTAACTTGGTTCATAGGGTAGGGATCAAAATACTTCTTCAGAATATACCGTTGATTCCTTGCATGCCTTATAAATTGATTTGTGCAAGCATTCCGCATGTCAGGGTGATTTGTGTCCATGGCAAACTTTTGCTAAAATAAAACATGGAGCATCAACATTTGCATGAATAGAGAAATGGGAAGGTAAAGGACAGCTAAGTCACAAAATATACAGAAACTTTGCCTATGAAGTCTGATTGGACATCAACCCTCTTCTTGTACTCTTTCTAGTGGGGTAAGATAGGCATGCTAGTCCTTATTGTGACCGCACACTCACTGGCAAACCTGGAAGCAACACCTGGCTCGTCTGGTCTAGTTCTTCATGGAAGAACATTAAGTGAAAGCCTCCCTCCTTTGGACAACTTGGCAAGCCTCTTCCCCATCTTTTTCCCCTCACCAGTAGAGCTTGACCAGTATGTAGAACTATATCTTCAGAATTCTATGTTTCAGCGTCTTCAGAACAAGGTGCATCAAAGTCTTGAGACATATGGTAGCCATCATCATCTACAAGAATACAATGTGCCAATTAGTGTTCCACAATAATATGATGGGATTAAATGGATTATAAGTGAGAAAGCAGTCGGTTTAACGCATTACCACATTGAGACCAATCACTTCAGTCTTGGAACGGTACTTCATGACTAGGATCAGATTCCCCATATTCGGTAGCTGACTCATCGTATTAGGTTGCTGACCCCTGACCCTCAAATTGGGTACCAGAGTCCTCGCCGTCGGGTGCTGAACACAGATGTTGGTTAGCTGACGCAGCGCCTTGGGTACCTAACCCATCGGTTTGGGACGGTGCACGGTCACTTCGGCGAGGTGCCCGCAGACAGCTGGGAGGTGGCTTCTAGATTTGGAGAGGTAGCAAGTCACCTTTGGGGGATACCCGTGGGAAAAAGGATGTGGACTTCGTCACCTGGGAAGGTGGCTTCTTGATTTGTGGAGGTGGCAGGTTGGCTTTGGGAGGTGCCAGAGGACGGCAGGATGTGGGTTGGGGTTCCACACCATGGGTACGTGGCTGCTGGCTTTGGGGGGATGGCTGCTGGCTTTGGGTAGGTGGCTGCTGGCTTTGGGGAGGTGTCGGACGGCATACCAGCGGGTCGGAGGGAGTGGGCAGGTCTTCTTGGGCAGAGTGCTGCTCATGTTGGACAACTGCTAGCTCGCCTTGGCCACCTGGTTGCTTGCCTTGGGCTACTGCCTTCTTGGCTTGGGTGGGTGGTAGATTGACGGCAGCTGGCTTCTCGCCTTGGTGAGTATCAGAAACTGCAGCTTTACCCACTTGGCCGGCATCAGGAACTGTAGCTTTGGCCACTTGGCCGGCATCCGGAACTGCAGCTTTAGCCATTTGGCCGACATCAGGAACTGCAGCTTTGGCCACTTGGCCGGCATCAGGAATTGAAGGTTTAGCTACTTGTCGGGCATCGAGAACTGCTGATTTGGCCACTAGGTTGGCAGCAGGAACTGCATCATCGGTCACCAGTAGGGAAAAATGAAGTGCAACTCTAGCCACGTCCAGGGCATTAGGAAGTGCGGCTTTGGCAATTTGGCTAGCATCAGGAAGTTTAGCTTTGGTCGTTTGCCGGGCATTAGGTAGTTCGGCTTTGGAAATCTTCTGGGTTGCACTCCAAGTTTCTTGTGATTGGGTCACATGACTTGCGGCTTTTGTTGTTCGCCGTATGGAACCTAGAGGTGGAAGTCCTGCTTTTAGCGGATTCCCCTTGGACCTCACGTGTCTCTCATTTTCTGTGTCTAGAGATAGTACTGATGCCACAACGCACTTGCGAGATGATCCACCACCAGGAGCCATCCTTCGCCTGGGAGTTGTCTTCTTGAATTTTCTCTACTTAAGCTACACGTTTTACATGTAACAGTCAATTGGGGAAAATAAAGAGGACCAAAACATATGGCAAAAAGAGTAAGCAAACAATTCCACACAAGATGATTTGGTAGCACCTTAATTGTGGAGAAATCATGAAAAGATGGTGAGCTAGCAGGTAAGGGGACTACCTGCAGCCCAGTCTCCCCAGTGACTAGTGTTTCATCACCTGATATGTCACCTTCACTGATACCCCCTATTGGGATCATACTGAGGTCCAGAAGGATCACTGTTGCTCTTTTTAGGGGAGAATATAGTTGGGGATGCAACAACACTGGCTACAAACCTAATACCAAGTCGTTGCATCCATGGACTCTTTCTCATGATGGATTTCATTCGACTTTCTTCCATCGGTAGTATTTATGGTTCTAACATGAATAAAGAATTTCAATTAATCTAGAAATATAAAACTGGGTGCAATACCAACCTATGTTATATAGTATATAATACTCATCATTTAACAGGTCACCATGAGAAATTTAAACAAAAAGATCGTAGGCTACCAAACTAATGCAACACATGGGATAATGTAACTTGGTCTACAACCTTCCTTTTTGCTACTTCTAGGGGTCTATGGGGGGATGTGGGCGGGGGGGGGGGGGGGGTGAATACACTTGGCGATGCAACAACATATGCGAAGAACCTTAGACCATGAACAATTCAAGACGCTTAGAGAAGTGCTTAGCGAGATAAACCGGTTTTTGGTGAAGCAATGGTGCTTATTTATAACAGGATGATGTCTAAATTGGCACCTATCGAATACAAATAAGCACTGTTTCTTGCGAAAAATCTTGGATTATTTTTCTAAGCAACACCCCAAGCACATTCCACTCTACATAGGTGTTTCTAACATGTATAGGGAACTCCAAATATGGATCAATATATAACATATGGGGTGGAACAGTCCGCTATGACTAATCCATACTCTGATCATAAGACATACGACGAAACAACAAAACAAATGCAACATGGATTGCATCATAGTCCTACTATGGGTAGCCTAGCTGGTATTATACACTAGTATCGTACACATAATACTAGTGTGTACAAACTTCCCACTATGACCAACCTAAATGATGGTGTCTATGTTATAAGACCTATGACACTGCTCACTATGGAGATAATATTAGGACCAGTCATAGTGGGGATTAACATAGCTTAGTAACAGAGAATATCATTTTGCGGCCCGAAAGTTGAGGCGCCCAAGCAACGCGGTACCCGAGTTGATTTTAATCACCGCGATTCGAAAAGATGGGGCGCCAATTGCTGAGAGGGGTGTTTCGTGTGAATGATGGCCAAACCCAATATTTTCAAATCGTGCCCATTAAGTCAGGATATTCTGTTACACTAGTTCCTGCTGTGCCCCTTCTTTGCCGGTCACTCTTCTTAGCCACCCTGCATGTGTCGTAGGGGCAAATCCATTACTGTACTTTCCTAACTCTCGACACTAAATCTTGCTGCGGTGGTGGCAGACCCTTTTCTTCCCTTCCCCGACCCTGAATCTGCCTGCAGCGGAGGACCTTTTTTCTCCCTCCCCTGACACTGAATCTGACAGCGGCGGGCCAGCAAGTCTTGCAAAGCGAAGGTTGTAGCTACGTCGCCGACTAATTTGGGTCCGTCGGGGCCAAAGTCTAGGGCTCAATGCGAAGCAGCGGCGAGGTCTTCAACCCCGGTTAGCGAGGAGGTCAGCAAGGATTCTGCTCCCAAGGTACCTATGAGCAGCGGGTTGAAGATAAAAGGAAGGCTGGCGATAGATTGTTTGGCTCCGGTGGGCAGATGCGGCACCCAGATCTTGAAGAAAAAAACCCAGGAGAAGAAGGAGAGGTGATTTTTTCTTATGTGTGCCTTATCTTACAAGTAGATTAGTTACGGCATAATAGAATTGAATGAACTGAAAAGTTCCCCTTTTTAATCAAATTAGGCACAACTTTGATACAAGGGACCTATATGAGTTCACAGTTCATGTTCACCAGTACACTGCAAAACTTGATTTTGGTTGCGAGAGGGTTGTGTTCGGGCAAGATGTGCATCTGCTTGTGAATTGCAAAGAGTATGTGTCTGTTTCGCAGCTGGTAGATATGCTTGCCACTAGGATTCCCTAGGGTTCTAGACAGAGGACAAAATTGGTGTGGCACAACATGAATGATACCTATCAGCAAATTGAGCACTACCATGAGCTTCAGATGGTTTGGGAGTGTTGTGCAGCTGATCGTAAGGTGAAAGTTGAAGCGATGATTGATGATATGTATGGAGATGCTGGAGATCTTGCTGCCAGAGCTTCTGCTCCTAGAGAATACGGACCAATAGATGCTGATCAAGATAAGTTCAGTATATGCATAGAGGTGGATTTATACATGAAAAAACTTGATGAGGGAGTTAATAAGCCAGTTTCGTCATGTACTGTGGATATCACTGTCGATTCCAAAAACATAACTCTTGATGAAATGAGAGAGATGATCGGTAAATAAATCAGTATTGGCCCTAAGTAGATGGCACAAATCTGGTGGTGGCATCATAAGAAGCAGCAATTCATAGATGTTTTGGATACTGAAGATCTTATGCAGATTATGCGACGAAAGAAGCGAACCAGGAAGGTGTTCTTCCTTGATACCATTTCTGATGTTGTTGGACAGGATATAGTGGATGTAGAGTCCCTGTAGTGGCTGAACAGAATGAGGTGGTCGGCGTTGATGAGATCTGATGAGAGCTGCTACCCTAGGCTTGTCATATGGACCGCGGTGTTCGTCTGCCTGTATTTGTAATATTGACTGTTGTTGCATTTAGAGCGTGTTTCTGTGATTATGTTTGTTGAGAGATTGCGATATAATGCTGTGCGAGCTGTTGAGATTTTCGGACATGTCACTCACTGAAACCATCGTTGTTGTAATAAGACATAAGTACATTATAGTTGACATGATTATGTTTCTTAAGATGACGCACCGTACTTATTTCTGTTATTATGTTTGTTGGGACATTATAATGTAATGTTTTGTGAAACCATGACTGGACAAGTGATGCATAAATACATTGTAGTTGACATGATTATGTTTCTTGAGATGATGTACTGTACTTGTTTCTGTTATTTTGTTTGTTGAGAGATTGTAATGTAATGTTTTGTGAAACCATGACTGGACAAGTGATGCGTGAGTACCTTGTAGTCGACATGATTTTGTTTCTTGAGTTGATGTAATATACTTGTTTCTGTGATTAGGTTTGTTGAGAGATTGTAATGTGATGTTTTGTGAAACCATGATGTGATTATGTTTGTTGAGAGATTGTAATGTAATGTTTTGTGAAACCATGACTGAACAAGTGATGCATAAGTACCTTGTAGTTGACATGATTTTGTTTCTTTAGATGACGTAATATACTGGTATGTTTTCGTTAGGCAATGAAATTGGGATGGAGGGAATACATGTTTAATATTTGAAATAAGAATGTATGAAGAGAATCCATATTAGGCAGGAGACAGTAATCTAGGGAAAGGGCATGGTATCCATTAAACTATTGTAACATGCCAATTTAGTCATTGTTGCAGCGGTAGAAGGGATGCTCTCTCTCTCTCTCCCTCACCACCGCCGACGCCGTCGCCAGCGACGACGCAATCGCCATGCTGTCCTTGAACGACGAGGACGACCAGTCGAGCAGCGACAGCCTTCTCTCCGACATTGAGTATTCCTTCCATGATGTGAGTTCATCTGTTTTCTCGGGCTAGGGTTAGGCAATGGTAAATCTCTCAATCTAAGCTCCATATGTGCATGCAATCGTGTTCAATTCCAGCTTTCCGTTTACCTATAGGTACCATGGACGATCTACGACTCCGAATGGGAGGGCCTAGATCTCGATGGAGAAGTGCCATGTGACCACGAGATAAAACTGGGGAGATATGTTGCATTCGAAGGCTGTAACAATGGGAGAAGGTTTTTGGGCTATACAAACCAGGTTTGTTTACATTATGTGCAACGGTGACCTACTGTGTATCGTGTAAAGCAGTGTGTGTTTTTATAACACTACAATGTATGTTTTTTTAGGTTGACCCAGTGTAAAGCAGTAGAGTGGGTGGATCTTGAGTGGCCAGATGCACTTAAGAAATGTTTGGCTCAGTTATGGGAGATGAATGAGTTGGAAAGGTCAGGGAGATTCGCTGATACTTTTGATGCAGCTGAAAAAAAATTACAAGCTGTCGGTATGAAATAAGGAGCTGGAACAAGAAATCGAGAATTTGCAGTCAGAGCTAAGTGACAGAATCAATGGGAGCTTGGTTATTGGAACTGCAAAGAAGCTTCAGGATAGTCACAGGTTGCTGATTCATAATGCAGAAAAGGAGAGGGATCAGCTCAAGGAAGACAAGAAGAAGCTAGAGTATTGCATTGCGGATCTGTTGAAGGAACTGAAGGAGGCGCGCGAGGGTGACCAAGGACAGACTACCGAGGATAAATGAAATTCGAGATGAATAATTTATGTTATGCCAATGCCTGAAACTAGTTAAATGTAAGACTTGTAGTTGCACTTTCTTAACTAAGCCAAACTCAATCCTCGAGCAAATTGATTTCAGACAAACAGACATATCTTGCATAGAGTTAAGTTCACGCTTACAAAATCACCACTGCAGAGGATAAACCAGGAAGTTCAGTACTAAATAGACATATGTTGGGTTCAAGCGAGCCTGGCCCGGAGCTGCTTGTTTTCCTCCCTAAGATCGGCCAGCTCCTTCAGTACTTTGTCGTGTGCCAGCCGCAGGTTCCAGCGCTCCGTCACGGATTCAAGAAGTTGGTCTGTAGCCATACGATTTTCCTTCAAGATCCCTTTCATGATCTCCGTCTGCTTCCTAGCCGAGGTGCGACTTTCCATGTGAAGCTTCGCCCAGCCAGCGTTTAACTCCTTTAGTTTCTGGCACTTGTCAGAAAGGACCGCGAGTTTAGCGCGCAGGTGGTCAAAGGCCAGTTTCTGGGAATTCTGCTTCTCCCTTTGGATGGCTATCTTGTCATTTAGCCAGGTCGCCAGGTCCTGGTCGAGCTTTCGCCTCTTTCCCTGCAACAAAAATACATATTATGGGTTGTTCAGTTCACCAGGACAAGCTGGTTAGTTTCCATAATTAACTGAATCGAGTAGTGGCACTGTCATAATTTTAAGGAAGAAGAAATCTAGGACTAATCAACATTTTATGAATCGACTAGTGGCACTGTCATAATTTCAATTTCAAAGACAAATAAGGTTTATCTGCAGTTTAGTGTATTGTGGGTTTTTTCCAATATCACCAAATAGTAGTGGGTGATACATTGTAAATGTATCTACAATTTTTGATGTTCCATGCTTGGTTTTATCCACTTTCTTGTGTTTTGTCCAAACTTTGGAGTACTTTTCATATGATTTCTTGGACTAACCTATTAAGAAGAGCCACAGTGCCAGCTGCCTGTTTTCTGCTGTTTTTGGTTCCAGGAAAGTCAAAAAATGAATATTCTCGGAATTGGACGGGACAAAAGCCAAAGTGCCTATTTTTCTGGAAGTCATTAGATGCCAGAATACGAGACGGAGAAGGGCTGGCCACACCACCTGGCCGCGCGGATAGACCTGGCCCGCGCCAGGGGGTGGTCTGGCTGACCCCAACACCCCCTCGGCCTCTCCTTCCGCCTATAAGATGCCCTCGGGATGAAAACCCTAAATACCCGATCAAAAATCCACGAAAGAGTCTGTAGCCGCCGTCATCTCCATCCCTAGATCGGGAGGGATCTGAAGCTCTTCCCGGCACCCTGTCGGAGAGGGGAATTCACCCTGGAGGCCTTCTTCATCACCATGCAAGCCTCCGATGTGATGCGTGAGTAGTTCATCCTTGGACTACGGATCCATGTAGTAGCTAGATGGCTGGTTCTCCTCCTTTGTGCTTTCATGTTTAGATCTTGTGAGCTCCATTCATGATCAAGATCATCTATTTGTAATTCTACATGTTGTGTTTGCGGGGATCCGATGGATATTGAGATGCTATTTTAGATTGATTATTGATTCTATCATGTCTTTTTTATTTGTGATCTTGCATGCTTTCCGTTGTTATTAGCTATCTTGGCCAAGTAGATGCTAGCAACTCCAAGAGTTAGTATTTATGCTCGATAGTGGGTTCATGCCTCTGGTAATTTGGGGAAGTGACAGAAATCTCTAAGGTACTAGATGTGCTATTGCTACTAGGGAGAAAACAACAATCCTTTATTCATAGAACGATCATATTGTTTACTTTACACGCAATTCATAAAGCAATAATCTGTTGCTTGCAACTTAATACTGGAGGGGGTTCGGATGATAACCTGAAGGTGGATTATTAGTCATAGATGCAGTTGGATGGCGGTCTATGTATAATGTTGTAATGCCCAATCAAGTCTCAAAGGAGTCAAGATGATTAGTATATGCATGTATTGCTTTCTCGATGTTTGTCAATTGCCCCGCTGTAATTTGTTCACCCAGCATGTTATCTATCTTAAGGAGAGCCACCTTAGTGAACTATGGATCCCGGTCCTTTTCTTTTACATACAATCTACAAACTGTTTACTGCTTTGTGTTTACTTTCTGCAAACTATTACTTCCTTCCATTCAATACGTTTAATCCTTTGTTTTCAGCAAAACACGGTGAGATTGACAACCTCATCGCAAGTTGGGGACAGAGTTCTGTGATTGTGTTGTGCAGGTCTCCACGTTGCTACAAGCACTGGTAGTGGTGTCAAGGCTCATCTAGCAACACCTTTGGGGTGTTTCCTTGCTCCTACTGGTTCGATTAAACCTTAGTTTCATAACTGAGGGAAACTTGCTGCTGTGCTCATCATACCTTCCTCTTGGGGTTCCCCAACGAGCTTGTTAATACACGAGCCATCAAGCACTTTTCTGGCGCCATTGCCGGGGAGTCAAGGACATCTTCACAAGGGGAGTTCCTCATAACCAATCTCTTTACTTTGTTATTTTTGTTTTGCTTAGTTTCTTTTGCTTTGTTTGCTTGTTTCTTATTTCAGAAACAAAAAAAATAGTTTTACAAGTTTGCTTTCTTTATTGAAAACACACAAAAAATAGTTCCTTTCTTAAGTTGCCACTATGTCTAGCCTAGCTCCAATCACTATGTCACCGAGGAAACGATTTTCACTTTTAAACAAGGAATTGAGGAGAGCTTCAAGGAAGCTTGGTCTAGAATCTCTGATCTACATGAAAAAACTGAGCCTAAAATGACTCAAAGCTTGTTCCTTAGCAGTTTTTACCTTGGAATTGCTCTTTGCTATAGATATGATTTAGATGCTGTTGTGGTAGGAGATTTTCTCCAATGTAATGAGGATGATGCTATAAATGTTATAAAGAAATTGATCCTCACTTACAACTTGCCTAGCCAAACTGATATTTCTTTCGCAAAAATATTTGCTAGATTGAACACTCTTGAGACTAGCACTGCTAGCTTAAAAGATTGCTATAATACGCTTAGAGAGCATCACAATTATGTTCCAATAAATTCTGAACCATCAAAGTGGCTCCCCATAGTAAAGATTGAGATAAACACTGAAACTTTTCAAGCCCGCTATGATATCATGTCTGATGCCCAAAGTATATATGAATCTCTGAATGTTTGGGGGATTACTGAAGGAGGAAAAGAAATATCTCTTGATAATAATGCTACGATATTACATATTGGAATAGCTGAAGGAGTGTTTACAAAGATCCTTGGGAAAATGATTTCTACTGATTATCTTGTTATTGAATGTGCAGGAAAATGACAAATTACACTTGGAAGGTCCCTATTAGAACTTCTTGGAGCAATAATAGATGTGGGAAAGGGGACCATGTGATACATTGCAAATGTATCTATAATTTTTGATGTTCCATGCTTGGTTTTATCCACTTTCTTGTGTTTTGTTCCAACTTTGGAGTACTTTTCATATGATTTCTTGGACTAACCTATTAACAAGATGCCACAGTGCCAGTTGCCTGTTTTCTGCTGTTTTTGGTTCTAGGAAGTCAGAAAATGAATATTCTCGGAATTGGATGGGACAAAAGCCAAAGTTACTATTTTCCCGGGAGACTCACAGAGCCAGAAGGAGAGTCGAAGAGGGGCCACAGGGTGGCCACACCCCCCAGGCATGGGCAACCCTAGGCCATGCCAGGGCATGGTGTGGGCCCCCTGGCCACCCACCGATCTAGCCCTCTAGCCTATAAGAAGCCTCCCGAAGCCAAAACCCTAAATCGTCAAGCCTCCAGCCACGAAAAGTTCCGCAGCGCCGCCGCCACCGAAGGGGAGATTCGGGGGACAGAAAGTCTCTGTTCCGGCACCCTGCCGGGACGGGGAAGTGCCCCCGGAGCCATCTCCATCGATCTCCACCACCATCTCCATCACCATTGCTGATTCCCATGATGAGGAGGGAGTAGTTCTCTCTCGAGGCTAAGGGTTCTACCGGTAGCTATGTGTTCATCTCTCTCTCTCTCTATGCATGATCTTATTGAGATCATGAGCTTGTAATCTATAGATCTACCTTGCTACTCAAGTGCTTTATTGAATCTCTGCTCTCCCCATGTGTGTGAAAGTGACAGCGTGCTCACCATGGTGGCACTTAGGCTAGAGATTATAAATACTTGTTATGAGTTATATTTGGAGTTGGATGTGTTTATGAAATTGTGGTGTTTGTTGGACTCATCTAGTACTCAAGGTGACAGTGTGGGGTTTTCTAGATGGGAAAGATGGACTTTGAGGAGTGCTATTATAGCCCTACCGTTGATTAGAGTGTCCAACCGGAGAGTAGTTAAGAGTAGTATCATGAAGAGAAGATATTTATATGAGAGTGTTCACTAGTGAAAGTATGATCCCTAGGCCTTGTTTCTTAGCATTGAAACTTCGTTTGCTATTAGATCTGTTACATGTTTGCTTGCTTCCATCTTTATTTAAGTTTGCCTTTAGTCTTTTCCACGCCATCAAGTTATTTTCTAGCACCGTTACCACTTATAATTATTCATACCACTCGTATTTCACTATCTCTTCGCCGAACTAGTGCACCTATACACCTGACAAGTGTATTGGGTGTGTTGAGGACACAAGAGACTTCTTGTATCTTGATTGCAGGGTTGCTTGAGAGGGGATACCTTTGACCACTTCCTCCCTGAGTTCGATAAACCTTGGGTAATCCACTTAAGGAAAAACTTGCTGCTGTTCTACAAACCTCTGCACTTGGAGGCCCAACAACTGTCTACAAGAATAGAAGTGCGTAGACATCACCATGCACCTTTCCTCTCCACCAAACAATCATATTTTCACCAAGGTTAAGAATAAAAGTAAGAGAGGTAAGGGCAAGAAATTTGGTCTTAATGCTTCTTCATTTGAGAACACTTGATTCTTTCTTGCTTCTTATGCCTAACTTAAAGGCGTTAAAGAAAAGTACTTATTGGGAGATAACCCAAAAGTTTTAGATGAGTCTTGGAAGTTATTACCTCTGTAATAATCGCTCCTTATCCTTTTTATTTGCTTTTTGTGCCAAGAGTAACCTCTAATGAGAGAGAAGTAATGATTGGGAAAGTTGCTGTCCCGAAACAGATTTCTGTGCTTCACCATAAAAATTCGTGTAAAATCTCCGAACGGCTTTTTGAGGCGTGAATTTTTGTGATTCTGCCCCAGGTTGTTATCTAACTTTCGTTAGTTCAACACTTTTTTATTTGAGCAACAGAAGGTCTTCGAAAAAATTCGTCTTTACCTGCTGGTCTGTTTTGACAGTTTTCTGCCATTTTCTGCATTTGCTTCTTATTGGTTCCTTTTTGAGTTCTTTTGGGGAATTGACCTTTTTGAGGGAAGTACTAAAGTAGATAGTGTTCTAATTGAAGTTTATTTGGTGTTGGAACTGAACCTTAAGACTTATTTATCTTGAGTATACTAATGTTGCTAATAAAGATTGTGTGAAGTTTTGTATGATAAAAAATTTCAGGTGCATGGAAGGAATGAGTAATGAGATGAAGGATGGACTAAAGCTCAAGCTTGGGGATGCCACGCATGTCACCCCAATAAATATCCAAGAATTACAAGCGTCAAAGCTTGGGGATGCCTCCTCTTCATCAATAAAAATCCCAGGTTTCTTCCAAATGCTTCATTTTTATTGTTTCATGCACGGTTGTGTTGTTCTTGAAGCGTCTTCTTTTAGTTTTCGTTTTGGTTTTGGTTTTTCTTTTGCTTTTGTTTGCTTAGTTTTCTGAATAAATTGGTTGGACCCCCTCTTTCATACATTGGTTTGCAAATAGTTTGGTTTGGATTGGAAAAGAGTAGGAAGGTTCATGCTTATGTGGTAAAAAGAGCTCGTTTTTGACTGTGGCCTATGCTCTGTCATGCCATGTTTGATATTGTTTTGGCTTTATGCTTAGTATTCTTTGCTGTAGCATGACTTGTTATAAACAATTGAGATTGCTTAATGTGCCTTGGATGAATCATGCGTTGTTTTAGCATATTAAAGCATAGTATAGTGGTATTCTCCTTTGATGCTTTATTTGGGTTGACTTGGCGCATGCTCACACCATGTTATGACTATCTCAAGTCACCATAAGCCTTGATGATCCTTTAGTTTTCAACTTGTAGTATCACTTTATGCTTTGATCAATGATGTTTTGTCGCTCTGCATGATTATGGCCATTATTGCTCTCTTAGTTTGTCGCTCCCAGTCTTTTGCTAGCCTCGACAACCAAGTATGAGTTCCACTCATGCATCCAACCCCCTAAACCAAGTTATTCCAAAGAGTCCACCATACCTACCTATTAGCTTATGCTATTCCAAGTATATTCATGCTTTTGTTTACCTTCCAAATTAAACTTGTTATGAGAAAACTAGTGATTAAAGCTCTCACGAACTTGGTGGCACACTTTACTTTTCTTGCCCTTAATAAACTTAAACCATTGTGTCGTCTATGTTGTATATGCTTGCACTTATTTGTAGGGAATTAGCAGAACCATGTTGTCATGGGGAACGCTTTCAACATTGCACTTGGTACTTGTACCTAGTTGATATCATGCTGTTTTGTCTATGGATGTCGTCGGTGTGAAATGAAAGGGGAGCTTGTAAGTCCATGGAGTTATGTATATGTGTTAGAGAAACGCCTGGGCCGCTGGTCTAATCCATGCTGACATGGTGGAAACCTGCAGCGTAACCATAATGAGCTATCTATGAAGCATTCTTCTTATAAAAAAAAGAGTCCTATATTGAGAAAAAAGAGAAAAAGAAAAAAAAGAGATTATGAAAAGAGGAAAGAGAGAAAAAAGCACCATATTCCCATGGTAAATAAGAAGATTGCTGAGATGCTCGTTGTCTGCTTGCCTTGTCATTTTGATATGGGGATTCTTCCGTATCATCGGGCATGGGGTACCCCGTTGGCGGTTCTCTATGATACACATGTAATTACGATGACAAGAACTTACCAGTGACTAAACTTGAGTAGCACGAGGAGTGGCCCTCGTATACAAGGGACATGAGATTTCTAACTTATACTTCGTCAAGCATGTACACCATAGTTTGTTCACTTTAACCTTAATCACTTCAAGATGCTTATGATAGGGGCAATGAGAGATGAAAGCTATAAGTACCATAATTTTTGGAAGCTCTTTATGAGACTTGAATCCCTACTTCCTTTTATGAAGGCATTTCTTCCACCATTATATTGAGTCTCCAACTTCTACCTTTATGCACCTACTTTGAGAGCATAGTGGCCATTCTTAGTTCTATGTGCATTGTCCCAAGACTAGTTGATTGATGCATAACTTGTTATTGTTTGTTTTAAACTATTTGTATCTAGTCACTCTTATGAACTTTGAAGGTGTCCTATGTATTTATATCTGATACTCTATGAGGGACAAGATCAATACTATTATGCTATGTTTTCTTTATGTGAAACAAACAAACGTCTTGCAAAGCATTGTTATTCATGAATCTTTTGTTTGTGCCTTTTCATGTTGCATCATAGTTTCTTTGTCTTATTGCTAGAACTTTGTATTTCATGTTATGATTGAAGTACTATGATCCCAACTTTGAATGTTTTTACAAATACTTTGATCAAGTCTTTGATGGTGCATGTCACCTCAAAAATTATTCTTTCTTTTTATCACTTACCTACTCGAGGACAAGCAGGAGTTAAGCTTGGGGATGTTGATACATTGTAAATGTATCTATAATTTTTGTTGTTCCATGCTTGGTTTTATCCACTTTCTTGTGTTTTGTCCACACTTTGGAGTACTTTTCATATGATTTCTTGGACTAACCTATTAACAAGAGCCACAGTGCCAGCTGCCTGTTTTCTGCTATTTTTGGTTCCAGGAAAGTCAGAAAATGAACATTCTCGGAATTGGACGGGACAAAAGCCAAAGTGCCTATTTTCCGGAAGTCATCAGATGCCAGAATACGAGACAGAGAAGGGCTGGGGGCCGGCCACACCACCTGGCCGCGCGGCCAGGCCTAGCCCGCGCCAGGGGGTGGTCTGGCCGACCCCAGCACCCCCTCGGCCTCTCCTTCCGCCTATAAGATGCCCTCGGGACGAAAACCCTAAGTACCCGATCAAAAGTCCACGAAAGAGTCCGTAGCCGCCGTCATCTCCATCCCTAGATCGGGAGGGTTCTGAAGCTCTTCCCGGCACCCTGCCGAAGAGGGGAATTCACCCTGGAGGCCTTCTTCATCACCATGCAAGCCTCCGGTGTGATGCGTGAGTAGTTCATCCTTGGACTATGGATCCATGTAGTAGCTAGATGTCTGGTTCTCCTCCTTTGTGCTTTCATGTTTAGATCTTGTGAGCTCCGTTCATGATCAAGATCATCTATTTGTAATTCTGCATGTTGTGTTTGCGGGGATCCGATGGATATTGAGATGCTATTTTAGATTGATTATTGATTCTATCATGTCTTTGTTATTTGTGATCTTGCATGCTTTCCGTTGTTAGTAGCTATCTTGGCCAAGTAGATGCTAGTAACTCCAAGAGTTAGTATTTATGCTCGATAGTGGGTTCATGCCTCTGGTAATCTGGGGAAGTGACATAAATCTCTAAGGTATTAGATGTGCTGTTGCTACTAGGCAGAAAACAACAATCCTTTGTTCATAGAATAATCGTATTGTTTACTTTACACGCAATTCGTAAAGCAATAATCTGTTGCTTGCAACTTAATACTGGAGGGGATTCGGATGATAACCTGAAGGTGGATTATTAGTCATAGATGTAGTTGGATGGCGGTCTATGTATAATGTTGTAATGCCCAATCAAGTCTCAAAGGAGTCAAGATGATTAGTATATGCATGTATTGCTTTCTCAATGTTTGTCAATTGCCCTGCTTTAATTTGTTCACCCAGCATGTTATCTATCTTAAGGAGAGCCACCTCTAGTGAACTATGGATCCCGGTCCTTTTCTTTTACATATAATCTACAAACTGTTTACTGCTTTGTGTTTACTTTCTGCAAACTATTACTTCCTTCCATTCGATACGTTTAATCCTTTGTTTTCAGCAAAACACGGTGAGATTGACAACCTCATCGCAAGTTGGGGACAAAGTTCTGTGGTTGTGTTGTGCAGGTCTTCACATTGCTACTAGCACCGTAGTGCGCCCTGCCAAGGCTCAGCTAGCAACACCTTTAGGGTGTTTCCTTGCTCCTACTGGTTCGATTAAACCTTGGTTTCATAACTGAGGGAAACTTGCTGCTGTGCTCATCATACCTTCCTCTTGGGGTTCCCCAACGAGCTTGTTAATACATGAGCCATCAGTGGGCTAGTGGCAAACTCATAATGCAGAAACCCATGTCCAGATACATAATGGAAAGAGCACATGGTGTCCATCCATGAACATGAACACCAACACATGTCCAGATAGATAAGGAGTTGCCCTAGGATTCTTATTGCACCCTATAATGGGAAGCAGACTTGGGCATTGCTCCCTGAACCCTAAACATTACAAAAGGAGTGGAGCACGAACTGATATTCGTGTCCCCTCTAACGGGAATCAGACTTGGGCATTTCTCTGATACGCCTCCAAACAAGCCCTTAGCTCCTCGTTATCTTTCTGAACACCCTCGACTACAGTGATCCCTATGCTCATGTCCTCCTTCATGTATTTCACTGCATCCAGGCAATGGTTCCTGTCATGGTAGGCTCATATGGTAGCCTTGGTTTCCTCGACGCGTCCTTTGAGTGCCTCGGTGACTTCGTCCTGCAGGAGAGTACACCTTTCCACGAGATTCTTCTTCTCCTCCATGAGCTCGTTGATTATCTTGATGGCCTGTTCTTACCTGTTCAAGTTACGGTCGAGAACTTTCTGCAGCCTCACGACATCACGTGCAAAATCTAGCGAGATCTCCTTCTACACAGATAATTGCTTGCGTAGGCTCTCATTAGCTTTGGTGAGGGAGCATGCAAGCTCATGTTGGTTGTCAATCTTGGCACTGATCGCGACCACCTTGTCATGGTACTCGGCCGTCGATCGCTGCATCGTTCATGTTAATTGAAATATAAATTCTATAATTACACTCCAGGTTCCAAGTGAATACTAATATAGATCAAAAAATCCCCGTTGAATCTATTGACCGTAGTGTTAGAAATGGACCTAGAGATCTATTCATGACCACGATAATGTAGGGTTCCGTAGCAGAAAACAAAAAAATCCTATCTACTCGAACACTAATACCAGGATCTATACTATGTAGACATAAGTAATGGAGAAGGGATACAATATTCATACCTTTGAAGACCGAGGCATGCCTTACGCAGGAAGGCGTATATTGATGAAGACGAGCAGCACCCCAAGTGTGGTGCCTCCGAAGTTCGTCACATTTCCGGTGTAGGAGACATCAAGCGGACTCCGATCTAGCCGATGCTGGATCGCAGATCACACGACGGTGGTGTGAAGGTGGAGAACTCACCCACGAGGTCCTCCCCAATATTACGGAGAAGTTCTCAATGGATGAGAGAGAGAGAGAATGAGAGGGAATGGGGTGATTCCAAAGGGGGAGGGGGACCCCTATATATAGTGGGAGGGGGACGCACCACCCTAGGGCCAGGCGGTGTGGGACTAACCCCCACACCCACCGGCCACCTAGGGACAGCCCCCGGCCCTAGGTGGGCCCCATTGGGTCGGCCCACCAAGCCTAGGCCGGCTGGCCCCCTCTCCCTAGGCGGCATGCCTTATTGGGCCTCCCTTCGGGTGAGGCCCATTAGCATTAAGATGCCTTTAATAATAAAATAAAATATATTTAATATTAATTCTCCAATTAACATTCAAATACACATATTGTATTATTCCTTCACTCCGGAACATCTTCTGGACCCCTTCCGATCTCCATCGGATGTAACCTGGAACTATTCCGGTTTCTCTTTCTCTATTTCTCCTACGATACCTCATCTACCCTAAGCGTCCCTACCCTTAAGCGTGACATCCTTCGGTTCGGAAACACTCCGGACATGATCGAGACTACTCTCACATCAATGATCAACAGAGGGACCTGGATGGCCATGTGACCCCCGTGCGTTTCACGAATATAATCACTTGAACCGTGAGATAGTCGTTCCCTGTTCCCTTTGTCATATGATACCTAATTCATTCGAGACTTGATCTTCGGTATCCCCATAGCTTAGTTCGGTCTCGTTAGTAATGAACTTGTTTACTCGTCCTTGTGTCGTTGCATTCCGTGATGAAGTCACATGCTTGCAAGCTTCATTAATGCAATGTCACCGAGATGGCCACATGTATCTGTCCGTTACATGGACTAGACAAATCCTGGTCTTGATATGTACTCCTCTACGCATCCCTTCGGAAAACTCGAGTGGCACTTTTTTGATCACCCTGTTACGAGATGATTCTTGATAACCATCTAAGCTTCTTCCGGAATGGTGATTTGCATTACCTCACAGTCAAAGGATCAGGTTGTGAGGTTTCTCTGTGTTTTATCATCAATGGTGAACTTTGGAACTAGATCTCATATAAGATATAACGGTCGGATGTTTGTCTATCATGTTATTCAACCAATAACATGACCCCATTGTCAATTGGCATAAAAGCTCATGACCTTGAAACTTAGATCATCCTCATGACCAATGAGCTAGTTCGCTAGAGGTAACTAGAGACACGGTTTGTGTCAGGGGGATGATCCCCAGGTACCCCAACCGGACAAGAAACCAAGCAGTCAGATCGTGTCCGGCTGGCCAGATGCAGCCGGACAAGGCAAGACATGCTGGCTATCGCATGGTAACCGGATCAGCAAGAAGTAGCCGGCTACGACAACGTAGCCGGAACTAATCAGTGAGACATGACAACGTGCGTGTCAGTGCACGGTACGCCCTGTACGACGACAAGACCGGAAACTACCCGGCCATACCGAAGACTTTGCGGGGGTGATGCAGGAACAGTGGCCCGATGCTGACGACAGGCTCGCATGACGTCCACTGTGCCTACGACAGCCATACTGCTCATACTCTGATGTGATATACCATACCGGTTATTGTACATGACCAGCCAGCTGGGACCCGCTTGTGGAGCCCGCTAGTCGGATTGGTCAGTGAGACCGTTGCCTCTTTGCCTATATAAGGAGGGGCAAGGCCTCAGTAGAAGGGTTGGTCTCATTGCATTTAAGGCAGTAGCTAGAGAATATAGCTCGAGGAGCACTTGTAGTTCGTATATCCCACATAGTCAGATCCGGAAGGAGTAGGAGCTTTACCTCATCACGAGGGCTCTGAACCTGGGTACTTCCTGCGTCCAGCTACGCTTGCTTGTATCCCATCCCGCCTGCGGACGCCGTCGATAGCTTCCCTGCTAGTCCCCACACCTCTATCTAACCTCTTCAGGTACTGTCGTTCCCAATATAACGATAGTTTGTTTACATACCACACGTGTATTAACGTTGCGCATTAACACAGTTATAGCACATCATGAAACGTATTATGAACATATAGGAGATATATCAAACAATACACTTTATTATTTGCCTCCAGGGCATAACTCCTTCAGTCTCCCACTTGCACTAGAGTATAAACAAAACTAGTTTACAATAGGCAAGAACCTAACACCAATGGAATCTCAGTGTTGTTCGTTGTTTTCCTGATGGAGAGATTTAGTCAAAGGATCTGCCATATTCAGTTCCATATCTACTTTGCAAATCTTGACTTCACCTTCGTCAACGTTCTGTCGAATGACGTGAAATCTAAGCTTGATGTGTTTGGCTGTGGAATGAGTTCTTGGTTCCCTTGCGTTTGCAATAGCTCCCATGTTATCACAATAGATTGTCACGGGGTCTTGTGCATTTGGAAAAACTCCCAGTTCGATGAAGAAATTCCTTAGCCAAACAGCTTCATTTGTTGCATCAGCCGCAACAATGTATTCAGACTCCATTGAATATTGCACCACCACCGGCTGCTTCTTACTCTTCCAGCTTACCGCCCCACCATTCACTAGGAACACAAATCCTATCTGAGACTTCGAGTCATCATGATCTGAGTTCTCGCTCGCATCCACGTAACCCATTACGTTTAGAGCTTCATCACTTCCTCCATAGATTAGGAACATATCCTTTGTTCTTCTCAGATACTTTAGGATATTCTTTGCAGCAGTCCAGTGATCCGGTCCTAGATTACTTTGGTATCGGCTCGTCAAACTAAGAGCCAATGCCACATCAGGTCGTGTACTAACATTTCATACATGATAGATCCTATGGCTGAGGCATAGGGGATGTAAGACATCTTTTCTCTATCATCATCCATTATAGGACATTGAGTCATACTCATTTTGCAATTCTTCATCACGGGTGTAAAACCCCTTTTGGTGTTTTCCATTTTGAACCTTGTCAAAATCTTTTCATGTAAGTACTCTGACTTAATGCAATTAGGTGCCTTGATCTATCTCTATAGATCTTGATTCCCAATATGTATGCAGCTTCACCTAGATCCTTCATGGAAACTTGGTTACTCAAATATGTTTTCACGCTTTTCATAAGATCCACATCATTTCCCATGAGTAATATGTCATCCACATATACTACCAAGAAAACAACTGAGCCCCCACTCGCTTTCTTGTAAACACAGAACTCTTGTTGATTTTGGACAAATCCAAAACTCTTGATCACTTGATCAAAACATTGGTTCTAGCTCCGAGATGCTTGCTTCAATCCATAAATGGACCGTTGAAGCTTGCATACCTTTCCAGCATCCTTAGGATCAACAAAACCTTCTAGTTGCATCATATAAAACTCTTCATCAATGTGACCATTCAGGAATGCGATCTAGACATCCATCTGCCAAATTTCATAGTTGAAATGTGCAACAATTGCTATTAAAATCCGGACAGCCTTAAGCATCACTACGGGAGAGTAAGTCTCGTCATAATCAACTCCTCGAATTTGTCGAAAACCCTTTGCGACAAGTAGAGCTTTGTGAATGGTCACATTACCATTCGCATATGTCTTTTTCTTAAAGATCCATTTATTTTCCACGGCCTTGTGACCTTCTGGAAGATCCACCAAGGTCCAAACTTGGTTCTCATGCATGGATCCTATTTCGGATTTCATGGCTTCTAGCCGTTTCTCAGAGTCAGCACTATCCATAGCTTCTTTGTAGTTTGCAGGTTCTTCCTGTTCATCTAGGATGACAGACATTACAAGGCTACTATACCACTTAGGAGTGGCACGAACCCTTGTAGACCTGCGAACCTCAGGAGTCTCGACGCCGTTGTTTTGATCATCATCAATGGGCTCTTCCTCCATGTTGGAGAGCGGTTTCGGAACAGCTTCCGTTGCGCTACTCGGAATTTGGAGAGAAGGGTCAACAATTTCATCTAACTCAATTTTCCTTCCACTCACTCCTTTTGCAAGAAACTCTTTCTCGAGAAAGGTGCCGGTTCTTGCGAAAAACGTTTTGCCTTCGGCTTGGTTGTAGAAAGTATACCCAATGGTTTCCCTTGGATATCCCACAAAGATACATTTTTCTGATTTCGGTTTGAGTTTGTCAGGCTGCAGTTTCTTAATGTAAGCCTCACAACCCCAAACTTTCAGAAATGACAACGTTGGCTTCTGCCCATACTATATCTCATATGGGGTTGTCTCCATGGATTTGTATGGTGCTCGGTTTAAAATAAAAGCGGCGGTTTCTAATGCATACCCCCAAAACGACACAGACAAATCAGTTAAAGACATCATGGACTGGACACTATCTAATAGGGCTCGGCTACGATGTTCTGACACACCATTGCGCTATGGTGTTCCGACTGGCAGAAGCTGTGGGATAATCCCACAGTCCTTCAAGTGCATGTTAAATTCATAGCTCAAATACTCGCCTCCTCGATCCGATCGAAGGTGCATGATTTTCTTGTTAAGTTGATTCTCTACTTCTTTCTGAAATTCCTTGAACTTTTCAAAGGTTTCAGACTTGTGCTTCATTAAGTAGATATATCCATATCTTCTTAAGTCGTCAGTAAAGGTAACAAAGTAACGATAACCATTGCGCGTTGAGACGCTCATTGGTCCACATACATCCGGATGTATGACTCCTAGTAGGTCTTCATCTCTCTCCACTATCCCGGAGAATGGTGTCCTAGTCATCTTGCCCATGAGGCACATCTCACATGTATCAAGGGATTCGAAATCCAATGATCTAAGAAGCCCTTCTGAATGAAGCTTCTTCATGCGCTTTACGCCAATGTGACCAAGACGACAATGCCACATAAACATGGAATTATCATCACTATGCTTACAACGTTTAGCATCAACACTATAGATGTGTGTATTACAATCAAGGTCAAGTAAGAATAAACCATCACACACAAGAGCATGAACATAGAAAACATCATTCATATAAATTGAACAACCATTTGTTCCCGATTTAAATGAATAACAGTCTTGCAACAAGCAAGACCCACTCACAATATTCATACTCAATGCGGGTACATAGTAGCATTTAGTCAAAACCAACAATAATCCTGACGATAGATGGAGATGCATGGTGCCGACGGCCATCACTTCGACTCTCGAACCATTGCCGACGCGCATCGTCACCTCGTCCTTCCCTAGGCGCCTTTTACTCTGCAGATCCTGCTGAGAGTTACAAATGTGAGCAATAGATCCGGTATCAAATACCCAGGTGTTACTCCTGGAGCTTGTAAGGAATACATCAATAACATGTATATCATATATACCTTTGTCCTTGGCGGCTATCTTGCTGGCTTTCTTGTCTTCAAGGTACTTGGGGCAGTTGCGTTTCCAGTGCCCACCCCCTTTGCAGTAGTAGCATGTTGTGCTAGGCTTAGGGCCAGGCTTGGCAGTCTTTGAGGTGCTGGCAACAATCTTGCCATCCCTCTTAGACTTCTTACCCTTGCCTTTCCCCTTTTGCCCTGGCTTCTTGATGTTGGTGGTCTTGTTTACCATCAAAACCGTGTGCTCCTTCTTGATTTCAACCTCAGCAGTTTTGAGCATGGCGATCCCCTCAGCAAGGGTCTTAGTCATCCCTTGCATGTTGTAGTTCATCACAAAGCTCTTATAGCTAGGGGCAGCGAGTGCAGCACCCTATCAATCGCGAGCTCCTCCGGGATTTTGCAATCTAGGGCGTTCAAACGCTTAATGTAGCCAGACATTTTGACCACGTGCTCGCTAATGCTGCTGTGCTCTTCCATTTTAGCACAGAAGAAGAGCTCAGAAGCATCATACCTCTCTGCACGAGCCTATGGAGCAAAGGCAGCCTTGAGATCCTCAATGATCTCAAAAGAATTCATCTTGTCAAAATGCTTTTGAAGCTCCAGCTCCATGGCATAGAGCATTCCACTCTGGATGAGGGAGAAATCGTCCGCCTTGGACTGCCAGACATTCTTTTCATCCTCGGAGGCGGAATCTGCAGTCTTAGCTGGAAGCTCAGCCTCGATGACATAAGTCAACTTGTAGGGGACTAGGAGGATCCTAAGATTGCGGAACCATGCGGTGAAGTTGGTTCCGTCAGTTTTCAGCTTGTCCTTCTCGAGGAAAGTGCTAAGGATGAAGGTGGATGGGCGAGACATCTACAATGGATTTGCAAAGTGTTTAGACCATGTTCATATTAATGAGTTCAAATTTTAATCATGTATTCAAACTTAAAACTAAAGAACTCCCACTCAAACGAACATCCCTCTACTCGTTTAGTGATCACATGATCCCTATCCCCTACACCTCCCCCAGTCATCATGGCCATCAGTGCAATATCAAAGGTGGACATTCCCTAATGTCGATCACATCAACTATGTGATTCATGCTTGACCTTTTGGTCTCCTGTATTCCGAGACCATGTCTCTGTAATGTGCTAGGCTCGCCAGTTCTAACTTATGTGTATTCGTAGTGCAACATGACTTACACCCACTGTATGCGAACGTAGATATGTCTGACCCCTACTCACCGTAGGGCGCCTCATACCGAAGAACTTTCTTGGTGGTGGACACACAAGGGGAATACGATAACTAGAATACTACGAGGGATTATCTTGTTATGCTACCATCTAATATAAGTATATCAGCATAATAAGTAATACTTCAAAAGTAAAGTGTTATGACATGGATATAGCATTATGATCATCATCAATAGCTTCAATTAAAGTTTCATAAACTTGTCATTGCCATGTTATAATAGTTTCCCCTATGCAATAATAAAGATAGACGCTTCTATATTATCTATTGGAAGTTTTACGCGGCTTTTGGGCTTTTGTAGTAGAACCCCTTCCCACCTACGAACGTGGAGCCACAACATGGATTCAATGATTGCCGTTCTTCTTCCCTTTTCAGGGCCCTCCAATGTCAATGCCATATCAACTACTATAGAGAGACATACACCCCCTAAGCCACTTTGATTCGTGGACCAGTCTCGTGAATCACCACGTGAGGTCGGTTGGGGGCCGCTTCATCAAACAGTGCCGCGATATGAACAATAACATTAAAGAGGGTAGCAACTAGAGAATCAATGCCCACATACCGCTATGTGTTCTATCCGTACGACATGTCTACCCATAGACTTGGCTCTGATACCACTGTAGGGTTCCGTAGCAGAAAACAAAAAAATTCTATCTACTCGAACACTAATACCAGGATCTATACTATGTAGACATAAGTAATGGAGAAGCGATATGGTATTCATACCTTTGAAGACCGAGGCACACCTTACACAGGAAGGCGTATATTTATGAAGACGAGCAGCACCCCAAGTGTGGTGCCTCCGAAGTTCGTCACACGTCTGGTGTAGGAGACGTCAACCGGACTCTGATCCAGCCGAGCAGCGGAAGAAGTAGTTGCCGAATCGCAGATCACACGACGATGGTGTGAAGGTGGAGAACTCACCCACGAGTTCCTCCCCAATATTACGAAGAAGTCCTCAATGGATGAGAGAGAGAGAATGAGAGGGAACGGGGTGATTCCAAAGGGGGAGGGGTGACCCCTATATATAGTGGGAGGGGGGCGCACCACCCTAGGGCTAGGCGGTGTGGGACTAACCCCCACACCTGCCGGCCACCTAGGGACAGCCACCGGCCCTAGGTGGGCCCCATTGGGTCGGCCCACCAAGCCTAGGCCGGCTGGCCCCCTCTACCTAGGCGCCATGCCCTATTGGGCCTCCCTTCGGGTGAGGCCCATTAGCATTAAGATGCCTTTAATAATAAAATAAAATATATATTTAATATTAATTCTCCAATTAACATTCAAATACACATATTGTATTATTCCTTCACCCCGGAACATCTTCCGAACCCCTTCCGATCTCCATCGGATGTAACCCAGAACTATTCCGGTTTCTCTTTCTCTATTTCTCCTACGATACCTCATCTACCCTAAGCGTCCCTACCCTTAAGCGTGACATCCTTCGGTTCAGAAACACTCCGGACATGATCGAGACTACTCTCACATCAATGATCAACAGAGGGACCTGGATGGCCATGTGACCCCCGTGCGTTGAACAAATATAATCACTCGAACCGTGAGATAGTCGTTCCCTGTTCCCTTTGTCATATGATACCCAATTCATTCGAGACTTGATCTTCGGTATCCCCATACCTTAGTTTGGTCTCGTTACCAATGAACTTGTTTACTCGTTCTTGTGTCGTTGCATTCTGTGACCAAGTCACATGCTTGAAAGCTTCATTAATGCAACGTCACCGAGATGGCCACATGTATCTGTCCCACATGGACTAGACAAATCCTGGTCTTGATATGTACTCCTCTACACATCCCTTCCCTGAGTGGCACTTTTTTGATCACCCTGTTACGAGATGATTCTTGATAACCATCTAAGCTTCTTCCGGAATGGTTATTTGCATTACCTCACAGTCAAAGGATCGGGTTGCGAGGTTCTCTATGTTTTATCATCAATGGTGAACTTAGTAACTAAATCTCATTTAAGATATAACGGTCGGATGTTTGTCTATCATGTTATTCAACCAATAACATGACCCCATTGTCAATTGGCATAAATGCCCATGACCTTGAAACTTAGATCATCCTCATGAACAATGAGCTAGTTCGCTAGAGGTAACTAGAGACACAGTTTGCTTACATACCACACGTGTATTAACGTTTCGCATTAACACAGTTCTAACACAACATAAAACGTATTATGAACATATAGGAGATATATCAAACAATACACTTTATTATTTGCCTCTAGGGCATAACTCCTTCAGATAAACTAATCCTAATCACAAACAAACCATAGTGAATCTATGAACAACAGTATTAAGGAAAGACCAAGAGATCCAGTCATATTCATGAAAACTAATACAACCCTTAAAATAAGAAGAAAAACCAATGCGGGGCGGACACGATCTAAGAAATCCACATCAGAACTCGGAGAAATAACTGTGTGGAGATTTGCTACCTTGCTGAGACGTCGAATGGGGCCGAACGGGTCCTATAATGCCTCCGTCGTGGTGGATTCTGGCTCCATGGCCGCCCTGTAATACGTAGAAGAGGAAGAGCAAGAAGAAGAAAACAAGAAGAAGATGAATAAGATCATGATGAAGAGGGAGATGGAGAAGAAGTAGAACAAGAAGACTGTACCAGGAGGAGCCCTCGCCTGCTAGAACATTCGGCACCATTGTCGGGGGGCTTGAGCAGCAGGTAGAGCAAGAAGTGCCTCGCGGCGAGATCTCTCCCTTTTCTTCGCGAGGATCGTCGACCGGCCTCTCCCCCTCCTCAGAGGAGCCATGGCTTGCAAGTTGAGGGTGGCGGCGGTAGGAGGAAGAAGATAGTGATTAGTGTGGGACAAGAGTCAAAGGGTACATGCCGTGGTCCAGTAGTACTACTACTATTATACAAGACCATCGTGTATGGTCTACCTTCTCAAAGAAGCTACGGAGGCAGGGGTAGGGAATCGATGGGAATTGTCTTTATTGCGATGGATAGTTCAATGGTCTTCGGCACCGCCTAAAATCCAGTATATAATAAGAGGAGTGCGAGCTGAGTGGTCATCACGGGCATCGGCGCGCACATCCCGCGTGCATCTGTCACGTGTTGATGGGGCAATGACGCGTGCAACTGCTGCATGATCACGTCGGTACGTCGAACTCTCTCGAACTCCACATCGACAGGGACGCACAGGATATTTACGAGTCTAGAATACGTTGTGCCACTTTTGTTGTGATCAAATTATGTTCAGTACGCGAGATATTACCTTTTTTTGATAATCGACAAATGCATGCATGAACACGATGCACAAAATCGCTGCTCGTCCTTGATTAGATCGGCACCCCACTCTGTGTACCCACCATTGACCATTTGGAACAACTACCTCGAGCACGATACCCCCTCGCCGTGGTAATGGCAGGTCCAAGCCGTCCATTGACCGTTCTGCGTCCCCGGCTCTTCGCTACATCATTCGCGCTCGCGAGCCACCTGCTGAGGCAGCACGTCGTGTCCGACCGCGCTAGGATCCATCGACATCGGCACTCGAGGACACCGCGACGCCGAAGCTCGTACTGGCTGCACAGGAGGAGCGTGGGGTACCTGTAGCGATGGACGAGCGCAAAGCAGCAGCCAGGACGAGGGTGCGTGTTGCACCGGCGAGTACGGACAAGAAGAGGAACGAGAATAATACTAAGAAGAAGAGAGGGGACAACTATTTGGACGAGTCCGACTCGACCAACAAGGAGGCATTCCTCGATCAGTTGGAGGCAGAAGCGGAGGAGAGTGACATGGACCCGTGGGACTACGAAGAGGAGGAGGACTCCGACGAGGTGATATCTCTCTTATTCTAGTAAGGGGGCGGTGTCGAGTCGTCAGAGGAGGACACCAACAGCGGCGATGGCAAGTATCATGGCATTGACGAAGACGAGGACGAACCGGAAGATGATAGCTTCTTCGAAATATGATCATTTATTTTACTTATTTTATTTAGATAAATGGATTTTCACTTGTTTATATGCAGGTAAAGTATCGGTGGCACAAATAGAGAGGCAGCACGGATATACCATGCATAAAAAAGTGGAGAAGGGAGGGGTTATCCTGCCTGTTGGATCACATAGGATCAACGGTTGGTGGAGACGATCCGCGTGACATCTGTGTCAGCCAATCAGGGCGTAGCACCCAGAGTGAGCACACCTTTGGGCTTTTGTGAGATTTTTGACCGAGAGAGAGGGCAAATCTCTTTTCACAAACCACATATGGAACCACCATTGTCATTGAAATGTGTATTCTTTCATTAACCACATCTAGAGTCATTTCATGTCTATTCTTTTCAGGGACTACATATGGATCCAGCAGAGTTCATTGCATGTGTGTTCTCTTCACAAATCACATATGGATCCACCAGTGTCATTGCATCTGTGTTCTTTTCATAGACCACATATGGATCCACCAGTGTCACTGCATGTCTGTTCTTTTCAGAGACCACATATGGATCCACCAGTGTCGTTGCATGTGTGTTCTTTTTATTAACAACAACTAGAGTCATTACATGTGTGTTATTTTCATTAACCACATATGGATCCACCAGTGTCATTGTATGAGTGTTATTCTCATTAACCACATCTAGAGTCACTGGTTGTATGTTATTTTCGCAAACCACATATGGATCCACCTGTCATGGAAATGTGTGTTCTTTTCAGAGACGGCACATGGATCCACCAGTATCATTGCATATGGATCCACCAGAGTTCATTGCATGTGTGTTCTTTTCACAATACACCAATGGAACCACCAGTGTCATTGCATGTGTGTTCTTCTGATTAACGACAGCTAGAGTCATTGCATGTGTGTTCTTTTCACAAACCACATATGGAACCACTAGTATCATTGCATGCGTGTTCTCCACATTAACCACATCTAGAGTCATTTCATGTCTATTCATTTCACAGACCACATCCAACCCCACCAGTGTCATTGCATGTGTGTTCTCTTCACATACCACATATGGATCCACCAGTGTCATTGCATGTGTTTTCTTTTTATTAACAACAACTAGAGTCATTGCATGTGTGTTATTTTTATTGACACATATGGATCCACCAGTGTCATTGCATGTGTGTTCTTCTCACTAACCACATCTAGAGTCATTGCATGTCTGTTCTTTTCACAAACCACATATGGAACCACCATTTTCATTGAAATGTGTATTGTTTCATTAACCACATCTGGAGTCATTTCATGACTATTCTTTTCACAGACCACATATGGATCCACCAGTGTCATTGCATGTGTATTCTTTTCAGAGACCACATATGGATCCACCAGTGTCATTGCATGTGCGTTCTTTTCAGAGACACAGATGGATCCACCAGTGTCATTGCATGTGTGTTGTTTTCACAATCCACCTATGGATCCACTAGATTCATTGCATGCGTGTTGTTTTCATTAACCACAACTAGAGTCATTGCATGTGTGTTCTTTTCACAAACCATATATGGAACCACCATTGTCATTGAAATGTGTATTCTTTCATTAACCACATCTAGTGTCATTGCATGTGTGTTCGTTTCACAGACCACCTATGGATCCACCAGAGTCATTGCATGTGTTTTCTTTTCAGAGACCACATATGGACCCACCGATGTCATTGCATGTGTGTTCTTCTCATTAACCACAACTAGAGTCACTACATATGTGTTCTTTTCACAATCCACCTATGGATCCACTAGTGTCATTGCATGTGTGTTATTCTCATTAACCACAGCTAGAGTCATTGCATGTGTGTTCTTTTCCCAAACCACATATGGAACCGCTAGTGTCATTGCATGTGTATTCTTTCATTAACCACATCTAGTGTCATTGCATGTGTGCTCTTATCACAGACCACATATGGATCCAGCAGAGTCATTGCATGTCTATTCTTTTTAGAGACCACATATGGATCCACCAATGTTATTGCATGTGTGTTCTTATTATTAACAACAACTAGGGTCATTGCATGTGTGTTATTTTCACAATCCACCTATGGATCCACCAGTGCCATTACATGTGTGTTCTTTTCATTAACCAAAGATTGAGTCATTGCATGTGTGTTATTTTCATTAACCACATATGGATCCACTGTATCATTCAATGTGTGTTCTTTTCATTAACCATAGCTAGAGTCACTAGATGTATGTTCTTTTCACAAACCACATATGGATCCACTAGTGTCATTGAAATGTGTGTTCTTTTCAGAGACCACACAAGGATCCACCAATGTCATTGCATATGGATCCACCAGAGTTCAATGCATATGTGTTCTTTTCACAATCCACCCATGGATCCACCAGTGTCATTGCATGTGTGTTCTTCTCATTAACCACAGCTAGAGTTCATTGCATGTGTGTTCTTTTCACAATCCACCTATGGACCCACCAGTGTCATTGCATGTGTGTTCTTCTCATTAACCATAGCTAGAGTCATTGCATGTCTATTCTTTTCACAAACCACATATGGAACCACCATTGTCATTGAAATGTGTATTCTTTCATTAACCACATCTAGAGTCATTTCATGTATATTCTTCTCACAGACCACATATGGATCCACCAGTGTCATTGCATGTAACTTCTTTTTATTAACAACTACAATCATTGCATGTTTGGTATTTTCATTAACCACTTCTGGATCCACCAGTGTCATTGCATGTGTGTTCTCATTAACCACAGCTATAGTCATTGCATGTGTGTTCTTTTCACAAACCACATATGGAAGCACCATTGTCATTGAAATGTGTATTCTTTCATTAACAACATCTAGTGTCATTGCATGTGTGTTCTTTTCACAGACCCCATATGGATCCACCAGTGTCATTGCATATCTGTTCTATTCCAGACCACATATGGATCCACCAGTGTCATTGCATGTGTGTTCTTTTTAGAGACCCCATATGCATCCACCAGTTTCATTGCATGTGTGTTCTTTTCACAATCCACCTATGGATCCACTAGAGTCATTGCATGTGTGTTCTTTTCATTAACCACAGCAAGAGTCATTGCATGTGTGTTCTTTTCACAAACCACATATGGAACCACCATTGTCATTAAAATGTGTATTCTTTCATTAACCATGTCTAGTGTCATTGCATGTATATTCTTTTCATAGACCACATATGGATCCACTACAGTCATTGCATGTGTGTTCTTTTCGGAGACCACATATGGACCCACCAGTGTCATTGCATGTGTGTTCTTCTCATTAACCACAGCTAGAGTCATTGCATGTGTGTTCTTTTCACAATCCACCTATGGATCCACTAGTGTCATTGCATGTGTGTTCTTCTCATTAACCATAGATAGAGTCATTGCATGTGTGTTCTTTTCACAAACCACATATGGAACCACCAGTGTCATTGCATGTGTATTCTTGCATTAACCACATCTAGTGTCATTGCATGTGTGTTCTTCTCACAGACCACATATCAATCCACCAGTGTCATTGCATGTGTGTTATTTTTATTAACAACAACTAGAGTCATTGCATGCTTGTTATTTGAATTAACCACATATGGATCCACCAGTGTCATTGCATGTGTGTTCTTCTCATTAACCATAGCTAGAGTCATTGCATGTGTGTTCTTTTCACAAAACACATATGGAACCACCAGTGTCATTGCATGTGTGTTCTTCTCATTAACCATAGCTAGAGTCATTGCATTTGTGTTCTTTTCACAAACCATATATGGAACCACCATTGTCATTGAAATGTGTATTCTTTCATTAACCACATCTAGAGTCATTTCATGTCCATTCTTTTCACAGACCACATATGGATCCACCAGTGTCATTGCATGTGTGTTCTCTTCATAGACCACATATGGACCCACTAGTGTCATTGCATGTGTGTTCTTCTCATTAACCACAGCTAGAGTCATTGCATGTGTGTTCTTTTCACAAACCACATATGGAACCACCAGTGTCATTGCATGTGTGTTCTTTCATTAACCACATCTAGTCTCATTGCATGTTTGTTCTTCTCACAGACCACATATGGATCCACCAGTGTCATTGCATGTGTGTTCTTTTTATTAACAACAACTAGAGTCATTGCATGCTTGTTATTTGCATTAACTACATATGGATCCACTAGTGTCATTGCATGTGTGTTCTTCTCATTAACCATAGCTAGAGTCATTACATGTGTGTTCTTTTCACAAAACACATATGGAACCACCAGTGTCATTGCATGTGTGTTCTTCTCATTAACCATAGCTAGAGTCATTGCATGTGTGTTCTTTTCACAAACCATATATGGAACCACCATTGTGATTGAAATGTGTATTCTTTCATTAACCACATCTAGAGTCATTTCATGTCCATTCTTTTCACAAACCGCATATGGATCCACCAGTGTCATTGCATGTGTGTTCTCTTCATAGACCACATATGGATCCACCAGTGTCATTGCATGTGTGTTCTTTTTATTAACAACAACTAGAGTCATTGCGTGTGTGTTATTTTCATTAACCACATATGGATCCACCAGTGTCATTGCATGTGTGTTCTTCTCATTAACCACAACTAGAGTCATTGCATGTCTGTTCTTTTCACAAACCACATATGGAACCACCATTGTCATTGAAATGTGTATTCTTTCATTAACCACATCTGGAGTCATTTCATGACTATTCTTTTCACAGACCACATATAGATCCACCAATGTCATTGCATGTGTATTCTTTTCAGAGACCACATATGGATCCAGCAGTGTCATTGCATGTGTGTTCTTTTCAGAGACCACATATGGATCCACCAGTGTCATTGCATGTGTGTTCTTTTCACAATCCACCTATGTATCCACTAGAGTCACTGCATGTGTGTTCTTTTCATGAACCTCACCTAGAGTCATTGCATGTGTGCTCTTTTCACAGACCACATATGGAACCACCATTGTCATTGAAATGTTTATTCTTTCATTAACCACATCTAGTGTCACTGCATGTGTGTTGTTCTCACAGACCACATATGTGAAGGGAATATGCCCGGGAGGCAATAATAAAGTGGTTATTATCTTATTCCATGTTTATGATAAATGTTTATTTTGCATGCTATAATTGTATTAATTGGAAACGTTAATACATGTGTGTTTAATAAACAAAATACAAAGTTCCTAGTAATGCCTCTCATATAAACTAGCTCGTTGATTAACAAGATGATCAAGGTTTCCTGATCATGGACATTGGATGTTGTTAATAACGAGGTCACAACATTGGTGGAATGATGTGATGAACATTCATCCGAAGTATAGCATTATGATCAAAGTCATTATGTTTATATTGCTATAACATCATACGAAGTAATATTGGTCCTTAGACCATGAGATCATGTTAATTGCTAACACCGGAAGAGTATCTTGATAACATCAAACGTCACACCGTAACAGGGTGACTATAAAGGTGGGTTCAGTGCTACGAAGGTGTTATGTTGAGGCTCATGGATCAAGAGTGGGATTTGTCCATCCCGATGACGGATAGATATACTCTGGGCCCTCTCGGTGATATCACATTGAAATAGCTTGCAAGCAAGTGATGTGATCACTAGAATGTTATATCACGAGAACGAGAAAAGAGTGCATGTCGATAACGAGATCAAACTAGGTATTTGGATGCCGATGATCGAATCTCGGACATGTAATATATCGCAAGACAAAGGGATTTAGTTACTAGCATTAAAGGTTCTCACGATCACAGAAGTCATCGTTGAATGTGTAGGAGTCAGTATGGATCTCCAGGTCCCGCTTCTGATTATTGATCTGAGAGGGGTCTCGATCATGTCTGGATTATTCGCGAACCGTAGGGTGACACACTTAAGGGATACCGACACCATTTGGAGCAAATATGTTTCAGATAAAGATTTAAGAAAGCGCTGGAATTATTTCAATAGACACCAAAACTGTTTCGGGTGAAATTGCTGAAATTGGTTCTGCATGTAATATTGAAATATTGCAGGGGCTTTTATGTGAATGTTTGTTAATTAAAGTAATTAACAAAATTCTGAATAAAATTAATAAAAGAGTTTTATTAAATGAGAGAGCATTAAATTTGGAGAAATTTAATGCATTTAAAGTGGAGACTTTAAAAGAGAATGTGAAGGGGCAAATTTATGTGGAGAGAGTTACCACCACATGAATGAGGAGGTGAAGGGTCACCCCTTGGGGCGCCGGCCATGGGGAGGGGCACTCCCCTCCTCCTATAAAAGGCCCTCCTCTCACACCTTCAGACTCACACCTCCTCGTGAAGGAATTCTCTCCCCCTCTAGTATTTTTCCCCCATGGTCTCGGACTAGCGAGATACATGTTCCCGGTGGCTTTATCTGGAAAGGAGTTGTTGCTTCTACTGCTTTGCTGGATCGAGGGACGGAGGTTGTTGGGTTACCGGACGTGTGTGCGATCACGGATGCACCGCTGCTTTGCGGTGCTAGACTTGGTGGTGCGGGACATGATGGAGCTGGATTTGATGGACATGCTAGAGTCGGACCTGCTGGACTTCATCACGATCTTGAGATCGGCAAGTGTACAACTACATCATCCTCGAGTTCCAACTTGTTAACAAAGCTTTGTTTTCTTCGAGGGTAAGTTCTCTATGGATGTATATCCACCCGTTGCTTGTATCTAGTAGATAGATCTTGGCGTATAGTTCCCATCATAGGAATTTTTTTGTTTTCTATGCTACGAACCCAACAGTGGTATCAGAGCCTGATCTATGCGTAGGTGCTTTGCACGGGTAGTACACATATGTTTATATGTGAGCGATGATGATCATGTTATTGCATCTTCTATGTATTTTGGATATTGGTGGCATAGTGGGATGAAGCGGCCCGGACCAACCTTACATGTCATGGTACATGAGACCGGTTCCACGACTGACATGCAACTAGTTTTGCATAAGTGTCTAGCGGGTGTCTGTCTCTCCTACTATAGTCAATATCTGATTTACAACGAGTTGCTAATAACTTGGTTATCCTCGTTGTGGTTCATGTTCGTAGGTAAGACCGGTTCTATCTCCGAAAGCCCTAAGGCACGTAAAACTTGCAATTGATAAATTAGAGGCGTCTAGTTTAGATCGTTGCTGGGCTAGTGTCTTGATATGGTATTGTTGTAAGTAGATGTATGATAGATACTCTTACAACACACTTAACTTGTAATTTCCATAGACCTTGGCCTTACACACAAAGGAATGATATAGATCATACCATGATGCAAATGATAGAGATCAAATGCATGGACCATATCATCTCACTTTACACATTAGATGTTTGCATCTTACTGCTAGTTTGGTGCTTTTGGTAGCATTGTAAGATGATCCCTCATTTAGATATCAAGATAAAATGTGTTCTTCCTTCAGTATGCACCGTTCTATGGATCGTGTTTCGAGACATCACGTGATGATCGGGTGTACTCGACTCTGCGCTTTCATACAACCGGTGTAAGACAGTTTTACACACACGGAATACTAAGGTTCTTACTTGACGAGCCTAGCATGTACAGACATGGCCTCGGAACATGGACCGAAAGGTTAAGCATGAGTCATATAGTTGATGTGATGCCCATATTGATGCTCGCCTTTGAAGCTACATGGACTCACATGATGATCGGACTTGGTGTAGTGGATTTGGTTCATGTAATCACCAAAAGGGCACGAGGGATGTCATTTTTGAGTGGGAGTTCATTTCTAATTTGGATTAGTCGAACTCAATTTGTCATAAACTAAATCGAAGTGAATTTGCATAATTTGTTGTAGTCATTGGCATCTGTTCACTACCTTATGCTTAGTTTTAATTGAGATAATAGAACTATAGAATTCTGGATATTTACTTTACGAACTGGTATCGTATTGTTTTGAATGTCAATTTAAAGTTTAGAAATCCTATTGCAAACTTTCAGCAAACTCTATTTACTCTGTGAAGTTTAATAAGTAGTATTAAATCAAGAGTAAGAATTCCAATGTTAGTATCTAAAGTATCATGTTTGCCTCCATGATTATTGATATTCAAAAGTTGTTTTAATATCAAGATTATATAGGAGCTGAAAATTGTTTCAGAAACCATCATGTGTGAATGATATTGTGATATCTGAAACAATGTTTTTGGTTGCATTATGATAGAGTATAATTTAGCAAAATACATGTTCTCACACTGTATGAGAATTTGTGAAGGATGGAGATGCCAAGCATCCGGATCTCCCAAAAAGGTTTTGGGAACTAACATTATACTCACGATTCTTCCTTATAGGCTATAGTAGCTTGATCATGAAAGTTGTCATGATAAGGATGAATAGAAGATGTAAGTAAAATGTTTACTACACTAATAGATTACTAAATAATGGATTTTTGAAAGAACACCAAACATTTGATGATGGTGATCCACTTCAAAGTGCAAGTTCAAAGGTATTAGTATTTGACTATATACACTTTGTACTATGTGTCATGTGAATGACACCACTATTGATGTTGATAGATTCTTTTAAAAGAAAAGGAATTGTTGAAAGAGAATCTATAAAATATTTGGCAGAAAAGAAAAGGTTGGAGATGTCCAACTTAGGTATATAGAAGATATGCATGTTATGGCTGTATTCCTTGCTTGTTAAACAATGTGGTTCTGAGGTATTGGATACCGGTATTGGATACCAAATTTGTTGGTATGAAGTGTCATACAGGACAACGCAATTCATGAACTGCAATGGCCTAAGTAACTAGCAAAAGAATAAGTTATGATGTTCATCGAAAATAAATAAAGTGTTATTGTGTTTTTCGTTGTCGTGAAACCTAGCCTTCAAGATTTGTTTTAATAATTGTTATTTTGTTCCGGTATTATGAGAACAATGGTTGTTCAAATAATTACTGTATTCCATAAAGGATGGATGAACTTTTACAAGTCTAGTGGGAGAAATCACATCCATAAACACTATTGCTAAAATGTCGCAAGAAAAATGATTGAAAGATCACTTATGAAGTGACATCACTATTTAAATTATATTGGAAAGAAAACATGAAGAAACTCCATGTTGATGGATTTTGGAGTCTTTGATTTTTATCAACTGACGCTTGTGAGACTTTCGTTGAGATAATTGAAACTCCGTTCATAGGCCAAAGAGGAACGGATGACTAGCTTATTGGAAATTGTGCATGCTGATGTGCATAGTCCATTATGTGTAGCCATATGCGATGGATCTTTTTGCTTCATATGCTTTCTCCAGAAATTTGAGTGAATATATCTATATATTTACTTAATGAGGAAGAAGTATGAAACATTTGAAAAAATTTCAAAGACTTTCAAGGTGAAGTGAAAAATCATTGTAACAAGAAAATAAAAGAGTTTATGATTTGATCATAAAGGAAGATATTTGAGTTACATGATTAGCAAAACACTTAATATTTGAGGAATTGTTCCATGATTTGTGTTTTCTGGTAAACCATAGGAGTATGGCATATTCGAGAGATGAAATCAAACCATGTTTGACATGGTAGGATCAAAGGTGTCATTTATAAAACTGCCATTGTGTTTTAAGGATTAAAGCTTTAGAGACTACCGCTTTTACACTGAAAAGAGCACCATCGTGATCCATTGAAATGACACCATATGAGTTATGGTTTGGGATAAAACCCGAATTGTCTTTTCTTAAATTTTGGTATGCTATGCATAAGTAAGATGTTTACAACCAAAGTAGGATAAGCACATCTTTGTAGGTTATCCCAAAGAATTTATTGGGAATTCCTCCATAACACCGAGGACAAAAGAGTTTGTCGGTTGGAACGTCAAATTTTCTTGAGAAGGAATTTTTCATGAAAAGTTAAGTGGGAGGACAATAGAAGTTTGATAAGGTTGTTGAACCTTAGCTATATGTGCTAAGTAGTGCAGCGCCAGAAAGTGTACCGGTGGCGGCCACAATGCTCATGGCTCCCGTGATTACAAAGGTTGTGATCTCGGAGATTAGAGTTCCTATTGAACCGTGTGGGTTGGTAAGAATGAAATAGTGAGAGATAAACAAGTCGTTATTGTTTTTACAAAGATGATCATTGGACAATAGTAAAGATATTCTTATGATCTTTGGAAGAACTAAGAATATATCATGTATAAGTGACAAATAGTTAAAGGTAGTTCATTGTAAAGTGTTACATTGATACTATTTTTTGTCACAAGAAACAACTTAAAATTTATCTCTATTTAGACTATGGGTGGCACAATGTAATGGAAAGGATATTCCATGATGGATTTGGATGAGATCCAAAGTTGAGACATTGTGACAGATACTACAACAAATGGCTAAGTATATGACTGCAATATTAGCAGCAAAGGAGGGCATTTGTGTTAAGTAGTTTGTTATCAAACTAGGTGTGGTTCGAAGTGGGCTAATAATATGAAGATATATTGTATGACAATAATATCAACATATTTTAACCTGAACGAACTAAAGGTCTCACCAAAGGACAAAATTTATACAATGCCATCTCATTTGAGAATGAGTGATGCGTAGAGACACAAAGACATGCAAATACACACGGACCTGAAAGTGTCAGATCCGGAGATTATGTTAACCACTAGAAAACGCGTATATTCAACACCTAGGTGTTGTATATACTAGTTTACAAACTAGATTATTGACTCTAGTGCAAGTGGGAGACTGAAGGGAATATGCCCGAGAGGCAATAATAAAGTGGTTATTATCTTATTCCATGTTTATGATAAATGTTTATTTTGCATGCTATAATTGTATGAATTGGAAATGTTAATATATTTGTGTTTAATAAACAATATACAAAGTTCCTAGTAATGCCTCTCATATAAACTAGCTCGTTGATTAATAAGATGATCAAGGTTTCCTGATCATGGACATTGGATGTTGTTAATAACGAGGTCGCAACATTGGTGGAATGGTGTGATGAACATTCATCTGAAGCATAGCATTACGATCAAAGTCATTATGTTTATATTTCTATAACATCATACGAAGTAATCTTAGTCCTTAGACCATGAGATCATGTTAATTGCTAACACCGGAAGAGTATCTTCATAATATCAAACGTCACACCGTAACATGGTGACTATAAAGGTGGTTTCAGTGGTAAGAAGGTGTTATGTTGAGGCTCATGGATCAAGAGTGGGATTTGTCCATCCCGATGACGGATAGATATACTCTGGGCCCTCTCGGTGATATCACATTGAAATAGCTTGCAAGCAAGTGATGTGATCACTAGAATGTTATATCATGGGAACGAGAAAAGAGTGCATGTCGGTAACGAGATCAAACTAGGTATTTGGATGCGGATGATTGAATCTCGGACATGTAATATATCGCGAGACAAAGGGATTTAGTTACTAGAGTTAAAGGTTCTCACGATCACAGAAATCATCGTTGAATGTGTAGGAGTCAGTATGGATCTCCAGGTCCCGCTTCTGATTATTGATCTGAGAGGGGTCTCGATCATGTCTGGATTATTCGCGAACCGTAGGGTGACACACTTAAGGGATACCGACACCATTTGGAGCGAATATGTTTCAGATAAAGATTTAAGAAAGAGCTGGAATTATTTCAATAGACACCGAAACTGTTTCGGGTGAAATTTCTGAAATTGGTTCTGCATGTAATATTGAAATATTGCAGCGGGTTTTATGTGAATGTTTGTTAATTAAAGTAATTAACAAAATTCTGAATAAAATTAATAAAAGAGTTTTGTTAAATGAGTGAGCATTAAATTTGGAGAAATTTAATGCATTTAAAGTGGAGACTTTAAAAGAGAATGTGAAGGGGCAAATTTATGTGGAGGGAGTTACCACCACATGATTGAGGAGGTGAAGGGTCACCCCTTGGGGCACCGGAATGGGGAGGGGCACTCCCCTTCCTCCTATAAAAGGCCCTCCTCTCACACCTTCAGACTCACACCTGCTCGTGAAGGATCTCTTTCCCCCTCTAGTATTTTTCCCCCATGGTCTCGGATTAGCGAGATACATGTTCCCGGTGGCTTTATCTGGAAAGGAGTTGTTGCTTCCACTGCTTTGCTGGAGTGAGGGACGGAGGTTGTCGGGATACCGGACGTGTGTGCGATCACGGATGCACCGCTGCTTTGCGGTGCTGGACTTGGTGGTGCTGGACATGCTGGAGCTGGATCTGATGGACGTGCTAGAGCCGGACCTACTGGACTTCATCACGATCTTGAGATCGGCAAGTGTACGACTACATCATCCACGAGTTCCAACTCGTTAACAAAGCTTTGTTTTCTTCGAGGGTAAGTTCTCTATGGATGTATATCCACCCTTTGCTTGTATCTAGTAGATAGATCTTGGCGTATAGTTCCCATCGTAGGATTTTTTTGTTTTCTATCCTGCGAACCCAACAATATGGATCCACCAGAGTCATTGCATGTCTGTTTTGTTCAGAGACCACATATGGACCCACCAGTGTCATTGCATGTGTGTTATTCTAATTAACCACAGCTAGAGTCATTGCATGTGTGTTATTCTAATTAACCACAGCTAGAGTCATTGCATGTGTGTTCTTTTGACAAACCACATATGGAACCACCATTGTCCTTCAAATGTGTGTTCTTTTCATTAACCACAGCTAGAGTCATTGCATGTGTGTTCTTCTCACAAACCACATATGGAACCACCGTTGTCATTGAAATGTGTATTCTTTCATTAACACACAAAAAAATGTGTATTCTTCTCACAGACAACATATGGATCCACCAGTGTCATTGCATGTGTGTTCTTATTATTAACAACAACTAGAGTCATTGCATGTGTTTTCTTTTCACAATCCACCTATGGATCCACCAGTGTCATTGCATGTGTGTTCATCTCATTAACCACAACTAGAGTCATTGCATGTGTGTTCTTTTCACAAACCACTTATGGAACCACCGGTGTCATTGCATGTGTGTTCTTCTCATTAACCACAGCTAGAGTTATTGCATGTGTGTTCTTTTCACAAACCATATATGGAACCACCGTTGTCATTGAAATGTTTATTCTTTCATTAACCACATCTAAAGTCATTTCATGTCTATTCTTTTCACAGACCACATATGGATCCACCAGTGTCATTGCATGTGTGTTTTCTTCATAGACCACATATGGATCTACCAGTGTCACTGCATGTGTGTTCTTTTTTTTAACAACAAATAGAGTCATTGCATGTGTTTTATTTTCATTAACCACATATGGATCCACCAGTGGCATTGCATGTGTGTTCTTCTCATTAACCACAACTAGAGTCATTGCATGTTTGTTCTTTTCACAATCCGAGTCATTGCTTGTGTATTATTTTCACAAACCACTTATGGAAGCACCATTTTTATTGAAATGTGTATTCTTTCATTAACCACATCTAGTGTCATTGCATGTGTGTTCTTTTCACAGACCACATATGGATCCACTAGATTCATTGCTTGTCTTTTCTTTTCAGAGACCACATATGGACCCACCAATGTCATTGCATGTGTGTTCTTCTCATTAACCACAACTAGAGTCATTGCATGTGTGTTCTTTTCACAAACCACATATGGAACCACCATTGTCATTGAAATATGTGTTCTTTTCATCAACCACAGCTAGAGTCATTGCATGTGTGTTCTTTACACAAACCACATATGGAACCACCATTGTCATTGAAATATGTGTTCTTTTCATCAACCACAGCTAGAGTCATTGCATGTGTGTATTATTCTCACAAACCACACATGAAACCACCATTGTCACTGAAATGTGTATTGTTTCATTAACCACACCTAGTGTCATTGCATCTGTGTTACAGAACACATATGGATCCACCAGAGTCATTGCATGTATGTTCTTTTCTAGAGACCACATGTGGATCCACCAGTGTCATTGCACGTGTGTTCTTATTATTAACAACAACTAGAGTCATTGCATGTGAGTTCTTTTCACAATCCACCTATGGATCCACCAGTGTCATTACATGTGTGTTCTTTTCATTAACCACAGCTAAAGTCATTGCATGTGTGTTATTTTTATTAACCACATATGGATCCACTAGTGTAATTGCATGTATGTTCTTTTTATTAACAACAACTAGAGTCATTGCATGTGTGGTCTTTTTATTAAGCACATATGGATCCACCATTGCCATTGAAATGTGTATTATTTTCAACGACAGCCGTTGGCCACAAACAATCAGGACGCAGAGCTAACCAACAACCGCTCCGGGCTTCTAGAAGACCCGATCCCTGATTGTTAGGCGCCGTTGGATCGAGGTGCATGGACGATAAGGATGTCCTTCGTTAGGGCGATCCGCGAGCAGTCTGTTCTATGAACTGATTGGTAGGGGCAACCACTCTGGGCCTACGTCCTTGCCCTTATCCCCTTAACCTCGGGGCCAAAGCTCAGATCGTGTTCCTTCATCGCCATGGAGAGGGAGAGGCCAAAACTCAGCTTGCATGAGGCTTAGATGTTCGCCCACTACAACATACTCGCGTCGCCGTTCGCGAGGCTTTCGGCCGGCTTCGAGCTCAGCTACACCGGGGTTCCTGTCACGCCGCTCTTGCACGACAACGTGTTGGTGAAGCAGATCGAGGAGCGCCGCCGCTAGCTGCTGGAGCGGAAGAAGGAAATGGCACGGTACTCACGCACGAGCACGTACTGGCGAAAGCTGTTCAAGAAGGAGCAGGTTGCATTGGTTGAGCTGTGCGGAACCCACCGGCGGGAGATCCACCCGGATCTGCGCAACCCCAAAGGGAGGCAGCACTTCTAGGCACTGCCTGGGCGTACGAACTCCACCGTTATCGATGCGGCACGCCGTGAAGAATCCATGAGGAGGAGGAACGCTGCCAGGAACATCAACATCGATTCCGACGCGGAGGTGGCTGACAACGACGCGGACAACGTCGTCGATGATGGAGACTGCGGGAGCGTCATAGTCGATTAGGGCCACTTAAGCATAAATTAAATCTATGTACGGTATCTTAATGCTCTCTTTGGATCTGGGTCACTTGAATCATAGTCGATTATCGTCATAATCCATATATGTTGGCCATGTTTTAGGTGTCTTTGTCTTTGAAACTAGTCGAAACTCGTCTGATCCTGAAAATAAAGTTCGCGCGTTCCTGGCATATCGGATGGGACAATACGCTGACTCTTCTCCCAGCACTTGATGGCACAACCATAATTTGGAGTGCGCCAGAGGAGAAGGGGTCGAGCGTGTTGTAATAGTGTACTACTCCTGTCCAGATATAACCGACTTAGCTTTTTTTAGATATTTAAATGTGTCTATACCCAAAACATGTCTAGATACATGTTTTAGGTTTCTCTGTCTTTCAAACTAATCAAAAGTCGTCAAATTCTGAACAAACAAAGTCATTGCGTCCACATCTGATGGGACAATACGCTGACTCTGCTACTTGATGGCACAATCATAATTCTGGAGTGTGCCAGAGGAGATGGGAATCCAAGGGAGATAGGAACTAGTAGCTGCGTCCATACGCAGGTAATAAATTAATGTAATAATATTTTAAAAATTGTAATCTGGTCCACATGACCACATCACAGACAGGTTGCACGCGCTAGATATAAATAAAGATGTCACGACTAGTTTAGTTTCAATGACATAATTCAACATACGACGTTACTGTGCCCGCATCTTTCTGCTCCTCTTATTAGTCTGCTAGCCCACGCTGCATTAAGCAACAGTTGATGAGGATAAAAAATGATAAAATGGCAAATAAATTTTTTTTAAACTTACCTTTCATCTGGAGAATTATACAAATATGAAATTGGTAGGGATTTATTATTTATCCTGCAATTAGCTGAAAGATCCTCAAGAACATCCTCAATCACCCCTGAAACTTCTTCATATTCTAATACACCTCCATTATTTGCCCTTTCCTCCCCATTCTACTTACCCTTTTGTTTATTTTCATACCCTTTTCTCATCGGCACCTCCACTTCTTCATAAATTGGCTGCTTACCCATGTTTTCCTCCGAGTGCTCATCACCGTTTTCCTCCACCTGCTGCTTACCCATTATGCACTGTCTTATTGCATCCAACAAAATAAAAATTCCAAGTGTCTTCATACCCAAAATCTTATCATTGAAACTCTCTGCCAAATTATTGCAAACAAAATCCACCTTGCTTAACTCACCAAACTTGCTTCTGGCCCATAGCTTGGTGTGATGTTCTTCAAGGTATTTTTTCACCTTTGGCACTACATACATGTTCTGCAAGTAAGTAGCATGCGTGCTTGGGGTGTATGTGTATGCTGATCGCCACAAGTACTCTTCAAAGATCTTTCCTTTGAACTTCTTTGTGAAGTTAGTAGCGAGGTGCTGCATGCATTCCCTGTGCTCAACCCCAGGAAACACAGCATCATCAGCATTCTCAAGACCCTTGCATGCACCAGTGTGTATCACCAAGCCTTCACGGTGACCAATTACTGCCCGTAGTATCTGCATGAACCATGTCTCGCTTTCATTTGATTCACCCTCAAGAACAGCAAAAGCTATGGGTAGAAGCCAATTATGCGCGTCCAAAGCACAAGTAGAAGCAACATGTCTCCTGAACTTCCCTGTTAAAGAAGTTGCGCCTATTGCCAAGTATGGCCTGCAGCCGTCTAGGAACCCCTTCCAGCATGCCTTCAGGTAGACAAAACATCTCCTGAAACATTTCTTATCTGCCTTCTTATACCTGACCCCCCTCGAGACCTTTTCTCTTCCTTTCACAACCTCGTAATCAATGTCAACAACACTACTAGGTGATGTTTTCTCTACCTGAGCTTTGAAACTATACAACATGTGAAAACTGTCATTCCACTTGCCTTGAATGAAGTCTAGAGCCATCTCCTTCCCATAAAAGACTCTGTGGTAAGGAATCAGAATGTTAAACTTTTTGCTAATCTTTGCTTTGAGTTCAGTAGGTCCAATGTTATCATCCTGCCTCACATAGTCAAGTATAGTAGCAGCAATCCACTTGGTAGTCGTCGGTCTAATTTTATCACTTAAAGAAGTATTAGAGCAGTTGTGTTTCTTCGTGTTTACTTTGATCTGCATTCAATAAGAATCCAAATAATTTAGAACCAATTATCAGCAGAATAAATATGAGAAAGACTAAAACTAAATGTAGTTATTGTAACTTGAAATGGGTTTCCACCCCGCATTGGAGATGCATGTAATCTCCATTTACACACATTAATTTCCCTACAATGCACCCTAAATCTCTTTTGGTTGCTCTTTTCAATGATAAATTCAAACCCAACTCTAATTGCATAGGTTGTAACTGCATATCTACAGTCCTCAACATTCTCAAAGACAGTCCCCTCATCAATTGTAGGATTGTCCCTGTCCAAGTGTATCACTGGCATGTCCTCATCTTCGTCATCGTATCTACATCCCATTTCCACATCTTCACATTCCTCTTCCTCATTAGTCCCATAGTCAGGCTCAAAGTTCGAATCAACCAAATATTTCCTACTCTCCATCCTATCAAGGTCAGCAGCCACGTCTGGATATGCTTTCTCATCATCATCCGCACTACCACACATTTCAGTGTCTTCATGTTCGCTTGAAAAAGCATCATGCTCAAGGACAAGATGTACAGACGTCCTGCGGTTACCAACACATATCCTTGCCATCACCACGGGACTAGAAATGCTAATTGGGGTATGCAGAAAAGGAATCACAGTTCTTACCCTTCAATGTGGACGCACAACACCTTCTCCATGCTCCATACCTCCAAAGCTCTGCACCCCGCTTCCTCTTCCCCTGTTTCGTTCTCCTCTGTGTTGTCCAGACTTGAAGGAGATTCCGTGCCCTCCAGCCACGCAGGACCCATCTCCGTGTTCTCAAGCCTCACAGGATCCATCTCTGAGCGGGATCCAGATCACCAGCGTTGTTGGGCTCCTAACCCAACGACCGACTCTCGGTTTTCATTTCCAGATGCACCTAGGCGGCGGATGGCGGCAAGGAGATTGAGAAGGGAGGGGAGGGGACGTGAGGGGATGACAGGGAGGGGAGGGCGGGAGGACGACAGCCCAAGGGGACGACGAGAGCGGTGCACGACTGAACGGAGTGGCGACGGCAGGAGCAGAGGAGCGGAGCGGAGCTGGTTGCGACAAAACATGGAAAATTGCACAATAATGTGTTGGTGGGCGGCACCAGCCCTCGAACCTAGGATGCGCACCGTCGAAGGTGGAGGAGGCGGGCCCGCCAGTCAGAAAACATGCCACCTGTCAGCGCACTATGCACAGTAGCACTTCACGGAATTTTTTAGCTGGTCCCACATGTCAGTCTATTTTATCAAAACTTGCATGCAGTGCATGGCTAGTTCACATGCTAGTTCCGAAAAAAGCCCGTTGATCCAAACTTGAAGTGGCAGTTCCACTTCTTCTCCCTCGTTTCCTCATCTCCTCGCAGTGGCAGTTCCGCTTTGTCTCCCTCGTCTGTTCTCCTCTTCTTCTTCTCCTCGTAGTGGTAGTTCTTCTTTCTTCCTCGATCAAAACATTCCTGCACATAAGCCATGGACAGTAGTCGGATGAATAGGAACTGGCCCGATATCCCGGCCGACCCACTTCGCAAGATCGCCGACTACTTGCTGGAGAAAGAGGAGTACGTCGACACCTATGCTGCTTGTCAGTAAGTCTGCACCGATTGGCGCCGCACTTTAAAGGTGCCCAAATTCCATCTCAACAACTGTATCATGATAGATCACACACTTCCAGACGTTGGCGACTTCACCTTCCTCAACCTCGCCACTGTTTGTTGCTTCAGGATGACTCTAATGGACGTCCATCGTCGGTTCACATTCACATCTGATATATATATATAACATTCATTTATTTTGTATTTTCCACTGTAAACATCTTAGTGCTAACTGATGCCCTCTTCTTCCAAAAGATTCTACTTCATTGGTGTTTCTCATGGCATCATCGTGCTTGCTCAGAGGGTGGAGCCGTACTAGATTCGGCTTCTGAACCCAATCACTCATAAATCTAACACTGAGTTTCAAGCACACATACCATCTGATCTTCGGCAATATGTCGCCGTGACGAAGTCCCTGACAATGGTGTTCATTTGCACAGATTATCCAGATCATATTGCATGGGCCGACGAGAGCACCCCAACAGGGCAAATCAATGAATCATTTGGAGAAGGATTGTATTCGCCACCTCTTGATATGCTTCTGGTCTCCATGATGGCATTCTAGGGGAAGTATATGAATTACTTGAGAATCGAGACATCATGTCGACCAACATCTTGTTAGAGCAGTACACGAGCACTGTCATGATGGCCAAAATAATTCTAGCCCCAATCTTTGAATAGGTACACGAAGGCTACATATTTTACCTAGTTGAGTCAGATGGTGATCTGCTTCTTGTGTTGAACGGGGATTTCGCCAAAGGGCAACCGGTATTGTACCATGTGGACACGAAGAACCGCTCTCTCGAGGCCGTCGGTGACATTGGAAGTCATGCCCTCTTCATTTATTACCATCGGTCTATCTCCATTGACACTAGGTTACACCCCACAGTCAAACCCGGTTGCATATACTACAGGGATTATATCAGACTGTACGATCATGAGGTTCAAGCCTGGGAAGAGGAACCAACAATGACGTATGGCTTAAGTCTGGAACATACACCGAGGCCTTACCCTCTAGACGAGATAGTGGCGGCATATTGCAGACGGGGAGAGTTCTCTGAATATGTGTTGCAGCACGCGGGAGCCAACACCGACGAAAAATATAGGGGAGAATGAATCCTATATTCATCCTAGGTTATTTGCTAGCATTTTCAGGTCTATTTTTTGAAGTAGAAATTTGTACTATATTTATATTATTTCGATCAGCAGTATGCGTATTACCTTTCAGACAAAATTGTAATGTATTTAATTTTAGTACTTTTAGAATTCAAAGTATTTATTTTTAGTATCTTCTTTCAGAATGCTCTGTGTTCGACAGCCAGAGCCGGCGGCGGGCATCAGCTCAGCACCAGAATTCAGGTTCCACATGGAAAATTGTACAATAATGTGTTGGTGGGCGGCACCAGCCCTCGAACTTGGGATGCGCGCCATCGAAGGTGGAGGAGGTGGGCCCGCCAGTCAGAAAACATGCCACGTCGTCATCCCCTGTTTCTGATGCCCTTTAAAAAAAGAAAACACGCCACGTCATCATCCCCTGTTTCTGATGGTGTTGCTACAATTCGACGGTACATAGTGGCATAGAAATAATATCATATAAACATAAGGGCACAGTCGTCAACATTTCTAAAATGAAACCCAGTCTCCTACCTGTCCTGGTACATTGCCCGATGAGGTGGATAGCCACGACCGATCTTTTTAATACATTCGCACTCTTATGCTGAGAAGGGAAATAAGGATTGAGCGGTTAATGCAATGAGTGTCGAATTATTACCCTCTAAGGAAATGTGTGATAGTTATTTTCACGCGTGCCCGTAGTCCAAACCTACTGTCAGTTTGTCACTCCCCTTCTCCAACAAACCACAGTTCACCCTGCGGAGCTCCTCCGTGCTGCACCACCTAGGGTAACATGGCCCCGCCTAAGCAGCCATGGCCTCCGCCGCGAGAGCCACTGAAACCTGGGTATTTAGCCCCTATAAGGCAGGCCATGAAGCTCTACTTCAAGTCTGGTCTCCCATTACCCTGCCAGGCGGATGATTTCGTCGAATGTGCCGAATCAGCCACGGCGGCTGTGTGGGCATCGTCGGCGTCAGATGCGGCAAGCAGGGCCAAGAGAGCGATGTGGAGAAATCGTTCGGCGGCATTACGACATGCTCTAGGCAGTGGGAACAAGGTACGTATCAAATCGTTCACGAGAGCATGGCGCCGAGGGTACACACCCTCGAACAGGGCAGCGCCAAGGTCTAGGAACTCTCGCGTCCATGCTTTGGCGCGGGCTACCTTACCACAGTGGGGGAGGGTGGGAACACGCTCTCTGCGGCAAAGACGCTCCATCCAAGGCACCATCGGAGGCCATACCATGGTGGCGACCAAGCGTATACACTGAGCATGCTGGATTGTTCGACAGCCAGAGCCAGCGGCGGGCATCAGGTCAGCGCCGGAATTCAGGTTCTAGTTCACATGGACCTACGATCCCAAGAATAAGATGCCGAGTTTCAGTTTCGAAGAAATCATTCCGGTGGCACAGATGGTCCAACTGAACCGGGACTGGCGCATGCAAAGCGATCATGCATGAATGATGCAGATTTCTTGTAGTTTGGCAGGAAGGCAATAGATCAGTTTGGGTTAAATGGTCAAAGAACTTATGTCCTCTCAATGCAATTGGCCAGCCAACTTTTTTGGTGGAGATCTGTAGTTTCTTCAGTGTAGAATAGTTAAGTTCAGACTGAAGAATGGCTTTTGTAGATGAAATGCTGACGAATTGTTCTATAAACTAGTAGGAAGTTTAGCCCACTTTTGTGCAGGTATAAAACCCTTTTGTATGGAAGTACTACTGTTGTAAGAAAATACTATCAAGTATCTATTTCCTTCATTTACTAGTCATGGTTAAATCCAGCTAACTGACATTTTTTTATCCCAGACTACAGATTTTGCGTCTGCTGTCTGTGATGTAAACCATTTTTCATTTGTGTTGTGTTGTCTACAAAATGGTCCTACAGTTCAACGTGCTACAAATATAGCTACCTTGTACTTGAAGAGGAGATGGACTACATTTTCCTGGCATCCACAAAATTGACATTGCTCATGGCCAGACCACCCTCTTTTCATGAGGTTGTCCTTGGTTATTCACAGAAATTATAAAGCACGGTGTTTAACTACATCGATTCAAACTATTACACACACACTACATCAAATTCATTAGCCACACATACTACATTGGTTCAAACTATTACACACACATACTACTTCAAATTCATTACCCACACCTACTACATCGATTCAAACTATTACTCATTTTTAGTCGATGCTAACTTCCTGCTACGCTCTCCATACTACAAATTCATTAGCCACACATACCACGGCAATTCACTAGAGATCTGTCTTCACTCGAGGGAAATTAGAACCACCAGCTTGTCCAAGCCCAGTTCCCCCACCAAAACGGTGTGCGCCGTCGCGTAACGGTGGTGGCCTATGCCATCGATCCTTCCAGGCCAACACTACAGGCGACGAGGATGCTTTCTGGTAGCCTCTTCGGGGCCCTGAATGCCATGTACCGATTCCAAAACCTCCTCCAGGTGGATGATGACTGGGTGCTTCCAGCAAAGTTGTCGCCCTGCCCTGCTTGGAATCTACACCTCGTACATCTTAGGAACGACGTCAGGATCTTTCAGCCACGCCTTTACCTCGATGACCCATCTGCCGCTCGGTGGCACGATTTCCATCAGCTCGCCGCCAAGGCTACTGACGACCTGCTTGAGGGCCTCCGACTCCCAAGCATCCAATGGGATGCCGTCAAAGCCGAGTTTGGAGAAGAAACGAAGCTGCCCCAAGCGATCGTCCCACCCACAGGCGCGATGCCAACGCATGAAGCTCATTTTCTCCCCGCAGCACTCGAAAGAACAGGAAGATGCAGAACACGCTCGGCGTCTAAGCTGTGCTCGAACCATAAGAAACAATCGAATGGCAGCGCGCATACCTCAATCTTGCCCTCATTTCGTCTGATCCCAAAACGAGACCTAAAAACCGACAGCAACTCTGCTGGCGACACGACAGGACGGACGCCCAGCACGGTAGCCATGAGAGCGTGGTCGTCGAACTGTTGTGCTAGGGATACCATGCCTGGGGTGCACTGCAGCAAACAACTTCCCGAGGCCGGTCGCCGGCCAGGATCACCCGATGGGACACGCTCTGCCGTGCGAGAAGGACTAGCAAGAGGAGAGATATTAGTCCGGGGACGCGAAGCTTCGATACGGCGGAAGATGCAATGGCGACGGCTGCAAGCTTCGATTAGGGGCATGGGAGGTTGACCAGACATTGCGGGGATGCAAATTAAAGCAAGTGCGAGCTCCGATCTGAGATGAGCAGCCGGAGCTGGGCAAATGTTATGGGGAGGGGAGCAAGGGAGAAGAGCAGAGCAGAGCAAAGAAATAGATCTGGTCCACTCAGGGATCTCATCCACGCAGGGGTAAACTAGTCCATGACCGCAAAAGATAACGGGGAATACTGATAGGGCGGGCCAAGAAGAGTTGATCAAACGACGATATTTGAGTTCAACCGTTTTTCGTCTGGTTCAAACAACCGTTTGGCCATTAAATTTGTATTCACCCCCATTTGGCTCTTCTAGGTAATTGGCGATTCTACTACGGCCCCTCGGCGAGATTGATGACAACTCGGGTACCGGGATGCGCTCGCCCAAGAAGTTTGGTACCGCAAACAAACAATCCCCTAGTAACATGCTATGTTACTCCCCACTATGACCAGACTTAGTATTATACACTGCAATAATAAGCAGGGCATGCCGATTAAACATAAGCAATATAAGCATCTACCGTGCAATTAAATAGGCAATTAATAATCTATGGTGATCATTGTCCTATAGTAACCATCATGTAAAACAGTAAACTATGAACCACTTATACGATGAACATAATACATATCACGAAACAGCCAAAGTAATGCAACAAACAAGATAATGCAACCTTTAACACACGCAAACTGATCATAAGCCAATAGTTTACAAGTTGTGTAATTCAACAATTGGATGCAATAATAAGGAGGTCAGGACAATTAAACATGAGCAGTATATGCATCTATATCTTGCCACTAAATAAGAAAGTAGAAATAATATAACATATGTTGTTGATTGTCCAATAGTAATCACAAGTGTAAAATATTCCACTACGAACAATTTGTATGTATACTCTGATCATAAGACGTGTTATGAAAAGCATTTATCTGCAACAAACAATATAACCAAATAGCAGAAAAGCAAGGTAAGTGTTTCCTTGCCTTCAGGCCATGGGGCCTTTTTTTACTGCTATTCTTGGCGGAACGCTTAAATCGTGGCATCGAGGCTTGTCAGCGGACCTTGGTAGAAGACTATGTGGAGGAGGTGCACGACGAGTAGGCAGACCTTGTCGATGGTGATGTGGCAGACCGTGTCGACTAGGTGGACGGCGAGGTGAACGACGAGTAGGTGTACCTTGTAGTTGAGGTTTACGTCGAGTGAGCAGACCTTGACCGTGAGTGGGCAGATCTTGATAGAGACGCACACGGATAGTGGGAAGAACTTGATCGCGAGGTGGCATGCCTTGTTGACGAGGTGCATGGCAAGGTGGCGTACCTTGTCGGCGAGGTGCACGTCGAGTGAGCAGACCTTGATCGCGGGTGGGCAGACCTTGGCGTCCAGGGAGCAGACCTTGATGGAGAGGTGCACGACGAGTGGGGAGATCTTTACGAAGAGGTGCATGTAGAGATGGCAGATCTTGTGGGTGAGGTTAACGGCGAGGTTGCAAACCTGTGAGCTTTATAGTTGGCACGACGTGGTGGGAAACCATGAAGGTGACGACGGGCTAGGGTTTGGGCTAGCTAGCTACTGTCTACTGGAACAAATGATGGCGGCATGGTGAGGAGGGGCATACGGCAGCGAGGGGCAGAGGGAAGGACGGCGGCGAGTGGAGTAAGGACGGATGGCGGCGAGGGTGAGGGCTAGTGAGGAGGCACAGGACGGCAAGGTGAGGAAAAATGGATCTTGTCCACTTTCGGTGGGGGAGGGGATAATGAGGGTTTCTTTTAGATTACCTAAATGCCCTCTATGCGAATGATGCATGGCGTTGTGCTAAAGGGATGATCGGTCTATCCCAGGAATAAAATTTCGAGGCGCGAAATTTAACTCCTACACGCGAAATTTGTGCGGGGTGTGTGAGTCAATTTTTTTGATGGCGTATCCTGGTCGTCTATTGCATGATGAGTGGCTCAAATAAATTAATCATATAGGATACTTGTTAAAAAGGGTACCTTTCGAAGAAATTAGCAATTACTAACCCAAAAAATCAGGAAAATTCTGTTATGCTAATTTTGCCAAAATATTGGTATAGGTGAGATCCAAAGTGTGGTATGAAAAATCTCTTTACGAGTGAACTAGATGGGAAAAACATGTGGAAATCTTGCATATATGGCATTACCATATTTATTAAAGTGTGGATGTTGATATAGGCAGAACCCACCCCTGGGCGAGCCTGTTCTCAAATGCAACTTCCCTGTCATGGTGTAGTTGCATATTCATATGTGTTTCTTTTTTACTAGTACATGTGATACATTGCAAACGTATATATAATTTTTGATGTTCCATGCTTGGTTTATATCTACTTTATTATGTTTTGCCCACATTTTGGAGTATTTTTATACACTTTCTTGGACTAACCTATTAACAGGATGCCGCAGTGCCAGCTGCCTATTTTCTCCTATTTTTGGTTCCAGGAAAGTCAGAAAATGAATATTCTCGGAATTGAACGGGACAAAAGCCAAAGTCAATATTTCACCGAGGTGGATACACAGCCAGAATACGAGACAGAGAGGGGCCAGGAGCCACCGACACGACCTGGCCGTGTGGCCAGGCTTGGCCCACACCAGGGGGTGGTGTGGCCGCCTAGGGCACCCCTCGGCCTCCCCTTTCACCTATAAGATGCCTCCGATATAGAAACCCTAAGGAACCGATCAAAATTCCACGAAAGAGTCTGTAGCCGCCGTCATCTCCATCCCTAGATCGGGAGGGATCTGAAGCTCTTCCCAGCACCCTGCCAGAGGGGAGAATTCACCCTGGAGGCCTTCTTCATCATCATGCCCGCCTCTGGTGTGATGCGTGAGTAGTTCATCCTTGGACTACGGGTCCATGTAGTAGCTAGATTGTTGGTTCTTCTCCTTTGTGCTACCATGTTTAGATCTTGTGAGCTTCGTTCATGATCAAGATCATCTATTTGTAATCATACATGTTGTGTTTGGGGGGATCCGATGGATATTGAGATGCTATTTCAGATTGATTATTGATTCTATCATGTCTTTTTTATTTGTGATCTTGCATGCTCTCCGTCGTTAGTAGATATCTTGGCCAAGTAGATGCTAGCAACTCCAAGAGGGAGTATTTATGCTCGATAGTGGGTTCATGCCTCTAGTAATCTGGGGAAGTGACAGAAATCTCTAAGGTACTCGATGTGTTGTTTCTACTAGGGAGAAAACAGCAATCCTTTGTTAATAGAACAATCGTATTGTTTACTTTACACGCAATGCGTAATGCAATTATCTGTTGCTTGCAACTTAATACTGGAGGGGGTTCGAATTGATAACCTGAAGGTGGATTATTATTCATAGATGCAGTTGGATTATGGTCTATGTATAATGTTGTAAAGCCCAATCAAATCTCATGGGAGTCAAGATGATTAGTATATGCATATATGCTTTCTCGATGTTTGTCAATTGCCCTGCTGTAATTTGTTCACCCAACATGTCATCTATCTTAAGGAGAACCACCACTAGTGAACTATGGACCCCAGTCCTTTCTTTTACCATCAATCTATAACTGTTTACTTCTTTCTGTTTACTTTCTGCAAGCTTTTACTTTCTTCCACACAATACGTTTAATCCTTTGTTTTCAGCAAAACCGGTGAGATTGACAACCTCACTGTAAGTTGGGGGCAAAGTTATGTGGTTGGGTTGTGCAGTATTCCTAGATGGAAACAACACCTTGGAGGTGTTTCCTTGCTCCTACTGGTTCGATAACCTTGGTTTCATAACTGAGGGAAAACTTGCTGCTGTGCTCATCATACCTTCCTCTTGGGGTTCCCCAACGAGCTCAATATATTTTGAGCCAACAATCAACGTGTTTTGACAATAGTGTGTGTGTGTGGTTCATGTATATATATCAATGTGGTTTTGGAAAAGAACACATATATGCAATGTGCAATGACTCTATGGGGATTCAAGTGGCAAACCATCATGGTGTATAAGTAAAACACACATAGGAAAGCAACTTCCACACATTGCAATGCATAGTGTGATAGAGAAGTTGCATCAAAGATACACTGGAGTGTGTGTGATCATGTAGATATCAATGTGGTTTTGGAAAAGAACACATATATGCAATGTGCAATGACTCTATTGGTACCCAAGTGGCAAACCATGGTGTAAAAGCAAACACATACACATAGGAAAGCAACTTCCACACATTGCAATGCACAGTGTGTTGCATCACAGATCCACTAGAGTGTGTGTGTGGTCATGTAGATATCAATTTGGTTTTGGAAGAGAACACATATATGCAATGTGCAAAATGACTCTATGGGGACCCAAGTGCCAACCCATGGTGTAGAAGCAAAATACACATGGGAAAGCAACTTCCACACATTGCAATGCACCAGTGTGACAGAGAAGTTGCATCACATAATTCACTGGAGTGTGTTTGGTCATGTAGATATATATCAATGTGGTTTTGGAAAAGAACACATATATGCAATGTGCAATGACTCTAGGGGGATCCAAGTGGCAAACCATGGTGTAGAAGCAAAACACACATAGAAAAATCAAATTCCACACATTATATTAATGCAGCAGTGTGATAGAGAGAAGAATCCACTAGTGGAGTGTGTGTGGTCATGTAGATATCAATGTGGTCTTGGAAAAGAACACATGCAATGTGGTCTTGTGGATCATCAATGACTCTTTAGTGGAGATATCAATGTGGTTTAGGAAAATAACACATGCAATCACTCTAGGGGATCCACATATATGTGTGTCAAACCTCCAAGCGGCGTCCACATTATTGCATGTTGCACCAGTGTGACAGAAGTTGCATCACAGGATCCACTGGGGTATGTGTGGTCATGTATATATATCAATGTGATCCAAGTGACAAACCATGGTGTGTAAAAGACCAATAACACATAGGAGATAAAGCAACTTCCATAATGCATGCACCGGTATGACAGAGTATGTCTGTCAAACCATCATGGTCATAGAGACCAAAAGAACACATGCAACTTCCACATTGGTTTAGGAAAAGAACACATAGGAGATAAAGCAACTTCCACATTGGTTTAGGAAAAGAACACATAGGAGATAAAGCAACTTCGAAATTGGTTTAGGAAAAGAACACATGCAATTACTCTAGGGGATGATCCATATATAGGTGTGTAAAACCATCATGGTCATATAGGGACCAAAAACACACTAGTGTGACATAAGTTGAATCACAGAATCCACTTGAGTGTGTGTGGTCAGATATCAATGTGGTTTTGGAAAAGAACACATATATGCAATGTGCAATGACTCTAGGGGGGTCCAAGTGGAAAACCATGCATGGTGTAGAAGAAGCAAAACACACGTAGGAAATCAACTTCCACACATTGCAATAATGCACCAGTGTGACAGAGAGAAGTTACATCACAAAATATAATTCACTAGAGTGTGTGTGGTCATGTATAGAGCTATGATCAATGTGGTCATGTGGATCATCAATGACTCTAGTGGAGAGATATATCAATGTGTGGTTTAGGAAAAGAACACATGCAATCACTCTAGGTGATGATCAATATATATATATATATATATATATATATATATATATGTGTGTGTGTGTGTGTGTCAAACCATCATGGTCATATATATAGAGACCAAAAACACAATGGTGTGACAGAAGTTGAATAATAGAATCCACTGGAGTGTGTGTGGTCAGATATCAATGTGGTTTTGGAAATGAAAACATATGCAATGTGCAATGACTCTAGGGGGGTCCAATTGGAAAACCATGGGTAGAAGAAGCAAAACACACATAGGAAATCAACTTCCACACATTGCAATAATGCACCAGCGTGACAGAAAAGTTGCATCACACAATATAATCCACTAGAGTGTGTGTGGTCATGTATAGATATGATCAGTATGGTCATGTGGATCATCATTGACTATAGTGGAGAGATATATCAATGTGTGGTTTAGGAAAAGAACACATGCAATCACTCTAGGGGATGATCCATATATATATAAATATATGTGTGTGTAAAACCATCATGGTCATATAGAGACAAAAACACACTAGTGTGACAAAAGTTGAATCACAGAATAATCCACTTGAGTGTGTGTGGTCAGATATCAATGTGGTTTTGGAAAAGAACACATATGCAATGTGCAATGACTCTAGGGGGATCCAAGTGGAAAACCACGGTGTAGAATAAGCAAAACACACATAGGAAATCAACTTCCACACATTGCAATAATGCACCAGTGTGATAGAGAAGTGGCGTCACAGAATACAATCCACTTGAGTGTGTTTGGTCATGTATAGATAAGATCAATGTGGTCATGTGGATCATCAATGACTCTAGTGGAGAGATATATCAATGTGTGGTTTAGGAAAAGAACACATGCAACCTCTCTGGGGGATGATCCATATATATATGTGTCGAACCATCGGTCATATAGAGACCAAAAACACACTAGTGTGATAGAAGTTGAATTACAGAATCCACTAGAGTGTGTGTGGTGAGATATCTATGTGGTTTGGGAAAAGAACACATATATGCAATGTGCAATGACTCTAGGGGGTCCAAGTGGAAACCACGGTGTAGAAGAAGCAAACTACACATAGGAAATCAACTTCCACACATTGCAATAATGCACCAGTGTGACAGAGAGAAGTTGCACCACTGAATATAATCCACTAGAGTGTGTGTGGTCATGTATATAGATATGATTAATGTGGTCATGTGGATCATCAATGACTCTAGTGGAGAGATATATCAATGTGTGGTTTAGGAAAATAACACATGCAATCACTCTAGGGGATGATCCATATATATGTGTCAAACCATCATGGTCATATATATGGAGACCAAAAACACACTAGTGGGACATAAGTTGAATCAAAGAATCCCCTGGAGTGTGTGTGGTCAGATATGAATGTGGTTTTGGAAAAGAACACATATGCCATGTGCAATGACTCTAGGGGGATCCAAGTGGAAAACCATGGTGTAAAAGAAGCAAAACACACATAGGAAATCAACTTACACACAATGCAATAATGCACCAGTGTGGCAGAGAAGTTGCATCACAGAATATAATCCACTGGAGTGTGTGTGGTCATGTATAAATATGATCAATGTGGTAATGTGGATCATCAATGACTCTAGTGGAGAGATATATAAATGTGTGGTTTAGGAAAAGAACACATGCAATCACTCTAGGGGATGATCCATATATATATATATATGTCAAACCATCATGGTCATATATATAGAAACCAAAAACGCACTAGTGTGACAAAAGTTGAATCACAGAATCCACTGGAGTGTGTGTGGTCAGATATCAATGCGGTTTTGGAAAAGAACACATATATGCAATGTGCAATGACTCTAGGGGATCCAAGTGGAAAACCATGGTGTAGAAGAAGAAAAACACACATAGGAAATCAACTTCCACATATTGCAATAATGCACAAGTGTGATAGATAAGTTGCATCACATAATATATTCCACTAGAGTGTGTGTGGTCATGTATAGATATGATGAATGTGGTCATGTGGATCATAAATGACTCAAGTGGAGAGATATATCAATGTGTGATTTAGGAAAAGAACACTTGCAATCACTCTAGGGGATGATCCATATATATGTCAAACCACCACGTCATGGTCATAGGAGACCAAAAACCACATAAGAAGGGTTCCAACATTATTGCATGCATGTTGCACCAGTGTGATAGAAGTTGCATCACACAAAATCCACTGGGTGTGTGTGGTCATGTATATATCAATGTGATCCAAGTGGCAAACCATGGTGTAGAAGACCAAAAACACATAGGAAAGCAACTTCCACATTGCATGCGCACCAGTGTGACAGAAGTTGCATCACAGAATCACTGGATCAGTAGGGTGTTTGTGGTCTATATATCAATGTGGTTTTGGAAACGAACACATGCAATCACTCTAGGGGATCCATATATATGTATCAAATGACCATCATGGTCATAGAGATACGAAAAACACACCAGAGTGAATGAAGTTTGCATCTATCACAGAATTCACTACAGTGTGTAGTCATGTGTATATATCAATGTGGTTTTGGAAAACAACACATATGCAATGTGCAATGACTAGGGGGATCCAAGTGGCAAACCATCATGGTCATAGAGACCAAAAATGCGTGGTCATGTGTAGATATATATATATATCAATGTGGTTTTGGAAAAAGAACAATGCAATGTGGTCATGTGGATCAATGACTAGTGGATATCAATGTGTGAAAATGACAATAGGGGATCCATGTGTCAAACCATGGTGTAAAAAGACCAAAAACATGTTGGAAAGCTTTTTGGTCCGCATGCATGCATGGAGTATCTAGAGTAACAATGATTTACTGAAAAATTTAGAAGAAATTAAATCGAGTGTGGGTTTTGCATTTTCCATTGACATGCCTAAAAACGATTAACTGCAAAAGAAATTGAGCTATGTATACGTGCGTTTTGCATTCCCACTCGTGTGTTTTGCATTGACACGTGCGATGTACATGTTTCCCACCCTGCGTGCGCTCCCACCTCCCAACTACCCCATCGTCTCCCAGTCATTTAAAAGACATCAGCCACACGGTCTCCCCATCGTCTCCGAGTCATTTCTCCACACTCCATCCTAGTCTTCCCTACACTCCAAAATTGAAGGAAACTCTAGTAACAAGTATGAGATCATTTTCTCGCGAAGATGAAGAGATCAAGACCGGTGGTTACCGAGGACGCCAATGCCATCGTCCAGAAGGAATAAGATAACAAGGTCGAAGAGGAAGTGGTTGTAGATCCAGTGACGGTGGCAGATAATAGGGTGGACTACGATTACTCTGACTACAGCGAGGATGAAGAACCTACAGATCCGTTCGCGTTCGAGCAAGAACCCAGCGACGGAGAACCGAAGGTAATTAGATGTGAACTATGAATGGGGTTTTAATATTTTACTATTCATATTTTAATTTGTAGGGTTTTCTGATCTTGTAGAGTTTGATTAATTAATTTGTTCTACGCCTAGCTATGCTCATCTTTTGTTGGTCATTTTGATCTTCCCCTAGTCATTCCAGTAGCACATTTTCTAGTTTTATTTGATCTGCCCCTAGTAGTTATAGGCGCCTAGTAGTTCTATATGTGCTCATCTTTTGTTGGTCATTTTGATCGATATTTTCTAGTGGTATAATTTCATGTGGAGTTCAGATCTCTTATATAGGTTGTGTTCATGCTGTCCAATGTATAGCTTGATTTGTATGATAAAAATCACATATATATAGTAATAATACAAGCTCCTGATTACATTAATAGAAATTTAATGTCCATCTCTGTTGTATTTAGGGAAACAAATCATATGTACAGATGCATTAAAAGGAAGATAAATGTCCATCTCTGTTATATTTAGGGAAACAAATTGTTACATTCCTAATTAACTGAGTATATTTAGGAGAAAGCAAATTCCTATTTGTACCATGTACTAGTCATAACTTCTTTTTGTTTTTCCAATTGACTGATAAGATGAGTGGAAATAATTACTCCATCTTTCCTAAAAAAGGATGTATCAGATTTCTTACTAAAATTTGGATGTATCTTTATATATACTAAAACTTGTATAGATATTCATTCAAATTATTTGAAATAAAATAGTATAATTTTAACTTAAGTGGAGTGTATAAGTTAAATACTACATCATGCATGTTTTATCCAATCTATGTTATAGTAAGTTGTGTATTTGTATGAATATATGCATTAAAATAATGCTGATAAATTAAATTTCTCTGTGTAGTCCATCTATGTTATTTGTTTATGGAAACAAATTGTTTAATTCATAATACATTGAGTATATATTTAGGAGAATACAAATTCCTACTTATACCATGTTCAAACTGAATAAAATTTGCTACTCATAACTTCTTTTTGTTTTACCAATTTACTGATAAGATAAATGGAAAGAATTACTCCATCTGTCCTAAAAAAGGATGTCTCAGTTTTGTGAAAATATGGATGTATCTTTATATACTGAAACTTGTATAGATTCTTTCAAATTATTTGGAAGAACATTATAATTTTATATAACACTTCTTTTATCATATATGTATGCAAAACAGATATATGTTGACGGACTAGTTTGTTCAAAAGCTGGTTCAACTTGTGTGCACATGCTAAAATTCATCTCTCAACACAGCCATTTCCTACTTTGATCTCATGATCTTGGGAGAGTAATTGTTTTTCATTCACTAACTTCTTGTCTCTACTTGATAATTCACAGGAACCAGATAGCGATGTTAGTGAAAGTAGGTGGTCCAGGCACGCAAAAAGCCGCCACATCCTGAAGCAGATAAGGAATGTGAGGTTCCCCTTCCGCCGAGGTGCAAACAAGTACAGGGGCCCCTTCTACGCAAGAAGGATTGCGGAAGACCTAAACATCATCGTGCAGCATGTCGGGGGCATTGTCCATGGAGGATAGCGGCGTGCGAATCATACGAAGGCCAATCATGCTGCCTTCATGGTTTACCTGAGAAAGTATGCCAACCTCGGTCACATTGCTCTATGGCCCTAATTGCTAGCTCATGTAGCCTCAGTTGCTTCCTGCTGCCGCCTCGTGTTGCCTCTGCTGCTGCCTCTTGTTGCCTGTTGCATGTTGCTGCCTCCTGTTTATGTAATGGGTGTACTATTATAGTATATCGTTTGGGTTGTGTAATTAAGTACTACTAGTAGTATGTGGTGGTTGTGATCTAACCTATTTAACTAGTATCTCTATGTATTTTCAGTACCTTTTTTGTTGTTTGTTATGATTGTTCCTAGTTGCACATATTTCCGACATTTCAAAATATTTTTTTGGTGTGAATCTTTGAGAAACACACACGCGATTATTCCTGGTTTTGCAACAATATAGAAAATCCATGCTTATTGTTCCTGGTTGCACCATGTTTGAAATCAACAAAAGATAAATACACATTACTTTTGCAACCATGATTTTTCCTAGTTTCAACAAGTTTGGTACAACAAGTTAAATACATCTCATGAATACTGAAAACAACTGACTAGTTAGCTAGCTAACTAACATCCAACAAACTCATTTCTCTTACTGATTTCTAAAATGTCAAAACCAAGAGGAAGCAGAATACATCCATAATTCAATGCTTATATCCACAATTGCCAACAACAAAAATAAGAACACATCCTAAAGTCACTACCACACTAAGCATCATCATGAACCAAACATGCTTGCATTCCATTTCTTTTCTCATTTTCTTCAACCTCAGTTTAGATATCTTTAGATCCGTGTCTCTATCTGCCAGCCTCAGCTCAATCATCATCTTATCATCTGCCTTATTACATAGCTGGGCAAGCATCCTCTGCATATGTGCTGACCATGGGTTGTCCATCCAGTACAAGTAACAACAAACCTCATCTGGATAACCTAAAAAATTTCTACCAATGTCTGCACCATAGGAGGCAACCTTCCTAGCAGGAACATGGTTGCACTGGCATCTCCAACTAAGATCTACCTCCTTCCCACCAATCTCTTGATCTAGGATGGAAATTGGCAGCTCGCCATCGATTCCAACCCATCTCTGCAGAACAAGTCATTGAAACTATTAAATTCCCCTAACTGCTAGAACCCTAGGTAGAACAGATTCAGGGATGGAGCAAGACCTAATTTACCTGGTCCACGACATTTCCCTATCCTGCCGGCTTGCGCATCCCCATGGCAGCCGAGATATGGCATCGACGATAGTGACGGTGGTGGAGATGTGACGGCAGCGATGGCGGTTGTGCGGTGCGGTGCGGTCGGGGCAACGACTCATTATGGGGCCACTCGTCAGCTCCAGTGTAAACACCCGGATTTTTAATCCAGATGCCTGTTATGTCATACATCATAATCCCAGGATTACCATTTTTGCGAGACATAACCGATTGGATATCACAGTACATCATCCATTACAAACCATAAATAAGGTCTTACACAAATAAGGATCTCATAATCCAGTCTTAATACAACAAGCAGCGGAATAAATAATAAGCGTAGCGGTGGGGTCCATCTTCAGGGGCACAGGCAATGCTGACGAAGGAAGATAGTCCTAGTTATCATAGCCGTCATGCTGACCGTCATCTTGGTAGTCTCCTTCATAGTCTGGCCATAGGAATAGCCAGGGACAAAATCCATGAGTACTCTTTAAGTACTCGCAAACTACCACTAACAAGTAGGATAGTACTAAAGTAAATTCTAACTCTAAGTTTAATTATAAAGTTAAGTTTGAAACCTAAGCTGAGTTCAGAAACAAAGAACGATAAAATAAAGTTCTAGAATCACTTAAGTTGGGAAGCTAGTGTCATTGTCACAACCCTGTTGTGGTCAAGTCAAGATTCATCATTCACTTCATAAGTCATTTTGAAAACAGCTGACAACGAAACAGTATGGCCACTCCAACTGCCCATAACTGTGGACGCGGCTATTCGAATAGTTTGACACTCTGCAGAGGTGGTACACTTTCACCACAAGATTCGATACATCTGTCAGGGATAACCCTGAATCATCATACTTAGTATGAAGATAATCAAACATAACCTTTCCTTTACATAGTCTAGTATAAGCACCTCTCCTATGAGCATGTCCTCCCAACCATGACCATCTGTCATCTTGGGCACTCCATAGGTGGAAAATATTGAGAGGTAGCCTCAGCTCAAACATCTCCCGCGAGGGAACTAATACTAATGCATATAAACTTCCGGCTAAGCCTTACCCAATTCTTTGTGGTTGTACGGTAAAATTGGAATGGTATCGCATCCGAATCCAACCATCAGTTTTGTAAAAGGGTTAAGGCTCATGCCTCAACATTTTCCATCATCATAAACCATTTGTGTTTCTCAACAAATGTCAAAACATATCAATAGAATGACTCCTCATTCCAAGGTTTTCACAATTCGTTTTCACCAAGTATTCCCATCTAAAAGTGACTCAAGTTTTGATCTAGCTCTAAACTACTAAGTTAAGAGTGTTCACTAAGGTGGGATGTTAGGATAAATCTCATGCCATAGAATGACATCTAAGGTTATCTAGATTGGTCAAGTTTTGTACTTTTATGCTACCTTCAAAACAAGTAAAGGACTTTGATAAAGTAAAGAAGTAAAAGCTTGAAAGTAAACTTGGAGTAGGTACTAGTCAAAGTGGTATAACCAAAGCATGCCTAATGCATCTTGCTTAAGTCATCTAAATATTCTAGCTTGCTAACAATAGCTTGCTCAGTTTACTTGAAGTGCTAGGGTTGCAAGTAAAACTTGCAAGGGTTAAGTTGTATAGTGCTAGCTTGCCTTGGTTAGTGCAGTGGTTGAATTTTTCCTCCTCCTCCTCTTGGTAGAACTCCTCCTCCTCGAAAGCTTGGTCGGTACTATCGTCTATAAATACATACGGAGTACACAATCACCAAATAATACTTAACTAGTCTACTTAGCACTCTAAGGCACACATTTGATGATCTATTACCCTCACAAGCATCACAAGGTTTTATTAACTAGTTTCATCCTTTTTATTTAAGAAAAGTAATTTCTACTCATTGAAAATAACTAAGATTTAATATTCACCACTTAAAATATGGAATCATGTGGACACATGTCCTCACCACATATTCTAACATGTGGGAATGTGATTTAAGGGTTGGATCATATTTACTTAAGTTTAAGTTTATTATTTAATGATTTAAAGTGACTAGAAATGCCTCTATAGCATTATTTTGGTACTAGTCCAAAGTCACTATATGAAATCCTTAATATTTTTTACATATTTAGATAGGTATGGTTAAATGTGATTTTTGAGAGTTGTAATAAACACAAAAGCTATTTTGGTTGATTTTATAAAAATGTTTGAGTGTGCAAAAGCTTCTGTCTTGTTATTTTTCCTAGGAGAGATCTCTAACTCTAAATGAATTAACTCCAACGGGCTTGGATAGATCTTTTCAGAAGCTTTCCAACACAATTGGAATCACTCCATTTGGATTTGTAAATCTCTCTGAAAATATTTTCAAACTAGGGGATAGAACTAAGTTCAAACTTAAATAGAGAAACCTAAATTTGAATTCGTGGGCTATCGCGGGAAGGAAAAGGGACGGCCCAGGGGCGCTCCGCGGCACAGAGGGCGGCTGACAGGCTGGTCCCGCTTGTTAGTGAGACTTAAAACCGAAGCAGTACGGGGCAACGTGGACCGTGTGATTAAAAGGAAGATCTACGGCTGAGGAGCGTCGTCCCCGGCGAACAGGTCGCCGACGAGACCTACCCCTAGCGGCTCGGTGGGGGTACGGTGAGGGCATACCAGGGCTCCAGCTACTGCGGCAAGGCGGGCAAACGAACTGGTGGACGACGGCGAGCTCAGGCGAGGTCACGGCAGCTCAATCGATGGCGCCCTCTCCTCCTCTGCAGCGGGCTCCTCCAGCGCAATTTTGGCGCCCTGGCTAGAGGTGGGGAAGCATCAGTGATGAGAGGGGAGTGGAGTGGTGTGAGTAGTTTGTGCTGGGAATGGCTCCTTTTATAGGGCGATGATGGTGAGTTCGTCGGTGACGTTGATACAGGGGGCTAGAGGCATGGGCAGCATAGGCGGACGGTGGCCTGCCTCCTGGCGGTCATCTACGGATTGAATGCGTGGCTAGGGGCGGTGGTGTTTGGTCGGGCGAGGCTGGCGCTCTGCGAGACAGAGGTGGTGCTCGACGCGGCGCACAGCCACTGTGGTTCGTGTGGCGGCGCACGGCCGTGTCTGGCGGGGTGCTAGGGTCGAGGCGGAGTGGCGTGCGCGGTATTGGGTCGAGGGGCGGTCTGTGGCATGCTGGCAGCTAACGCGCTCTGGCGAGCTCGCAGAGAGAATGGGCGGCGGTGCTGGGGTGTGGTCTAGGGCCTAGGGGTGATCTAGGGGTGGACAGGGGGCGGCGGTAGCGTTAGGCGGAGCTAGTGGGGGCACTAGAATGGCGTGACGTGGTCTGTGGCGCTCTGTCCATGATCGCCCGGCGGTGACCACAAAGTGGCGGCGATCCACTTCTACTGCGGCTTAGGGGTAGGCCGGTGACCACTTGGTTGGACTCAGGGGGGACAAGAGTGATCAATGCAGCTCTAATTACTCAACAAATTTGATCGAAATAGTAGAAGTTAGGCTAAGTTTGATTCTGTCTGCAAGGTGTTTGTAGAAATGGCCGCAAGAATTCAAGTTTTGAATTTTTGGTGGATTTGCTAGACACATGCTTAAGCCTCTGTGGTTGCTTGGGATTTGATAATGGAGCTCATTTGAGTGGTTTTTGAATAAGTGGGATCTTCTCATATGAACTACATTCAATTTTCAAATGCCATTTAAAATTAGTGTTTGAAAGTGTTTGGCAGATCACAAAGTGGGCCTTGGTACATCACTACATGTACTAGAAAGGGGTGCAAATATCCACATTTGTTTCTGTTAAGAATTGAATTCTAGGAATAGCCAAAGTAGGCATGGTAGTTAAAATGGCACAAATGACTATTTCTTTCTTTTATTCATTTTGATTTATTTTTCTTTGGGATTTGTATGGGAATGATCTAGATGATGTTTATTTCACCTAAGAATCATTTTAGAAGCAATGGATCACTTAATCATGGCAATTCAAATCAACTCCTATTTTAAATGCACACACATATGAATGCTTTGATATTTTTAATTGGAAAAGCTTTTGTTAACTCTAAATTTGATGATTTGGATCTTGATCAATTGGATTAGAGTTTTGGGATGTTACAAACCTTCCCCCCTTAAACAAAATCTCATCCCGAGATTTACGAAAGAAAACTAGGTACTAAAGAGATCAGGGAACTCTGTCTTAATGTAATCTTCTCGTTCCCAAGTGGCTTCCTCTTCGGTATGATTGCTCCATTGAATCTTGAGAAACTTGATACTCCTGGTCCTGGTGGTTTTGTAAGCCTCCTCCAAGATACGGATGGGCACTTCACGATATGTCAGGTCCTTGTTGATTTCCACAGCTCTGTGATCGATGTTCTTAAAAACTCCAGTCTTCTCTGGCACTTCTAGGCATTTGCGAAGTAACGAGATATGGAATACGTTGTGGATGGCTGACATCTCTTCTGGTAGTTCCAGTTGATACGATACTTCTCCTCGATGGTTCAGAATCTTGAAGGGTCCGATATATCTGGGGGCTAACTTCCCTTTCAGACTAAAGCGTTGGGTTCCCTTCAATGGCGACACCTTGAGATATACAAAATCTCCAACAATGAAAGTTAGGTCTCTCCTTCTCTTGTCAGCATAACTCTTCTGTCTGGACTGGGCGGTCTTGAGGTGCTCACGGACTTTGTGAACTTTCTCTTCCGCTTCTCGGAGAATGTCGGGTCGAAATATCTGACTCTCACCTACTTCCGACCAATTCAACGGGGTACGACACTTCCTTCCATATAGGAACTCAAATGGTGCCATTTGCAAACTAGCTTGATAACTGTTGTTATATGAGAATTCTGTGAAAGGCAGGCAGTCTTCCCATTTTGATCCGTATTCCAACACACAAGCTCTTAACATATCCTCTAGGATTTGGTTAACTCTCTCAGTCTGTCCATCAGTTTGCGGGTGATAAGCGGTGCTTAAGTTCAACTTGGTTCCAAATCCTTCTTGGACTTTCTGCCAAAATCTCAAGGTAAACTGGGTTCCTCGATCTGATACTATGGTCTTGGGGGTTCCATGCAGACTAACAATCCTAGCAATATAAAGCTCTGCTAGCTTCGAACTCTGGTAGGTTGTCTTGACAGGTATGAAGTGAGCTACCTTGGACAGTCTATGAACAATGACCCAGATTGAGTCATTTCCTCTACTAGAAGTAGGTAAACTGGAGATAAAGTCCATTCCGATGGAATCCCATTTCCATTCCGGAATCTGCAAAGGTTGCAACAGTCCAGCGGGTCTCTGATGCTCTGCTTTGACTCTTTGACAGATGTCACACTTGGCGATGTATCTTCTAATTTCTCTCTTCATCTTGTGCCACTAGAATTGCTCCTTCAAATCTTGATTCATCTTTGTTCCTCCAGGGTGGATAGAATAAAGAGTATCATGAGCTTCTTGCATGATAACTTGCTTCAGCTCCGAATCTGCTGGCACACAGATACGTCCTTTGTACCATATAACTCCTTCTTCGTCTTCAGTGAATCCAGGTACCTTTCCTGTACCAATACGATGTTTGATTTCGTTGATACTTTCATTTCCCTTCTGGGCTTCCTTGATTTGGCTGATTAATGTGGGTTGAAGTTCAATGCTAGCTAAAAATCCTTTGCTAACTAGCTCAGTCCTAAACTGCTCCAACTCCTCATACAAACTTGGTTGCTTCTCCTTGATCATGGTGTTTAGCCCACACAGCAATCTGCTAAGAGCATCCGCTACCACATTGGCTTTGCTTGGGTGATAGTGAATGTCAAGGTCATAATCCTTGATTAACTCTATCCATCTCCTTTGCCTCATATTCAGCTCCTTCTGAGTGAAAATATACTTCAAGCTTTTGTGATCTAAGTAAATCTCACAGCGATTACCCATCAGATAGTGACGCCATGCCTTCAATGCCAAAACTATGGCTGCTAACTCAAGATCATGGGTCGGATAGTTCTGCTCATGCTGCTTCAGTTGTCGGGACAAATAGGCGATAACCTTGCCTTCTTGCATTAATACACATCCGAGACCAATCTTGGAACCATCACAATATACATCAAACGGCTTCTTGATATTTGGCATGATCAATATTGGGGCTGAAATCAATCTCTTCTTCAGTTCTTGGAAACTGGCTTCGCATTTTTCGGTCCATTCAAACTTCTTGTCCTTCTTCAAAATTGGGTCATGGGTCTGGTGATGCTCGAGAATCCTTCTACGAACTTGCGGTAGTATCCCGCTAATCCGAGAAATGCACGCACTTGGGTTTGAGTGGTTGGGGCTTCCCATTCTTCGAAATCTTTGATCTTGGCGGGATCAACAGAGACTCCTCCCACAGACACAATATGTCCTAGGAATCCCACTTCTTTCAGCCAAAACTCACACTTGCTGAACTTGGCATATAACCGATGCTCTCTCAAGGTTTCTAGGATAATTCTCAGATTTTGCTCATGCCCTTCTTCTGACTTGGAGTAGATAAGGATATCATCGATAAACACAACGACAAACTTATCCAAGAAATTGATAAAGATCTTATTCATGAGATTCATGAAATAAGCAGGGGCATTGGTTAATCCAAAAGACATGACCGTATACTCGTATAAAGCATAGCGAGTAGTAAAGGCGGTCTTCGGAATATCCGTTGCACGAATCTTAAGTTGGTGATAACCAGTCCTAAGATCAATCTTTGAGAATACCTGGGCACCGGTCAATTGGTCAAATAGATCTTCTATCTTCGGCAAAGGGTACTTGTTCTTGATTGTGACATCATTTAGCTTCCTGTAATTGGTGCACAGACTGTTTCCTCCATCTTTCTTGTCGACGAATAACACTGGTGATCTCCATGGTGAAGCGCTTGGTTGAATCAAGCATGTTGCTAACGTAGCATCCAACTGCTTCTTCAACTCTACTAACTCTCAAGGGTTCATGATATAGGGTCTCTGGGCTATGGGTCTGGTTCCGGGGATTAGTTCGATAATGAAATCAATATCCCTATCCGGGGGCATACCTGGCAATTCATCCGGGAATACGTCGGGGTATTCATAGACTACTCTGACTTAGTCTATGGTGGGCAGGGCTAGACTCTTGTTGCACTTGAATTGACGAGGTAAGGTTTCAGATATATGCTCTACTGTGACTCCAGAGCTACTGGTCATGGTGATGGCTTTCTTAGCACAGTCTATCAGTCCTTTATGCCTTGACATCTAGTCCATACCTAGTACTACTTCCAATCCTTTGGTTCCGAGTACGATTAGGTTGGCATACATATCTATCCCATGTATTCTGACAGGCACAACTTTGCAAATTTTTCTAGCTTTTGTAGTTGAACCGGGGATTTGAACTATCATGACATGCTTCAGGTTGGTTGGGTGAATCTTACTAGTGCATGCAAATTCTTCGGTGACAAATGAATGCGATGCTCCCGAATCAAACAATACTCTTGCTAAAACTGAGTTGACAGAAAACATACCCAGCACTACGTCTAGCGCTTCTTGGGCTTCCTCTGCGTTCATGTGGAAGAGACGACCGTTGCGGTTGTGAGGGTTCCCTAGGGCAAATCTTCTCCCTGGTTGAACAAGACGCTGCTGTTGAGCTAGGGCATTCACATTGGTAGTGGCGGCAGTCTTCTTGGGACACTCATTGGAGTAGTGGCCCTTCACTCCACACTCGAAACAGGTGATCTGGGACTTGTCCTTCGCTGCGACAGGCACAGCATTGCTGCCAGTTCTGGGTGCAGTATTGTTGTTGTTGTTGTTGTTGCTCTTGGGAGGGGCACAGAAATTGTTGGTGTTGCCGGGGTTGTTGTTGTTTCCTCCGGACTTCACATTACCTCCTCTACGGTTGGGGTAGCTTGGGCGAGACATTGGGGGTCAGTTGTTTCTTGGTGCATATCCTGGTGAGTGGTTGGGACGGTACTTATGGTGACTACTGGATCCATCTTGGTGCATCATACAATGTTTGCGGTTGTCCTTTGCCTGGTTAATCTTCCCTTCCATCTGAATGGCAAAGTCGACTAGCTCTTCAAGATTCTCGAAGCAGATGTTGACGAGTACAGTCTGCATCTCGTCATGCAGTCTGTTCAGGAATCTCTCCTTCTTCTTGGCCTCCGTGTTGATCTCATCAGGGGCGTACCTTGCAAGCGACAGGAATCTATCACGGTACTCCACCACAGTCATTCTACCTTGCTTCAACTCCCTGAACTCATCCCTCATCCGGGTGACTAGACCCTGCGGCACGTGGGTGCGACTGAACTTGAGTTTGAAGGCTTCCCATGTCATAACTTGACCATGGTTCATTAGGCGGATACTGTTCCACTAGGCTCTTGCATCTCCTGCCAAGTAGTGGGTGGCAAAGAGAACTTTCTCATTGTCTTCAACTCTGGCTACCTCCAAATTGTTCTCTATCGTCTACAAACAGTTATCAGCATCTAAGGGGTTCTCTGAAGTGCTAAAGCTTGGATCCTTGATGATCCCGATTTCCATGCCCTTGGTTGTTGAGAGCCATCTGGGCGATCTATTGCAGTGTTTCTAGATTAGCTTGGCGCTCTACCCTGCTTGATTCTCTGTCTGCGATGAGATTCTGCAAGATTTGCAGCATTGGGTCTTGCGACGAGCTGCTCCCTCCTTGGTTCCCACGAGTCATCTGATGATTGAGGTAGATAAAGGGGGTAAGAGGGAAAGATCTATGGTTCATTGTTTTGGTTTCAAAGCTAGAACTTTGAGTTTGACTCAGGTTTTTGCAACTATCTTCATTTCATTCATGCAGACAGGCACACGATACAACACACACCACAACAAAGAAAAACGGATGGTTTTAAGAACCATTCTGCTAGCTACGCTACAGTGGGACCGATACATCTCCTGCTACGACAGTGCTCTAGTGCATCTACTCATCGTAGATGAAGTCAGAGTCCTCATCGTCAGTGTAGAAGTCCACCGCATCCTCCTCCAGAAAGTCATCATCATTGCTGAGGTAAGAATCCATGTCTCCCTAGATGTCTTCACCCTCATCTTCTTCTTCCTTCGTGGCAAGCTGAGCTTCTTGCTCCTTGACGGTCTTCTCAAGGTCGGCCACCTTCTTGTGAAGACGGGCGATGGTGTGATCCTTCTTCGCACGCTGGAGGCGAAGAGACTGACAGTCCTTAACAAGTAGTGAGAAAGTCTGGGCCTTCTGGTCGGAAAAGGCACGGTTGTGGTTGGCGAACTCCCTAGCATTGTCCAACTCCTTCTGACGATCGTACAACAGGAAGTTGAGGTTCTCCACTTGGCGCTTCAGTTCTGGATGACTTGGCATCTCCATCAGCATTCCCATGAAGTCGCGTCTTGCATAGTGAGCAAAACGGGTTCCTTGGATCTGGTTGACACTGAGGGCACATAGACGTGTGAGAGCTTCATGCATTGCCCTGGCTAATCCATCTAGCCAGTTGTTCTCTCTCATAGAGAACTAGATTCTCTCGGACATTGGTGCTTCGATGCTTCCTCGAAGATCAGCGGTGACGAGCCACTTCAAATCTCCTCCTGGCGGTCTAGGAAGTTGAGCTCCCAGAAACTCCGGATGCGGGCGTCCCAATAACTCAGACAGTGAATCCAGATCCCTCTCAAAGATCAGCTGACCTCCGTTTCCCAATTGGTAGAACTTGTTGAACTGAGACTCCATCTACAAGAATTAAGGATGAGGAAGTTAGTGAAGTGATCAAGTGTGTCAAATTTTATGTAGTAATGTAAGAATTGGAGGAACATGATTTTTTAGAAAGAATGAATTCCCAAGGGTAAGAGAGGAAATAGTTTTTCATAAATACTCCCTTTGGTTTTTGAAACTAAGTTTTTGGTTTAGACGTCTATTCTAACTAGGGTCTCCTATGGTCAGGATGGATCTGATACCAACTTGTCAACACCCGGATTTTTAATCCCAGATGCCTGTTATGTCATACATCGCAATCCCAGGATTACAATTTTTGCGAGACATAACAGATTGGATATCACAGTACATCATCCATTACAACCATAAATAAGGTCTTACACAAATAAGGATCTCAAGATCTAGTCTTAATACAACAAGCAGCGGAATAAATAATAAGTGTAGCGGTGGGGTCCATCTTCAGGGGCATAGCCAATGCTGACGAAGGCAGATAGTCCTAGTTATCATAGCCGTCCTGTTGACCGTCATCTTGGTAGTCTCCTTCATAGTCTGGCCATAGGAATAACCAGGGACAAAAGCCATGAGTACTCTTTAAGTACTCGCGAACTACCACTAACAAGTAGGATAGTACTAAAGTAAATGCTAACTCTAAGTTTAATTATAAAGTTAAGTTTGAAACCTAAGCTGAGTTCAGAAACAAAGAAAGATAAAATAAAGTTCTAGAATCACTTAAGTTGGGAAGCTAGTGTCATTGTAACAACCCTGTTGTGGTCAAGTCAAGATTCATCATTCATTTCATATGTCATTTTGAAAACATCTGACAACGAAACAATATGGCCACTCCAACTGTCCATAACTGCGGACGCAGCTATTAGAATAGTTTGACACTCTACAGAGGTGGTACACTTTCACCACAATATTCGATACATCTGTCAGGGATAACCTTGAATCATCGTACTTAGTATCCAGATAATCAAACATAACCTTTCCTTTACATACTCTAGTATAAGCACCTCTCCTATGAGCATGGCCTCCCAACCATGACCATCTGTCATCTTGGGCACTCCATAGGTGGACAACATTGAGAGGTAGCCTCAGCTCAAACCTCTCCCGCGAGGGAACTAATACTAATGCATATAAACTTCCAGCTAAGCCTTACCCAATTCAGGTATTGTGGTTGTACGGTAAAATTGGAATGGTATCGCATCTGAATCTAACCATCAGTTTTGTAAAAGGGTTAAGGCTCATGCCTCAACATTTTCCATCATCATAAACCATTTGTGTTTCTCAACACATGTCAAAACATCTCAATAGAATGACTCCTCACTCCAAGGTTTTCACAATTCATTTTCACCAAGTATTCCCATCTAAAAGTGACTCAAGTTTTGATCTAGCTCTAAACCACTAAGTTAAGTGTGTTCACTAAGGTGGGATGATAGGACCAATCTCATGCCATAGAATGACATCTAAGGTTATCTAGATAGGTCAAGTTTTATACTTTTTATGCTACCTTCAAAACAAGTAAAGGACTTTGGTAAAGTAAAGAAGTAAAAGCTTGAAAGTAAACTTGGAGTAGGTACTAGTCAAAGTGGTATAACCAAAGCATGCCTAATGCATCTTGCTTAAGTCATCTAAATATTCTAGCTTGCTAACAATAGCTTGCTAAGTTTACTTGAAGTGCTAGGCTTGCAAGTAAAACTTGCAAGGGTTAACTTGTATAGTGCTAGCTTGCCTTGGGTAGTGCAGTGGTTGAAGTTTTCCTCCTCCTCCTCTTGGTAGAACTCCTCCTCCTCGAAAGCTTGGTCGGTAATATCGTCTATAAATACATACGGAGTACACAATCACCAAACAATACTTAACTAGTCTACTTAGCACTCTAAGGCACACATTTGATGATCTATTACCCTCACAAGCATCACAAGGTTTTATTAACTAGTTTCATCCTTTTTATTTATGAAAAGTAATTTCTACTCATTGAAAATAACTAAGATTTAATATTCACCACTTAAAATATGGGATCATGTGGACACATGTCCTCACCACATATTCTAACATGTGGGAATGTGATTTAAGGGTTGGATCATATTTACTTAAGTTTAAGTTTATTATTTAATGATTTAAAGTGACTAGAAATGCCTATATAGCATTATTTTGGTACTAGTCCAAAGTCACTGTATGCAATCCGTAATATTTTTACATATTTAGATAGGTATGGTTAAATGTGATTTTTGAGAGTTGGAATCAACTCAAAAGCTATTTTGGTTGATTTTATAAAAATGTTTGAGTGTGCAAAAGCTTATGTCTTGTTATTTTTCCTAGGAGAGATCTCTAACTCTAAATGAATTAACTCCAACGGGCTTGGATAGATCTTTTCAGAAGCTTTCTAACACAATTGGAATCACTCCATTTGGATTTGTAAATCTCTCTGAAATGATTTTCAAACTGGGGGACAGAACTAAGTTCAAACTTAAATAGAAAAACCTAAATTTGAATTCGTGGGCTAGCGCGGGAAGGAAAATGGGCCGACCCAGTGGCGCTCCACGGCACAGAGGGCGGCTAAAAGGCTGGTCCCGCTTGTCAGCGAGACTTAAAACCTGAAACGGTACGGGGCAACGTGGACCGTGCGATTAAAAGGAAGATCTATGGCTAAGGAGAGTCGTCCCCGGTGAACAGGTCGCATGCGAGAGCTAAGCCTAGCGGCTCGGTGGGGGTATGGTGAGGGCATACCAGGGCTCTAGCTACTGCGGCGAGGCGGGCAAACGAACTGGTGGACGATGGCGAGCTCAGGAGAGGTCGTGGCAGCTCCTGGGGTGGACGAAATCGATGGTGCCCTCTCCTCCTTTGCAACGGGCTTCTCCGACGCAATTCCAGCGAACTATGGCTCGAGTGGCTCCGGCTAGAGGTGGGGAAGGATCAGTGATGAGAGGGGAGTGGAGTGGTGTGAGTAGTTTGTGCTGGGGAGGGCTCCTTTTATAGGGCAACGAGGGGACCGAACGGCACGACGGTGAGCTCGTCGATGACATTGATACAGGCGGCTAGAGGCTTGGGCGGTGTAGGCGGACGGTGGCTGGCCTCCTGGCGGTCATCTACGGCTTGAATGCGTGGCTAGGGGCGGGTGGCATTTGGTCGGGCGAGGCTGGCGCTCTACACGACATAGGCGGTGCTCGACGCGGCGCACGGCGACTGTGGGTCGCGCGGCGGTGCACGGCCGTGTCTGGTGGGGTGTTGGGGTCGAGGCAGAGCGGCGTGCACGGTATTGGGTCGAGGGGCGATCTGTGGCGTGCTGGCGGCTAACGCGCTCTGGCGAGCTCGAAGAGAGAATGGGCGGCGGTGCTGGGGTGTGGTCCAGGGCCTGGGGTGATCGAGGGGTGGACAAGGGGCGGCGGTAGCGTTAGGCGGAGCTAGTGGGGGGCGCTGGAATGGCGCGGCGTGGTCTGTGGCGCTCTGTCCACGATCGGCCGGCGGTGACCACAAAGTGGCGGCGCTCCACTTCTGCTGCGGCTGAGGGGTAGGCCGGTGACCACTTGGTTGGACTCAGGGGGGACAAGAGTGATCAATGCAGCTCTAATTACTCGACAAGATTTGATCGAAACAGTAGAAATTAGGCTAAGTTTGATTCTGTCTGCAAGGTGTTTGTAGAAATGGCCGCAAGAATTCATGTTTTAAATTTTTGGATGATTTTTGGTGGAGTTACTAGACACATGCTTAAGCCTCTGTGGTTGCTTGGGATTTGAAAATGGAGCTCATTTGAGTGGTTTTTGAATAAGTGGTATCTTCTCATATGAACTACATTCAATTTTCAAATGCCATTTAAAATTAGTGTTTGAAAGTTTTTGGCAGATCACAAAGTGGGCCTTGGTACATCACTACATGTACTAGCAAGGGGTGCAAAGATCCACATTTGTTTCTGTTAAGAATTGAGTTCTAGGAATAGCCAAATTAGGCATGGTAGTTAAAATGGCACAAATGACCATTTCTTTCTTTTATTCATTTTGATTTGTTTTTCTATGGGATTTGTTTGGTAATGATCTAGATGATGTTTATTTCACCTAAGAATCATTTTACAAGCAATGGATCACTTAATCATGGCAATTCAAATCAACTCCTAATTTAAATGCACACACATATGAATGCTTTCATATTTTTAATTGGAAAAGCTTTTGTTAACTCTAAATTTGATGATTTGGATCTTGATCAATTGGATTAGAGTTTTGGGATGTTACATCCAGCGTGGGCCCCACCCGCCGTTTGGTATTACGGGTCCATTCCACACTCGCCCGAATCCACTCACCTCCCAGCGCTGGGAAAACCCTCTCTGACAATGGCCGAATCCCCTCCCCGACCCTCCCTGGCGACGGACAAATCCCCTACCCTCCCCTCCCCAGCGACGGACAAATCCCCTCCCCTCTCGTACCCTCCCTAGCGACGACCAAATCCCCTCCCCTTCCCGGCGACAACCAACCACCCTCCCTTCCCCGGTGATGATGGCTACAATGTAAGTGCTCCTCGACCTACTCCCCTTCACCGCGTCACCTCCATGTTCTAGGTTCACCGTGTTAGTGCTCCATCTCGATCACCGATGATCGATCTTGGCCTTAGTGTCACCGCCTTGTTCTAGGGCAGAGCGGCGGCATTGCTGTCTATTTCACTAGATGATCTTGAAGTAGTCGCCAAATTAATGCCCCAAATTGTTGTTTTTCATAGCTATATGTTAGTGCTGATGGATAATCTTAGGATATTAACTATTTACAACTGGCCAATGACTAATATGTGGCACTTAGCTTATTGATGGGATGATCTCCATCTACTTAGTGTCTTTGTACAACCACTATAGCTCTACATCTCCTTGGTAGATACAAATTCATCTCATTGACTTGCGTGTGCTATCTTACTATGGAGCCCACATTATATATTTATGTAGGTCATTGTATTCTCTTCACATGAATTTGGCCAATGATTAAAGGGCGGCACTATGTCTGTCCATGGGATAATGTGCATATAACACGTGTTCTGTACAAACATATTTGTTGTGCATGCTTCTTGTTATATGCTTGATTATCTCATTGATTTATGTGTGCTTTGTTTTTATGAGGCCCACCAAATTGATGTTTTTTCATAGCTATATGTTAGTGCTGATGGATAATATTATGATATTAACTATTTACAACTGGCCAATGACTAATATGTGGCACTTAGCAGGTTGATGGGATGATCTCCATCTACTTAGTGTCTTCGTACAACCACTATGGCTCTACATCATCTTGGTAGATACAGATTCATCTCATTGACTTGTGTGTGCTATCTTACTATGGAGCCCACCTTATATATTGATGTAGGTCATTGTATTCTCTTCACATGCATTTGGCCAATGATTAAAGGGTGGCAGTATCTCTGTCCATGGAATGATGTGCATATATGTTCGATTATCTCATTGATTTATGTGTGCTTTGTTAGTATGAGGCCCAAATTGATGCTTTTCATAGTTGTGTTAGTGCAAAGGGATAATCTTATGATTTTCACTGTTTACAACTAGTCAATGATGAAAATGTGGCACTATGACTATTGATGGGATGATATGCATCTACTTACTGTCTTTGCATGGACACTATGGTTGTACATGCTCCTTGCTATATACAGATTCATCTCATTGGACGATGCTTGTAGTTGTGACCAAACCATATGCTTTTAAATTTAATTTTTGTAGTTTACTGATACGTCGTAAACATATCTATAATTTTTGATGTTCCATGCTTGTTTAGTATCTACTTTCTTATGTTTTGTTCACACTTTCAGGTATTCTTATACATTTTCTGGGACTAACCTATTAATAAGATGCCACAGTCCCAGTTGCCTGTTTTCTGTTGTTTTTGGTTTCAGAAAAGCTAGTAAGGAAATATTCTCGTAATTCGACGGGACAAAAGCCAAAGTAAATATTTTACCCATAGCAACACGGAGTCTGGAGGGGAGATGACGCGGCGCACCAGGGCGGCCACACCTGGTGGCGGTGCGGCTTGGGGGCGCGCCACCAGGGGTTGTGGGCCCCCTGGTGCTCTACCGACCTTGCCCCTTTGCCTATAAAAGCCTCCTGGGACGAAAACCCTAAGGACCCGATCAAAAATCCATGAAAGAGTCTATAGCCGCCGCCTTCTCCATCCCTAGATCGGGGGGATCGGAAGCTCTTCCCGGCACCTTGCCGGAGGGGAGAGATCACCCTGGAGGCCTTCTTAATCACCATGCTAGCCTCCGGTGTGATGCGTGAGTAGTTCACCCTTGGACTACGGGTCCATGTAGTAGCTAGATGGTTGGTTCTCCTCCTTTGTGCTATCATGTTTAGATCTTGTGAGCTCCGTTCATGATCAATATCATCTATTTTTAATTTTACATGTTGTGTTTGCGGGGATCCGATGGATATGGAGATGCTATTTCAGATTGATTATTGATTCTATCATGTCTATGTTATTTGTGATCTTGCATGCTCTCCGTCGTTAGTAGCTATCTTGGCCAAGTAGATGCTAGCAACTCCAAGAGGGAGTATTTATACTCGATAGTGGGTTCATGCCTCTAGTAATCTAGGGAAGTGACATAAATCTCTAAGGTTGTAGATGTGTTGTTGCTACTAGGGAGAAAACAACAATTCTTTGTCCATGGGGCAATCGTATTGTTTACTTTACACGCTTTGCTTAAGCCAATTATCTGTTGCTTGCAACTTAATACTGGAAGGGGTTCGGATGATAACCTGAAGGTGGATTATTAGTCATAGATGCAGTTAGATTACGATCTATGTATAATGTTGTAATACCCAATCAAATCTCATAGGAGTCAAGATGTCTAGTATATGCATTGTTATGCTTTCTCAAATCTGTCAATTGCCTCGCTGCAATTTGTTCACGCAACATGTTATCTATCTTAAGGAGAAACACCTCTAGTGAACTATGGATCCCGGTCCATGCTTTAACCATTGATATACTATCTACTATTTACCATTTACTGTTTACTTTCTGCAAGCAATTCCTATATTCCACACTATACGTTTAATCCTTTGTTTTCAGCAAAACCGGTGAGATTGACAACCTCAATGTAAGTTGGGGCAAAGTTCTATGGTTGTGTTGTGCAGGATTCCAAGTTGCTAACAACACATTGCAATTGTTTCTTTCTCCTACTGGTTCGATAACCTTGGTTTCATAACTGAGGGAAAACTTGTTGTTGTGCTCATCATACCTTCCTCTTGGGGTTCCCGACAAGCTCGAATATATTTTGAGCCATCAAGCCTTTTTTCTAGCGCCGTTGCCAGGGAGTTAAAGATAGCTTCACAAGGGGAGTCTCTCACAACCAATCTCTTTACTTTGTTTTTTTTGTTTTGCTTAGTTTATTTCTGCTTTGTTTTCTTGTTTCCTTTTATCAAAAACACACACAAAATTAGTTGTACTGGTTTGCTTCCTTTATCAAAAACACAAAAAATGACTACTCTTGAAAATACCAAGTTGTGTGACTTCACTAGCACAAACAACAAGGATTTCGTGTGTACACCCATTGCTCCACCTGTTCCTGAAGCTACTTTCTTTGAAATTAAACATCATTTGCTTAATCTTGTTACAAAAGAACAATTCTCTGGTGCTGGTACTGATGATGCTGCTGCTCACCTTAATAACTTTATTGAACTTTGTGAGATGTAGAAACATAGGGATATAGATGGAGATATTATTAAACTTAAATTGTTTCCTTTCTCTTTGAGAGCAAAAGCTAAAGAATGATTGCTATCCCTACCTAGAAATAGTATTGATTCTTGGATCAAATGCAAAGATGCTTTCATTGGAAAATACTATCATCCTGCTAAGATTATATCTATGATAAGTGAAATAATGAAATTTAAACAATTTGAGCTTGGGAAAGAATGAAATCATTGGTAAAGAATTGTCCCACTCATGGACTGACTGGTTGGATGATTATCCAAACCTTTTATGCAGGACTAAATTATTCTTCAAGAAATCTATTGGATTCTGCTGCTGGAGGCACCTTTATGACCATTACTTTGGGTGCTGCAACAAAGCTCCTTGATAATATGATGGTTAACTATTCTGAATGGTACACTAAGAGAGCTCCACGAGGTAAGAAGGTAAATTCTGTTGAAGAAACCTCCTCCTTGAGTGATAAAATTGATGTTATTATGTCTATGCTTGTTAATGGAAAAGCTCATATTGATCCAAATCATGTTCCCTTTGCCTCTTTGGTTACTCAGGAAGAGCAAGTTGATGTGAACTTCATTAGAAGTAACAATTTTAGCAATAATGACTATAGGAACAATTTTGGTAGTAATAATTATAGGCCATATCCTCCCAATAATGGTAATGCTTATGGAAACTCCTACAACAACAATAGAAGTGCACCCTCTAAACTTGAAGTCATGCTTAAGGATTTTATTAATAAACAAACTGCTTTCAATAAAACTATTGAGGAAAAACTTTTGAATGCTAGAAAAAATATATCATCTTTATCTGAAGCACAATCCTCTTTGATTAATAAAATGGCTGCTAAACCTGAAACTATGGAAAACCCCTTTGCTGCTACTAATGCCATACAAGTTAGAATTGATGAAAATGTAAGACTGTTAGCTGTATTGCATGCTAAGTGGGAAAGAGAAGATGAAATTGCTAGAAATAGTAGTATTTGTACTATCACCACTACCAATGTTGATGCTAGCAAACCACATGAAGTCCCCATTAAAATGGGAGACAATAGTTCTACTACCTTGGATGGTAATGTTGATTTTGATCTTGATGGTTGCAATATTTCTGAAGTAATTATGTTCCTACAAAAGCTTGCTAAAAGTCCTAATGCTAGTACTATGAATATGGCCTTTACAAAATACATTACAGATGCTCTCATAAAAATTAAAGAAGAAAAATTGAAACAGAAGGCTTATATTCCTAGGAAATTAGAAGATGGTTGGGAACCCATCATTAATATGAAAGTGAATGATTTTGATCTCAAAGCTTTATGTGAAATTGGTACCAGTGTCTCTATTATGCCTAGAAAGATTTATGAAATGCTTGATTTGCCACCATTGGAAGATTGTTATTTAGATGTCCAACTTGATGATAATGCTAAAAAGAAACTCATGGGGAGTATTAATGATGTTCTTATTATGGTTAAGAATACCTATGTCCCCATTGATTTCTATGTTTTGGATGTTGAATGCAATGCTTCTTGTCCTATTATTTTGGGAAGACCTTTTCTTAGAACTGTTGGTGCCATTATTGATATGAAGGAAGGCACCATTAAATATCAATTCCCATTCAAGAAAGATATAGAATACTTCCCTAAGAAGAGAGACAAGATACCTTTTTCCTCTCCTATTAAAACAAAATTTTCTCTTAATGCTTGTTCATTTGAAAATACTTGAATCTTGCTCTTATGCCTAGCTCAAAGGCGTTAAAGAAAAGCACTATTGGGAGATAACCCAAATTTTTATTCAGTATGTTTTTATTTTGTTGAGTCTTGGAAGTTATTGCTTCAGTAATAACCTCTAGTTATCCTTTTTTGTGTGGTTTTTGTGCCAAGAATAACCTCTAATGAGAGAAGTAAGACTTGAGAAAGTTGCTCTCCCGAAACAGGTTTTTGTGCTTCACTATAAAAAATCGTGAAAAATCCCTGTATGTCGGATTGAGCTGTAAATTTTTGTGCTTATGCCCCAGGTTTTTATATAACTTTCGTTAGTTTATCACCTTTCGATTTGAGCAACAGAAGTTCTTCGAAAAAATCGGTTTTTACCTGCTGGTCTGTTTTGACAGATTTCTGCCGTTATTTGCATTTGCCTCTTAAAATCTCTTTCTCCATGAGTTCTCGCCAATCACTTGAGATTTTAGAAAAAATTGCTACAGTAGCTTGTGTTTTAATGGAAGTTTTACTTGTGTTGAAACTGAACCTAAAGACTTATTATCTTGAATACACTAATGTTGCTAATGAAGATTGTGTGAAGTTTTGTATGAAGAAAATTTTTAAGTGTAGGGAAGAACAATGTGATGAGATGAAGTATGGAAAAAAGCTCAAGCTTGGGTATGCCACCCGTGTCACCCCAAGAAATATTCAAGAAGTACAAGCGTCTAAGCTTGGGGATGCCAAAGGCATCTCCTTCTTCATCAATAAAAATTTCAGGTTTTCTTCCAAACACTTTATTTTTATTGTTTCATGCACAAATTGCGTTGTTCTTGGAGTGTCTTTGTTATTGTTTTTAGTTTTATTTTTTTTGGTTTGCTTGAATAAATTTCCTGGACCCCCGCATTCATATGTGGTTTCAAATAAGTTTATTGGTGATTGGAAAAGAGTAGGAAGTTTCATGCTTATAAGTGGTACAAAAGGAGCTTGTTTAGACTGTGGCCTAGACTTTATCATGTCATGCTTGATATTGATTTGGCTTTATGCTTAGTGATTATTGCTGTAGAATGATCTGTTCCAAACGATTGAGATTGCTTAATGTGCCTTGAAAGAATCATGCGTTATTTTAGCATTCAAAAGCATAATATTGTGGTATTCTCTTTTGATGCTTTATTTGGGTTGAATTGGCACATGCTTAAACCATGTTAAGACTATGAACAAGTCACCTTAGCCTCTATGATCATTTAGTTTATGACTTGTAATATCACATTATGCTCTAATTAGTAATGTTTTGTCGCTTTGCATGATTATGGCCATTATTGCTCTCTTAGTTGGTCGCTCCAAGTCTTTTGCTAGCCTCCACCTATACCAAGTATGAGTTCCACTCATGCATCCAACTCCCAATGAAACCAAGTTATTCCAAAGAGTCCACTATAAATTCCTATGCATGGTGTGTTACACCATTCCAAGTATATCCATGCTTTTATCTACCTTCCGAATTAAACTTGTAATGTGAAAATTAGTGATTAAAGCTCTCACAAACTTGATGGCACACTTTACTTTCTTGCACTTAATAAACTTGAACCATTGTTTCCATCTATGTTGCGTATATGCTTGCGCTTTTATAAGTTGTGAATTAGCAAAACAATGCTGGCATGGGGAACGCTTTCAACATTGCACTTATTATTCAGTTGATATCATGATCTTTTGCTTATGGATCTCGCCGGTGTGAAATAAAAGTAGAGCTTGTAAGCTCATGGAGTTTGTATGTGTGTTAGAGAAACACCTGGGCGGATAGCCTAAGCCATGCTTAATCATGGTGGAAAGTTGCAGCATAACCATAGTGAGCATTCTATGAAGCATCCTCAATAAAAACCTATGCAAATAGCAAATAAAAATATCACTGAGATGCTCATTGTCTGTTGCCTTGTCATTTTGATATGGGATAGCTCCTGTATCATGGGGCAAGGGGTACCCCGTTGGCGGTTCTTTATGATACACATGTACTTACAATGACAAGAACTTACTCGTGACTAAAGTTGAGTAGCATGAGGTTCGGTACTCGTAAGCACGGGGCATGAGATTTTCAACTTATAACTTGTCAATCATATCCTCATATTTGTGTCACTTTAACCTTAATCACCTCAAGATGCTTATGATAGGGGCAATGAGAGCAGAAAGCTAATAAGTACCATAATTTTTGGAAGCTCTTTATGAAACTTGAATCTCTGCTTCCCTTTGTGAAGGGCCTTTCTTTTTTACTTTTATGTTGAATCTCCATCTTCTATCTTTATGCACCTATTGAGAGAGCATAGTGGTCATTCTTAGTTTAATGTGCATTGTCCCAAAACTTGTTGATTGATTCATCACTTTGATATTACTTGTTCTTAAATTATTTGTATCTAGCCACCGTAACGAACTTTGAAGGTGTCCTATGCATTTATGTTTTGCTATACTATGAGGGACAAGCTGAATACCACTTTTATTATGTTTTCTGTATGTGAAACAAACAAACGTCTTTCAATGCACTATTATTCATGATCTTTTGTTTGTACCTTTTCATGTTACAACATAGTTTCTATGTCTTATTGGTAGAACTCTATCTTTCATGCTTATGATTAGAGTACTTTGATCCCAGCTATCAATGCTTTACAAATATGATGATGCATGTCACCTCAAAAATTATTCCTTTTTATCATTTACCTACTCGAGGATGAGCAGGAGTTAAGCTTGGCGATATGATACGTCGTAAACGTATCTATAATTTTTGAAGTTCCATGCTTGTTTAGTATCTAATTTCTTATGTTTTGTTCACACTTTGAGGTATTTTTATACATTTTCTGGGACTAGCCTATTAACAAGATGCCATAGTGCCAGTTACATGTTATCTGTTGTTTATGGTTTCAGAAAAGCTAGTAAGGAAATATTCTCGGAATTGGACGAGACAAAAGCCAAAGTCAATTTTTACCTGAAGCAACACGGAGTCCGGAGGGGAGACGAAGTGGCGCACCAGGGTGGCCACACCTGGTGGCAGCGCGGCCTGGGGGGCACCACCAGGGGGTGTGGGCCCCCTGGTGCTCCACCGACCTCGCCCCTTCACCTATAGAAGCCTCCCACGACGAAAACCCTCAGGACCCGATCAAAAATCCACGAAATAGTCTGTAGCCGCTGTCATCTCCATCCCTAGATCGGGGGGATCTGAAGCTCTTCTTGGCACCCTGTCGGAGGGGAGAGATCACCCTGGAGGCCTTCTTAATCCACCATGCAAGCCTCCAGTGTGATGCGTGAGTAGTTCACCCTTGGACTACGGGTCCATGTAGTAGCTAGAGGGTTGGTTATCCTCCTTTGTGCTATCATGTTTAGATCTTGTGAGCTCCGTTCATGATCAAGCTCATCAATTTGTAATCTTACAAGTTGTGTTTGCGGGAATCCGATGGAAATTGAGACGCTATTTCAGATTGATTATTGATTCTATCATGTCTATGTTATTTGTGATCTTGCATGCTCTCTGTCGTTAGTAGCTATCTTGGCTAAGTAGATGCTAGCAACTCCAAGAGGGGTATTTATGCTCAATAGTGGGTTCATGCCTCTAGTAATATGGGGAAGTGACAGAAATATCTAAGGTTGTAGATGTGACGTTGCTACTAGGGAGAAAACAACAATCCTTTGTCCATGGGGCGATCGTATTGTTTATTTTACACACTTTGCTTAAGGAAATTATCTGTTGCTTGCAACTTAATACTGGAAGGGGTTCAGATGATAACCTGAAGGTGAATTATTAGTCATAGATGCGCTTGGATTACGGTCTATGTATAATGTTGTAATGCCCAATCAAATCTCATAGGAGTCAAGATGTCTAGTATATGCATTGTTATGCTTTCTCAAATCTGCCAATTGCCTCGCTGTAATTTGTTCACCCAACATGGTATCTATCTTAAGGAGAAACACCTCTAATGAACTATGGACCCCGGTCCATGCTTTTACCATTGATATACTATCTCCTATTTACTGTTTACTATTTACTTTCTGCAAGCAATTACTATCTTCCACACTATACGTTTAATCCTTTGTTTTCAGCAAAACCGGTGAGATTGACAACCTCACTGTAAGTTGGGGCAAAGTTCTGTCGTTGTGTTGTGTAGGATTCCATGTTGCTAGCAACACCTTGCGGTTGTTTCCTTGCTCCTACTGGTTCGATAACCTTGGTTTCATAACTGAGGGAAAACTTGCTGATGTGCTCATCATACCTTCCTCTTGGGGTTCCCAACGAGCTCGAATATATTTTGATCCATCATTCACTAATTAATATTTGATTCTTCTAGTTAGCAAGTCTCCAAATGGCCGCACTATCAAGGGACGAATTAGAAAGAGGCGCCTATAGAAACTGTAATACTGCAAAATGGAAGGGCTGATGCAGAAGGAGCCTACTGTACATCATAGCATCGAAATGTAGGTTTTAAAATTGTTGCTACTAACTCTAAGATAGTAGTGAAACCTACTATACAGTATCAAAACAAAACATTAATTCTAATTACTGCAATGTCCATTTAGGTTTCTAAAAACAACGCTGACTTAACTGATGTCACATCCGATGATGATGATGATTATGATGTGAAGCAACCTGTAGTCAAGAGACCTAAGAAAGCCAGGTTCACAACATCTGATGATGATGTGAAGCAACTAGTCAAGAGACCTAAGAAAGTGAGGTTCAGAGCACCTAATAATGTGGTTGTTAGAATCACCAAAGCTAAGAAAACTAGGATCCCAACTCAAGTGTTTAAATTATAATACGTTTAATATATATATACAGTCTATTTCTTTTGGGAGTTTAGTTCCATATATCATTTAGACATTCATCATTATTTCCTAACAAGATCTGGCGTCATGTCTAGTATGCAAGAGCAATTGCAAATCCAGGTTGTCATCGGGCATGTCCTTTTGTATCTAGTTGTCAGAGTCAGAGGGGTTCTAGAACTTAGTGGTAAGTGGTAACAAGCAATTTTCTTTCAAACTGCAATGTAAGTCTGTAACCGTTTGTTTAATGTTTGATTCTTTTGTTTTTGGTGCACAGACTGTTCCATGCAATTCAAGGTTCATGTCCAATCTAGCCACAGCTGAATGTGAGAGTGTTCCCTTCAAGGTGGTTGGGCACCCCTACAAGATTGACCTCGAGAAAAGAAAGAACATGACTATCATGGGAGGTGAAGGATGGAAGAAATTCATTACATAGAACAATCTTACTAGGGAAGAAATGTTATGTTTTTCTTTGATAGGACCCATGCCGAGGATAACTGTTCTCTATATTTGTGGTCTTGGTGGCGAGGAAGACATATATGAATCTACGGGTGTCGCCCAAAGATGCCACCTTACCGATGATGAGAAGGAACACCTCCTAACTACCCTACCGCCAATCAACACCTTCATCGGGGTTCCATTTGTGACCCATTTGACAAGGACAAATCTTTTCCAACATAAGATGGTATGGCAACGACCTTTTGTTTGTTCCTTGTATGGCTCCATTTATAACTTGTGGTGGTCGTCGTCTGACATGATTACTTCTTATTTTTAATCCACGGCGCGACATCGCAGAGATTACCTACGAAAGTCGTTTCCACCATGGGTATCCCTGATGATGGCGTGGCTGGAGTATATCTAGGAGATTTTGACATCACCCGAATTGCATGGACTGACCCAGATGGTCATGCCGTCTTCAGCAATCAGGGGTGGAAGAAATTCCACCAGAGTGAAGTGATATAAAGGTTGGACATATCGTGCTAATCACTGGCAGGAAGACCATAAAAGAGATGTTGGACGTGAAGTTTGTGTTCGAGACCATCTAGAGTGTAGTTGTGGTTGGGAACTGTTAAGCTTAACTAGTACGACATAGTCTGCAACAGTTAATTAGTCATTCGAAAGCTAGTGTATATATAATATATTTGCCTATTTAGTCTACTTTTGGAAGATTTTATCGGGTATGGTTATGATTGTGTGAACTAGAAGGTACGACAAAGAATCATATGGAAGCTACTAGTACAAAAGAATTCTGAAAGATTTCCTGTCCACATGCATTCTGGTAGTTTGGGCTACTCACGAGAGGGTCCCTCGTCGCGAGTTCGAGAGATTTCCATGAGACTCCGATCTCCATTAGATTTTTTGAATTAGTAATTACAACAACTTGAGTACTATGATTGTAAAATTGAAATATAGTACTTGCACATAATTCTGAAAGCTAACACAGAGAATTCTCAAAGAAGCTACTAAAAATAAATACTTTGAATTCTAAAAGTACTAAAATTAAATACATTACAATTTTATCTAAAAGGTAATATGCATATTGCTGATCGAAATAATATAAATAGAGTACAAATTTCTACTTCGAAATAGACCTGAAAATGCTAGAAAATAACCTAGGATGAATATAGGATTCATTCTCCCCTATATTTTTCATCGTCGTCAGTTCCCGCGTCCTGCAACACATGTTCAGAGAACTCTTTTGTAAGAAGAGGACATCAGTTAGCACTAAGATGTTTACAATGGAAAATACAAATAAATGAATGTTTTGTATATATCGGATGTGAATGTGAACCTGCGATGGACGTCCATTAGATTCGTCCTGAAGCAACAACCAGTGGCGAGGTTGAGGAATGTGAAGTCGCCAACATCTGGAAGTGTGTGATCTATCATGATCCAGTTGTTGAGATGGAATTCATGCACTTTTAAAGTGCGGCGCCGATCGGTGCAGACTTCCCGACAAGCAACATATGTGTCGACGTACTCCTCTTTCTCCAGCAAGTAGTCGGCGATCTTGCAAAGTGGGTCAGCCGGGAGATCGGACCAGTTCCTCTTCATCCGGCTACTGGCCATGGCTTACGCGCGTGAATGTTTTGATCGAGGAAGAAATACGAACTACCATGGCAAGGAGAAGAACAAGAGGAGAAGAGACGAGGGAGACGAAGCGGAACTGCAACTATGAGGAGATGAGGGAGACGAAGCGGAACTGCCACTGTGAGGAGACAAGGAGACGAGGGAGAAGAAGCGGAAATGCCACTTCAAGTTTGGATCAACAGGCTTTTTTCAGAACTAGCGCGTGCATTGCATGCAAGTTTTGATCAAACAGACTGACATGTGGGACCGGCTAAAAAATCACCCCTAGATTCCGTGAAGTGCTACCATGCATAGTGCGCTGACAGGTGGGGTTGAAGCACGGAGGAGACGGTCAACGCAAAAAAAAGTTTCGAATATGTGTCGTGACGAAATCCACAATGAATTTGGCACCAGACAAAATGGAAAACTAGGCTTCAGCGCCTAGGACGAAATCTGCGATGAATTTGCCACGACGAAACCAAGGAAAGTCATGGATGACCAAGCTGGAGGGGCTTGGAGCTCGTTGTGAAAAACCGTTCTAGAATGCTAGGGATCTGCGATGTTTTTAGGTCGCATCATAAAAAACATCACGGATCGTCCAGATTCTTGTAGTGATGCCTATGTTCTAAGAGTTATACACTGGAAGATTGTGAAGGAGATACGCCCTAGAGGCAAATAATAAAGGGGTTTATAGTCATATCTCATTAGTTCATAATTGTTTTATATCATGCTATAACTATATCAAGCAGAAATATTGATACAAGTGTGGTATATAGACAAACCTAGGTCCCTAGTAGCCTCTATTCAACTAGTTCATTGGGCAGCTGATGATCAAGGTTTCCTGATCATGGTGCTAAGAGAGCCAACTGACAATGAAGTCATATAATCTGGAATGATGTGATGTAGATTTCACACCAATGATTGTTGCAACACAATCATGTGACTTAGTTCACGTTGCAATTGTCAGAAATGGAGTGTCCTAATCCTTAGACCGTGAGATCATATTAATCACTATTACCAGAAGATTGCTTTGACTGCATCAATCGTTATTTCCGTGACCGGGTGACCATAAAGGTGCATGTTGGGTAGTCCAAAGGAGCATGTTGACACCTATGCATCAAGATCGGGAATTGTTCTCCTATGTGACAGAAAGATACACTGGGCCCACTTGATGAATTATATCCAAAAGCTGCATAGCGTATGACCAGGTCATGGGGATAGAATTTCACGTGAACGAGTAAAACAATACTTGTTGGAAACGAGATCGAACAAGGTATTATGATACCGATGATCAGATCTCAGAGAATTCTTGTATCACATATCAAAGTGAATTGGATGTACCGTTTAAGGTTCGACACGATGGTGATTTGTGGAGTCATTAGGGGTCAATATGGGCATCCTGGTCCCGCTATTGATCATTGATCGAGATCATGTCTATGACATTCCTGAACCATGGGGAAATATGCTTAAGGGCACAATGACGCTTGGAGATCCTCCTGTGAAATTGAATCACACAAGAGAGAGAAATCAGAATCGTTCCGAAGAGATCCAAAGTTGTTCGGATAAAGAAGGAATGGAAAAGGCCGAAAGGAGTTTCAGATAAATAGCAATTTTTGAAATGCATTTATTATTTGTTAATTATGAATTAATATATATTTAATAAATATTTAAATTAATATTTATAGGGAACCTTCCTCAACAGACCAAAACCCCAGAGGGAATTGGCCTAAGAGAAAGCCACCCTAAAAGGGAAAGAAAAAACAAAAACAGCACCTACTCGTGGGCTATATATCCCACCTAGGCAACCAGGCAGACATGCGAACAAAGCCGGGCACCGCCGTGGGCGACACACAGCCCGCCACCACCGGTGGGTCGTAGCCGGGCAAGCCCAACTAGGCAGGTGCTACCTTGGGCGCTGGTGGGCCTCGAGCTGGCCCACTCGGGTTGCTCCTCTGGCCACCTCACCCGAGCCTCGATGTTGGGCTGCTTCACGCATTCGTTGTGGGCCACCGAGGGCAGCTCCAGCCCACCCAGGCACAACCACCACAGTAGCAGCTACTAGGCACCTGGGCCACGCGCGGGTGGGTGGGAGGGCAGCAGCGGCCCACCCGGTCGCCTCCTGCTACAGCTGGCTGGCTGTTGTGCTGGGCCGCTGCGAGAAGGGCCCATCCGGGTGCCCCAATGGCCCATCCAGCTAGGAGCCTTTTCCCTTCATTTCCTTTGTATTATTTAGTCCCACATGGCCTAGCCTTTGGGAGGAGTACCCCTCCTCCTCCTATATAAAGGGGTGCCCATGGGAGGGATAAAACACATCAATAGTTATTCTCTAAGGCACTTTTCCTTAGAGAAAATCCCCCTCTCTCTCTGTTGTCTTTGCGGTGGCACGATCATAGAGAAGGACTATACACACAAACTCAACACCTCTACGGCAAGCTGTTGTGCTGCAGGGATACCATCCAGGAGGTCTACTTCCGCAACCTTGACAGGGATCAAGAGCTCGGGAGTCGTCGCATTGCACCATATGTGTGTGATAACTTAGGGAACCTACTGTTAGTAGCGATTGGGCCGTCGTGCAAGGATCTGGACAAGAGGTGACATGCGAAGAGCTTTGCGACCTTGAGGTCAGACGGGTACGACTACATCATTCACGCTTCCACGTGAGTGTAACGCTTTCTCAGTCTTCAAGGGTATGTTAATGTTGTCTTCCTCCATTACTGCATTAGTTCTAGATAGATCGTGGGCATTAGGGTGTTCCAACATAGTAATTTTTTGTTATCTGTTGCAGAAACCCTATAGTGGTATTAGAGCCTGATCTATGGGTAGTATGCTAGTACGGATAGACACGTGCAGAGTGTGAGCATTGATACCCTAGTTGTTACCTTCCCATGTGTATTTGTTTATATCGTGGTACTGTGAGATGAAGCGGTCCGGATTGACCATACGTGTAATCTTACGCGACATTGGTTCCACGCCCGACATACGGTTTGTATCGTATAAGTGGCTAGCAGGTGTCTGTCTCTCGAACAATAGTTGATATAGCATCTACAACGGAAGTCCCCAAAAGGGGTGTATTAGAGACAACTATTGTATCCATGTTGAGGTTGGAAGTTCGTAGGTAGAAACGGTTCTATTACAAAAGCCTAATAGCCATGTAAAATATGCAATATATAGAGTAGAGGTGTCTAACTTTATGTTGCAGGGAAGGCTCTGTGCTGTGATATGGTGGCAGTCGTGAATGAGGAAAGGTAGTTTACTTTTCCGATTAATAAGTAGTATAGTAGTAGTCATCACGATGATGAACGACAATATCGGTGGCATTGTGGACTTGTTGTCAAACTGGAGCACCTGATGGAGATCATGGAGCACAAACACAACCATGTCACATCACACTTAGATAAGATATGATCTTTGTGTGCATCTTGTTTGAGTGCAAGTATTAGATACACAATGCTCGCATTTAAATAGGATGGTCCCTAATTAATACCAACGTAGTGTTCTCCCATTAGTGTGCACCACTAAGAAAGTTTGTCGTTATGAAGCAGGCCATGACGACCGGGTGATAGATATATCTACATTCACATACGGTGGGTGCAAGCCATGTATGTACAACAAAAATACTATGGTTGGGTTGGTGAGCCTAGCATGTACAGACATGGCCTCATAACACAGAGACCGAAAGATCAAGCACGAGTCACATGGATGATGTGATTGACGGATATAGTCCACCCTGGCAGCCGCATCAAAGTCCGTGACGATCGGGGATGATGTGGTGTAAAGGGGTCGTGGAATAACTAAACTATCTTTAGGGATGATAGTTTAAGTGGGAGCTCATTTGTTAATATGATTGCAAATTTGAACTCCGTATTATGAACTTAGTCTAAGTCCATATTGCAAATATTTTGTAGAATATGGCCATCCCCTTAGTTTAGGACATCTTTAGTCCATAAAGAACTGGGAGAAACTTAAGTTAGATCGGTCAAATTTCATCAACTAGTACCAACGCCTAAGAAAGGATCCTCATTGAAAACTATCTCCTCTATGTCCTTTGTCAACCCTTGGAAGATTTCCCTGATGAATCTGATGGTAGAGAAGATACGTGAGACCTTCACCAAGGTCAAACCCAAAGCTGGGATCATCGTCAACGGAAAGGGTATATGTGATATAAAAGTAATAAATGTTTCCATGAAACACTTATGCAGTTTTCGAGTATTGGATACTTAATCTTGTTTTATTGAAAATAGGACCCATTGCGTGAGAGTTATAGAATGGAACGAGGTGCTGATGGCGTGATGACGACAAACAAGTTAATTGATGGCCGACGACATTCCTACCTGATGGCTCCAAAAATAGCCATCTTCCACCATGTTTAAACATTGTTTTTAGTCAAGCAATTGACAAGGAACTCTCAATCCTTACCACTAATGAATAATAATTGCAAAGATATGCAAACCATTGCTTTGATTTGTGTTGTGCATGAAATCACGCTTTTGAATACGAAATATGGAGTCATAATGAAGGTTTTTGAGGAAGTCCACACGACCAAGTAATGGTGGATTCAATTCCAGGCAATAGCATCTGTAACGACCACTGGTACGGGCAGTGCCTGCCCGTACTGTCCACCCGTACCATGTGGCAGCGTCTTCTTCTTGTCAAACCCTACAACTCTCATGAAGATGCCTATATATTTTGAGGTCTCAGCCACCGCGCAAAATGCCACCATTCTCAGATTGCATCACAACACACCCCAAGGAGATCCACACCATTCCTCATCCCTTCCATCTTCGATCCTCTCCATTAGCCATATCCATTACTTTGTACTTTAGATCTCCTTGTGATTTGGCAACCATTGTAAGAATATTTTATTTCAATCTAAGTATTTTGCACAAAGTTTTCTATCCTTGATCTTATTGTTATGAGTGAGTAGTCCTCATGGGTTGTGAGTTGGGAAGAAACCTCGCAGCGATTATAGGCAACTAATCTATGGGAGCATTGTGTATTGTTTGAAATAGAGATTTGTATATTTTGGTTCTTTGTCTGTTGTCTCGATCTGTGGACTTCTAGGTACCCAAGACACAATAGATTGATAAAGTATTGATGTGAGATACTTAGATAGCGGCAATCTCATAGGAACCCAGTGGCAGAAAGGGTAGTACGGTCATCGCTTAGCGACCCATTCAGGATCACAACAACATCACCACTTAATGCTTTGATATGTGTTTTATAATTAATAATCGTTTGTAGCCCGTTCCTTCATGGTGCACTCAGTTGGATTAAAACATTGTTGCTATGGCCGCTACATCACGAGGGCTCTAGTTTATTAGGATGTGTTTCCCACGAGAGATTATTCCTATTAAAACTTTACACATGACTGTGCTTATTATTATCTTTTATCCCATATGATGTGCAACTGTAGGTGGATCTTCAACCCTGGCCTATCTCCATCCATTGATTCACTCGTTATATAAGTAAACTAGATTGGTCCGGTAAACGAAGGTAAAACGAACAAACAAAGTCTTGTAGACGTGTCCTTTTAATTTCCTTTTAGCATTTATTTCCAAGGTTCGATTAAACCTAGATCTACTAGGGAAAAAGCTATTATACTACATCCGCGGATCCGGATCGAAGGTATCAACCATTTTTCTGGCATAGTTGTCGGGGAAGCAATCTCGCTATCCTAGTGAGATAACTACAGACCTTGTTTTTAGTTTTATTATTTGTTTGTATTTTATTTCTTGTTATTAGTTTACTTGGAAAGCTGGCAGAGGGTGGTTGACCACGACCTTTACCTTGCTTTTGTCGAGACCATGATTCACGCCCTAGGGAGATGTCGTCGTAATGGGTCAAGTCCTGAAGCCGGTCCCCAGAGATGTGTGTAGGGTTCAAGATTACGGAGGTCGTGCCTCTCTTGTTCCTGGCCATCCTTACCGACCTGTTATGCCATGCACCTATAGAACATCCATAATGCATATGCCGAATGGAACGCCCGTACTATGTGACTCTTGGAATCTACTAGGTAAGTTAGTGAGTCGAGGGGGTTTCCAGGCCCCCGTGTGGTTGTACGCTAGTCTTGGTTCAAGAGGCGAGAACTCGGGTCCTAGGGGTGGCTAGCATGGGACTACAAAAACCACACCTGATGTGGCCTCCCATACCTGCCTTAGCGTGTTTAATAACCATCTCCGATCATATCTCCACATTTTGTCAAACTAGGTTTATCGCATCTTCACACATCATCTAGATGGATTGGTCTTGGACCATGATGACTGCAAGTGCACATATCGTTTGTAGCTAGTTTTGAAATAAAGATATCGATCTCACAGGGAGCAGGAGTCTGAAGTCTAATAACTCTTGAAATAAATATTACAATAGAAATGCTAAATAAAGTTCTAAGTGACAAGATAAAATGCGAGTATTGCGTAAAAAGGTGTTTTGGGGGTTTTTGGTATAAGAGCAACAATAAATAAAGTAAAACAACTGAATACAGAAAGTAAGTATCGCGTATGTAAGAGAGATTGGAACTGCAATAGGGGAAAGCATTCTCAGGAGCGACGGATACACCACTAGCATTATAAGGAGTTAAGATAAAGATTATTATCATGAACATTCTCAACTATGTATGTGTGGGAGGAACTCCGTATTTGGACAAATAGGCAGCAACCGTTGCTCACATCATCCTCATAACCACAGCAGTCAGCAATCGATATCAATCAAATTACTGCGCTATTAAGGGACGTAATCCCGTAGGATGTATCCCATGGCATGGATAGTGTTCCGTGAGTTTCCTTGGCTCCCAAGTTGATACGTAAGGAGTGCCAACAACTTTATAGTCACTGTAAGTGCTAACACACCTCTGTCTACCAACAAGTAGTTCCCTCCATCAAGTCCCCATGAGAGGCAAATATTGAGAGGTCGACTTCTCTCAACATCAAGATGAAGAAAATCTAACACATGGCCACAGCAATGAATATCATAATAAACTTTATTTCTTATTCCAATCTCATACTAGGGTTTCTCCATCTCCCCAAGAACTAATGATCTACTCAGACATGGAGGCAATCAACATCATGACAATAACAATGGAATCTATCATAGATGAATTGTACTTGTATAATTCCACAACGCATATAGAAATTACAACAAGATCTAGACAAGATGTAGATGGGATGGATGGAGATGGTGGTGATGCAGCGGTTGATGATGAAGATCAATGACTTAGCCTCCCGGATCTGCGCAGGGCAAAGATGGATCCCCGTTGGACGAGTTCCCCATCCAAATGCCTTCAGGAGGTGAGGTTTCAGCAATTTCTGGGTGTTCTGTACGGGGCAAAACTATTTGAGGAGGCGGTGGCAGCGCCAACTATACGGCGAGAACTATAGGCCAGAAAATTTATTCTCGTCGTATAGTTGGTCGTTGAACCGTCTGTACTTCTTGTTCGCTCCGGGTTTTCTTCTGGTATTATTGATATTTCCCAAATAAGAAATTTACATTGTTTTTGACTCCTTTTATCCTCAGTACAACTGCTCCAAGAATTGTATCCATTGTGTCCATTATATATCCTGATCCTGGAGAAAACAAACATAAAATGTGCGCGTGAGCCTCGTAAAATACCAAGATCCTACATCTACAATGCGAAATAATAATATATAACATGATGCAAATATGCACTCATGAACTTCCCCAAGCTTAGACTCTTGCTTGTCTCGAGCAAGTTTTAGCTTAATGCATGTGATCCTCATATTGATGAAGCTGAGTCGATAAAATAAATGAGGCAGTTGCAGCATGTGTTTATCATATATGATACATAGGAATAAGTTTATGAATAGTACCTTACTCGAACCATCTGAATAGTATTAGCAGGCTTCCACACCTTAGTGATCAACAATTCACAAAAGATGAATCTCAACATAATGTAAAAGTATCTGGTTCAATCGAATGAGTTAGCAAGGTAGTCCCAAGTGTATTAGGATTAACATATACACTTGGGATTCAAAATCTCAAAGCGTCCCTTTGTCATACTACAATATAGTGGTGTATGCATATTTGCTCTTTGCACACTCACTCTTTTTCTTCTTTCTTTTCTTCTCTTTTATGTATATGCTCACACTTCTGTTTAAGTTCTATTCAAAGGAGCTAGCCATACATTCCACTTCATGTAGGAATTCAAATTTTAACAATCTCAATTATCAAATTCCAATTGTATATGAAGCATTTTTATAGCTTGAAGATTCTACCTCGACTTGTTCTCACTCTATTTTGGTAGCACTTTATATTTTCCTTTGTTCGAGGTTTTCTTTTTCAACTTAACCGATTAGATAATTTTTTCATTGTAAATCAAACCGTAGACTTACAACATATTGACCAAATTATCTTTATATGTTCCATTAATACTAATGGTGTGGAAGACTCCTATTTCTATCATCAAGTGCAAGAAAATTATACTCGAGCCATTCATATATCCAATAAGACAAGTACAAACTCAATATTGCTCCATATATAATAATAAACTCGGAATTTCATAAAAGAGATCGACTATTCCTGAAGTGAATTCTAATGATGCAAACTTTATTTCTAGTTTAAACTAATGCAAGACTAAAATAGTAATATAAAACATATAAGATAGATTACAAGGTCTTAAAGATCTCCCCAAGCTTGGAATCAAGCCAGGAGGGATCAAATAATCCCTTGCGATTATTTGATACCGTGATTATTGTAGATCGCGGTGGTGCCATGGCATGTAACACCGCGGTGCGTAGCTTCTTGCTGGTATCCTCCAGAGGAGTAATGCGGCTGTAGCATGATACATTGCAAATGTATCTATAATTTTTGATGTTCCATGCTTGGTTTTATCTACTTTCTTGTGTTTTGTCCACACTTTGGAGTACTTTTTATATGATTTATTGGACTAACCTATTAACAAGAGCCATAGTGCCAGCTGCCTGTTTTCTGCTGTTTTTGGTTCCAGGAAGTCAGAAAATGAATATTCTCGGAATTGGACCGGACAAAAGCCAAAGTCGATATTTTACCGGAAGACTCACGGGGCCAAAAGACGAGACGAAGAGGGGCCACAGGGTGGCCACACCATGTGGTGGCGCGGGCTAGCCCTGGCCACGCAACCAGGTGGTGTGCGCCCCCTGGCCACCCACCGACCTTGCCTCTTCGCCTATAAGATGCCTCCCAATGCAAAAACACTAAATCATCAAGCCTCCTGCCACGAAAAGTTCTGCAGCGCCGCCGCCACCGATGGGGGGATTCGGGGGACAGAAAGTCTCTGTTCCGGTACCCTGCCAGGATGGGGAAGTGCCCCCGGATCCTTCTCCATCGATCTCCACCACCATCTCCATCATCATTGCTGATTCCCATGATGAGGAGGGAGTAGTTCTCTCTCGAGGCTAAGGGTTCTACCGGTAGCTATGTGTTCATCTCTCTCTCTATAAATCTACACTCAAGTGCTTTAATAGATCTCTGCTCTCCCCATGTGTGTGAAGTTGACAGTGTGCACACCATGGTGGAACTTAGGCTAGAGATTAAAAATACTTGTGAAGAGTTATATTTGGAATTGGATGTCTTTATAAAATTGTGGTGTTTTTTGGAACCATCTAGAGCTCAAGGTGATAGTGTGGGGTTATCTAGATGGGGAAAGCGGACTTTGAGGTGTGTTGTTATAGACCTACCATGGATTAGAGTGTCCAACCGGAGAGTAGTTAAGAGTAGTATCATAAAGACAAGATATTTATATGAGAGTGTTCACTAGTGAAAGTATGATCCCTAGGCCTTGTTTCTTAGCATTGAAACACTGTTTGCTACTAGATCTGTTACACGTTTGCTTGCTTCCATCTTTATTTCAGTTTGCCTTTAGTCTCTTCCATGCCATCAAGCTATTTTCTGGCACCGTTGTCTTATATCTATGCCACTTGTATTTCACTATCTCTTCGCCGAACTAGTGCACATATACACCTGACAAGTGTATTGGGTGTGTTGGGGACACATGAGAGTTCTTGTATCTTGATTGCAGGGTTGATTGAGAGGGATATCTTTGACCACTTCCTCCCTGAGTTCGATAAACCTTGGGTGATCCACTTAAGGGAAAACTTGCTGCTGTTCTACAAACCTCTGCACTTGGAGGCCCAACAACTGTCTACAAGAATAGAAGTGCGTAGACATCATAGCGCATGCGCAAATCATATTGCAGAGTGTCTACTTTATCTGTGAGCTTAGTCACCAATGGGAGAATATCATCCTTCTTCTCTATCTCCTTGAGACGGTGGTGAAGTTCGACGCGATGATGTAGTTCCTTCTTCGGATATATCTCCAGTGCTCGCACGTGATTCTTGGTCCTAGGAACAACTTCTTCTTCCTCATCCATAATTGATGGATCAGAGAAGTAGAAACCATACCTCCACCCTTCTTGAGGCTTCACCCTCATATGAGCACCAATGGTTGGCTTCAAAAGTGGCGCATTTGCTTCCTTGCTAGCACTTGCACCAATATTAGGTAATTCCTTACGCTTGTGCGGCCTGGGGTCCGTGGCGATGAACTTAACCGTCTCCACGCACCCTTTTCCATGCGGCTTGTGACCTTCTCTCTCTTCTTGAGCTCTCTTCATTGCCGCCTAGTTGATCTCTAGGTATCATAGACATCACGGCGGATGTAGCCGTTAACCACATCATCATCAGAATAGTTGTTGTAGAAGCTTGGCTTTGTACCCCGGGCTAAACCTCTCTACCTCCTCGTCATCGTCCTCCATGAACGGGCTGCTAGAGTGGTCCCTGGAAGGAGCAATGAGCCCAGGGGTTTCCCACGTCCTGGGACGGGATACCGCATTGCTAGATTGGTTCATGGAGATTATGATTAGAGAGAGAGACAATGACAGTATATAAGGGGTGTCAGATGTCAGTAAAACTCACGAGAAACACCAAATTCTTGCCTAAGAAAAGAATCATAATGAAACAGGGAAAGAAATCACGGATTTGGAGGAGTCCTGTCGTGTAACGACAAACTATATGGGTGCGACTCGTATAGTTCCGACCGTATAGTTGGTTCCGGGCAGATATTTCCAAAAATCTCGAGTCCAGGTCGGTTAAGTTACGACTCAGAACAGACAATAACGGTTTTTTAGATAACAATAATGAAAAGGCAAATAAAAAATGTGTGGTAGTTTAACGACCAAGTATACGGCCGGAATATTGTATCCGGTCATATAGTTGCAACCGTATAGATACAAACATCAAACAATCAAAAGTTTCTGAGAGTTGAATGACCAACTATACGACTAGAATATTGTCTCCGGTCGTATAGTTGTGACCGTATAGATACAGACATCAAAAATCGAAAGTGTCCGAGAGTTCAACGACCAACTATACGGCCAGAATTTTATCTCTAGTCGTATACTTATGACCGTATAGATCCATACATCAAAAACAATTTCACGAAGAAGATACAGAGAGTTTAACGACCAACTATACAGCGGGAGGTTTTCCTCCGGTTGTATAGTTGCGCCCGTATAGTTGGTAAAAAACTCCAGAACTTCAGAAAAACACAAGGAATTTGAAGGCAAAAATTTCAGAAGTAAAATCCATGAAAACAAATCACTTATTTGCGTAGGAACACTTACCTTGAACTTACCATTTGCTTATTCGAGGATGACAAGCTCCTCCAACAATAAAGACTTCCTCTCTTTTGGAGGAATTGACCTTAGTTCATTGAATAATTCTCGTAAGGGAAAATCACCAGCACTAAAGTTCCTCTCAACAAGATTGGTGTCTTGTTGGGAAAACATGGACACTGCACCCAACATCTTTATTTCCCGCCTCTGCATAATCTGCAAATCAAATTCTTGAAGTGAAAGAATCAACGGATCAGTCTTGGCTTATGGTCTTTCCTCTCGAGGAGTTATTTTAAACCATCACGATCCGTATAAACTCTTACTTTTGCATCAACTATATAAGAACAAAATTTATCGCAAGAGAAAAATACAGCAAAAAGTTCCCTTTCTTTCTTTGATAGTTATTTTGAGCACCATTGAGAGTTCTACTAGCATGATGTATACTATTAAATATGCAACCAATGTGTTGTCCTAGAGTTACTCCTACAACATCATCACTAGCTTCACATATTAAGTCAAAAGTCATATCCAAGATAGGTGGTTTACTGATAGGAGCATGGGATAAAGCATTTTTAATTTTATCAAAGGCTCCAATACATTTATCATCAAAATTAAATATTACTCCCTTTTGTAGAAGGTTAGTCAAAGGTTAACATATTCTAGAGAAATTTCTAATGAACCTTCTATAAAAACCCACATGACCAAGGAAACTTCTTATACCTTTTATATCCCTAGGTTGTGGAATTTTTTCTATGGCTTCAACCTTAGCTCTATCCACTTCAATTCCCTTACCTGATACGATATGTCCAAGGACTATATCTTCTTTGACCATAAAATGACCAGGTATAGTCCTTGGACACAAGGTATCAGGTAAGGGAATTGAAGTGGATAGAGCTAAGGTTGAGTCCATAGAGAGAATGCCACAACCTAGGGATATTAAAGGTATAAAAAGTTTCCTTGGTCATGTGGGTTTTTATAGAAGGTTCATTAGAAAATTCTCTAGAATATCTAAACCTTTGACTAACCTCCTGCAAAAGGGAGTAAGATTTAATTTTGATGATAAATGTCTTGAAGCCTTTGATAAACTCAAAAATGTTTTATCCCATGCTCCTAACATTAAACAACTTATCTAGGATACAACCTTTCACTTAATATGTGAAGCTAGTGATGATGCTGTAGAAGTAACTTTCGGACAACACATTGGTCACAGATTCAATATTATACATCATGCTAGTAGAACTCTAAATGGTGCTCAAAAGAATTACCCTAAGGAACTAAGGGAACTTTTTGATGTATTTTCTCTTATGATAAATTTTGTTCCTATATAGTTGATGCAAAGGTAACAGTTCACACGGATCATGATGGCTTAAAAGAACTCCTTGAGAGGAAAGACCATAAGCCAACACTGATCCATTGGATTCTTTCACTTCAAGAATTTGAGTTATAGATTATGCAGAGGCAAGAAATAAAGATGTTCGATGTAGTGTCCATGTTTGCCCACCAAGACATCAATTGTTCAGAGGAACTTTAGTCCTGGCGATTTTCGTTTAGGAGAACTATTCAATGAACTAAGGTCAATTCCTTCAAAAGAGAAGAAGTCTTTGTTGTTGGAGGATATTTTCATCCCCGAGAATAAGCAGATGGTAAGTGCAAGGTAAGTGTTCTTACCCAAATAAGTGATTTGTTTTCACACATTTTACTTCTGAAAATTTTATTTTTGAATTCCTCGTGTTTTTCTGAAGTTTCTTAGGGTTTTTACCAACTATACGGGCGCAACTATATGACCGGAGAAAAATCTCCCGCCATATAGTTGGTCATTAAACTCTCTGTATCATCTTCGTTAAATTGTTTTCGAAGTCTGGACCTATACGGGCGCAACTATACGATCAGAGCCAAAATTCCGGCCATATAGTTGGTCGTTAAACTCTCAGAAACTTTTGATTTTTGATGTTTGTATCTATACGGTCGCAACTATACGACCAGAGCCAAAATTCCAGCCATATAGTTGGTTGTTAAAGTCTTAAACACTTTTGATTTTTGATGCATGTATCTATACGGTCATAGCTATACGACCGGAGACAAAATTCCAGCCGAATAGTTGGTCGTTAAACTCTCAGACACTTTTCATTTGTCTTTTCGTTTTTATTCATCTAAAAAACGTTATTATTGGTTCCGAGTCGTGATTTAATCGACCTGGACTAGAGATATTTGGAAACATCTTCCTGGAACCAACTATATGGCCGGAGCTATACGGGTCGCGCCCGTATAGTTGATCGTTACGCGGCAGGACACTTCTAAATTCGTGATTTCTTTCCCTGTTTCATTAAGATTCTTTTCTTGGGCGACAATTTTATGTTTCTCGCGAGTTTTACTGACCTCTAACCCCCCTTATATACAGCCATTGTCTCTCTCTCTAATCATAATCTCCAGAAACCAATCTACCTCTTATTCACACGTGAGGACACGCAACCAAGGGATAGAAGCCAAGAAGAAAGTTCCCTATGGAGATCGGGAGCAATAGCGAGCAAAGCAAGGAGATAAAGACCATCCCTATGGAGTTCCTCCACGCCGACAATGCACGCCGGAAGAGGGATTTGAAGGCCCTCGACCTGAAGATTGAAGAGATGGACATGGAGAAGCCAGGGACACCCAAACACCTTCGGTTGCTGCGACTTTATCTTGACAAACTTGATGAAGATATCAAGTAGATAACCGAAGCAGGTTTTTATATGAGTCTTAAGGTGCTACAAACACTCCAGTATAACAATGAGTTCATTAAAGAGCAAGTGAAAGTGCCGGAGAGGAATAATCTTTTCTACAAGATGCGTGTTAAAGAACTAGAAGCTGTCAATCAATCCCTTCATCTCAGGCTGGCCCGTGAAGAGAAGATACCGCGTTCCATGGCGCCACAGTGATCTACGACAATCACGGTATCAAATAATCGCAAGGGGTTACTTCACCCCGCCTGGCTTGATTCCAAGCTTGGGGAGATCTTTAAGACCTTGTAATCTATCTTATAAGTTTTACATTACTATTTCTTTGCATTAGTTTAAACTAGAAATAAAGTTTATATCATTAGAATTCCCTTCAAGAATAGTCGATCCCTTTTATGAAATTCCGAGTCTATTATTATATATGGAGCAATATTGAGTTTTTGTTTGTTTTATTGGATATATGAATGGCTTGAGTATAATTTTACTTGCACTTGATGATAGCAATAGGAGTCTTCCACACCATTGGTATTAATGGAACACATAAAGATAATATGGTCAGTATGTTGTAAGTCTACGGTTTGATTTACAAAGAAAAACTATCTATGCAATTGAGTTGAGAAAGAAACCTTGAACAAAGGAAAATGAAAGTGCTATCAAAATAGAGTGAGAATAAGTCGAGGTAGAATCTTCAAGTCATAAAAATGCTTCATATAGAATTGGAATTTGATAATTGAGATCGATAAACTTTGAATTCCTACATGAAGTGGAATGTATGGCTATCTCCTTTGCACAACACTTAAACAAAAGTGTGAGCATATACACAAAAGAGAAGAAAAGAAAGAAGAAAAAGAGTGATTGTACAAAGAGCAAATAGGCATATACCACTATATTGTAGTATGACAAAGAGACACTTTTGAAATTTTGAATCCCAAGTGAATACGTTGATCCTAAAACACTTGGGACTACCTCGCTAACTCATTCGGTTGAACCTGATACTTCGACATTATGTTGAGATTCATATTTTTTGAATTGTTGATCACTAAGGTGTGGAAGCCTGCTAATACTATTTAGATAGTTCGAGTAAGGTACTATTCATGAACTCATTTCTATGTATCGTATGTGATAACACATGCAACTGCCTCATTTATTTTATCTACTCAGCTTCATGAATATGAGAATCACATCCATTAAGCTAAACTTGCTCGAGACGAGTAAGAGTCTAAGCTTGGGGAAGTTGATGAGTGCATATTTGCATCATGTGTTACACTATTATTTTGCATTGTAGATGTAGGATCTTGGTATTTTACGGCGCTCGCACGCACATTTTATGTCTGTTTTCACCAGGATCAGGATAGATGATGGATCCAATGGATACAATTCTTGGAGCAGTTGTATTATGGAGAAAAGGAGTCAAAAACAACGTACATCACTTATTTGGGAAATATTAATAATACCAGAAGGAAACCCGAAGCGAACAAAGGAGACAGACGGTTCAATGACCAACTATACGAACGGAATAAAAAATCGGGCGTATAGTTGGCGCCGCCACCGCATCCTCAAATAGTTTCACCCCGTGCAATTGGATCAGAGAGACGACATACAGAACACCCAGAAATCATCAAAACCTCATCTCCGGAAGGCATCTTGAGGTGGAAAGTCATCCACCGGGGATCCATCTTCGCCCTGCGCAGATCCAGGAGGCTAAGGCATTGATCTTCATCATCCACCACTGCATCACCACCATCTCCATCCATTCCATCTACATCTTGTCTAGATCTTGTTGTAATTTCCGTACTCGTTGTGGATTTATACAAGTACTATTCATCTATGATAGATTCCATTGTTATTGCCATGATTTGATTGCCTCCATGTCTGAGTAGATCATTAGTTCTTGGGGAGATCGAGAAACCCTAGTATGAGATTGAAAAAAGATAAAGTATATTATGATATTCATCACTGTGATCATGTGTTAGATTGTCTTTATCTTGATGTTGAGAGAAGTTGACCTCTCAATATTTTCCTCTTATGGGGACTTGTTGGAGGGAACTACTTGTTGGTATATAGAGGTGTGCTAGCACTTACAGTGACTATAAAGTAGTTGGCACTCCTTACGTATCAACATGGGAGACCGAGGAAACTCACGGAACAATATCCATGCCATGGGATACGTCCTACGGGATTACCTCCCTTAATAGCGTAGTAATTTGATTGATGTCGATTGCTGACTGTTGTGGTTATGAGGATGATGTGAGCAGTGGTTGCTGCCTATTTGTCCAAATACGGAGTTCCTCCCAGACATATATAGTTGAGAATATTCATGGTAATAATCTTTATCTTAGCTCCTTATAATGATAGTGGTGTATCTGCTACTCCTTGGGAACGCTTTTCGCCTATTGCATTTCCAATCTCTCCTACATACACGATAATTACTTTCCGTATTCAGTTGTTTTACTTTACTTTATTGTTGCTCTTATACCTAAAACCCAAAAAAAAATTACACAATACTCGCATTTTATCTTGTCACTTAGAACTTTATTTAGCATTTCTATCGTAACATTTATTCCAAGAGTTAATAGACTTCAGACTCCTGCTCCCTGTGGGATCGATATCTTTATTTCGAAACTAGCTACAAATGATCTGTCCACTTGCAGTCGTCATGTCCTTTTTGAAATCAACATAGGCACCTACATCACTCAAAAAGCTTCTTCCAAATATAATTGGGCAAAGAGTGTTAGCTGGCATATCAAAAACTACAAAATTGATAAGAATGTTTTTGTTGCCAATTGTGACAGTTGCATCTTCAACTACTCCCATTGGAATTCTAAGAGTTTTATTGGCTAACATGATTATCATATCTGTATTTTCAAGTGTAGTTGGTTCTATTTCTTCTTTTATTTCTCAATAGAAATCATAAGATATAACATTAACTTTGGTGCCAAGATCACATAAACCATAATGTGAGGTTTCCTTAAATATGCAAGGAAGAATAATCTTACCCACATCTTTTAGTTTTGTTTTACCTTCAACCAATACGGAAGTCTCTTCATCAAGTTCAACTATGTTACAATGTGCGTACATAGCCATAATTGCTTCCTTGGTTACCTCTTCAGCTTTGGTTTCTTCCAGATGTTCCACGACTTCTCGCTTACTTTCCTCTTCCCTCTTCTCTTGTACTGCTTTTACCTGTTCATATTCAAAAATATGCTTCTGCGCAGTGTTAGGGAAAGGTATCTCATATGTTGGTTCTAGGGAGGCTAGTGTTGCTTTAACTGCTCTATTCTTCTCGTTTGTGTGGTGGGTCATACTTGACAAAACCCTCTATTGGAGCTTTGATATTTTCTGTAAAAGTTTTAACAACTTGCAACACAAGATCTAAATCCAAATAAAGTTCTTTAGATAATTCTTTCACATGGCCCTTTTTATTATAGTCATGAATACAATCATGATCTATTTCTATGCCTCCTTCACTTCCTAGACCAAAATTCCATGGAACTCTATGATCACGAATTCTATTAAGTCAAGTCCAAGCTTTAGTTATAGGGAGATTCATAAAGGCTCCTTACGCGAAAGAGTCTAATTCAATTTTATTAGGTTCAATTAAACCGCCATAAAAGATAGGCAATAAATACCATTCAGGCAAATCATGATGAGTACATAGGTGAAGTAAATTTTTAAATCTGATATAAGCTCTTACTAGTCCTTCATTAGAACGGTTTTTCCAAGTCATTATAAGATGCCTGGTTCCAAAAGATTTTGACAATGGATAATATTTTGCTAGAAATTCACAGGCTAAATTATCCCAAGTAGTAGTGTGTTCTGGGGCTAGATATCTATACCATGAGAGAGTTGTACTAGTCAAAGTCTGACTAAAAAGTTTAACCATTAGAAGCATATCCCATCAATTGAAATGTACCACATATATATCTTTGAAACATGCAATATGCTCATATGGATCAGGATCTTCTTCATCCTCGGTAAATTGCTTCTTGTGTAGAATACCAAGTAATAGAGGATTTATTTCAATCCCCCTTGTCCTCTCATTGGAGTTGTCTCTTTTATAAATATTATAGGGCTTCCCAAAGTGGCTGAGTGGGTTAGCACTAGTCATATGCTCAAACTCCATCATGTTGGTGGAAACCTGTAACTCAACACAAAACTTAGCATGACAAAAATAAAATAAGCAAAACCTAAAATACCTACAGCGCTTAGCTCCCTAGTAACGACACCAGAAAATAGCTTGATGACTGCAAGTGCACATATCGTTTGTAGCTAGTTTCAACTAAAGATATCGATCCCATAGGGAGCAGGAGTTGGAAGTCTAATAACTCTTGAAATAAATATTACAATAGAAATGCTAAATAAAGTTCTAAGTGACAAGATAAAATGCGAGTATTGCGTAAAAAGGTGTTTTGGTTTTTTTGTATAAGAGCAACAATAAATATAGTAAAACAACTAAACACAGAAAGTAAGTATCGCGTATGTAAGAGAGATTGGAATTGCAATAGGGGAAAGCGTTCACAGGGAGCGGTGGATACATCACTAGCATTATAAGGAGCTAGGATAAAGATTATTATCATGAACATTCTCAACTATGTATGTGTGGGAGCAAATCCATATTTGGACAAATAGACAGCAACTTCTGCTCACATCATCCTCATAACCACAGCAATGAGCAATCGACATCAACCGAATTACTGCGTTATTAAGAGACGTAATCCCGTAGGACGTATCCCCTGGCATGGATAGTGTTCCGTGAGTTTTCTTGGTTCCCAAGTTGATATGTAAGGAGTGTCAATAGCTTTATAGTCACAGTAAGTACTAACACACCTTCGTCTACCAACAAGTAGTTCCCTCCATCAAGTCCCCATGAGAGGCAAATATTGAGAGGTCGACTTCTCTCAACGTCAAGATGAAGACAATCTCACACATGGCCACAACGATGAATATCATAATAAACTTTATCTTATTTCAGTCTCATACTAGGGTTTCTCCATCTCCCCATGAACTAATGATCTCCTTAGACATGGGGGCAATCAACATCATGGCAATAACAAGGGAATCTATCATAGATGAATAGTACTTGTATAAATACATAACGAGTACGAAAATTACAACAAGATCTAGACAAGATGTAGATGGGATGGATGGAGATGGTGGTGATGTAGCGGTTGAGGATGAAAATCGATGCCTTAGCCTCCTGGATCTACGCAGAGCAAAGATGGATCCTTGGTGGACAAGTTCCCCCTCCAGATGCGTTCCGGAGGTGAGGTTTCGGTGATTTCTAGTTGTTCAGTATGTCGTCTCTCTGATCCAGTTGCACGGGGCGAAACTATTTTAGGAGGCGGTGGCGGCGCCAACTATACGGCAGGAACTATACGTCCAGAAAATTTATTCCCGATGTATAGTTGGTCGTTGAACCGTCTGTACTTCTTGTTTGCTTCGTTTTTTCTTCTGGTATTATTCATATTTCCCAAATAAGCGATTTACGTTGTTTTTACTCCTTTTCTCCTTAGTACAACTACTCCAAGAATTGTATCCATTATTTATCATGATCCTAGTGAAAACAGACATAAAATGTGCACGCGGGCGTCGTAAAATACCAAGATCCTACATCTACAATGCAAAATAATAATATAAAACATGATGCAAATATGCACTCATCGTACCACTAAGCATGGCTAATCTTGACTAATATATGGACCTAGCATTACTCATAGGACAAACCCTAGTTAAGCTAGGAGCAGTAGATCGGTATCTTGTTGTACAAGAGAAAACATGCACTAGATAGGATACTCTATTTTATAACAAAGGACCACATTGGAATCATATGCATATAGCAATAATGAAATACTTTGAAAATATAGGTTCAGAATTATGGGATTATGCTTGCCTTGTCCTTCATTGGATGAGTATTGCCCTTTGGTGGCATTGACTTCAGGCTCGGGCACAGTTCCTATTTGTGAAGAACCAACACCAGAAAAAAGAAGTAACAATAAATACATGGCATGTGCAATCCTCATACAATCTGGATGATATGACGGATTCCATGAATTATAGTAGCCCTAGGTGTAACATCAATTTAAATGGGTTTGGAACGCCCTAAATAGGCAAACCATCGAACCCATGGTACTTAGGGGGTGTCGGTGTTCCTCTATGTAAAGTAGGGTTCAAAGTTGTACAAATATGAATTCTTACATTTTTACACAGTAGAGCTCATTTTTCTGAGCATTTTGATGTATTATACATATTTTTCCTATTTAAAATGAATTAATTATCAATTTCCAAAGATTTAATTTTTCCCAAATTAAAATCATTCTAAAATTATGAATGTATGACAGAGGGACCCACCTGTCATATTTGATTTAAAACAAAATAGAAAAGAAAATGATTAATGAAGTCATAGTGACGTCATCGTGACCTCGGCCATGTCACTGCCATGTTGTGGCCACATCGGGGCCACGTGGTGGACACGACAGGGCCACGCGGTGGTCATGTCAGCCATGACAGAGCCACCAGTTGGTGGTCGCTGGCGGTGAACCGGGCACCCCTAGATGCGCGAAAGGGCACGTTAGGATCACACTGATGTGCTGAGTTGAACTGTGGCAGTGCCGCCCTAGATTGATCACCAGAGTGACCTATCCGATGGTGAGCAGCGGTAGAGCTTGCACATGCTCGTCAAGGGAGCAACCGGGAGGGAGAGAAAGGAAACGGAGGAGGCCATGAGGACATGTGGCTCACCAGGATCGCGTAGAACTTGATGGCGAGGTGAGCTGCAATGCGGCAGCAATCAATGGTGACTGTCAGTGGAAGGGAGGGCTCGGTCCCGTCGATTGGGAACACATGCGCGAGCATGAGGTGGCTAGGGTGAATGAGTCTATGGCGGTGGTACCAGCGGTGGTTTCAGATGGAGCTGGGGTGGCCGGAGGTGGCGGGGACGACAGCAGCAGTGAGCTATGGTTTGTCGGCCATGGTGGGGAAGGATAAGAGATATGGGGAGAGGAGCCTGCAAGGGTTTCCTGGCGGTGCTGACGAGGTACTTGTAGGCACGGATGGCGGCGACACGCATCTAGGTGCAGCGCCGTGGCGCACAGCATCGCCAGCGATAGTAGGGCGCTGACTCATCGTGGTCAAAGATGACGTAGGGACGCATCGCGTCGAAGCGGTATGGGCCCCGGGTGGGGCGACTCAGGCTACTGATGGGCTGTAGAGAAGCCTGGCAAGAGAGATCCCATGCTAGAGTTTTGACATTTTCCTCTCTAAAATTATTTTTTCCTTTCTATTCTCCTCTTTCTATTTGAAATTTCAAACTTAGCTCTGTTTTGAACATTTTCAAAATATCACTAGAACTTGAATTCATTTTCCAAAGTCATAACTGAGCTTTGGTTCAAGTCAAGGTCCAAAACATTTTGGATTTTCAAAATAGAACCCATTTTAGAGGTGTTACTTAGAGAGAAAAATATATGGTTTTAGGGTTTTTATTTGTTTCTTAATGCATCAAATGTTGTGTAACTCAAATGCATGCATGCAATGGTCACAAACATGCTGTTTATTGATTACACATAAAGGTAGTATGTTACAATTAGCAAAGGACTAATCAAAACTGCAAAGTCTTCAAAAGTTTGAAGAAAAAGATTGTAACTAGTATAAGATGCAAGTTTTGACAAGCCTTGTAGCAAAAAATTCTCGATTTGATGTAAAATCAAAGAATCTTGGATTTGCCAGGATTATCGAGAAAAGTCTGCAAGTTAAGTGGGAGCTAATAAGTTCTCCAAACATAATATGTGGATGACATATTTGAGTGGGAGATGAGTGACATCCTAGAATATCAAATATTGATGAAATATTTCAGTGAGAGCGTGACAATGTTCTTAAATATGTAATTGACATATTAGTGAACAATGTGTTTGGTATTATGAATGATTAGATCATTAGAAATATGAGATTTAGCTTATATTAAATATAGTGGATCTATGTAGATCAGGATGTTTAATAAACATTAAATGTCAATATACTTGGAGTTCTAAAAGAAGTTCAGAAGGACCTAGTTGAGATTCTGAAAATAGTTCAAAATGGATTCAAGTGAAGAATTTGTTCTTACTGGAACAATTTGGAAGTATTGAGTAGTGACTCAGTATTCATGACAACGGTTAAAGGAAATAAAGATGTATCGCATCACCTATGCCTTGGCTATAGGGTTTTCCCGAAAAACCCATGTTATTTATACTTTACGTAATGTGACCCAAGTTCTTAATGTAAGAACAGGTTTCTGAGTGATTAAAGTTAATCACTGAACCAGAGTAAAGTTTAGCACAAAGGAAGCATGGTTAGGGATCAAAGCTGCAAATATTGCAATTTGATCAAAGTCTATAGATATTGAAGTACTAAGATACTTTAGTGTTAGCAAGTATGTTTTTGGTTTAAAGAAAGTTTGAATTTCAACAAGGCGTGTTTTATAGTTATACATGACATATTGAAAGTTCAATTGACTGATAGAACATCATCGTATATACTAGAAAACAAAAGTCTCACTTTGTCACCAAAAAGCTACAACACATTATATGATAATAGTGTGAATGTCAAAATAGCTGAAATTAAGATTTGCAAAATAGGACCTTATGAATCTGGTAAAATAGATTTAGGACAGGAAGTCCTCCATGAGCAATAAACACATATGAGATATGGTTTATGATTAGTAGCAATGCACCTAGATTATTTATACTCTAGTGCAAGTGGGAGACTAAAGGAAATATGCCCTAGAGCCAAATAATAAAGGGGTTTATTGTCATATCTCATTAGTTCATAATAGTTTTATATCATGCTATAACTGAATCAAGTGGAAACATTGATATAGGTGTGGTATATAAACAAACCTAGGTCCATAGTAGCCTCTATTCAACTAGTTCATTGGGCAGCTGATGTCAAGGTTTCCTGATCATGGTGCTATTCGAGCCAACTGACAATGAAGTCATATCATCTGGAATGATGTGATGGACATTTCCCACCGATGATTGTTGCAACACAATCATGTCACTTAGTTCACATTCCAATTGTCAAAAATGGAGTGTCCTAATCCTTAGACCGTGAGATCATATTAATCACTGTTACCAGAAGATTGCTTTGACTGCATCAACCGTCATTTCAGTGACTAGGTGACCATAAAGGTGCATGTTGGGTAGTCCGAAGGAGCATGTTGAGGCCTATGCATCAAGATCGGGATTTGTCCTCCCGTGTGATGGGAAGATACATTGGGCCCACTGGGTGAATTACATCCATAAGCTGCGTAGCGTATGACTAGGCCATGGGGATGGAATTTCACGTGAACAAGTAAAACAGTACTTATTGGAAACGATATTGAATAAGGTATCATGATATCGATGATCAGATCTCAGACAAGTTTTGTATAGCGTAACAAAGGGAAATGGACATATCATTTAAGGTTCGACACGATGGTGATTCGTGGAGTGCATAGGGGTCAATATGGGCATCCCGGTCCCGCTATTGATTATTGATTGAGATCATGTCTATGACATTCCCGAACCATAGGGAAACACTCTTAAGGGCACTATGACGCTTGGAGATCCTCCTGTGAAATGGAATCACAGAAGAGAGAGAAATCGGAATCGTTCTGGAGAGATCTAGAGTTGTTCGGAGAAAGAAGGGAGGGAAAAGGCCAAAATGAGTTTCGGATAAATAGCAATTTATGATATGTATTTATTATATGTTAATTATGGATTAATATATATTAAATATATATTTATAGGGAAACTTCCACTATAGGCCAAACCCCTAAAGGGAGTTGGTCAAAGAGAAATCCACCCTAAAAGGGAAAGAAAAATAGCAAAACAACACCTACTGGTGGGCCATATAGCCTAGCGAGGTAGCTAGGCAGATATGCGGACATAGCTAGGCACCTGCGTGAGCGACACACAGCCAGCCATCACCGGTGAGCCGCAGCTAGGCAAGTCCACCCGGGGAGGCGCTGTCTCGGGCGCTGGTGGGCCTTGAGCTGGCCCACCTGGGCCACTCCTTCTAGCCACCTCACCCCGCCCTCGTTGCCGGGGAGCGCCTCTCCCGCATTGTGGGTTGCTGGGGTGCAGTACCGGCCCACCCGAGCATCGCCACCACCATAGCAGCTGCTAGGCAGCTAGGCCACGTGGGGGGCAGCACCGTCCCACCCGGTCGCCTCCCGCTGCAGCTGGCTAGCTGTTGTGCTGGGCCGCCGCGAGAAGGGCCCATCAAAAGCCCTAGTGGCCCAGCCGGTTGGGAGCCTTTTCCCTTTATTTTGTTTGTATTATTTAGTCCCACATGGCCTAGCCTTTGGGAGGAGTACCCCTCCTCCACCTATATAAAGGGGTGCCCATGGGAGGGATAAATTCCCCCTCTCTCTCAGTTGTCTTTGCGGTGGCACGGTTCCGGAGAAGGACGGTACATGCAAAGTCAACACCTCTGTGGCACGCCATTCTGATGTAGGGATTATAGACAGGAGGTCTACTTCCATAACCTCGGTAGGGATCAAGAGCCCGGGAGTTGTCGCATTACACCGCATGTGTGTGATAACTCGGGGAAGCTACTTTTAGTAGCGATGGACCGTCATGCAAGGATCTAGACAAGAGGTGACATGCGAGGAGCTTAGCGACCTTGAGGTCAGACGGGTACAACTACATCATCCACACTCCTGCATGAGCATAACAATTTCTTGGTATTCAAGGGTACATTACCACTGTCTTCCTCCGTTACTTCATTACTTCTAGATAGATCTTGGGTGTTAGGGTGTTCCAACATAGTAATTTTTTGTTATCTGCTTCGGAAACCCTACACATTGGTCATGTATCGCTTGAATTATGGGGTGATTGTCCTAATCCCCAAAGTAGTGGGGGTCATGGAAAAATGTTGTATTAGATCGATCACGATGATCAATGTCATCAACCGTATCTTCGCTAAAGTTTGTGCAATCTGACTTTCCCCAGTTATGACGATATTGAGACACCCCTCCCAATTTTCCTTTCTCGGAGGCCGGATTACCCATGATGGGTTACTATCTCTACATGAAATTTTCCATGAGGTCAATTCTAGGAGAATGAAAGGGGTCTTTCTAAAATTATACTTTCAAAAGGCATATGACCGTTTGGATTGGAACTTCCTATGCTAGGTACTTCAGCGGAGAGGTTTTGATGACCGACTGATCATATGGATCATGCAGTTTGTCATGTGTGGGAACAATGCCATCAATATCAACTGGGAGCTGCGCCACTACTTTATACGATCATGTGGAGTGGGGATCCCATCTCCCCTTACTCTTAAACTCTACAGTAGATGCCCTTGTAGATCTTACAGAAAAATAAGATTGTCGGCCACATCTCTTATGTGGTAGGGCATCTTATTCCTAGAGGAGGGTAAGCCACCTCCAGTATTGCAATGATACTATGATCATGATGTAGGGATCAGAACAAGACACTGCCAATCTTAACTTCCTCCTCCTCTGCTTCTAGGAGATGTCTGGGCTTAGGATAAACTTTGATAAGAGCGAGGTGGTCATATTGGAGTTTTCCCTAGAGGATCAATAGAGGATAGCCAACAACCTCAATTGTAGGCTAACATATTTCCCTATTACTTACCTGGCAACATCGATCCGTGTCACTAGGATCAATATCAAAGATCTAGAGCCCCTAGTGGGGCGGGTTATATCGAAAGATGAAACCATGGTATGATAGGTTCATTTCAAAAGGCAGCAGGATTATCCTCATCGATTCTTGCTTCTCTAGGCTTACCATGAATGTGATGGGGCTATATATCCTACCCACCTTGCTGGATCAAGTAGGAGAGACGTCATCAAGACGTACGTGTGCACATATGGGAGGTGTCGTTCGTGCGGTCCTTGATCAGATTGGATCGCGAAGAAAGTATGACTACACCAACCACGTCTTTAAGAACACTAGTAGAAAATCGGACTTTCTTCCGGAGAATTATTCCCGGTTATGTTCGGGACCAGCACTAATGTAGCAGTCCCAACGGCTAGAAACGCCGCATGGTATGGCCACCTCTAGTCTCTAACGGGTTCCTTACTCCCGGTTGCAGACACCAGCTGGGACTAAAACGTTTCTGGCAGGTGGGATGATGAGTGCATATTTGCATCATGTTTTACATTATTATTTTGCATTGTAGATGTAGGATCTTGGTATTTTACAGTGTTTGTGCACACATTTTATGTCTGTTTACACCAGGATCAGGACAGATGATGGATCAAATGGATACAATTCTTTGAGCAGTTGTACTGTGGAGAAAAGGAGTCAAAAACAGCGTAAATCACTTATTTGGTAAATATTAATAATACCAGAAGAAAACCAGAAGCGAACAAAGGTGGCAGAGGGCGCAACGACCAACTATACGGGTGCTGACTCGTGTATTAACGAGCTTGTTGGGGAACCCCAAGAGGAAGGTATGCTGAACACAGCAGTAAGTTTTCCCTCGGTTATGAAACCAAGGCTATCAATCCGGTAGGAGCAAGGAAACACCTCCAAGGTGTTGCTGGCTGGACTTTGGCAGGGCGCACTAGCAGCAACGTGGAAACCTGCACAACAAAACCACAAAATTTCCCCCCCAACTTACAGTGAGGTTGTCAATCTCACCGGTTTTGCTAAAAACAAAGGATTAAACGTATTGTGTGGAAGAGAGTAATAGTTTGTAGAAAGTAAACAAAAAGCAGTAAACAGTTGTAGATTGATGGTAAAAGAAAGGACTGGGGTCCATAGTTCACTAGTGGTGGCTCTCCTTAAGATAGATAACATGTTGGGTGAAGAAATTACAGCAAGGCAATTGACAAACATCGAGAAAGCAATACATGCATATACTAATCATCTTGACTCCTTCGAGATTTGATTGGGCATTACAACATTATACATAGATCGTAATCCAACTGCATCTATGACTAATAATCCACCTTCAGGTTATCATCCGAACCCCCTCCAGTATTAAGTTGCAAGCAACAGATTATTGCTTTACGAATTGCGTGTAAAGTAAACAATACGATTGTTCTATGAACAAAGGATTGTTGTTTTCTCCCTAGTAGCAACAACACATTTAGTACCTTAGAGATTTCTGTCACTTCCCCAGATTACCAGAGGCATGAACCCACTATCAAGCATAAATACTAACTCTTGGAGTTGCTAGCATCTACTTGGCCAAGATAGCTACTAACAACGGAAAGCATGCAAGATCACAAATGACAAAGACATGATAGAATCAATAATCAATCTGAAATAGCATCTCAATATCCATCGGATCCCCGCAAACACAACATGTAGAATTACAAATAGATGATCTTGATCATGAACGGAGCTCACAAGATATAGACATGAAAGCACAAAGGAGGAGAACTAGCCATCTAGCTACTACATGGATCCGTAGTCCAAGGATGAACTACTCACGCATCACACCGGAGGCTTGCATGGTGATGAAGAAATCCTCCAGGGTGAAATCCCCTCTCTGGCAGGGTGCCGGGAAGAGCTTCAGATCCCTCCCGATCTAGGGATGGAGATGATGGTGGCTACAGACTCTTTCATGGAATTTTGATCGGGTACTTAGGGTTTCTATATCGGAGGCATCTTATAGGCGAAAGAGGAGTCCGAGGGGGTGCCCGAGGCGGCTAGACCACCCCTAGCTCGGGCCAGGCTGGGCCACGCGACCAGGTGGTGTGGCGGCCCGCTGGCCCCTCTCTGTCTCGTATTCTGGCTCCATGTCCCCCTCGCTGAAAAATACACTTTGGCTTTTGTCCCTTCCAATTCCGAAAATATTCATTTTCTGACTTTCCTGGAACCAAAAACAGCAGAAAATAGGCAGCTGGCATTGTGGCTCTTGTAAATAGGTTAGTCCAAGAAAGTGTATAAAAAGTACTCCAAAGTGTGGACAAAACATGAGAAAGTAGATAAAAACCAAGCATGGAACAGCAAAAATTATGGATATGTTTGCAATGTATCAACATCCCCAAGCTTAACTCTTGCTCGTTCTCGAGTAGGTAAGTGATAAAAAGAAAGAATAATTTTTGAGGTGACATGCACCATCATAAACTTGATCAAAGTATTTGTAAAACATTGATAGCTGGGATCATAGTACTTCATCATAGCACGAAAGATAAAATTCTAACAATAAGACAAAGCAACTATGTTGTAACATGAAAAGGCACACACAAAAGATTCATGAATAACAATGCTTTGCAAGACGTTTGTTTGTTTCACATAAATAAAACATAGCATAGTGGCATTTAGCTTGTCCCTCATATAGTAGCAAACATAAATGCATAGGACACCTTCAAAGTTCATAAGAGCGACTAGATACAAATAGTTTAAGAACAAGAAATATCAAAATTATGCATCAATCAACAAGTCTTGGGACAATGCATTCTTCTTATAAAAAAAGAGAGCCAGATATTGAGAAAAAAGAAAAAAAGAAAATTTTTCTAACATGGATTAGACCAGCGGCCCGGGCGTTTCTCTAACACACATACATAACTCCATGGACTTACAATCTCCCCTTTCATTTCACACTGACGACATCCATAGACAAAAGAGCATGATATCAACTAGGTACAAAGTACAAGTGCAATGTTGAAAGCGTTCCCCATGACAGCATGGTTCAGCTAATCCCCAACATATAAGTGCAAGCATATACAACACAGACGACACAATGGTTAAAGTTTATTAAGGGCAAGAAAATTAAAGTGTGCCATCAAGTTCGTGATAGCTTTAATCACTAGTTTTCTCATAACAAGTTTAATTCAGAAGGTAGATAAAAACATGAATATACTTGGAATAGCAAATGCTAATAGGTAGGTATGGTGGACTCTTTTAAATAACTTGGTTATAGGATTTTGATGCATGAGTGGAACTCATACTTGGTTATGGAGGCTAGCAAAAGACTGGGAGCGACCAACTAAGAGAGCAATAATGGCCATAATCATGCAGAGCAACAAAACATCATGGATTAAAGCATAAAGTGATACTACAAGTCGAAAACTAAAGGATCATAAAGGCTATGGTGACTTGGTATAGTCATAACATGGTGTGAGCATGCGCCAAGTCAACCCAAATAAAGCATCAAAGGAGAATACCATAATACTATGCTTTAATATGCTAAAACAACGCATGATTCTTCAAAGGCACATTAAGAAATCTCAATTGTTTATAACATGTCATGCTACAGCAAACATCACTAATCATAAAGCCAAAACAATATCAAGCATGGCATGACAAAGCATAGGCCACAGTCAAAAACAAGCTCCTTTTACCACTTAATCATGAACTTTTCCTACTCTTTTCCAATCCAAACCAAACTATTTGAAAACCAATGCATGAAAGAGGGGATCCAACCAATTTATTCAAGCAAACTAAGAAAAGCAAGGAAACGAAAACGAAAAAGAAGACGCTCCAAGAACAACACAACTGTGCATGAAACAATAAAAATGAAGTGTTTGGAAGAAACCTGGGATTATTATTGATGAAGAGGGGGATGCCCTGGGCATCCCCAAGCTTTGACGCTTGTACCTCTTGAATATTTCTTGGGGTGACACTGGGTGGCATCCCCAAGCTTGAGCTTTAGTCCATTCTTCATCTCATTACATCATTCTCTCCATACACCTGAAATTTTTCCTTCAAACAAAACTTCACACAATCTTTATTAGCAACATTAGTGCACTCAAGATAATAAGTCTTCAGGTTCAATTTCAACACCAATAAAACTTCCATTAAAACACAAGCTACTGAAGCAATTCCCTCAAAAAGCTCAATTCTCCAAAAGAATTCAAAAAGGAACCAACAAGAAGCAAATGCAAATAATGGCAGAAATCTGTCAAACCAGAGCAGCAAGTAAAAACCAATTTTTTTGAAGACCTTATGTTGCTCAAATCAAAAAGTGTTGAACTAACAAAAGTTATATAGCAACCTGGGGCAGAAGCACAAAAATCCACGCCTAAATACGACGTATAGATATTTTACACGATTTTCTACAGTGAAGCACAGAAATCTGTTTCGGGACAGCAACTTTCCCAATCATTACTTCTCTCTCATTAGAGGTTACTCTTGGCACAAAACGCAAATAAAAAGGATAAGGAGAGGTCATTACTGGAGCAATAACCTCCAAGACTCATCTAAAACTTTTGGGTTATCTCCCAATAAGTACTTTTCTTTAACGCCTTTAAGTTAGGCATAAGAAGCAAGAAAAAGAATCAAGTATTCTCAAATGAAGAAGCATTAAGATTAATACCAGAAATATCTTCAACAAGGCAAGGTATCTTATCCAAATAAGTTCTAGAGGATCCTCTCTCAACACTCTTGGGTTCACTATTCTCATCAAACGGGTTTTCGGGAACAATCCAATCAAGATTCTTTTCTATGGCTTCATGCATTGCTATAAGTTTGAAAGGTATTGGTATCTTAATTTCCTCCCCATTAGGTTCGGTTTTGTTCATATTTTCTCGTGTAACAATAACATCTACACATCATCCTAGCATATTAAAATGTTCAAAGACTTTTCTAGCTTCCTTAGCAACATCATAGAATTCCTTAAGCAAAGTTTCCAGAATAAAATCTCTCTTTTGAGGGTACTCAATTTCTTTAAGTTTATAAACATTACTTGCATGAAGGGGTTAAGGTTAACAAACCTAGCTTCCAACATGTGAACTAAAGAAGCTGCAGCAATTTCATAGTTTGGAGCAAGTTCTGCAAGGGATCTATCCTCAATATCCTCGTGCTTACTAACATGATTAAAGAATTCTTCAATATTATCTTTTCCAATTATAGAGCCCCTACCTATTGAAAGGTCTTTCAGGGTGAATTTAGAGATCAACATGGTGTGATAAGAAAGAGGTAACAACTATAGAAAGACTTAATTTTTTTGTGTTTTTAATAAAGCAAGCAAACTAGTAAAACTATTTTTGTGTGTTTTTGATAAAGAAACAAGCAAACAAAGCAAAACTAAACTAAGAAAATCAAAAATAACAAAGTAAAGAGATTGGTTATGAGGGACTCCCCTTGTGAAGATGTCCTTGACTCCCCGGCAATGGCGCCAGAAAATATACTTGCTGACTCGTGTATTAACGAGCTCGTTGGGGAACCCCAAGAGGAAGGTATGATGAGCACAGCCGTAAGTTTTCCCTCATATAGCGCTTGATGACTGCAAGAGCACATATCGTTTGTAGCTAGTTTCGAGATAAAGATATCGATCCCACATGGAGTAGGAGCCTAAAGTCTAATAACTCTTGAAGTAAATATTACGATAGAAATGCTAGATAAAGTTCGAAGTGACAAGATAAAATGCGAGTATTATGTAAAAATGTGTTTTGGGTTTTGGGTATAAGAGCAATAAAGTAAAGTATTGCATATGTAAGAGAGATTGGAACGGCAGTGGGGCAAAGCGTTCTCAGGGAGTAGCGGATACACCACTATTATTGTAAAGATCTAAGATAAAGATTATCATCATGAACATTATCAACTATGTATATGTGGGAGGAACTCCGTATTTGGACGAATAGGCAACAACCGTTGCTCACATCATCCTCATAACCACAACGGTCAGCAACATCAATCGAATTGCTGCGCTATTAAGGGATGTTATCCCGTAGGACGTATCCCATTGCATGGATATAGCATTCCGTGAGTTTCCTCGGTTTCCCAAGTTGATATGTAAGGGGTGCCAACAGCTTTATAGTCACTCTAAGTGCTAGCACGCCTCCGTATACAAACAAGTAGTTTCCTCCATCAAGTCCCCACAAGAGGGAAACATTGAGAGATCGACTTATCTCAACATCAAGATGTAGAAAATCTAACACATGGTCACAGCGATGAATATCATAATAGACTTTATCTTATTTCAATCTCAAAATAGGGTTTCTCAATCTCCCCAAGCACTAGTGATCTACTCAGATATGGAGGTAATCAACATCATGGCAATGGTAATGAAAATAATCATAGATGAATAGTACTTGTATAAATCCACAACAAGTATAGGAATTACAACAAGATCTAGACAAGATGTAGATTGGATGGATGGAGATGGTGGTGATGTAGCGGTGGATGATGAAGATCGATGCCTTAGCTTCCCGGATCTGTGCAGGGTGATGATGGATCCCCGGTGGATGAGTTCCCCTCTAGATGCCTTCCGGAGGTGAGGTTTCTGCGATTTCTGGTGTTCTATATGTCGTCTCCTCGAACCAATTGCATGGGGTGAAACTATTTGACGAGGCGGAGGTGGCGCCAACTATACGGCCAGAGCTATATGGCTGGAAAATTTGCTCCGCCCATTGATATGTTGCAAACGTATCCATAATTTTTGATGTTCCATGCTTGGTTTTTATCTACTTTCTTATGTTTTGTCCACACTCTGAAGTACTTTTTATACACTTTCTTGGACTAACCTATTAACAAGAGCCACAGTGCCAGCTGCCTGTTTTCTGCTGTTTTTGGTTCCAGGAAAGTCAGAAAACAAATATTCTCGGAATTGGACAGGACAAAAGCCAAAGTCAGTTTTTCACCGAGGGGGACACGGAGCCAGAATACGAGACGGAGAGAGGCCAGAGGGCCGCCACACCACCTGGCCACGCGGCCCAGCCTGGCCCATGCCAGGGGTGGTCTGGCCGTATCGGGCACCCCCTCGGCTACCCCTTTCGCCTATAAGATGCCTCTAATACAGAAACCCTAAGTAACCGATCAAAATTCCATGAAAGAGTCTATAGCCGCCGTCATATCCATCCCTAGATTGGGAGGGATCTGAAGCTCTTCCCGGCACCCTGCCGGAGGGGAGAATTCACCCTGGAGGCTGATATGTCCAAAACGTATCTACTTTCCCGAACACTTTTGATATTGTTTCTCTTCTAAACTTGTGTGATTTTGATACAACTAACACGGACTGACGTTGTTTTCAGCAGAATTACCTTGGTGTCTAGTTTTTGTGCAGAAAATCAACTATCAGGAAAAATCCCAGAAAATATGTCAAAAATCCTATTTCACCAAAAGACTCCCGGAGCCACAATACGAGATGGAGGGGGGCTGGGCCCAGGCCACACCACCTAGCCGCGCGGGCTAGCCCAGGCCGTGCCAGGGGGTGGTCTGACCGCCCCAGACTCCCCCTCGGTCTCCCTCTTCACCTATAAGATGCCTTCTGACCTAAAAACTCAGGGGGGGTTCGACGTTTTTCTAGAAGGAGTTCCGCTCCAACGCCACCACCAGATTCCACGAAACAGCACAAGAAACTCCGTTATGGCACCCTGCCAGGATGGGGAATTGGAGGAGATCATCGCCATCATCATCACCATCGCTTCCCCATCGACCATCCATGTTTCCCCCATCTATGAGTGAGTAATCCCCCACTGTAGGCTATGGGTATGGTAGGGATTGGATGAGATCGTTCATGTAATGGCATCAGATTGTTAGGGCATGGTGCCTAGTATCTTTTACTAGTGCTTTATGACTTTGTTGCGACTTGTTATGCTTAATGCTTGTCACTAGGGCCCGAGTGCCATGATTTCAGATCTAAACATGTTATTGATTCATTATGATAGTATTGTTTATGGTCTTACCTGCAAGTTGTATACACACGTTGTTGTCCGGAACCAAAGGCCCCGAAGTGCATGGTAAAATAGGAACCTTGCCATCACGAGACTTACCAGAGGCATGAACCCACTATCGAGCATAAATACTAACTCTTGGAGTTGCTAGCATCTACTTGGCCAATATAGCTACTAACAACGGAAAGCATGCAAGATCTCAAATAACAAAGACATGTTATAATCAATAATCAATCTGAAATAGCATCTCAATATCCATCAGATCCCGGAAACACAACATGTATGAATTACAAATAGATGATCTTGATCATGAACGGAGCTCACAAGATCTAAACATGAAAGCACAAATGAGGAGAAACCAGCCATCTAGCTACTACATGGATCCGTAGTCCAAGGATGAACTACTCACGCATCACACCGGAGGCTTGCATGGTGATGAAGAAGGCCTCCAGGGTGAATTCCCCTCTCCGGCAGGGTGCCGGGAAGAGCTTCAGATCCCTCCCGATCTAGGGATGGAGATGACGGCGGCTACAAACTTTTTCGTGGATTTTTGATCGGGTACTTAGGGTTTTCGTCCTGAGGGCAATATATAGGCGGAAGGAGAGGCCGAGGGGGTGCCGGGAGCGGCCACACCACCCCTGGCGCGGGTCAGGCCTGGCCGCGCGGCCAGGTGGTGTGATGGCTCCCTGGCCCTTCTCCGTCTCATATTCTGGCACTTGATCACTTCCGGAAAAATAGGCACTTTGGCTTTTGTCCCATCCAATTCCGAGAATATTCATTTTCTGACTTTCTTGGAACCAAAAACAGCAGAAAACAGGCAGCTGGCACTGTGGCTCTTGTTCATAGGTTAGTCCAAGAAATCATATGAAAAGTACTCCAAAGTTGGAACAAAACACAAGAAAGTGGATAAAACCAAGCATGGAACATCAAAAATTATAGATACATTTGCAATGTATCAGACCCCTACTCCCTTTTCCCCCTTTGGTCTTTTCCCTCATGGGCCTTTTCCCCTAGGGATTTTGGTCCAATTAGGCATTTTTCCATTTTATTTTATTTAAATAATTATGAATAAATGGTTAAATCAATATTTATCATTTACTCACATATTATTCAACTCCCGTTGCTATGGAACTCCTTCCATCCCACTCCGGACATCCTTCGGACTTAACCAGAACCCTTTCGGTTTTCTCTCTTTCTTTTCTTCAGTGATTCTGACAATACCAAAATGATCTCCGAGCATCATAAAGGCCTTAAGCGTGATACCCATTGTTCATGAACACTCTAGACATGGTCGAGATCCCTCTCGTGCCAATGATGATCAGCGGGACCTGGATGCCAATGATGACACCTGTGCATTCCATGAATCTTTGTTGTTGAATCATAAACATTTTATCCTATTCCTTTTGCCTCTGCAATACTTGCATTATCCGACATCTGATCAATGACACCACCATGTCGTGTTTAATCTCGTTACCAACAAATGCTACTTAACTCGTTCCGACAAGTGATATCCCCGTGACCTTGTCACACGCTAGGCAGTTGTTGGATATAACTTCTCTGAGTGGGCCCTAGAGTATCTCTCCATCATGCGGATGAACAAATCCCGCTCTTGACACATAAACCTCTGCATACCCCTCTAAATACTTGAACATACTTTTATGATCACCGTTTCACCGAGTGATGTTTGATGCAATTAAGGTACTCTCGGGTGATAGTGATTAATATGGTCTCATAGTCTAAGAAACAAGACACTACATTTCCTAATTGTCATAACTTGAACTTTGTGACATGATCGTGTTACGATGCATAGATTGGGTATGATCATCATCTCATTCTCTCAATGAGGTGACTCCATTGTCAACTGGCATAAATGCCACATGATCAGGAAACCTTGATCATTTGTTGATCAATGAACTAGTAGAGATCCACTAGGAATTCCTAGTTATTTACATATCACACATGTGTTGATGTTCCCTCTCAATATAGTTATAGCATTATATAAAACCTAATCATAAACTTTTGTGAAATATGATAATAACTCATATTATTATTTGTCTCTAGGGCATATTTCTAATAGAGATGTCTATTGATCTTGAAGAAATTTTTTAGTTATACAATCAATACGTCCTCGACAAATCTCTTGTTAGTTGCTATTGTTTGTAAGCGATTATTTTATTTATGTAATTAAGTCTCTATCTTAGCTTGTTCATTGCATGAAATTATCCTCACTATATTCTTTTGTACGCTATTATACAGAATAAAGATTCTCACATGTAAAACATGGTGAATCTTTGATGTTAGGTTTGTTGACTCATATGTCGTTAATTTTCGTACGATAGAATTCATCACCAAGGACACAGAGGCTAACTTGCTATTGTTTTTAAAGAGATGACATTTTAAAAAGGAAATACTATTTCCTTACAACTACAAGTGAGTGTTACTGTCTTGTGAATATTCTATTTTGCTTACTCGATGTTAAGTGTAATTGATGAGTTATGCATGACTATGTATATAAACTTGCGTAGGTTCCAGTGGAATTTACTAATCATTCAAGTTGACACCGAAAAAGTTAATGTCATGGACTCATTAGATAAAGACCCTACGGAGTACAAGAGCATGATTACAATGCTCCAGTAGTAAGTTCAATAATTATCGCACTTACTGGACCCTTTAGTTCATTTCCTGATATCAAGTAATTAATAACTCCTTTATTCATTTTCTTTGTTGGGCAGGGTTTGGAAACGGTTTATCAAGACCGAAAGGGGTCAATGGGAAAGGAGCTATGTTTTAATAGGCTCAAGGTAAGTAGTACTAGCTAGGTTCGTGCATCTCTTTTATTGTAGGTTCAATACCATTATCATGCTTTAGTATTATTTGATTGAATTCTATTTCTCATGAAGTGCCCAAGGCAGCCATCGATGACTAATTTATGTGGATATTAAGTCTGCGAGTTTATAAGGGAGAACATCAGTGAGCGGGAGAAGCTCCTACCAAAGGACCGCCTACAAGCAATTCAAGAGGAATTGGAAGGATTTTTGCTTGATGAGGTCATAGATAAAGATAGATAACACTATTCCCGCTCCACATAATGTAATGATCTCCATGTAATGATATCCATTGAATGATCTCCATGTAATTAAATAGGATATATATGTATACTCGTAATCAAAATTATATATATTATCTCTCGGCATGTCACTTATGTCAAACCTCTCCCTCCTCTACCAATCCTCCTGCTGCGATAGAAATCCGCTCCAAAATGCTACCGCAGCAAAACCTGTTGCTGCACCGCTATCTGCCGCCGCGGCAGCCGAATCCCCCAAAACGCTATCGCAATAGAGCTCCACACGAATCGAGACTAAAGGTCCTCCACCCCCTGCTCTCGACCACGGCCACATCGAGTGCCTTTAGTCCCAGTTCATAATATAACCGGGACTAAAGGGGAGGGCCCCTAGTACCGATTTCACACTCCCGATTGGGCAACCGGGACTAGAGGCCATCCCAAATAGGGAAAAAATGCTCATTTTAAACTAGTGGAACATTTACGCTCGTGTTCTACAAGGGTATGTAGATCCATCTCTCTCTCTCTCGTTACTATCATCACTTAGATTCGATCTTGGTTCTTCTCGCACTCTCGTAGAATTTTTTTGTTTTACATGTTGTGAATTCCATTAGAGCCCTCCCATGAATGTTATGGGGCTATATCTCCTACACACTAGTAGGAAAAGTCTTATAGAGGTCATTTTTCTAGTTGCATCCGAAATAAAATTCGTGCCACTATTTCAAGGAAAAATAGTGGCGGCGTTCGAAAAAGGATGAACGCCGCCACTATTGCGTATTCATGGCGTTCGAGGAAAGTTGAACACCAGCACTAAGTGGGGACCATGAGGCGAGCCAGGACCGATACAACCCAGGCGTTCGCCACCTTCGAACGGCACAACTACGGTTTAGTGGTGGCGTTCGGTATATTGTAGGCTCCACCACTATGTCGTCCAAAATTTCCTTAAAGGGCGGCGCCCTTTCCTACATCTACGTCTTCTTAGTCCTTTCGCACCTACACCCCCTTATTCATCACCGCTGCCCATGCCGCCCCGCATCGCCCCGGTCCAGCCTAATTCCACCTCTCTGCTGCCGGCCCAGCCCCGACTAGTCCTCTCTACTGCCAGCCCATCCCCCATCGGTCTACGCCGCAACGGATCCACCAGCCACGTGGTGACCCCGTCCTCTCCACCGTTGGCCCAGCCCCGCACCGGTCTCTGCCGCGATGGTTCCACCGGCCCCATGGTGACCCCGTCCTCTCCGCCGCTGTCCCATCCCCATACCGGTCCGCACCGTGACGGATCCACCAGCCCCGGGCGACCCTGTCCTCTCCACCGCTGGCCCAGCCCTGCACCGGTCCGTGTCGCGTCGGTTCCACCGAACCCGTGGCGACCCCGTCCTCTACGATGTCGACTCACGCCTCCCTCGACCTCACACTATCGCAGGTAGACTCCCACCCCCTCTTAGTGTATTTAGTTTATTGATTTATATGATTTTGGATGTATAGATAATTTAGGTGATTTTATTGTAGGGGTACAAAATTTAGATGATTTTAGATGTATAGCAAATTTAGATAATTGTATGGGTACAAAATCTAGATAAATTTAGGTTGATTTTGGTTTTCTACTTCCATATGGCCGATGATTAAAACTGGTAGGATGCGATCTCGGGGATGGTGTGAGTGAGCCTTGTGAGATGTACAAATAAATAATTTGTGCATCCTAATTAGCTCGCTTATGCCATCCCTAAAATTATTTTGCGTCCAATAGGAGTATGAGGCCCTACTTTTAGGTTAGTTTTGATACGAATATGTTTTCGATTGATTTTGGTTTTCTACTTGCATATGGCCGATGATTAAAAATGGTAGGATACGATCTCGGGGAAGGTGTGAGTGAGCCTTGTGAGATGCACAATTTGTGCATCCTATTTAGCTCATTTATGTCGTCCCTGAAATTATTTTGCGTCCAATGCGCGAGTATGAGGCCCTACTTTTAGTGCTGTTGTAACATCTTGCATTTGTAAGATCATTTGCTTGTCTTGATGTTTGAGTTTCCTAATCTATTTAAATATAGCTATGGATACTTGAACATATTTAATATATCATATGAACATGCAGCAAATGCATCTCTGCATCAACTGTGGCCATGAAAGTTGTCAAGATAAGAAGTTTATCATAGTACTTCCCGAAGACTTTGAGACTATGGCGATATGTTTAGCCTAATTATGATTTCCAGCCTTGCATGCATTTTGATCGAAAGGACTTTGAAACTAATTAACTACTGTTTTCATATAAATTTTTCTCAGACCATCTCTTTGCACGCAAGAAAGGACTTTCTTGACCATGTGAACAGATGTTTCAATCATCAAGGACAATTTGAGGTCACCTTGGTGGAAGAGGCAAGACCCGACAAGACCTACAAGATTCTAGTCGTCAAAGAGGTGAACTGGACTTACTTTACAGGACCAGTTTGGATAGAATTGGTAGAAAACTTTCGGATGGATACCGGGATGAGGTTGAGAATGTACCTTGACAAAACTTGTGGAGTCATCTCTTTCTCGTACGAGATCCTTGACTCTGAGTCTTCTGACTTTGAAGATCATTCCCTTAGGTAGAACTAGTGTTCTAAATTTGAAGACCATACCTTAGCTAGAACATGCTAGATAGTCTTCTAAGTTAGTTGTTATATAATTGTATTCTAATTGATATCTAGTAGTAATTGTTGTATCGTCGTATTCTGAATGATATTTACTGTTAATTATTGTATCGTTGTATTCTGAATGATATCCAGTATTAATTGTTTTATCTTGTTATTTGATATTGCTACTATAATCAAGATTTTCAGTATTTTTTTAATTTCTGAATTACAGTTAATGGCGTTCACGAATGCACGAATTCCACTACAGGTTAACTTAGTGGTGGCATTCAGTCCACACACCACTAGTACCTAACTTATTACTAGCGTTTACTCTGCACGACACCACTACGACCTACCAGTGGCGTGAGGTTAGTGTCGTGCGGCTTAAACGCCACGAACTCCCTTTTTCAAACGTCGCCACTAGGCCTTTTCCTACTAGTGATAAGGGGAGTGCACTGCTCCTTGATAAGGAGTCGTCGTGCTTCTTATGGCAGGTGATGGCTCTGAGTATGGCGCCCAGAAAAATGCTGGAGCAATGATGATATAGAGCTCGTTGGGAACCCCAAGAGGAAGGTATGATGAGCACAGCAGCAAATTTCCTCAGTTATGAAACCAAGGTATAACCGAACCAGTAGGAGCAAGGAAACACCCTAAAGGTGTTACTAGCTGAGCTTTGGCAGGGCGCACTACCGGTGCTAGTAGCAAAGTGGAGACCTGCACAACACAACCATAGAACTATGTCCCCAACTTGCGATGAGGTTGTCAATCTCACCGTGTTTTGCAGAAAACAAAGGATTAAACGTATCGAATGGAAAGAAGTAATAGTTTGCAGAAAGTAAACACAAAGCAGTAAACAGTTTGTAGATTGTATGTAAAAGAAAAGGACCGGGATCCATAGTTCACTAGAGGTGGCTCTCCTTAAGATAGATAACATGCTGGGTGAACAAATTACAGTGGGGCAATTGACAAACATTGAGAAAGCAATACATGCATATACTAATCATCTTGACTCCTTTGAGACTTGATTGGGCATTACAACATTATACATAGACCGCCATCCAACTACATCTATGACTAATAATCCACCTTCAGGTTATCATCCGAACCCCCTCCAGTATTAAGTTGCAAGCAACAGATTATTGCTTTACGAACTGCGTGTAAAGTAAACAATACGATTGTTCTATGAACAAAGGATTGTTGTTTTCTCCCTAGTAGCAACAACACATCTAGTACCTTAGACATTTCTGTCACTTCCCCAGATTACCAGAGGCATGACCCCACTATCGAGCATAAATATTAACTCTTGGAGTTGCTAGCATCTACTTGGCCAAGATAGATACTAACAACGGAAAGAATGCAAGATCACAAATAACAAAGACATGATAGAATCAATAATCAATCTTAAATAGCATCTCAATATCCATCGGATCCCAGCAAACACAACATGTAGAATTACAAATAGATGATCTTGATCATGAACGGAGCTCACAAGATCTAGACATGAAAGCACAAAGGAGGAGAACCAGCCATCTAGCTACTACATGGATCCGTAATCCAAGGATGAACTACTCACGCATCACACCGGAGGCTTGCATGGTGATGAAGAAGGCCTCCAGGGTGAAATCCCCTCTCCGGCAGGGTGCCGGGAAGAGCTTCAGATCCCTCCCGATCTAGGGATGGAGATGACAGCGGCTACAGACTCTTTCGTGGATTTTTGATCGGGTACTTAGGGTTTTCGTCCCGAGGGCATCTTATAGGAGGAAGGGGAGGCCGAGGGGGTGCCTGGGCTGGCCACACCACCCCCTGGCGCGGGCCAAGCCTGGCCGCGCGGCCAGGTGGTGTGGCCGGCCTCTGGCCTTTCTCCGTCTCGTATTCTGGCACTTGATAACTTTCAGAAAAATAGTCACTTTGGCTTTTGTCCTGTCCAATTCCGAGAATATTCATTTTCTGACTTTCCTGGAACCAAAAACAGCAGAAAACAGGCAGCTGGCACTGTGGCTCTTGTTAATAGGTTAGTCCAAGAAATCATATGAAAAGTACTCCAAAGTTGGAAAAAAACACAAGAAAGTGGATAAAACTAAGCATGGAACATCAAAAATTATAGGTACATTTGCAATGTATCAACATGATCCAATGGCCGTAAAAAATATCACATGGTTAAATGGACGGATACTTATGCCCCCAAAGATCTCGGGGCATATGCATTGTATCTTCTTGATACTTTAATAAGGTGTTGTTGTTGAAGTGGGCATGGCTTATTATGAGAGATGAGAGAGGCACGTGGATTCATCTAGTGAATGCTAAATAACAGCAGGGACGCCTACTCCTAGAGGTCAAGCATGGGATCTGTTTAGGGGTTACCATATCCATAGGAAATGGGGAGGGTACCCTATGGCTAAGGAAGTGTCCCTTAAGAGAGGTATATCCTAACCTCTTTGCTATTTGCTCAGGACCATCACTAAGGGTATCCTTAGTGGCTTAGTAGGGTACAAGGAACCTTGCATTCCGTAGAAACTTCGGTCGAGAGGAATCTATGGCGTGGGAGTTCTTAGGGTGTCTTTCCCTACCTCTTTGTCAGAGTCAGTGGACAAGGTGTCTTGGAGACTGGGCCCCTTGGGGCATTCTTAGTTAGCTTTGCATTTCGGGCTCTATTTAGTGGGTTTATTCTGCCTTGGACCAAACCGTTGTGGAAAGTGCTTCCAACCCTTTAGACGAGGATCTTTATGTGACAATTATCACCTACCTTCCGGGGTGGTGTTAACGAAGCGGCATGGGTCGAGGGATGGGTTATGTCTATTATGTGGAGTCCCTGAATCGAGAATCCACATGCTATTCACATGTCACTAGGCTCAATTCCATTGGAACTTCATCTGAGAAGCCCTGATTTCATTGGAACTTTGTCTAAGAAGCCTCGGATTCTTTGAACTTTGTCTGAGAAGCCTTGACTTCATTGGAGCTTTTTATGAGAAGCCTTGGGTCTAGATTGGCAGACCCTGGCGAACAATACTTGGAAGGGACGCCGTCCTTTTTGGTTACTAGGAAACATAAACGTGCGTCGCACCGGGAGAGAAAAATATATGTCCCCTGTCTTCTATCCTGTGTCACTTGGGGTTGTTTCGTCAGTCCATCTCGCACACGAATCTACCTTTATACGTCCTCCCCAGTTTTAAAATGGAAAAAGTGATCCAGCAAAACATAAAGCGATGTATGCCTGTATTGCTAATTGAATCGCCTTCTTGTCTTGATTTTCGTGCTTTTCCTTTCTATAATCTTCTTAATTATCTCAAACTGAATAGATCTATTGATGTGTCTTGTCAGTACTAAGAAGATGAGAGCGACTGTGTTACAGCCGAGGAAATATACGTCGTCAAAAAAAAAAAACATGGCAGCGGATATATACCTGCGTCTACTGGACGATGAAGATGGAAGATGGTATAATACTTAGGCCATCCTGCTAAGGAACCACGCCAAGGTTCAGCTCATCCGTTTATGATTGTATATGTATCCAGTACGCTTGTATCATGAGTTAGATGAAAGAAAATTAATAGAACGAAGTCGCAATAATCCTCCATGGCTCCTTCAGAAGTACTCTGTAAGTCTGAACTCGCACGCAAGATAGACGGCAGATGCGTCCTGTTCAGATGGACAACTACTCGGAACGACCAGGTTTGCCTCAACTTCATCCATATGTATCTCGACTCCAAATCATCACTCGTTTGATGCAAGCAGCTGTCAACTCCGGCACAGTACGATTCAATAAATTCCGATGCAAGCAGCTGTCAACTGCGACAAGACGAACTTCAGTGTAGCCGGATTAGAAACTCAAATAGAAAACCTCCCGGCGCAAGAAAACCTCCCGGCGCCACCGCCGATAGAGTTGTCGTGATGTCAATCATACCTCTACCATCTGACTCTGATCCAATCTGGAAAATCGATTTCCTCCTGATCTTAACTGGTGTCGTCAGATGTGGAGGTGCGAGGCCGCCGAGTCTCCTCCTTCTACGCGGCCCGAAAGAGTTACCCGACAACCAACCTAACGATTTTTCTCCGCTCCGCGCGAGCCATCAGTGCCGGCGGCGGTGTGCACAGAACAACCGCTTCATCTCGATCAGATCTTGGACGACAAATCTTCGATTGTTTCGTAAGATATCTCAATCGAGCGGGGTCTATATATGGGCGTTCACCGTCACACCGTCACGATCCACAGACCCTTTTACGATGGCAGGCTCGAAGACCACACCTGATACGTAACATAGACCTGGCGTAGGAAAAAGTTTTTTCCTGACTTTTTGGTGGGAGGCTAAATTCTCCGACTTACCGGTGGCGTTGGTTGTAATATAGAGTTTGGTGGGAGGCTAAATTGGTCTAGATAAGTGTTGGACCGAAAGAAACAATCCGTCCTTTATTATTAGGTGTAGATTGTTTGCCACGATGTCCTAGACCCTTTAGATTGTTCGCAATAAGATGGCGATTGAGAAGGTTTTCCTTCGACGTGCCTTTGTAATATCCCATGGTTTTAGATAAGAGATGGAGAAAGCATGGAGGTGTGCATTGCATTCATGCATCAGAGAATCCAAGAAAATTTCGCGCAAAACTAAAAGTGGCATAGAGGGATCCAGTGTGGAAAATATTGATCGACTATTGTTTCATGTTTTTTCTGTGTGCCCCTGTGGGGTATATAAAGATGTACAAGGAGGGGAGAGACTTGGAGTACAAGTAGATGTCGAATCCTAGTCTATATATAATCTGTGTAGTACTCTAACTCAGACTACAAGTAGATGTCGAATCCTAGTCTATCTCTAATACATATACCATTCTAACATTCCCCCTTAGTCGTAGCGGGAGAGAAGCGGACAATTCCGACTGGAATTGAAGTCCAGCGTCTTCTCCTCCTTATCATCATCAAGTTTGTCTCTGATGAAGATGATCATGGCCAACACCTAGGGGCGGTGACTGCGTCCCCTTCTGGTGCCTCTCTTCCCTCCCGCAGTCACAGCGGGAGTGTGGTGGACGCAGGTGATGACGTGGACCCAGAGTTGTTGCCGTTGTGTAGCTGTAGACGTTGTTTGTGGTGTTGATCTCGAGGTAGCCAATCGTGATGTAGCCGTGGTCGATGTCGTAATCTTCGTATGTTACGTGGACGCCATTGCCGGAGGCGCAAAAAATTGCGCCTTTTTTTGGGCGAAGCTGCAATCATAGAAGAGGCACCTTGCAGATGTCAGAGGGTGCTTTCTAGAGGCGACATTTTGCAACTTTAAAGGTACCGTCGGGGCGACGTTTTGCACCTTGAGAGGTACCATCGCGGGCATCTTGTGGATGTCAGAGGACGCGATCGTAGGTGAGACCACCAGTTTTTCCAAGACTGGAGGAACCCACCAAGCACACATGGTTTTGCCAGAATTCGTACATGCAGTCGTAGGGTCATCACATTTGTGACGCCAGTTTGTCAGTGCAGGCTTAGTCGTCGGATGAGGTCGATGCCTTATTGTCAGAGGGCGTCGTAGATGTATGTCCATCATGTGAACGAGTATAGTGGCGGGCGATGGTGTTTTCACGAAGATGTTGATGAAGACCACGTTGATGTATACCTTTTCGATGATATTATCGGTGATGTCGCAGCAGGCGTGACATAGAGCATCGCTTGAAGGCGTCCCTTGGCGACGATGGTGTCGATGCCTTGCTGTCGGAGAAGTCGAATAATTTGCGTCTCTTGCCACACCGGCATGGCGTGTGGTTGGCGCTGACTTGTAGTTTATCGATGTAGTCGTACAGCTTGATGGCGTGGATGTTCGGGTCCGGCTCGATGTAGTGAAGATCGGTATGTCGATATCGATGGAGTCGATGGAGCTTGGAGACGTTCCGCGGCGGTCGGGCGCAGATCGGGGCAATGCCTCGGCAGGGTCGTCATTTTTGTTTTTTAGAGCCTTGACGCCGTGGCTTATTTTTGATGATTTTTCGAGGAGGAATCGTGGTACGGACACGATCACGCGTTAGAGCCTTGACGCCGTGGCTTATTTAGACCGAACGGCTGGTGTGGTGAACCATCTCAAAACCAATATCAAAATGAAGGGTCCTGCCGGGATAATGCACGGATACTTCCCCGTGATTGAAGTCAGAAGAGGCCGGTTCGGTCGCCTGTCTCTGTGACGTACGGCCCCGCAGAAACTGGTGACGTTGGAGATGGATCTATATCATTCAATATCATTGTATAGTATGTTATCATGTGAGGCTAGCTCATCTTTTATGCCTGTGTAGTATGTTAGCTTTTTCTTCAAAAATACTAGGAAGAAGAAGAAGAAGAAGAAGAAGAAGAAGAAGAAGAAGAAGAAGAAACCAAAGTAACATATAACGGCTCGCGGCATTTGAGTCGACCACAAGATCGACTTGCTTTCCCAGGCAATTGACGTGATCGACAGGTAGCTGCTAACTTGTAAGAAGTGAGGAAGGTGAATCGCTCGATCGATCGAGATGGAGATGTGGGGGCGGGTTGATCCCGTGGCGACGGTCACCCAGATGGTGGGCGTGGACGCGTCCGGGCTGATCCAGATGATCGCGCAGCGGGCGGAGACGGTCCGGCGCAACCGGTACGAGTGCCGGCAGCTGGCGCAGCAGGCGGAGACGATCCTCGACCTCCTGGAGCAGGTGCAGCGGAAGCACCCGGCGGTGGACGGCCTGGTCGGGAAGCTGGAGGCGACGCTCCGGGAGGCCTGCGTGCTCGTCTCCTCCTGCCAGGGGAGCAGCTACTTCCGCCGCTTCGTCCGGAGCGGCAAGCAGGCCCAGCAGTTCAGCCGCATCAAGCACAAGATCGACTTCTACCTCCAGCTCTTCCCGGTCATCGGCCACATCGACACAACGCGCCGCCTAAACATACTCCTCGATAGCGTCGAATCACCTCAAACCCAGCAGGTGCCATCACCATCATCGTATATCTATCTATACTATATCTATCCATCGATCGATTATCACTTCAAGTCTCCATTTCTCAACTATCTGTCTCACTCTGTATGCATGCAGAACATGATGCCGCGATCCACGTCCAGCCGTTCAGGTCCTCCGGCATCCCGGTAAGTATCCTGCATCTCCAACGGCGATATTCAGCTCTTTTATCTGCAAAAATGATCATTGTGGTCAGCGCCGGCCGATTGGCCTTTTCGCATACATATTTTACCAACATATTTGAACGATGTATTGGAGCGATATAGTTTTCCAGAAATAATCAAACCTAATCCGTATAAATTACAACATATTTGAACAGAGGACTAGTGTTGTTGGTTCTCCGCACGAGCCCACGTATGCTCAATCAATTCCTCTTGAAACCGGTCATCAAGGTCTCGATCACGGATCTTAGGATGCAATGCATGAACTCTTCCCAAGAACTTCCCAATTTTGACTAGGAAGAATATATATGCCATTAGCTAAATATAGTATTCCTTGTTGTATGGATGGCCATTGATCTCATAGGTTACTTCTGGAGCATTTCCTTATGCAAGCCTAGCGAATACCGGTGAGCGATGTAGCACGTTAATGTCGTTGTTAGATCCTGCCATACCGAAAGAGTCTCAAATTCATAGATCATGTGATGCAACAGCCTCCAGTATGACTGTGCACCCGTCCACATGTCCTTTAAACTTCCCTAGCCAACCAAAATGGCAGGTCTTTCACTTAGGTAAACCCCCTTGCCTCGTTGATCGACAATAGTTGGGCAGTGTCTCGTGTTTGGGTCTCTTAGGTTCAGGGAAGGGAGTGGCTCGTGTGCCACTGGCGGGAGTGCCTGGAGTGTACAAGAGGAGAACATGGGAGGATGTGCATGTTTTTCACCCAGACGCATTCGCGGCCCATATTTGGTCCACGAATGGGTCACGTCGGACGCGTCAGTCCGTTTGGGTCGCGCTGCTAGAGCTTGGAACGAACCGTTTGGGTCGTGCCGCTGGAAATAACCTAAGTGTCCTAGCTAAGTCGTGTTTCATTTTGCCACGTGTCAGTCCCACGAGTTGGTCCACCAATGAGAGCCGGTCATATATGATTACAGAAGAGAGTGACCAATTTTGTAAGGAAAATGGAGTCCAAAATCATAAAAAATATAGACTGTTCGGATTATGAGAAACACTAGGCAAAAAACCACACATGGGAGAGCCTCGTGAGGAGACTCTTCATGCGAGGTGACTCGTCGTCTATACAACGCACCCACCAAACGCAATGAACACACACCACCAACTCCGAAGCCACCGCCCCGTCTTACACCACTAGGCACCACAGCTGCACAACCACATTCGTCTTGTTTCCCTTGCTACCCAGTCAATGACTCGTAGTCTTCGAACGTCATGCAAAATCTGGGGCGCTCACCCCAATGTAGCAGCCAGATAAAACCTTCACACTGGTAAAAGACGAACTAGCCCAGTCGACAAACACAATGTCCGCACAAATCTACAAGACGCCTTATAATATTATAGAGGTTTGAGGTCATCTCCTCGACACCAACCACCATCTAGGGCTGATGCCCTGGGATCCGCCTCCCTGACCACATGGCCATGTGCCAAACCACCGTGAACCCATCGGACCGTGAGGGCCATCCGCCACTGCCATCCACTCCCGATGGCACTTAGGTTTTCACTTGGAGATCTTAAAACCACCCGCGTCGGTCAGGATTGGAGTTCCACAACGACACAAACAAGGAGTATAGCGCCCATAGCCGAGTCGTAGTCGTCACCCACCGGAGTTGGTGCATGAATTTCGTCTTGAGTTCGATCCGACTAGGAAGCTAAGGAGCAACAAGAAGGTAGCCTGACCATGTCGTCGATCACTGAGCTCCTCCGCATGGCACATCCACTACTGGACATGTTTGGTACATTGAGAAGCCAACATTGTCGGTAGCATCGGCCATGGCCTCGAAGTAGTCATCATAATCCCTCACGATATCGCTAATATGCAAAAACAATCGTCTGGACATCTGATAGCGAAGACAGAATATCTTCTGTTAATACACCGGAGCAGTTTGGTGGAAGTAGTGCTTGTAAAGTCACTCATGGATACCATATCAATCATGCTACGCATTGGCGTTGCACTTCTTCGATGATCCCCTACGCATCGGCATCTGCATGTGCTTGTGCATCATGCTTGCAGTGTCCCACAAAATGTCGGTGTCACCATCAGACTCATCATCTGACAATGATTCGATGACATTATTATAGAAAGATGACATTATTATAGAAAAACGTGATTGACCTACTATACTTCTCTGCACGGTACACAAGCCACTAGCTAGCTCATGGCCGGAACGTCAATTTCCATGCCTATGACGGCCACGGACGTACCCGAAGTGTGGCCAGGCAATTGGACAAGCGGGCCCTGGCCACACTGCTAGTGACGCACCCGAGCCTATGGCCGGCGAGGTACATCGTCACAATCGGTATTGAGATGCAAGACGAGCTGCCCACTCCATGAGCTCCACCAAGACCGCCCCCTCCTCAGGAGGACAAGACGAATAGATCAAAGAAGTGGGCGCAGCAGCACTTCTGCACCCTTGCCGCCACGGCCGTCCAGGAGAGGATCCTCCACACCACGCGCTGCTCCATCACGCCCTTCCCCCTCGCCTCCACGGCGAGCCAAGACAAGGCGCATCGCACAACCACAGCTCGATTGGACGCCCGTGACACTTGATTTATTGAACGAAGTGGTTGCTCTTCCTTCCCTCCTCAGCTCCGGCCATCGGAGCAGAAGAATTCCAAGGAAGAATCCTAGAAGCCCGCAGATCCAGTCGTCGAGATCCGGATCTCCGCTCCACCTACCGGGCAAAGCGCCCACAACCGGCACAAGGCCGAACCTCCTAAGCCCTACATCTACTCCGGCGACCCTCCACAGCCACCTCCCACCGGCTATTCTGGCGATAAGGACACGGGAGAGCCCCGTCCACTCACGCACGACTCTCAAAGCAACTGGGGGAGTTCAAGTTCCTAAAACAATACATGCAAGAAGGTCATGTAAAAGTCAGACCTTAGATTTTTCAACTTGGAGATCAGTACTTGGTACTCAAAGAGCAGCCCCAAAACTGAAGATCCGTGGTACTGCCAACCCCACTTGGCAAGGCCGCTGCTGCAAAACACCGGTCATCAGGCTCACATGCACTAGAGCCCGTGAAGCAAAGTCCGTACCGCATCCAGGATCCGGCCTCTGCCGTTACCTTCTAGTCTTTCAATCGTAGCAGTTCATACATTTCCCATGTTGTCAACTCAATGCACCTATAACAACGTAAAGTATACAGATACCTGCGAATTTAGACAAATACAAGACTTATATTTGAACGAAGAAAGTAGTATTATTTTAATCATCTTTCGTTTTGTGAACATCTGTTCATATGGCTGCAGGTCGACTGGCAACGAAGACGACTCATTTGAGAGACCTCATGCGAATACCGAGCCTTTTCCAGTGCGTAGGGATAACTATGCAGGTACCACCACTACTCTATCAAATTTCTTTTCGTCATTAAAAAACCCTCTAAAACACTTCCACCACCGTTTGCTAGCTGCAAAATGTACGTAAAATTGGAGTGAGAATCGTAAGGCAGTCTACTTTCGTTGGATTCTACTCCCACCGTCAAACAATACAAGACATTTTTGAAAGCGACGAAGAGAGTATCATGCGCAATGCGTCCACACGGAAAATTCATCTGTAATGTTTTCTGCTACTTCCTCTGATTCAAATTAGTTGACTCAAATTTATCAAGATACGTATATATCTAATACTAAATCATGTCTAGATACAATCAAATTTAAACAAATCTAACTTAACTAATTTGGGTCGGAGGGAGTACTAGAAGATGCCCCCCGGGTTGCAAGGAGCGTGTTCGATGCACGCTCCTTCACCACCGACTGGTTCATGGGTTGCGCCGCCGGGCGGCCGGCTGACTGCAAAGACACGAGATAGTTAGGCCTTGTCCGTCACTAGGTGGAGAGTCCGGTCCACTTTGGAGCATCAGCGGCCACACTTGAGTCCAAATAGGCACTTCCTGTGGACCCATGGGCTTAATTATGTGTCAAACAAGCTAATGACCCTATTTAGTGTTTTCTGCAACAATTATAGCAAAAAATGGTGTTCTGTGCAAAAAATAGTCATTGTTGTGGTTCTGTGCAAAAGATGTCCCAACGTGTGGTGTTATGTGCAATTTCCTCGAACTAATTATGGACTAACATGTTTGCGTCTATCCCCTGCACCGGACATCAATGTTGTGGGGGCAGAGATGGGCAGGGCCTCACTGCTATGTCAGGTACAAGAACTTGTATCACCTAGTATTCAGAATAGATGGAAAACCTGCCCGCAAGTATTACAGTACCTTATCCATCTCCACGTAAACTTAAACGGCGGATCTATCGGGGTGGGTAGCACCCTAGAGCCAAAAAACCGGGTTAGAACATAAGAACATAGCATATGGATAGGCGGAGCAAGGGTGTGTAGCACCCGGGAGCCATACTGTAATTCTCATATGTAAAGTCTCGAGTAAGAGCTTTTTTTGTGTGTGTTTGCAAGGGTCTTGTAAATGCGATTCCATGAAGATGCGTATATAGTAAGAATTGCAGGTAGGCTAGCCTTAAGACAGAAAAAATACGTCACAATATTACTTATCCTTACACTAAGAGATGGAACATTAACACGACTTGCAAACAGATTAGAAACCTAAGTTATACGCTAGACTTTTAACTAAAATATCTAAGAAATGGCGAGCTGGCCATACACGTAGACCACACGCATGAAGACAGCGTGGAGTACTAATCTTGATCCTCCTCCACGTCCAGCTCCTCGCAGGCATCACCTTCCTACTCGTAGCTGTCAAGGGACACCTCCACCATGACGTCCATGACCTCGTCTCCGGAGTCGTAGTCCTCCAGCCAGTAGTACTCTTGTAGGACAACATGGAGGTTGCATATCTCGGCATTTGACTCGTCCTTATGTGTGCAACCTCGTCGTCCTCCTCCTCTTCTTCCGGAGAAGAATCCATGAAACCGTTGGGGACGTTCTTATCAAACTGCGCCTAGTTCTCCGCGTTCTCAGGCTGCTGTCCCCATGGTAACTCTAACCCCTATCATCCGAAGGCTTCGAGGTGAGCGGTGTCGGAGAAGGAAGGGGCCACGGTGTAGACGAGGGAAGAAGTAGCACATTAAAACAACATAGCGAGAATTCAAAATATAAAAAAAGCAATGAGCATGAAAAGGTCGTGAGCATAGGTCCATCGTTTGTCGCCGAGCTATGGTCAACGTGAAAGCAGAAGAAGACGAGCACAACAGTCGAAAAGGTTTAAAGCCCAAGCTCGCGCCAGTCGCTAGTTAGAAGACATGCTATCGTAGGTGACATACAGGTGAGTTACAAACACATACGCAAGACATTCATGCGCCTAGCTACTACATGGTCTGTTAGATTGTCAAATCGTGAGCAGTATTTTGTTTGTTTGTTTGCATACAAAATACTTCCATTAACAACCGAAAGGACCTACAATAAAGCAGTCTGACTATTTTGCGTGCGATATAGCAAGCATACGTGTTGGCGCTACTATCTGTGTGAGCGATTCTAACGTGAAAAGGTAGAGTAATTACGAACCCAAGGGTCGAAGCGACAAGCGGGTTATTGTGTTACGTGTCGAAGAAACAAAAGTAGAAGTCAGATTTGGAAGGCGGCGGTATCTACAGCGATGCACAAGATGTACCATGGCAGACGATGCGACAAAAACTAGTGTTGCAACGGCGTCAGGTTGAGTAACACTAACCAGGCAAGCCATGCATGTTAGCCAACAGACGTATGGTCTAAAGATAAGGATGAAAGTATTGATTCGCGTGTTGCTAGGTGGCTAGTTTTATCCAACATTTGTACATTGTAAGATGCTTCTTTCTTTCGTCAACCACTTGGATAGAAACAATTCTTCAACATGTGACCTATAGTTGGTCTGATTTAATTTAAACTAAAAGCACAAAAGATGGACTATTCAACCTGTTTCCCTTTTGATCATTGTCGCATGCAACATATTCGTATTCAACGGTTTTACCGTCAATGGTATCGCAGTCAACGGGTTCATTCGGCGTGTAAGAAGCAAAAGGTCAGGAAGAAGGAAAAAAGACAAAGAAGCATACGAAAAACATCAGGAAAAAGAGAAATAGCAAAAAAAAGCCAAAAAGTGGAAGTTGGTACGTACCTAACACACGCGCGGTCATCGATAGTTCAAGCACCACCCGCCCGAGCCGTGGTTGACGGTTCGACCACCACCGCAATAAGCTAGATAAGATGGAAATCGCGAGAGCGAGACCCATACTACGACTGCACAGAAGTGCAGGAGGCCATGTGCTTGTCATGTGTCCTGCCATTTGGAAGGCTTTCCTCTCCCACCTCCGCCTTCTTTCAGCTCATGCCTGTGAGAAGCACCATCACCGGCAATAGGTGTGTTCACCAGACCGACGCATGCGAATGACGGCAGGAGGAAGCTAAAAGGAGGCGGAGGCGGAGGTGGGAGATATTGTAGAATTTGATATTTTTGAAATGTATGACATTTGTTTTCGATAAAGGAATACATTATACCAATTACACTCAGGCTCTACACCAAAAAAAAATTCACAAGACATGTACAAAACCTAAAACAAGAAAAGGAAAAAGGCCCTGCCATGGTGATCAACACCTCCCAGGAACATTCCACAAACCACCGCAAAAAACAACACCTAGAATACTGAAAGGTTCTACAAAAATGATGCCTCCAAAAAGGGAAATGATTTACAACCGTTGTCACCGTCTGTTCAAAGATCTAGGGTTTCACCCTAAAGAAAGTTCGAGCTCTCAAAACAATACCTTCAGAAGGCCATTGCCAGACACAACCAATAAAGGTTAGACTATAAGTTTTCACCCTAAAAGCCAAGACTCTGCGCTCGAGTAGCGCCACCAAACTAGAATTCCTCCCATGATGCTGCCTCCACTTGTCGAGGCTACTCCTGGAAGTCATCAACCACCAGACTCGTTGGTACCTTATCCGAATTGGATCCAAACACTGGCACTTGTGAAGCAAAGTCTTCATCGTCCTGAAGACCCCTCCTCTAAAACTGGTCCTCAAGTATCAGCCAACATGATCTTCTCCACTTGTGTACACCACAGAAATCGAGACACCAACATGTCCCATGTTTCAACATCCAACGAAGCTTCGTGTCACGTCCTCATGAAGCCATGCAGACTGATACAGATGTGCGTGAGCAGATTCTATCCTATCTAGAGGCTTTATACTCCAACATGTGAATATCTCCGGCGGAAGATCCAGGACACTTTGTTGGCAATGTATGACATTTGATTTTGACCAAAACTAATACGCACTATATTTTGGCTTAGAGGGAGTATAGAGTGGCCAAATATAAATGACAAGATTCACCTTTCGCAAATGTTCTACTGCAAGCCGTTATTATAAGTACATAGGTGTTCCATTTAAGCCTACTAGTGGTTGGTGAATTTGGCGATGTGTTTGACATGGTGATGTCCGTAGAGTCCTTATTAGCATCAACTGACCCTTTTAGGAAGACGTTGGTACAAAATATAGCCTTGTATCACCATGATATGGGGAGAGATCCGCGACAAAATTTCTCATATGTACCAATCTTCCGGAAGATTGATCGATCTCTCCCAACCATTCAAGGAATTGAAAAGGTCCATTTCCATGGGGCATGAGCTTGGGCTTGCTTTCTTCTAGAAATAGTTCTGTTCGAAGAGGAACCCAAACCAGGTCACTGGGTTTGAACATAATTGATGTCTTGCGATTGGTGTACTTGGTGTCTTGCCATTGAGCTTGGTTTTGGGCTTCTTGGTGGTCTCATGGAACCTCAATATGGGAAATGAATTCCTTCCACTCCTTCAAGTTACTCACGAGCAAGACTTTGAGTAGGTTTTCCAATTGATTTGTGGGTGGCATGTTTTTGAGAAGAGAAGATTGTGTTGTGGTCACAGAGGATAGTATTGGGTACTCCATGAAACCCCATGGTTTAAAAAAATATTGTCGCCGTTCTGCATTTTAAAAGGTGTGCCATTTTAGAGAATCTATCAACAACGAATCTAGAACCCTTCATGTTTTACCTCTCCGCAACACAACAAAAAAATTCATGGTAATATCCTCCCAATGTGCACTAGGAAATGAAAATACTGCAAAGACTGTGAGTTGAGTTCAGAAAAATCTTATATATATATATATGATGCTGGGAGAACTTATGGCTTGACATCTCTTCTCATCTTTATCCAATAAAAATGTTGGACGGAATCCAATATATCTTACATATTTCCATAATTTCCCTTTAATCATCGAGCATGGGAACTATGCAAAAAGTAGCAGACATGGGGGCGACTCAATGATACATAATCTAGTATCTCGAAATAGGAAACCATCATATAGATAATAGTTCTCCCAACACTAGTTGTCCTTGTAATGTGACAAACAAGTAGCAAGGCCTTGTATCCTTAAATGTAGTTCATTCACATATTCAAGTCCCACCACCTTAATATTTTGTTAGTCCTAATTTATTTCAATACATAGATAAATAAATAGATTCGACCCATTTGGCCCGATTATGATTCAACTTAGTTTTTCCCTTGAGATACTTCAAGGACTCATGTTCTGAGTGAATGAACAACTATTTTGGCCAAACATAACATTGCCAAATTTTAAGCACACGGACTAAATCATATAGTGCTTTGCAATAGATACGACAATTGAGTTGAGCAGTCACTATAGTATGTTAGCAGCATACCTTTATGAACATGAACTATGTCTTGTACCTGTTCCACTAGCACCATACTCACCTGTAAATATTTTAGTGAACTCGGGATGGGTAAGTTATGGTGTCTCAGTTAAGAATTTCCTAAGCTCCTGAAAAACATGTTATTGGATTCTCCTCACATAAGGGCAGCAATCTTCCTAGTCATTTAATTCGAAGGTGATGCAACAACACTAAAGTCCTTAACAAATCAATCACAACAATAACCTAGTAACTCATGAAAACTTCTCACTTCACTCACATCAGTTGGAGTTGTCTAATTTTTAATCGCCTCAATTTTAGATTCATCACCTTCGATGCCACGAGAGCCCACGACAAAGCCTATGAAAACAACTTTTTTCTATGTAAAATATGTATTTATAAATATTATAATTTAAAATCATTCCAAAGCACATGAAGAAATTTCTTAACACGATACACATGCTCACCCAATTATTTTATATTTCATAAAATGAAATCACAAAAATCTTCTAGGTGAAACTTATGAAAACACAATACATCAAGTGCATAATGTTAGTAGGAGCATTTTACAAAAATATATACATAACAAGCCATTCACAGGACCAAACTTTGTTTTGAAAGCGCTTTCCCACTTATCTCCTATAGTTATCCTTATTTTGTCGTAGCCACTTTCCGTTTCAATTTTTCGAAAAATGTAGCGCCAATCATATAGCATGACATCTAACCTTAGGAATGGGTAAAGCTATCTAACAATTATGTTATTGGGGGCCATGCAATATACACACATGTGCCTAGTGTCACCCTTTTGGGAACAAGCATAGTCGGAATATTATAAGGGATCAAGAGTACTAGAGTTAAATCATATTCATATGATGTGAAATCTTCTTGGGGAAGCTAGTGGAACTATGTGGCCATACTAAACTATCACGTGACGTGTTCTTGGGTATTCCTGTTTAAGGAAGTAGGTCTAAATTGTTGGAATTTTCTATTTTTGTTATCATGCTTGATATTTTCTCATGTGCTTTGTTCCACTAATGAAACCCACAATATTTGTTGGTTTCTGTAGGCATGGAACCTACAATCATTTTTTTCCATTATCACGCATAAAAATCACTGACATTATTTTTAAGAAGTATAAACACACCAAGACATTGATTGTTTTTATCCTAAGCTTCTTATTTATTGTATTACAATAACTGCGTTCAAGATAGGCGTTTGCAAGTATAGGAGAATTCTGAAACAGTTCAAATCTGTAATTTATAATATGTATATATCCAGCACCAAGTTGGTACAAAAAATAGTTAATTAGTGGTTTTCCCAAAAAAAGCGAAGCATGGTAGAATAGTAGAAGTTAGTTCTACTCGATGCTATAAAGACAAGATCCTTTAGAACGATGCAGAATGGCCTTTGTTCAATTATATTTAAGTTGGAACTTTCATGCATCACTAGTCACTGGTCAATTTTCTATATCCTTTTCATACTCACTCTAATTATAATCTACTTTATTTTGAACTATGTGAGTCCTAAGGTTATTGTATACAATATATGATTGAAACTCTATTTGCTTTATGTACCCACATGTGCATTCATTTACTTTATTATACAAAGAAATCATATAAATTTGGATTTTATTTATTGAGAATGACTCCAAGAGGTAGGTCTTAAAACCTTCCTTATATGCCAGAGTGCACTTTTTTTACAATAATAAATAGTATGTATACGACTATTCTAAATAAATTCTAGCTACATATGTAATAACTATGGTTACATTTATTTATATGCTTTACCAAATAATTGTCTATATCCAGCTGTTTGATAACACCATACAACATATGGATGCAGATACTCGGGGCAAGGGAGTTGAATCATCAACAATCAGAGATGATGATGGCCATGAACTGATTAGCACTCAAGGTTTTACCGGTGAGAAAAACCACATCTATTGATTGGGATTGTAGAATCTAGGCTTAAAACATTAGCACCGCTAAATTAAAAAGTTAATGTGTTCTAAATTTAACTTTTCAATCGTCTCATTTCATATCGTAAATATGAAAAAGAAAACATAAACTACTAAGAACTTATGATAAAAGAAGCTTAAAGTCCATGTATGAGAAAGAGAAAGCACACAAGTGTAGCTTAGAAGATTCTAATTTAGGCGTGCTAGGGGTGTAATGAATCGTACAAGGGAGAAACTTTGCTGGAAACCTATAGAAATGGATTCTCTCTTACATGTTCTGGTTCTCTTATTTCCATTCTTGTTTTATGAAATACTCTCCCCCCATTTGTACAGCGGCGGGGTTTTCCTTGTTTGGACTTTCTTTATTGGCCAAAGCAACACGAAACTTTTCACGGGAATACAAGATTGGCGAGGGTGGATTTGGCCGTGTTTATATGGTAATTATATTTTTCATTTTTCTGAGGCAGGGTGTATTTGGTATCATCTTGGTAGTAATATATTACCTTTATCAAAAAATTGTTCATTATTATAATTAAAAAAAGCTATGTATAACCACACAATAAAATTGAAGAAAGGGCATAAAACAAGAAGATATATATCATCCCTACCAAGCTTCTTCTCATACTGATCACCAAACTAAAATGGTTGGAATAATGATGATACTTTGTACTCATTTTTGTTAGATGTGCATATGATATAATTAAGCATATTGGAAAAATTAACTTAAAAAGGATTGCTCTAAGAGCTTTGGATATAACCCCTACTAATTTACTAGGGACGGGTTCACGGCAACCCAGTTGCTATCAAGAGATGCTTCGTGGAATCTAGCCCAGAGCGTTTGTCGGACTTCGAAAATGAGATTAAGTTCATTCCGAGGCTTCAGCACAGGAACATCGTGAAGCTTCAGGGATATTGTATTCAGGGAAAAGAAAGGATCCTAGTCTATGAATACATGCAGAAGAAAAGCCTCGACAAATTCATATTTGGCATGTCTTCACAAGCTCTATCTCTTTATAGGATAGATATATGTGATTCAATATATTGAAATTTCAACTCGTCTCATGTACTAACATCTACTCCCTCCGTTCTAAAATATAAGATGTTTTAGCTTTGTGAAAGGAGTGTATCTAGACAATTTTTTGTGTCTAGGTTCACTCCAAATCTAGATGAACCTAGACATTAAAAGAGGTCTAGATAAATTTCATTCACAAAGCTAAAACGTCTTATATTTTGAAACGGAGGAATAATATTTAATATCCATTCCTGAATTTGTTAAACACTCACATTTCAGGCCAAAGAAACGGGGGATCTTTATGCTGGGATAGATTGTTCACGATAATTTTGGGTATAGCTCAGGGAGTCGTGTATCTTCACTTGCACTCCGGGCTAGATATTATCCATAGGGATCTCAAGCCCAGCAACATTCTGTTGGATTCCGAAATGAATCCCAAGATTTCTGATTTTGGCACAGCAAGAGCTTGTCCTCCTGGCAAGAGTCACAAGGCAGCCGTGATTGCAGGAACACAGTAGGGAGTTGTATTTACACGTTTATGTGTTTTATTTCCGATAGCACTATAAAATTAACCAGCAATATAACTTTTGCAGTGGTTACATGGCTCCCGAGTATTCGAATAAAGGTGTTTTCTCCTGCAAGACGGACGTGTTCAGCTTTGGCAGCCTGCTTCTTGAGATGTTAAGTGGAAAAAGGAATTGCACGTCGTATTGGATATGGGAAAGGATTTACTTGAGCCTGCACGAGTATGTAAGTTAATCATTTAAAGGAATTGCAAAATGAATTTCATGATTCCAGGCCCAAATGATGGATACCAAACGACCTCTAATAGACATCACCACCAATGTTTTCTTCTACTCCCTCGGGTTGTCTTGACTTTTTTTTGTGATTTTCATGCTATTCCCGTGAACCAAACAACCAAGTATACATGCTTTCTCTGCTTTTAGGTTTTACCAGTCCACTGATATGATTAAAATGAACAGACAATTTGGCTAGCATGTACTACATTTATGGTAGAATTCATAGCATGAAAATAGACATCCATTTATCTGACATTCTTTGAATACATACAGCATATGAAGCACATTGTGATGTGGTGCAGGCATGGGACATATTATTCGTGGAGAAGGCACTCGAGAACCTGGTCCACCCGTCATTAAGCGGCGAGGCTCCTCGTTGGATGAAGCAAATTAGGAAGTGCGCGCACATCGCCCTGCTATGCGTCCAGGAGGACCCAACTGACCGACCGTCGATGTGGGAAGTCGTTCTTATGCTCAGCGCTGGCCCGGACGATGCAAGCCTGAAGACTCCGAAGAAGCCGGTGCGCCAGAACGGCAACAAACCTATATCCGGGGACCTCCTGAGGGATACCATCACCGTCGTCTTGAGATAGATGATCCAGGCCTTCTATGGTTTCTTGTGGCAACTGAAATTTGCAATAGTTCCTTCTCCTAAAGCTCTCTATAGTGTTTGTTACGAAGTGCAGATTTGGTGCTCTCTTCTTTTAAAAAAAAACCCCCGATACTTTTGAGTTCCAAAAAAATTTAAAACTATCTCAAGAGTACATGTACATGGTCCATATATTTGTGCAAAATTTCAGTACAAAAATAGTTTTATTTTAGGCTATAGGAAAAAGAAAGTTTCTAACAATAAATAAGACTAGAAATACATATGCCGCTCACTGACTCAGCGATACCAACACCATCTGCTCCTCACCGACGGCTCCGTATCAAGCCCACGGCTGCCGAAGATTTCTGCAATTAGCGACGAGACACACAATGTGAAGTCAGTTTCTTATATCACTTACAGATCAGGAATAGTAAGAACCGCGTCGCGCACACGGAAACCCGGGGAATATTAAGAACCGCGTCGCGCACACGGAAACCCTTTTTTGTCTGTGGTGCGGAGGATCGCTGACGCCGCAAAATTCCGACCATCTACCCGCGATCAAACTTGTTTGTGGCAACATCGTACACAGAAATTGGCGACTGTTCGAAGATCTTCCTCAGCTTGAACTCTATCGTTCTATGCATGTGTGTAGCTCTGTCGTTCAACCCGTGCATTTCAGCGGTGCGGTAGATACCTACATTGTTTTGGTATGTCTCGCAGCAAGAAACTGCCCGCCTCTTTTGCATCTCGCAGTGCCTGCCGGTGCAGCATCGACGTGCTAAGCGGGCATCTCCGGCAGTGGAGGAGGATTAGGCACCTTCGGTTCGGGAGGTGGAGAGACGACTTGCCAGGATTCGTCGTGTAGCTTTGTCCCAGACGTCGGTGAGCTAACTACCGTCAGAAAATATCATCTCAGACGTGGGCTAACAACCGTCGGAAATCGGAAAATTAAGGACGAAAAGTTATGCCGAAAATGTTATCGCTGAATAGTTAACAAATGAGCTTAAAAATACTGTCGTGGACATATGATGACAATTGTTGGGAAATTATGGCCGAGACCGTGCGTCAAAAAGTATCCTAGGATAACTATCATCTCAAAATTGCGGCGGAACTACTATAGGTAAATTACAGCCGGAAACGGGTCAAAAAATTAACGTCGAGAAGTGTGAAGAGTGAAACAAACACACTAATAAAACACGGTTAGGGAACTCTTCACCATGGATGATTTACCATGGGGTAACTACCGGCGCGAAATTGCGGCCGAAAATATGTGACAAAAATTACCGAGTAGGTAAAAAAGGAGCTAAAAGGATAGTGTCGTAGACATAGCCTAACTACCATCCGAAAATTAAGTGCAAAAGATTATACCCAAAAATTTGTAGTAATATGATTCTAAGCACTATAAGGGTAGTATCATATGCATGATACTAGTAATATGATACTTTCACTATGACCAGCCTGAATATGACGCAGTGCATGCTGCAGTGATGCAGAGAATCCTTGTTCACACTAGTAGGAAAATGCCTAGTGACGACATTCGGAAAACGTAGTTCGTGGCGTTTAAACCGCATGCCACTAACCTCGCGCCACTAGTAGGTCCTAGTGATGGCGTCTCCACCGAACGCCACTAGTAGGGTTTCACAGCACTGCAAGATACCATATGTGTGGCATTTCTTTTATTATAAACGCCACAAGTGAGTTTTCAAAAATAAAATAAAAAATGGGCTGCATCCAATTGATTATTCGCAGCACTGCAAGATATATTCATAAAAATGATAGCACATCATTACAATCAACTATATGTAGCTGAGCTAGCTAGCTACATAGGACTAAAACTACTAGTCCTCAACAGGATTATTGGCAACGTCCGTGTGCTACCTAATGGCAGCAGCAGGAATCTCGTCATGTGAAGAAATGTCAGAGTTTGTCGATGCTTTAGGGCCTCAGTAGTAGAAGTAGGTCATGCGATCTTCACAGAGATGGAAGACCAACTTCTCTTGGGTGTACATCTCATAGGCATTGACCATCTCAGTCCACCTCGGACCACTGAAAAATGTGCGATTCGCCTCGTTCATGACTTGGACCGTGTAGGTCGGTGCAGGTTGCTTCAAAGAAAGTAGATCGACCTGTAACTGTTCCTACTGCCACAACAGCCAGTCAAAATGGTCCACAAAATCAAGTCTAAACTTGCAGGATATGTTCTGCATATAGAATCATAAGAAAATAACAATTAGCACGTAATTCAGTTGCAGGATATATATATAGGTTCATTGCTTGTGAATGGACGTACCATACTAACTTCGCAGTTATAAGGGGCACTATAACAACCTTCTTGTCCTTGCACTGTCGGTAACCACAATGCTCACACCGATCATCATTCATTATATACCTATATATGATAATGCAAACTTAGTTATATAGACCATTTTAACTTAATTAGCATCATAAGTAGCACAATATATCAACATGATACATAAGTAAGATTAGCTAACATCATATATAAGTAGTATAATAGTAGCATACGACAGTCACATGATAAGTCTATATAAGTAGTACGATAGGTAGCATATATACGACAGTCACATGAGAACATCCTAAAATCGAGTAGACCCAGTGTCAGTGACGTCGTCGTCATTTGAGCGGTCCTAGAAAAAGGACGACAGGCTGCAAGAACCCAGCTGATGCGTGTCGGAGGGGTCGGGCTAACCGTGTTGCTGCATGCTGGAGGGGCCGGCCTCACCCTGCCCGTGCTGCTGCTGGCTCTCGCTAAGGACCTCGTACTGGACCACCATCACCCGGGGATCAAGTAGGAGATCCCTGACCAAGGGGTCATCCTCCTTGCAACGATGGCGCACCAGCTGCCTCTCTGCCTGTCGGTGCTCCCTCTCCTTGGCCCTCGTGGCGATCCTCATGCCCTCTGGCGCTAGCAGATGCACAAAGCGACACTCATCCTCGAAGTTGAGGACCTCTCTTGCCCCAAAGTGCCGGACCGCGGCGCAGTCGTAGGCGTGGCCTGCCTGCCACGGGCACCTGAAAGTACCTAGCTGGATCTTCTTGTTATCCACTATGATCTAAGCTGCCCTAGTCGGGGTCCTCGTGTGTTTCCGATGAACACCACGAAACTTCAGCTCTAGCTGCGACATGATACTAATTAAGTTGTTAAATAAGAACATTTCATACAACTGTTAGTCAACATATAAGAAATGAATATATCTATAAATTGAGCCCAAATTTAATACTCCCTCCGACCCATATTAGTTGACTCAAGTTTGTCTAGATTCGTATGTATCTAGTTAAGTATCTAGTCTAGATGCATTAGTATCTAGACAAAGTTGAGTCAACTAATATGGGTCAGAGGGAGTATCTAAAAACATAAAGGCAAGAAAGTGATCTTACAAATGCAAGGTGTCACAGTTGAACTGAAGGTGTGATAGGGAACAGTCTCATATAAAGACACACAAGGAAAAAGTGTGCCTACAAGACCAAATCAAATGTGCAAGATATTCATGGACATACGACAAGGTCTTATGGGCACCTTTTCTCATTAGATTGTGTCATAGTGTAATCATCGACCATTGAAAGGAAAAACAACCAAAATAAACATCAAGTAGAGAGAAATGTCGGCCTTTACTATCACTATCTAACATTCCTATATCTAGAAATTGAGCCCAAATTTAATATCTTAAAGCACTATCCAACATTCCTATATCTAGAATTTGAGCCCAACTTTAGTATCTAAATACTATCTGTAAAGAAATATCTAACATTTCTATATCTCTAGAATTTGAGCACAAGTTTAGTATCTAATCACTATCTCTAAAGCACTATCTGACATTCCTATATGTAGAATTTGAGCCCAAGTTTAGAATCTAAACACTATCTCTAAAGCACCATCTAACATTCCTATATCTAGAATTTGAGCCCAAGTTTAGTATCTAAACACTATCTCTAAAACACGATCTATCATATCTATATCTAGAAATTTTAAGATCATTATCTACCATATACATCTATAATTTCTAAATTTCTATAAAAAAAAAGGGGAGTCGTGGCGGGTGGCTCACCGCGAGGTCGGTGACGAGGCTCGACCACGGGGAGGTTGCAGCGACCGGCGGCAAATCGGGCGGTCGTCAGATGCGCCCGGGGTGGCGGCGGATGCGCGTGGTCGACGACGAGGCTCAGACACGAGAAGGTTGCAGCGACCGGTGGCTCGGGGAGGGGGAGGTTGGAGCGACTAGCGGCGGCAAATCGAGCGGAGTCATCGGATGCGGCCGGGGTGGCGACGGACGCGCATGGTCGGGCGCAGTTGTGGGTGCTGGGAGAGGAGAAGAGGTGCGGTAGGGGAGCAGATCAGCGGGGCATCCGATGCGGGGCGGCGATGACAGGGAGAGGAGGCAGAAAGGAGGAGGTGTGTTGATCGTGGTGTGAATGAGAGAGGGGGCTGGGCCGTGAGAGGGGGCAGAAAGGAGAGGTGTCGGCGGCCGCGTGCGGGGTGGTCGATATTTGTGGCGTTTAGCGGACTCCAACATCACCACTAGTGTATATATTGGTGACGTTCAACACCACTATTACCCTGATCCTGACTGTGTACGGGGACCCTCCTGTTTGTGGCATTTATTCATACGTGGACACCACTATTAGAGGTTCACTGCCAATAAGGGGTTTTCTACAGTGTCGCAACGTCGGCTGGATGAAAAGCATTCTTCAACACCGCGAGTACCACGCACGCACGCACAAACGCATATGCTTGCTTGAATATCCCGACGCACCTACTTCTCCTGGTCGGTCGAAGACAAGAATCGCATGTGGAATTCAGCCCAAGCTGCTAGTAGTGATAGATATATAACAGTACTTAACGAGGTACTACAGTAGTAACCAGAACCTATACCAGCGTCTTGAATCACTACGACGCACGCGCTAATTCTGGCCGACCATGCATGTCGACACCGCACTTTGCTCCAGGTCGAATCTGTCTGTCCTTCCCAGCAATTAATCGCATGTGTGCTAATTTCCCCGTTGACTAGCTGTAGCCTCTAACCTTGGCCGGTGCTCCCAGCTTGTAATCGAGAGCTGTCACCCGAGTAACTTGCGGCTGGTGTTCACGCCGTCGTATGCGATGCGGCGACGCAACTTCAATTCAGGGTTACACCTGCAACAGAGTCCTCTACTGTATTGGAGACCACTCCATTCTTTAGTGTCCATGCATTCGATCCACTGTGGCACGATGTGCGAAAAAATCCTCCAAATAAGATAAGAGAAAAACTGAATCGATTAGATAGAAAGAGATAGAGATATCGATAAAAAACAAAAATCAAAAGGAAGACAACCCCAATCAAAAAAAAATTCAATCGAATTAACCCAGAAGAAGAAAATCCCAATCAAAGAGATACAAGAAATCTATTGCCATTATTTGCATCTATGATGTCGCCGCCGCGGAGAGGAATGATGCCTCGCCTTCCCGCCATCTCCGTTTGCTGACTCCGCGCGCCGCCGTCTAGAGAATCTACTCACATTCTCCTGCCAATCGCTGAAGGTTATCGTGGAAGGTGTAATATATGGGCAAGCCTAGGCGGTGGTGGGCCACACAAGTCAGTGAGACGTGCTTGACGGTTCAGGGTCGCACGATTGACTAGTCTTCGTTGTGCGAACCAATGTAAACGTAAATCCAATCCGCGGCACAGTCAACTATGCGTCGGTTGACGTACTAGGGCATTATTATCCACCGTTGCACCTTCGCACGTACCATGACGTAATTTTCTGTCGGTATCAGAGCTACCAAGGCGGCTAAATGGCCGCCGTGACAAAATGATGCCGCGACAACCCAACCGCCGCGTAACCAACTTTTGTAGTGTAATGCTCATGATCCAACGTTGTTTGTCCACATTCCTTCTCGTGCTCGCACTCTTCTTGTTCTATATATTGATGACATAATCATCACTGGTGATGACTGTGAGTATATTGCCTTTGTCAAGGCCCGTCTCAGTGAGCAGTTTCTTATGTCTGATTTTGGTCTACTTCGCTACTTTTTTGGGATTGAGATTTCTTGATTAGGGGTAACCTCAAGGGTGGCCCGATCTTCACGGATATCGTGGTCAAATCGATGGGAAAGCGAGGGGAAAGGGAGAAGGTAGCGGAAGCGAACGCACACCTCGCGAAGAACACGATGAGGTTTTTCTGCATGTGGAATGCATTCCTCCCAATCCTTGAGGTTTTTCTTGATCAACACACGAAGGAGAGTTTTGAGGCTTTGGATGACGACCTCGGTTTGGCCATCGGTTTGCGGGTGCGAGGCGGATGAGAAGAGTAGCTTGACGCTGAGCTTGTCTATGAGGGTCTTCCATAAGTATCTCATGAATTTGACGTCGCGGTTGGAAACGATTGTTCTTGACACACCGTGAAGACAGACGATTTTTCTGAAAAACAAATTAGCAACATGTGAAGCATCGTCGGTCTTATGGCACGGTATGAAGTGTGCCATTTTGGAAAAGCGATCCACGACAACAAATATAGAATAATGACCATGCTTAGACCTAGGAAATCCTAACACAAAATCCATGCTAATGTTGGACCAAGGTGCATAAGGAATAGGCAATGGCATATAAAGACCAAAGGTATTAGACTTAGACTTAGCTTAAACACAAGTAGTGCATCGTTGGATGTAGCGTTCGACGTCTCGCTTCATCTTGGGCCAAAATTAGTGATTGGAAAGCATGTCCAATGTCTTGTCGTGGCCAAATTGACCCATGAGGCCTCCATCATGTGATTCTTGGAGAAACAAAAGTTGAAGAGACAACTTCGGAATGAAAAGCTTTTTTGTTTAAAAAGGAAGCCCTTATGCAAATAGAAATCATCAACACCTTTGTCAATGAAACACTTTGCGAAAATTGGTTCAAAGAATGGGTTTGACGACTACAAAGTTTTGATTTAATCATGACCCAACACATTTACTTCAAGTCTAGTAAGAAGGCTTGTGTGCTTGCGAGACAAAGCGTCCGTGATTATATTATCTTTGCCCTTGTTATACTTGACAATGTAAGGAAAAGGCTCCATGAACTCAACCCATTTAGCGTGTTTCTTGCTCAAATTGGCTTGTCCTTTGAGATATTTCAACGACTCATGGTTGGAATGTATGATAAATTCCTTAGGCCAAAGGTAGTGTTGCCAAAATTGAAGAACACGAACTAAGGCAAAAAGATCTTTGTCATAAATTGGACAGTTAAGGCGAGCACAATCAAGTTTCTCGCTATGGTAGGCAATAGAACGCTCATTTTGCATGAGGAATCCTTCAATGCCAATACCACTAGCATCACACTCCATCTCAAAAGTTTTTGTGAAATCCGGTAACGCAAGAAGAGGTGCTTCGGCGAGCCTCTTTTTAAGTTCATCAAAAGCTTTTTGTTATGCTTTGCCCCACACAAAGGTTACATTCTTTTTGGTCAACTCGTTGAGAGGACAAGCAATGATAGAAAAGTCTTTCACAGAGCGATGATATAAACTGGCCAACCCATGAAAACTTCGAAGTTCACTCACATTTGTTGGGATGGGCCAATCTTGTATGTCCTTGACCTTGGAAATATCAACTTCAATGCCCTTCGAAGAAACAACAAATTCAACAAAAATCAACTTGTCTCTTTAGAAAAAGTGCACTTGGAAAGATTAGAATATAGCTTCTCATGTCGAAGGATTTGTAAGACTTCCTTAACATGTAGTGTAACATGTTGATACGTCTATAACGTATCTATAATTTTTGATGTTTTATGCTAATAATATGCTTTTGACACTCCTTTTTGTATAAATTTTATGATTTATTTGGACTAACCTACTAATAGTTGCAAAAAGTGCGCAATGTTTTTATTTTACACTTTTTTGTGTTAGAATTACCAAGAATACAAGTGGAAACCTTGTTGGAGTTAAATTGGGATTTTTCCAGAAATCTGTCTCATAACTCTTTTTGAAGATGGTCACGTTTCGGGTCGAAGACGGCATCAAACAGAAAACTCTTCAACTACAACGTTGTTGGAAATTTCCCGACAAATGTTCTAGACATAAAATTTAGCTGATTCCGAGTCCGGACAGGCCTTTTAGACCCGATTTACTGCAGCCCAAGATGGAATAACGGGAATCCGAGAAGCTATATAAAGGGAGAAAACCTAATTCGCCCATGGCATCTCCACCCACGAATTTGCAGCCACCAAAGCCATGTTTTTGCCTCCTCCATGGATCCAATCTCCATGGGGGAGTGCTCCCAAGAAGCCATGAAGGAGGGGGCTAAGGGGCGGTGCTTCCCCATGATACCGGTGGCGGGGAAGGAGTCCCTCGCGCCGCCGCCGGCGCTGCCACCGCCCTCTTCACCATCTTCACCGCCATCTCCATCACCTAATTCTTCTAGTATGCAATGGTTCATCCTCCCACACACCTCTGTACCGTCCTACGTAAATATGGTGTTTGATGCTATAAGTTATAATCCTATTATCTATGTCATGTTTACGTAGTTTCTTTGTTCTTAGATTGAATGGTTGAACGTATTTGGTTCATTAGAGTTGTATGTTGATATGGTACAGTTCTTTGGTGTCCATTATATTTGTGCGCATATGGATTAAACATCATAGGGTTTGTAGTATGTGTAAAAGGAAGGGAGAGTTCTACTGGAGTGACAGAAACCTGAGGACGCGAACCGGAACGTTGCACGTATGGGAGTAAGAGGACCATTAAACTTAAGGCTATGGTTGGGGAAACCTTAATGCATTGATTAGTACTTACGGATGTTTACTAACAATCCAATCATATAGTACATGTAATTCTAAGTAGTGAAGCGCATGTATATTTAGCCTCTTCCACATAAAAAACTGCATCGATGACAATAAAACTGACCTATTCGCTATTTAAACTTGGACAAAGCCACCACAATTACCACCACTATTTCACACTAATGGTTCTGTTAGTTTAGTGTATTTTATTGCTGTAGCAAGTAGCTTTACTTTCTTGTTATTTATTATCATCCAAAGCTATCTCTATCACTCGTATTGTTGCTCTAGTTTTATTTCTTAGATAATGCAAACGTTTTGTGTGCGTAGAGTTGTATCAATGGTTGATAGAACTTGAGAGAACATTTATCCTACCTTTAGCTCCTCGTTGGGTTCGACACTCTTACTTATCGAAATGGCTACACATGATCCCCTATACTTGTGGGTTATCAAGACTTGTTATGGTGTCGTTGCACTAATGTTGTTAATAAAGATTGTGTGAAGTTTTGTATGAAGGAAAATTTTCAGATATATGGAAAGAGTGATGTAATGAGATACCCAGTTGGCGGTTCTCTATGATACATATGTACTTACAATGACAAGAGTTTACTTGTGACTGAAGTTGAGTAGCATGAGGTTCGGTACTCGTAAGTAAGGGGCATGAGATTTCACCTTATAACTTGTCAAGCATATCCTCTTAGTTGTGTCACTTTAACCTTAATCACCTAAAGATGTTTATGATAGGGGCAATGAGAGCTGAAAGCTAATAAGTATCATAATTTTTGAAAGCTCTTTATGAGACTTGAATCCCTGTTTCCTTCCAAGAAGGACTTTCTTTTACTTTTATGTTGAGTCTCCATCTTCTATCTTTATGCACCTACTGAGAGAGCTTAGTGGCCATTCTTAGTTTAATGTGCATTGTCCCAAAACTTGTTGATTGATGCATAACTTTGATATTGCTTGTTCCTAAACTATTTGTATCTAGTCACGCTTATAAACTTTGAAGGTGTCCTATGCATTTATGTTTTGCTACTCTATGAGGGACAAGCTGAATACCATTCTCATTATGCTTTCTTTATGTGAAACAAACAAACGTCTTGCAAAGCATTGTTATTCATGAACCTTTTGTTTGTGTCTTTTGATGTTACAACATAATTGTAAGTCTTATTGTTAGAACTCTATATTTCATGATTCATGTTTAGAGTACCTTAATCCCAACTATCAATGCTTTTACAATAATGATGATCAAGATTATGTTGTCTGCATGTCACATCAAAAATTATATTATTTTGATCGTTTACCTACTTGAGGACGAGCAGGAACTAAGCTTGGGGATATTGATACGTCTATAACGTATCTATAATTTTTGATGGTTTTATGCTAATAATATGCTTTTGACACTCCTTTTTGTATAAAGTTTATGATTTATTTGGACTAACCTACTAATAGTTGCAAAAGTGCACAATGTTCTTGTTTTACACTTTGATCTGTAGGAATTACCAAGAATACAAGTGGAAACCTTGTTGGAGTAAAATTGGGATTTTTCCAGAAATCTGTCTCAGAACTCTTTTTAAAGATGATCACGTTTCGGGTCGAAGACGGCATCAAATGGAAACCTCTTAAACTACAAAGTTGTTAGAAATTTCCCGGCAGATGTTTTGGACATAAAATTTAGCTGATTCCGAGTCCGGATAGGCCTTTTAGGCCCGATTTACTGCAGCCCAAGATGGGGTGACGGGAATCCGAGAAGCTATATAGAGGGAGGAAACCTAATTCGCCCATAGCACCTCCACCCACGAATTTGCAGCCACCAAAGCCACATTTTTGCCTCCCCCATGGATCTCATTTCTATGGGGAGTGCTCCCAAGAAGCCATGAAGGAAGGGGGCTAAGGGGCGGTGCTCCCCATGATACCGGCGGCGGGGAAGGAGTCCCCGCGCCGCCATCTCCATCACCTAATCCTCATAGTATGCAGTGGTTCATCCTCCCACACACCTCTATACCGTCATATGTTAACATGGTGTTTGTGAAGGAGATATGCCCTAGAGGCAAATAAGAAATAGGTTTTATTATCATATCTCAATTAGTTTATAATAGTTTCATATTGTGCTAGAACTGTGCCAAGTAGAAACATTGGTACAGGTGTGGTATGAAACAACAAAGTCCCTAGTAGCCTCTATTCATACTAGTTCGTTGGTCACGAAGATAATCTAGGTTTCAAGATCATGGGCATTTATGCCGACTGAAAACGAGATCATATCATTGGAGAATGATGTGATTGGACATTCCTCGAAGGATTGCAACACGATCAAGTCATATAGTTCATTGTTGCAACAGCTATACCTAGACTCCTTCTCCTTAGACCGTGAGCCCATATTACTCACTGTTTCCCTAGGCTGCTTTGACTGCATCAAACTCCATCTAGTAATACAGTGGTTATAAAGGTGTATGTTGGGTATTCCGAAGGAATAGTAGATGACATGTGACTGCAAGACCGGGATTTGTTCACCCACATGACGGGTTAAAGATACATACGGCCGGCTTGGTGAGATTACATCCATATATGTTGCAACATGTGACTAGGTCACGGGGATGTAATATCACAGTAACAAGAAAACAGAACTTGTTGTAAACGAGATTGAACAAGGTATAAGATACCATTGATCGGATCTCGGACAAGTTGTATCGAGAAACAAAAGGAAGAGGATGCTACATTTAGACGGTTCAAACGACATTGTCATCAGGAATGCATAGGAGTCACATGGATATCCCTGGTCCCTCTGTTGATCATTGATACAGATCATGTCTAGAGCATTCCCGAGCCATGAGAGGATACACTTAAGGGTACGATGAGAGCGATCATTCGTAAGACGGAATCACTGTAGAGAAAGAGAGAAAGCCGGAATCGTTCTGCAGAGAGACCCGAAGTTGTTCGGAGAAAGAATAAAGGAAAAGTCTCGAAAAGTGTTTTCGGATAAATGGGAATTTAAATATATATTTATTATATGTTAATTATGAATTAATATATTATAAATAATATTCAGATTAGGATTTATAAAGTCAACTTTTATATTAGGCTAAATCCCAGAGGGAAATAGCCTAGAAATAAAACTGCAGGAAAATAAAAGGAAAAAGGAAAAATAGCCAGCCCTGTGGGCGGTGGATAACCGCCACCGCATAGGGCGGCGGATAGTTGGGCGATGCCGAGCCGACGTGGCACGCCGCTGCCAGCCGGCCCACCCGCGCGAGGCGGGGCAGAGCGTGGGCCACCGGGGCGAGCCGGGCCGCGGGAGCCAGCGGGCTGCTGGGGGTGGCCAGCCCACCCGGGCTGCCTCGCCAGCTACCACCGCGGGGGCTGCTGGGCCGCCGGTGGGTAGGCCGGCCCACCCGGCTGGCTGCTGCTGCTGCTACCTTTTCTCCTTTTCTTTTTATTTAGCATTTTCTGTTTGCTATTTGGGCTGAGTACTTTTGGCCCATTTGGTAGTCCAAAAATCTGCTGACTTTTTCCTTTGGTATTAGTCCCACATGGCTTAGCCTTTGAGAAAGGTACACCCCCTTAGTCTATATAAAGGGGTGCCCATGGGTGGGATTAAACACAACAAAACACACCAATATTTGGAGAAGTCCTTTGGTTGACTTCCTCCTTCTCTCTCTCTCCATGCCTCGTGACCATGGCCCCTAGTCTGGGCTATGCGATCGAGGCACTCCTGCAGTACGTCGTTGAGCTGCAGGGATTCCTAGTCGGATATCAACTTTCGCACTCCCGGCGGGATCGAGGAGCCAGAGGTCTCATCGTGCACCGGATGTGTACGAAGACACGAGGCGCAACACTTGAGGCGCTTAAATGTCGTGAGCCGAAGCTGTTGCACGATGAAGATGATGAAGATCAAGAAGGAGCAAGGGGTGACCTGCGAGGAGCTTCGCGACCTTGAGGTCGGCTTCGAGTACGACTACATCAACCACGTTCCCCGCGGAATGTTAACCGCGTACAGACTACAAGGATATGTATTCTCTATGCATCGGTCGTTACTGCATTACTACATAGATAGATCCTAGGCAAGTTTCGGGGTTTCATTCGTAGGAATTTTTTTGTTTTCTGCGCCGATCCCCTACAGTTTGATGCTATAAGTTATAATCCTATGATCTATGTCATGTTTGCGTAGTTTATTTGTTCTTAGATTGAATGGTTGAACATCTTTGGTTCGTTAGAGTTGTATGTTGATATGGTACAGTCCTTTGGTGTCCATTATATTTGTACGCGCATGGATTAAACATCATAGGGTTTGTAGTATGTGTAAAAGGAAGGAGGAGTTCTGCCAGAGTGACAGAAACCTGAGGACGCGAACCGGAACGTTGCACGTATGGGAGTAAGAGGACCATTAAACTTAAGGCTATGGTTGGGGAAACCTTAATGTATTGATTAGTACTTACGGATGTTTGCTAACAATCCAATCATATAATACATGTAATTCCAAGTAGTGAAGCGCATGTATATTTAGCCACTCCCACATAGAAAACTGCATCGAAGACAATGAACCTGATCTATTCGCTATTCAAACTTGGACAAAGCCACCACAATTAGCACCACTATTCAACACTCATGGTTATGTTAGTTTAGTGTATTTTATTACTGTAGAAACTAGCTTTACTTTCTTGTTATTTATTACGATCCAAAGCTATCTCTATTACTCGTATTGTTGCTCTAGTTTTATTTCCTAGATAATGCAAACATTTAGTGTGCGTAGAGTTGTATCAGTGGTTGATAGAACTTGAGAGAACATTTATCGTACCTTTAGCTCCTCATTGGTTTCGACACTCTTACTTATCGAAAAGGCTACACACGATCCCCTATACTTGTGGGTTATCATATGTTCCTCAAGTGACTTGCTATAAACAATTATATCGTCGAAATAGACAACAACACTTTTTCCAATGAGAGAATGCAAAATATGATTCATAAGGTGAATGAAGGTGGATGGGGAATTATATAAGCCAAAAAGCATGACCAACCATTCATAGAGACCAAGTTTGGTCTTGAAGGCGGTTTTCCATTCATCACCTTCCACCATGCATATTTGATGGTAACCACTACGAAGATCAATTTTCGAGAAAATAGTGGCTCCACTAACTCATCAAGCATGTCATCGAGACGTGGTATGGGATGTCGATAACGCACGGTGATAGCATTGATAGGATGACAGTCCGTGCATAACTGCAGCGTATCATCCGTTTTTGGAACAAGAATCACGTGTACCGTACTTGGACTAGTGCTTACTTGGATCAAACCTTTGGAGACGAGTTGGTTGATTTGACGTTCGATCTCCTTTGTCTCCTCTGGGTTCATGCGGTAGGCGGCGAGGTTTGGTAGCGTTCCGTCGGGTATGAGGTCAATGTGATGTTCAATGCCGTGAAGAGGTAGTCCATGTGGGAGCTCTTCGGGGAACTCGTCCTTGAATTCCTGCAAAAAAATCATCAAAGAGGGAGGAATATTTGTCAAGTCATTAGTTCCTTGCAGTAGGCCCTTGCAAATGAGGACGTAGTGCAAAATGGATGGGTTAGTCCTCACATCTCTCATCTCACTTTTGGTGGCAAGGAGAACACTCTTAGTTTTTCCACTCGAGTTAGGATTGTGGCTCTCAATTGCTATGAGGTGGTTCTCTTGCTCACCACTCTTCTCACAAGATGGTGTTGTGGTTTGCTCCCTCGCTAAAGCCTTTGCATTTACTGCAATTATTTGGCTAGGAGTCATTGGTTGCAAAACACATGTCTTGTTAAGCCATTTGAAGGTGTAAACATTGGTGCGACCATCATGTAGAGTACCTTTGTCGATTTTCCATGGTCGACCAAGCAACATATGGCAAACCATCATGGGAACGACATCGCACTCCACCGTGTCTTTGTAAGGACCAATGGCGAAAGTTATCGATACGGTATGCTTGATCTTCACGGATCCTTGATCACTTAGCCATTGCACGTGGTAGGGGTGCTTGTGCGGATGGAGGGTGAGGTTGAGCTTCTCACACAACTCGGTGCTATAAAGGTTGTGGCAACTCCCTCCATCGATGATAACTTTGATGGATTTCCCATTGATGCCGTCACGGGTTTGAAAGATGTTGGATCTTTGATTTTCATGCTCTTGGGCTTGAGTGGTCAAGATCCTTGTGATAACAAGCGATGGACTTGCATCATGTTCACACATGAGGAGTTCCTGGTAATCTTCCATATGTTGCATTGTCATTGCTTCCTTGACTCGGGCATCAAATTCATCTTCACTCAAGTACTATTCGTCGCCATTGTCATGGATGAATAATATTTTCTTGTTTCCACACTCAGTCAACTTGTGTCCTTTTCCTCCACACTTGTAGCATTCACCATTGAATGGTGTGGCATCCTTTGTATACCTACCACTTGGGGGCGGTTTTCCTTCAGGAAGTGTGGGCTTGAAGGAAGGCTTGGAGGTACTTGAGGAACTTCCATTGAAGGTTGTTGGCATAGTGGTTGAAGCTTGCTTGTAAGTGATATACGTCTTGGGCGATGTGCACAAGCTCAACCATATCATTATATGTTTGGAACTCGACGATGCGCTTGATTGGGTGGTTCAAGCCAATGAGGAAACATGCCATCATTTGCTCCTTGCGCTCTTCAATGTTGGCGCAGATCATGTTGAGTTCCATTTGCTTGAAGTATACTTCCACGGTCTTTGTCCCTTGACTAAGCGATTGAAGCTTGTTCAAGAGGTCACGCGTGTAGTGTATAGGAACAAAGCGGGATCTCATATGATCCTTCATATCATGCCAAGTTGTGATTGGTGTCTCTTCCCTTGCATCACGAGCAACTTGGACTTGTTCCCACTAAAGGTTGGCGTAGTCATCAAACTCAAGTGAAGCCATGGCGACCATCTTCTCATTGCTATAATTGTGCATACAGAATATCTTGTTGACTTTGAGTGCCCATGAGAGGTATTCTTCGGGATCATTTGATCCGGTGAACTTGGGCATTGTGAACTTGAGCTTGCTAATAGTTTTTTAATCATTGCGGTCACGGTAGCTGATGGCTTCGATTTTTGCCATCTTCCACTGTGTTTAAACATTGTTTTTGGTCAAGCAATTGCCAAAAAACTCTCAATCATTGCCACTAATGACTAATAATTACAAAGATATGAAATCCTCTCTTTGAATTATGTTGTGCAGGAAATCGCGGAACACCAAAACCAACTAACCACTAAAAAACACACACAAAAAAAACTTATGGTGCATAGGTATGGAAGGTGGCATGTCCAAGAACAATCCAAAATCAAGATATTGTAAAGGCAAGTAAAGAACCATGATGATCACAAAGCAAAACAAGTCAATCCACAAGATAGGAATTATGTACAAGGAAATACACAGGGTGGGATAAGTGGGACTTGTGCGACGGATAAAATGAGCTAAGAACCAAAAGATTACCTAGCAAAGACTATAAGCTCGTGTCGCACAATTGCAAGGAGATACGCTAGTTCGATTGCAATAAAATTGGTAGGCTACAAGATATGCACAATAAGTACCACCTATATGATGTTCATCAAGCTTTCGCTTCTGATTTTATGAGGCACTTGTTTCTTTATTTCTTTTTCTTATCTTTTCTTTTCTTTTTCTTTTTCACTTGCCACTTCCTTGTGCCAATAACTATACAAGATAACTATATGACATAGCGCACTCACAGCTTTTGCTCAGAATTCTAAAAGGTATCAAATGTGCATAGCCTAAGCAATCATAGGAGGAACTAGTCTCAATAGGTGTTTGTTGATCACAAAGATAGTGTAGATCACAAAGTAAAGAAAGTGGGGAGAAGTCGCGGAATGTTTATACCTTTTGTCGCCGATCTTCACCCTTTATTGGTGGATTCCACCTTGATCATAGAATTTGGATGGAGTAGATAGCATGAACCACTTGGTTGATGACGTAGAGCTCCCTCTCCTCTTCGAAACAAGCTAAAAACACCAAAATCCGAGTTCGAATGCAAAAGTTATGCTCAAAACCGTGAGGGAGGTCAAACTAGTTTTCTGATGCGAGCTCCTGGTACAGGGGTGAAAACTCCGCCCTTACGGGGGCAGAAACTCCGGCTTGGAATCACTTATGTCGGAAACTCTGGCTTGGGGCAGAGATTCCGACTGGGTCGATTCCAGAACTTTCAGGGCTTGTCCGGGATGAGTTTTGGGCGGAAATATTCGAACCAAAACCTCAAATTGGTGGAGGAAATCAAGGAATTAGGCTATGGGAACGCAGGGAAGATAGATCAACAAGTTTAGGAAGTAATCCATGGATCAAAACCTACCAAAACACACTCAAATCACATATCGATCCAAAGGCAAATTTGGGGCTCTTCTTTTGGGATTTTCGAATTTATGGGGAAAAGACCAAATCGGTGAGAAATCGGTGGCAACCAAAGCTGCTGATACCATATGATAATGGTTATCACAAGATCCTCTCGAATTTGTGGTTATTTTTGTGGTTTTTCAAGAAAAAAAATTGGTGGGGAAGAACAAGCGGAAATATGTGAGCAACTTGGGCTCTAATACCAGATGATAAGGGGTAACCTCAAGGGTGGCCAGATCTTCACAGTTCTCATGGTAAAATCAATGGGAAAGCGAGGGGAAAGGGAGAAGGTAGCAGAAGCGAATGCACACCTCGCTAAGAACATGATGAACACACGCAAAACTCACACCACACAAGGCCGATTGCTCCTGCCGGTGGCCACCGGTCCGATAGAATCCTCGCAAGGAAAGATCGGTCAACGTGCTCCCTCAATCCCAAGCGAAGAGGGAAGAACACCATGGAGAGGGTCTTGACAACACGCTCACGCACTCGCAAACGTAGGCCTTGTACAATGGGGGAGGCACGATGCAAACTCCAACGAGGTGGTGATGATAGTCGGTCCCCTTTGATAAAGGGGATGAGGCAAAACTGGATATTCGACAAAGGGGGTTGTCTTTAGTCTATCATCTATGCCTAAGGGATACAATGAGGGGTGGGGGCTCTATATATAGGCCAGCCACTAGAATGAAGGCAGTTTGGAAATAAAACTAGGGTTTGGGACGGAATAAGGGGTACATGGGCCAAGGACCTAGCTATTGGCACGCAGGCCCATCACTTATGCCAGAGACTCCGGTGTAATTGGGCCAGAGACTCCGGTCTGGGGCGGATACTCCGAGTAGTATGTGGAGACTCTGGACTCCAGGAGCTTGCAAACTTGGTAGCTAGGGCTCGAACTGGAGACTCCAGGCACGTGCAGGCAGAGACTCCGGGCGATGTCGGCGAAGACTCCGGCCCTAGGGCCGGCTGCTTCTTCCATCTCCTCTTCCAAGCCTCCGTCCTGTTGGGCTTGATGCTCCGAGCTTCCTCCCTTGCCTCTGTACTTGTCGGTGTGAACCTACCATGGTAATAGGACGGAGTATGAAGTAGTATACCATTCAATAGGATAGGAAGTGGGATCTCATGGAGGATAGGATTCACCTTTGGAGTCCATGAGGACTTAGCATCTGTTGGAGACCTTGATGTGGTAAAGACCGTAGGTCGGGCTGCATCATTTCTTCTACCGCTGATGGCTACTTTATTTATCACGAAAATTATATCCAGGATCTTCTTGCTCATGCTGCTCTTAGTGATGAGCGCACTATTGAGAGTCCTATGGAGCTTAATGTTCACCTCCGTGCTTCTAATGGAGATCCCTTGTTTAACCCGACGCGTTATCGTCATCTTGTTGGGAGACTTGTCTATCTAGCTGTGACTCGTCCGGATATTTCCTATCATGTCCAGATTCTGAGTCCGTTTATTTCTTATCCCACTTCAGTTTATTATAGTCACCTTCTATGTGTTCTACGATATCTTCGAGGCACGATCTCTCATCGTCTTTTCTTTCCTCATTCGAGCTCGTTATAGCTCTAGGCCTATTTGGCTGCTATGTGGGCTAGTGATCCTTCTGATCACCGTTCACTTTCTACTTATTGTGTTTTTCTTGGTGGTTCTCTCATTTTCTGGAAGACGAAAAAATAGACTGCAGTTTCCCATTCGAGTGCAGAGGTTGAGTTGCGAGCCATGGCTCTTTTGACGGCAGAGGTGACCTGGTTGCGATGGTTACTTGAGGACTTTGGTGTTTCCATTGCTACACTTACTACGCTTTTGTCAGATCCTACATGTGCTATTAGTATTGCTTGTGACCCTGTGAAGCATGAGCTCACCAAGCATATTCGTGCGGATGCTTCGTTTGCACGTGCTAGTGTGGATGATTATGTTATTGCTTTTCAGCATGTGCCTTCTGATTTACAGTTGGCGGGTTTCTTCACGGAGGCACATACTAGAGCGTAACATAGATTTACCTCTCCAAACTCAGTGTTGTAGATCCACCATGAGTTTGAGGGGGTACTAGAGTTAAATTTATGATGGCCTTTAGCCTCCTGGATATTGGCCTTTTGTCCTCCTTGTACATGTATATATGTGGCTTTTGCCTCTTTGAAATACTAAGTTTCTATTTCCCTCACGAGGTCAACTTGGGCGGCTGCGCTCCTCATTCCCGCGACCTCGTACTCGGCGACAGCGTGGTAGACGGTGCAGGGGTAGATCGGGCACGGGGCACGACCTTGCGTCCGGGGAGGGTGGCCGGTGGCAGCTACATAGGAGAGGAGGCCATCGATCTCTCTGATGGGACGTAGAGAGAGAGGGGGGGCAGTCAAGCGCGGTGACCGTAGAGTAGGGTGGGAGATATTGACGTGTTTTCCACCCTTTCCCACGCGTACAAAGGTTGGACTTTCACGGAAACGGATGATTCGACGTTTTCTCCAAGCCTGATTTAGGAATCTTGTTGGGCACAACACCGGGGTGGGGGGTGTACAAAGACCAAACATCCCGTTTACGTCTCACGCGGCTTAGACATACCTCCTGCGGCCTACCAAACACATCCTAAATATCCCGTGACCATTCATCCCATTGATTCGTGACCTTTTCTTTTTCGTGTAGGAAAAATATGTTGCCTTTAATTTGGATGTGGGTAAGGCTCTACACGTTTGGGCCCAGGATGCTTAGCTAATGGGATTTTGACATTACGCTCAAATGGGCTGAAATTGGCACCATATGGACGATTTCTGCTGGAAAAGAGTATGGCTTGAAATTTTGGTCCGCTTGTTCCAAGTTTTCTTGTCTGATCCTTTTGACACATCAAAATACTACGAGCTCCAGCATTAGCTAGCATAACAGTACAAATCCATTGCCATATGACAGTCCGAGACAGATGGCTTGACCTGCCCTTCAACCATAATAGCAGTCTTCTAAGGAAATTGACAAATCAGAATCTCAATGTGCTGAATAATACATCCCTAACCGAAGCAACTCATCATGTTCCTTGAAACCTCATCTTGTACCAAAGCAGTCATAATAATACAGCTCTAAGTGCAGAATAATACAGAATAGACCTATCCTAAACACCAAAGTAGTCACAGAATCCAAACACCATCCTAAAATTTCCATACAAGAACTTCCGTTTTTCACCAGCCAACTGCAGGTGTTCACCCCACAACATTCCAGACTTCCCACATTTCAGCAAAAAAAAATATAATCCAGGCCAAGATTTTGTACAGGCAGAGGCTTCTGGTTTCGTCGCGGCCTAGAACTGGAACCTGCTCGGCCGAGACTTGGTCATCCTCGCCATGCCGTACGACTCGTCGTTGTCCATCCTCTTGGCGTTCCGGAAGGCAGCGCACCCTGCGACGTAGACGATGACGAGGATGATCAGCACGACAATGTTGATGATGGCGACCTTGCGCCAGCTCTTCTTGATGCCCGCGAGGACACCCGCCTTGCACGAGTCGCACCCGAAGCAGAGCGTCTGCTGGTCGTTGCTCCACTTGTAGCAGTCAGGGTCGGCCATCGGGGTATTGGTGACCGGGGACCAGGCTGTCTCGTTAATGTAGTTGTATCCGCATGACGTCGGCGGCTTGCAGCACCCAGACTGCGGTTGTCAGTTGCAAAATGGGTGTTAGTATCCTCAGAAATCACACAAGTAATCTGAACAATATAGTGAGAACTATGCTTCTATAGAATCAAAAAACAGCCGTACAACTCAAACTTAATGGACAGAGCAGAAAATCATAACACAACAAAATGCATTTTTGCATGGAACGTAGAAGTTGTGTATATATAATATTACGGCTCATTAACTTGGGCTGATGTTTTGAGGTCCCAATGGATACAGCAAGATGAAACATAATTACTACCGTTTGTTTGGTGAGCCTGAGGACAGATCATTAACCTGAAACACTCATTCTCTGAACTGAAGTTCATTCATACTGTGTGTGTACAAAGCTGTTAGTTCAACGCCTCAATATATAGCTAAATAAATGAAATTTACAGGCAATAACTACAAAGAAAATAATTTATCTGCAAGCGTAATCTGTACACCCATCCTGAACACAAGAACCACAGCAGTAAAGTAACAGAGTATAGTTCCCCATTGGACTTGTGGCAACAGTTGGGTCAGTATGGAGACCATTATTTATCCGTTTGTCGACACCTATACTAGCAGAACCTCAACCTCCACTGAAGACAAATACATGGCAAACACAAACACATATCTAATACTGCTGATCTTAATATCTTATACCGAGAGGAGTGAAACTGTCCACGCCAGTTCAATTTAAAACTGAACACATGAGATGATCCATCACCCATAACATGCATATGTGTGCGTGTATAAACAAAGCCATCCGACCGGTTACCAGAAAACCAAGAACAGACCCTGGCCGAGATATGCTTTCATGGGGCAGGAGCAGGACATCACCTACAAACTACATCCCCATGTGCATTGAACTGCATACACAGCCCGATTCCGCAATTTCAATGATTACTTCTCCATAAGATCAGATCTATGCAGACATGGGCATTAGCTAACCCGCATTACAATACAGATGCAAACCCATAATGCACTAGTATATACTACATAGACCTTAGGAAACAAAATCAGCAGGGCAGTTGTGTATTTTTCAAGTTGTCTGCAAGATTGTATTGTAGGCGAGGAAAAGAACAAGCAGCCTGGCAGTTAGAGGAGACAGCACAGAGGAACACCAGGACAAGAAGCAAGGCAGGCAGGGCTTCCATGGTCCAATTCCAACTCTGAAATGTGGCGCATCGCACGCACCTGGCCTCTGGCTGTCCTGGTCACGCTTTGGGCGTCCTGATCCCTCAATCATACCAAAAAACATCGTGGTCCTCCGTGTGTCGTTTGGTATCCGGAAAAGGCTAGTAAGAAAATGACCTTATCCTTCCTTAGCATCACCACCACACACACACATGGAGATTCTACTAATTACCACTGGAATAGCGTCAACTGCTAGTAGTACTACCTGTTCGTTGCAGACTGAAGAGGGAATTGACATGGACCGGGAATCAAATTGACTGATGAGTCGATTCTTATTGCTTAAGGCACTACTACATGCTTTGGTCCATAGAAAGAGCATGTACTCTTTAGAGTTAGTTGTTCACATCAGCAAAAAAACACATCCCTAAAACACTTTCTGCAACGCAATCCTGGTGACAATCCTTGGTACTCCATAAGAACTCTGAAATCATCCCAGAAGTATGTGTCTGTCCCTTACGGGCACGCATCGGCCCGAAATTCTTTTATGTGATGGCAAGCAATTCCATGGACCAGCTAAAGCTAAAAAGGATCGAGTGCTTTTGGAGAAAGGCGTTTGATGGAAACATGGAATCGGAGGGGCGGCTGCTAAAGCTGGCGGCATGTTCTTGTAGCTGGTTTTGCCCCGAATCAGGGGAGAGGCAAAAAGGTTGCAGGATTAGCAATTTTTCTCAAAGGTCATAGTATTACATGACTTGTTGCTAAGCAAAAGGGAGGCTGGCTGATGGTGAGCAAAAGGGGGGAAGAAGCAAAGTGAGGTTCGTCTCGAGATCCACATGGTACCAAGTAGTAGCAGTAAACTGGAATATCCTAAGCGGAGACCTTTTTACGCAAGCAATTATCCGGGACTCGAGTTGAAAGATAGCAACCAATAATTGCTAATGAATGCAGAGCTGAGCTGAAAACATGTTATAGGCCAATCGCCTCACTAATTCGTCTTCGCAAAGAAATCCCCAAATTTGTTTTTAGCAGAAAAAAATCCCAAACTTTGATAGTCTCGTCAGGCGCACTGGGACATCGGTAAGGAGAAAGCAGAGAAATCACAGCCCGAAAGATGTAAGCTTCGAGGTCCATCTGGCCATGACGGAGAAATCCCATGGAAATAAAGATTCGGGAGAGTGGGAGAGAGGAAGAAGGCGAGAGAAGGGGGAGGCGGACCTGAACCGGCGAGAGCTCGCGGTTGAAGAACATGGCGGGGGTCTCGGGCTGGAGCATGCCGGTGTAGGGGTCGCGGCCCATCCTCTTCATCCCTCCGCAGGCGCGGCCGTCGCGGAGGCAGGCGGCGATGGAGGCCCAGTACTGCGGGTCGGCGACGCGGCTCCTGAGCCATCCGTTGTAGTCGGAGAGCTGGTACTCGAGGAAGCGCCTGTTCATGACCACCTGGCCCTCGCCCCGGTCGGTGACGGCGAAGGCGAAGACGATGAAGAAGAGGAGGGCGACGACGATGAAGAACATGGCGAAGAGGTAGATGCGGAGGAGCCAGGTCTGGCGGTAGCAGGCGCCCGCGAAGCCCATGAGCGAGACGACCATGACGGCCAGGCCGATGACGATGATGGGCCACTGCAGGAAGCGGATGCAGTCGGTGGAGTTGGCTCTGGAGGCCAGCCAGATGCCGCCGCCCAGGACCGGGATTGAGGCCAGGAAGGTGATGAAGTTCACGATCCCCAGCATGCTCGTGCCCCCGCGCATCATCCTGAGCGAGGGAGCGGGTTCGGCCGGCTGGGCTCTTCGGTCGAGGCTTCTTGGCTCTGCTCCCGCTTGTCTCTCTCTGTGGCTCTGCTGCTGCTCGCTTGGTGCGCGCGTGGGACGGTGGGAGAGAGAAAGGAAGGGGAGGGACCGAGAGAGGCGATTGGGCTGGCCTTTAGCAGCAGAGGGCGGAAGCAGAGCAGAGAGAGTGTGCACGGCACGTGTATACGGTGTCCGCAATACCGGCGTATTTGCGCGGTTGCTTTCGTTGTATACGGCTTTGGCGACCGTAGTAGTCTACTGTCTACGTCTGCCTGCGACTAATACATCACTCTTAATCTAATCTAATCTAAACAAGTTTGGTTTGCCAACAGCATAGCCTTACTAACTCTAATTTTAAAGATGTTTTTTCTTACTACAATACGATGGTTGCACGGCACTATGATTGCTCTGGACGCATCATCATCTTCAGTTTGAAAACCGGTGACAAACATCTCCGTCTCCCTTGTGTTGGTTAAATGAACCTATGGTGGTCGACAACGACGACGAGGTGGGCTATGTTGGTGACAATTCTGTCGATTTTCGGTGGCCAAGTACAAGTTTTGCCTATGCTGAAGAAAACACTATACTAGGATTGTCGACGTCGACAAGATAAGGCTGACCTGTCGGTCACACAAAGCAAATATGACGGACCGGAACATAACCTAAACAAAAAACCGATGTTCAAAACAGATTACTTCTATGGGATACGGAGAAACAGTAGTTCGAAAGGAGAAAATCAGTAAGCCCTGCTATACCCTAAATCAGTAAGGAGATTTCTTCTATGGGATACGGAGAGAGTTATTTTGTTTAGGTTTGGGGGTACTACCTGGTCCGATGTTGGTCATTTCATTCGTAGAATTAGATCCTATAGAATTGAATTTGGCATCCACTCAAACTTCTTGCAAAGAGTTGCTTTTTTTTTGGCGTGGCATCATCAAACAAACCAAACTCATTTATGATTAAAATTGGCATGACACTCTAGTAATGTGGTATGCAATAATATGAATCCAAGACACCTCACGATATGGGACGATCGATGCATCGAGCATTCCATTTTACTGCAAATGAAACGAGGCAGCCTCAACTAGAGTACAACACATAAATTATATACTTTTTGTATATACGGCTTCATGACCTCTGTTCTACCGTCTACAACTATGTAGTAGTGATCTAATCTGGTGTGTTAGGCAAACTCGGCATGATTTTGAGAGTGAGCGGTGGAGGCGCATTAAACCCCGCCGCATGCCCATCGACGGGACGCGTCGATGCTTTCGACTGTAAAGACTGCGCCGGAATTCAGGTCATTACTCACGGCACGGCAGGTGAGGAGGAAGATGGATTGGCCGGTCCGCAGCCACTTACAAAGCTAGCCCACGACGACCGAATAGTTCGCGCGCGTTCTTCCTGCCCACCTGCCAGCCAAAACGTGCCCATATGATGCCCCCGCTAGCCCCCTCAGGTTGGGTTCTGCCTAACGGCGCCAGATAACTAGTTGGGCTGCGCCGGCGCCAACCAAATTGGAGGGCTGGTTGGACGTCAATTTTAGCGCCGGCACTCCTATTTTTCTAAATAATACGTTTTTAATAATTTTCACGAATAATACACGAATTGAAAGATTTGCAATTATAGCGCGGTGCCGGTATTTGAATAGCCGACCAGTCCTTGTCGGTATTTCAAAAGCCGATAAGGCCTGTCTGCTTTTGAAAAGCTGACTAGTCCCCATATTCTTCACACTGTCTCTATAACCTGTCGGCATTTCAAATGCAGACACGACTGGTCGGCTATTCAAAAGCCGATAAGGATTGATCGGCTATTCAAATACCGACACCGTGTTAGAATTGCAAATCATTCAATTCATGTATTATTTGTAAAAAATATTAAAAACGTATTATTTAAAAAAATAGCTCCCCTTTAGGGGTCTTGCCTCCGACTGGAGATGCCCTGAATTAGACCAAATGCGGTAACGTCATGCGCAATTTCAGCAGCGAACCAGGGTTGATGGAGGCACGCTGCCATGCCTCGTTTATGCAAAGGACCTCCGTATATATTTTGTGCAAAAGAACCGATTGATTGCGAGTGCCCTATTGCGACTTGCTTCCAAAATCTGTTTCCGAAACGAATAACCCACGAGCTGCTCAAAGCGGGTGCGTCGTGGCGTGAATGCCGGTTTGCTTCTATTTGGACATCAACCATTTTCAGGTACCCGCAATAGGCGCTCGCACGCATGGACGCTTGGTAGGAAATGATGTGAACTTGGATTATCCTACTGTATCCAGTTGGTTCATTCACCTGGAAATGATGACGAGGTAGAGCTAGTGGAGGTGCATGTGCAATGGAGTGTGTCTACTCAATAAGGTAGTAATACTATATGGACATTTTGGTCGCACGCAATGAGACTGTGAGAGAGCAATCGACAAGGAAATGATTTGGAGTGAACCTAGATAGTAAAAGAGGTCTAGATATATACTTTTTCACAAAGCTAAAACATCTTATATTTTAAAACAGAGGGAGTAACTTGTGATCATATTGAGTGGTAGATGAAAAGAGAAATATATATATGCATAAAGGACAGAGTGAAATTAAATTCTCTAAGTTCATTAAAAAACACAAAACAAATATCCACCTGCTAAAAAATCTCCCTATTCCCCACCTCGCCCTGCTCCTTGAGAGTTGTCTCCCGTCCCCCTCCGCCGCCCTCTCCTTCCATCCCACCGGTAGCCATGGCGGCCGCCGTGGAGATGGAGTTGGTGGCTGGCTCTCTCTATTCTTAGTAGTAGTAGGTTTAGTTTTCCTGTGTTGCGCTTGTACGCCGATTGAGGGTCGAGTGGAGATCGGTGGCCTCCAGCTCCTCCATGCCTTGGTCCTGATTCGCTCTGCAGCACTTCGTCGGTGGCAGATGGTGTTGCCGGCATGGCAGATCGGGCCTCGGATCCCTCCAAATAAGGACGGCCGGTGGAGCCTAAGGCGGGGCGTTGGTAGTGCTCAGCTCTGGGTGATCTTCCCCAACTCTGTTGCTGAGCTCCCGTGAAGAGAGCCAATGGTGGCGGTGGTTGAGAAGATTCCCGGCTCCTTTAATAAGTGCCCTGTGCTAGGTCTCCTCTGGTTCTGCAGGTTAGCTCCGCTTCTTCTTCCTCGTGGTGGCCATGACGGCGTGGACGAGGTTAGATGCGGCTCTGCTATCTGTAGATGCAGAGGAACCTTGGGAACCGATGCAGCTCCTGGTGCTTCCAAGCGATGGTAGTCTTGTCGAAGCTATCCCTGGCCAAAGTGGCCGCAACTTGCAACCTCCATGAAGGAGGCCTCTCTCGGAACCTTCCGCCGGAGCTTGACGCCGTTTTGCACCCAAGTGGTTCGTCCCCGGGAGCGTCTCGGCGACTGGCGGCTTGCGTTCCTCGCCGGGAAGGTGCCCCCCTTGAGCAGTGCCACGGACATCGGCGTTGCCTTGAGGTCACCGGCGATCGGTGGAGAAGAAGCTCTAGGACTTGATTGCTTTTTATATTTTTCTCTTAGGGTTCTTTTTGCAAATTTCAAGCCCTCCTCCCTGAATATTTGGTCCGTTAGGGCAGTGGATTCTTATGAGGGGCTAGATGTAAATTGTACCCGCCTAGATATTTATTGAATCTTCCGCGTCCTTCGTGGCGGTTCCCGTGTTAAAGAGAGAAAAAAATCCACCTGCTGATCTTTTATAGCATGTGAGTCACACGGACGAGAAGGACATATCGCCTTGCCCTTTAGATTTGGGAGCGAGACGAAGGCAGATAATAAAGCAGTTGCCTCTCCCTGTAATCCACTATCAGGACTAGGCTGATGACAGAACAATTTGATTTCCTTTTATCTGAGCGAGTAAAAGGAAATTAAATTTTCATTAGTGCTTTGAATCGATGCTGGGTGAAATATTTCGTCCTCCGGTGATGAAAATGAATCAAGTAAAGTACTACTGTACATCAGGAGGTGTACGGGATAGAGAGAGGCTCTCCACGTGGCGGCAGCGGCAAAACCCATCTAGGGGCTCCTTTCGTCCGCCGGCGACGCCACTAGTCCATTCCGTCTCCGCCGGCCTTAGGGCCGTGGCGTGGCGGACTATGGCCTTTCGCCAGCGGGAGGTCTCAGTGTTTTGTTTAGACTATTTTCAGTGTCTTTTTTAGGACGTTGAGGTGGCAGCTACATCCTGAAGTCAGAATAAGGTACTCCCCGTCTTATCCTCGCTCCGGTGGTGCGTCTAGCATCGACGGACGGCGTGCAGACTTGTGTCCGACGGATCCCTTGGGATCTTGTCGTTTTTCGTTGGTGTGTTGTGGTGTCAGTCTCTTCTGATCTTCGTTGGTCATCTTCAACGATGGTTGTTGCTCTGGTACACTGGTCCTTTGGTCTGTCTACTACAACAAGCTTTGCCCGGCTCCGGTGATGGAGGGGCGAGGACAGCAACGCGCCTTCGGCTCGTGCCAGTATCTCTAGTCGCTAGGTGGTCCATTGCCTATTTGTAATTTTTATTACTTTTAGAACTCTTTGTACTGCTGTTGATGACTATTAATAGATCGGTGAAATTTCGCAAAAAAAGTAAAGTACTACTATATAGCTGTAAATTACATGGGCCGTGGCCAAGTTATTTTTGCTTGACCGCGCGTCGCTGACAATCAGCAGTTGTGCAGTAGCTCAGGTAACCATCACATCAGCGAGCCGTACTTGCGTGCCGACATGGACCACCAATGGACGGGCGTGACTTGCTGCCGTCCCTACGGCGACACGGCCGACCCAGGCGGTAGATTATCACGGATTGACTTGGAAGAGAGTAGGACGACAGGTGGGTTTCATCCCGCCACACGTGTGAACGAGTAGTACCGCAAGAAGCATGCACCGATTGCACCTATCCATTTCGTCCTCGTGTACCATGTCGGCGTCCAAAAGAAGAACGAGGTCGACGGCGGTTTGTAATAACAAGAGAAATGTTATGAAGTTTACTGCATAAAAAAAAGAAACTCATAAACTTTGGAGTACTCCCTCTAATCCAAATTAACATTCTCGGATTGACTACATCCGAATCTAGACAAATATTAAAACATTAATATGAATCGGATGGACTATTTGTTTTGTGAAGGACAATACAAGAAACCAGACAACAAAATGCTGGGACATCAGCAAAAACAAGCCCAAAAGAAAAGAAAAAGCAAAGGAGACAACGACGGATCGACTAAATGAAGGAGACCCGCACGTTGCGCCCACCAAAAATATTCCACCATGCTCCTAGCATCGGATCATCAAGTAACAAGCATCACCTTCAAGAAGGAAGCGACGACACTGCTGCCCGGGCCAGTGCACTAGTCCTAGAGTTTTCCCCGGCACAGAGAGGGAAGCGAACAAGGTAGCAACGACGCCCTCCAGGAAGGAATGGTGCCACCCGCAGGCAGCAACGCGTCGGTGTTGAGCGGGCCGACAAGGATTTCTTCTGAAATCTATGCACTGCCCTCGGACGATTTGTTGCTCAGGAGTCCCACGAGGTCGAAGCATCAACCACCAGACTTATCGTCCATCAGCATGCGCCACTACGGTCACGTAGACGCTATCGTCTTCCACCGAAGCTATCAACACGAGGCCAGTAAAACGGAGGTGGAAGGTAGCCTGAATTGGGGTCGGTAGTACCGCGGCCACGCGGGAGGGAACTGCCTCCACTGCCTAAGGCATTAGCCGGCCGGATGCGGCAGCATGACAAACCAGTCCTAGTAGGGCCCGGCCAGGTCCAAAAGACCTGTAAAGCCCCCGTTGAGGCACACCAGTCCCAATTGGTTCTGGCCTGGCCCAGCGGGCTCGTAAAGTCCGCCGCCACGCTGCAACAGGCCGGCCATCGACGCCACCAACCCTAGCATCGAGCTAATGTCACCAACACCGCCTAGAGAAGGCGCCATCACGGGCTGGGAAGCCCGCCGTCGGCTCAGATGGTCCTAGGGCCCTAGATCTGGGCCGGCCAAATGGGCCTCGCAGAGCCCTAGATCTAGGAGTTCCGGCCGCCTCCCAACCATGAGCGCGCCTCCGCCGTTCTCCGCGCCGTCCCACAAGCTCCCAGGGTTGGCGTGCCTCCTTCTTGGCCAGAGCCGCGCCAAAAGTCATCCCGAAGTGCACCACCCGCCAACGAGGACTGCCCCACGCGCGCCCACAAAGTAGAGGGGTAGAGGAAGAAGGTGCCGCCGCCGACATCGCCCGAGCCGCGCCCGACGGCAGGCGCCAACGGCGGCGGAGGGTGAAGGGAGGTGGGGGGAGGGAGGCGGCGGTGTGCCGAGTGCTCTTGCTTGCCCGCGTGGGGGGCGAGACAGGAGTGGAGCGGGTTTTTTCAAAGTCGCGAAGTTGTGGAAACCTGACGCTCACATAGTCTTTTTCTTTTTCTGATGTGTGGAGTGTTAGATTACATTTAGGAGACATATTAGGATTTTATATTGTCTTGTACTTCAAGTCATCACCTACGTGTACATAAGGGTCCGATAATTCAAAATTTTCCACGTAGACTTAACTTGTTTACACATGCTGATAGTGTGGTAGTATAAAATAATACAGTCATTTTTTTAAAGTTCTGTTGTGTTTATGGTTTTTCCATAGAAATACAGAGTACATGCCACCTCAGTACTCACAGCATTTCTAATAGGGTCAAGTTGTTAAAAAGAGAAGGCAGATTCGGCGGATTTTTTTCCTTTGACTTATGTTTGCATTTTTTTCTTAGAATCCTCTGGTTGTGTGTGACCCCAATCAGAATTTTTTAATTTTTTTGAAACAGGGCAAAATCTTTACTCTAATCATTAGTTAAGAAGAAGTGTAACAATAAGGTAAAAGAATAATACACCGGGTTCTACTCTCCCGGCATTATTTCGACCAACTTTTTCGCTCCCACAATGTCGCGAAGCTAGGACGACCGAGAGGAGTGCATGTTTGGTATGGAAGACTCTCGCATTAATCTCATTCCAAATAACCTATGATGTGAGCAAGGTGAGCGACACCATGCCATTTTTGTTCGGGGTCACGTCATCCAGTATTGCTAACTACCAACTTGAAATGACATGCTCCGGCCATTGTTAGATATCGATGCCATGAAACCAACACCAATATTTGATGTAGTGTAGCCACAATTGGCAGAAAGGTGTGCTATGACTCCGGGGCTCTTTTGCATAGAGGGCATTGGTGGCAATTGGCCATTATCTTGACGACGATGAGAGTGCATCTTTCATGCTGACAAATCTACATTGTACGAGTAACAACAACCTAGATGCCCGGCCTTACTAGAATGTACGAGTGCAAACCAACCGAGTTTTCTGGTTTTGACGCCAACTTAGGATAAGATATTCTCTGATGATTATGAATTAGCAATGCATAAATAAATAGCACATACTCCATCCGTTTCAAAATATAAGATGTTTTAGCTTTAAGAAGCAAATGTATCTAGACCCCTTTCAGTATGTAGGTTCGGAGAGGTTCGGAGTGAACCTACGCATTAAAAGGGGTCTAAATTCATTAGCTTAACAAAGCTAAAACATCTTATATTTTGAAACGGAGGGAGTATATGAGATGAAATATGCTCGTGCCGTTTTTTCCCGCCGCACAAGTTTAGCAAGTCACTGAAAAATGTTCAAACATATAGGGTAACATTTTTTTTTGCAAACAGGCAAAAGCTTTGCATGTCATTTGCATTAGAAGAAACAAGAAGAACAAAGTTTAGGGTACAACGATTCTGGCATCACCTGGATGCGGTTACAACCCCGTGGCTAGGGATTGGGCGATCACACACACAGGGGAAAAGTACAGCGCCCTGCAACCCTAGAATACTATCTCAAAGGACTCCTAGCCCAACGGTACCGGAGAGCTTTCAAAGCTCAATTTCGTCGACGATTCTTCAGCAAACAGTTGGCACCATTTCCACTGCACGCTAGAATATTCTAGAGTTCTGCTCCTTCCACATCATCTAGACTGTTACAAGCAGAGGCGGGCCTTAGTGGAGGCCAAAAGGGGCCATGCCCCCCAACTCAATTATAATTTGCACCATACTAATTAGTATTTATCATTTTTTTACCATACAAAACACAAAATAATTCAATTTGCACCCCCCAAAATGCTATCTATTGTCTTTTAGCCCCTCCTATAATATTTAATATTGTTCAAGGTCCGTCAGTGGTTAGAAGTAATCACGCAACAATGCGCCGTCCTTTTTTTTTTAGGGTACGATATGTCATCCTTGTTACCCGCAAAAGAAAGTCCTCATTGTTAGTTCCTCGACGAGGCAGAGTGTGATATCATGGACAATCATGGGATAGAAACCGTCATATGTGCCCAAGTACATCCATGTAACGAACGTGCAAAGCAATGGGCCCATTGATGATGGTCAATGAAGTTTTTGTTCTTGCTTTTCTTTTTCTGACAAAACAAATGTCCATCTGCCTGATCTTTTATAGCATGCGAGTCCCGCGGATGAGAAGGACACATCGCTTTGCCCTTTGGATGTGAGAACGGGACGGATGAAAACAGTAAAGAAATTAGCCTTGTAATCCACAATCAGGACAAGGCTAGTGGCGGACCTAGAACTTTCTAGAATCCTGGCCAAACATGCCTATGTTACGATTTGTTCGAACAAATGGCTATAAAACATAGTGTAATACAAGCCTAGGTGGTCACCCCGGCAATAGGGACGGTGTATCGGCCTATGGACAAGGCTAATGACAGAATAATACATGTCGTGGGACTAACGCGGTCATCGAGTCTCACTGTCACGTGGATCTTTGATAGTTTGTAGTAGGTACCTAGACGATGAGAAGATAATGCTCTGGATTTTCTACAAGCTACAATGTCCTATCCACTTAATTAAGCTCAAATTAATGTAGATGCATGGCTGATTTTTTAAAGAATCAATACGTTGTGAGGTAACTCGGTTGACTTCTCTTTTCTTCGGGGTGAAAAAACAAATCAGGTGTAAAGATTGCTGCAGAGCGAGATCTGCTTCATGCCTGTGTTTTCTTAAGTAGACAATAACACACGAGCTGGTTTTTGGCAAGTTTTTCGCTAAGCAGCCGGCCAATTCTCTTCTGCTGCTCTTTAGATGAGTTCTCTTCTTTTTTGTTAATGAGACTATCTTTCAAAAAAAGATAACATTCCTCGGATGGATCCTTAACCGCAAGTTGACGAGAAACATTAAGTATATATCACATGAGTTTTGCTCCGGTGTTCTCCTTCTAAACTTAGAAAACTGAAAAAACAAGGACGGTCAGGATTGACCCGGAGGGGTAACAGTTAATCCTAGCCCTTCTTGTCTTTTCAGCTTCTAAGTTTGAGAGGAGGGGGCACCGAAGCACACCTCTTATTTTCTTCACAGATAGTACCTTTCTGTAAAAAATGTCTGGAGTTTACTGGAGCACACATACTTTCCTCATCGTCGACTTGAAAGTATAATAATGTGATATATATATACATATTAATGTGATATATATACATATTAATGTGATATATAATAATGTGATATATATATATACATATTACCCTCTCTGTTGCAAATTACTCCGTATGCACACTTACGTAGGTGGGCTAGTACTCTGTCATTTTTATCTAAAAAAATCGTAGGATTTTTGAAATACGTAGTACATATCCCATACTATCTTTTTCAAAAACCCCAGGATTTTTTGAATGAAAAATAAGTGAGTACTAACCCACCTAGATAAGCATGCATGCAGAGTAATTTGAACAGAGAGTAATGTACAAGAGTATCTTACATTAGGCTAGTCATAGTGCAAGTAACTTCAGCATTAAAACGATCAAATCAAGTAAGTACTCCTAGTGGAAAATTACCGTGTCTACCTTGATTTTTCTCCTGACCGCACCCAATCAGCCGCAGTTGTGCTGGGTAAGGCTAGTCATAGTACAAGTAACTTGGTAGTAACATAGTCAAATATATTACCAACTAAGCAGTCATATGACATGACATGCAATTAAATAATGAGAGAGAGCTTTGTGGTAACTAGCTATGTTCCATAACATCACACATTTCCATTGCAATAAATGAGATTTTGCATGATATCACACCTATGTTATTTTCTACTACAAAGATATACATGTTACTGCTCCCTATGACCAGCCTAACCATGAGCTTGCCGTACTCCGTGCCGACGTGGAATACCAATGGACGAGGGTGACCTTTTTGTTTGTTTGCACGGACAAGGGTGACCTGCTGCTGTTCATACGGCGACACGGCGGCCTACCAGGGACAGCCCAATCCGCTACGTTTCGTGAGCTCGTCGCTCCACGTCTGCCGACCGAGGCGGTAGACCGATAATCACGGTTTGACCTTGGGAGAGTAGAGCGCAAGGTGGGTTTGGTCCTGCCACACGTGTCAACAAGTAGTACCGCACAGAGCATCGCACCTGTTCCGTCTCTCTTGTCCGTTTGGGGTTTGGGGTCCTACGGAGTATATACTCCATAGATACATCCAAATTTAAACAAACTTGAGACATTTTTTTGGGATGGAGAGAGTACTAGTATCTTGTGATGTTCCTGAAAAAAAGCTTCCTCTGTATTCTACATTTTTTTGAACGAATAAGGTCCCTAAGGATCTGAAACTTCATTTCAGCGGTGGTTGAACAATTACAAGGAAGCTCGAAAACAAAAAGGAAATAACAACCAGGCCCCACACTTTTACACATAACACCCTAAAAGAGATTGCAAAAAGTACCAACATGCATGTCAGATACCTTAGATTTTACTACCAAAAATCTATAGCTAATGCTATTAAAAGCATATCCCAGAAAACACAATCCACGGTTTTTGGTCCAAGCTTTCGCTTCTGGGTATTAGAATATTGACTTTCGCCAAACATCCCCAAGTTCGTAAGTAAGAGAGTTTAAGCCTTTTATTCTCTCATTCCTCAAATGGAGTCATGGTTTTATCCTTTACGGAAACATGGTTTAGGACATGACACGCAGTCATTAGAGCCTCCCCCGCCATTCCTTGGAAAGACCCGATGTATCTAACATGACGTTAACCAAATCAGTTTGAGTGCAGTTCTTTCTTTCGGCCACCCCATTTGACTGAGGTGAGTAGGGAGGCTTCCTCTCATGGATAATACCATGTTCCGTACAGAATAGATCAAGTTAGTTCTGACCTTAGCCGCTTGATTTTAGCCGCTTGATTTTAAGATCTGACCTTAGCCGCTTGATTCATTTGAAAAGTACTCTCCATCACGATCTGACCTTAGCCGCTTGATTTTAAGATCAAGTTAGTTCTCTGCTTCAGCTTTATAGTTTTTGAAGTAATTCAAAGCTTCATCTTTAGATTTCAGAAGATAAACATAACAGTATCTAGTGGAGTCATCAATCAACGTCATAAAGTATCTTTTTCCACCTCGTGTAAACACACCATTAATCTCACAAAGATTTGAATATATAAGTTTTAGAGGTGCTAAGTTTCTCGGTTCCGCAGTCGTATGAGACTTGCGGGGTTGCTTTGCTTGCACACAAACTTGACACTTAGAACCTTTAACAGTGGTAAATTTCGGAATTAAACTCATATTGGCTAGCCGATGTTATGCAACCAAAGTTAATATGACAAAGTCGTGAATGCCAAATATTGGACTCATTATCATTGCAAATATGATTAATAACTTTAGGGCATGAGTCTGACAAAGAATCAATACGTTGTGAGGTAACTCGGTTGGCTTCTCTTTTCTTCAGGGCGAAAAACCAAATTAGGTGTAAAGATTGCTGCAGAGCGAGATCTGCTTCATGCCTGTGTTTTCTTAAGTGGACCATAAGAGACAAGCTGGTTTTTGGCAAGTTTTTCGCTAATCTGCCGGCCAATTCTCTTATGCTGCTCTTTAGATGAGTTCTCTTCTTTTTTGTTAATGAGAATGACGAATATCTTTCAAAAAAAAAGATAACACTCCTTGGATGGATCCTTAACCGCAAGTTGACGAGAAACATTAGGTATATATCACATGAGTTTTGCTCCGGTGTCCTCCTTCCAAATTTAGAAAACTGAAAAATTAAGGACGGTCGTGATTGACCCGAAAGGGTATCGGTCAATCCTAGCCCTACTTGTATTTTCAGCTTCTAAGTTTGAGAGGAGGGGGACACTGCACATCTCCTATTTTCTTCACAGATAGTACCTTTCTGTAAACAATGTCTGGAGTTTACTTGAGCACACTTACTTCTCTCATCGTCTGACTTAAAAGTATAATAATGTGATATATATATATATATATATATATATATATATATATATATATATATATTACCCCCTTTGTTTTAAATTACTCCGCACGCACGCTTACGTAGGTGGGCTAGTACTCTCTTATTTTTATCCAAAAAATTCTTAGAATTTTTGAATACGTAGTACACATTAATTTCAAGATTTTTTGGATGAAAAATAAGTGAGTACTAGCCCACCTAGATAAGCGTGCGTGCGGAGTAATTTGAAGGAGAGAGTAATGTACAAGGGTATCTTACATTAGACTAGTCATAGTGCAAGTAAGTTTAGCAGTAAAACGATCAAATCAAGTAAGTACTGCTAGTGGTAAATTACCGTGTCTACCTTAATTTTTCTCCTAACCGCGCCCAGTCAGCAGCAGTTGTGCTAGGGTAAGGCTAGTCATAGTGAGAGTAACTTGGTTAGTCCTACATATATTGCCAACTAAGCATTTAGATGACGTGACATGTAATTAAATAACAAATGCAGTACTAACCGTTTTGCACGATTTCAGCAGCGAACCAGGGTAGAGACCCGCTGGCTTGCTTTTTTTACCAGAAGAACCTCCATACATAATTTGCAAAAAATAACCGATTGATTGAAGAGTGCCCTGTTGGGACTTGCTTCCAAAACTGTTTCCGAAACGGATAACCCACGAGCTGCTCAAAGCGTGCATGTCGTGGCGTGAGTGCCGGTTTTGCTTCAATTTGCACATCAGCCATTTTCAGGTCCATGCTAATAATATGCACCGCGCGCAATAGGCGCTCGCACGCATGATGTGCATCCTTCCCTCCCCCTTGCATGGACGCTTGGTCTCTATGTTGGTGCTAGGAATTCGGAAATGATGATGAGAACTTGGATTATTCAGTTGGTTCACCTGGGGAAATGATGACGATGCACTGCTAGTGGAGGTGCATGTGCGCTGGAGTGGCCACGCGATAAAGTAATATGAACATCTTACTAGCTTAGATATATATGGAATTAATCATGTCAATATATTGTTGTCCAGTGACTTGGGTCATGTTTAGTTGTAAATGAAGAGAGGAATATGCAATTTCACTTGTTTCATTATCTATACATGTTCAAAACAAAAAATATTGACGTCACGGAAGCGGGCGCTCGACAGAGACGGGAGGGGCGATGGTGTGGCGGCGAGGATGCGTGGCACGAGCGAGATCATTTGGGATTTTTTTTGGAGGGAGGGAATATTTAGCGGCGGTTGAGCGGTGCGCACGTGCTCGGTTTATAGCGTGCGGCAGCCGGTGCCCGAAATATACCGCGCCATGTGCCAAAAATTGCTGCGCGCTGCAATATTTTTTTGGCGCGCATGCTATTTTAGAGCTTCAGCTGGAGCACTGGGTGCAGCCTCCCGCACGCTAAACTAGCGTTTTTTACCGCGCAAGCACAATATATCGCGGTTGTTGGAGTTGCTCTTAATTACTAGCTTAGACAGAGAGAGAGCGCAATCGCCATGAAATTTCATGGAATTAATCATGTCAATATATCATTGTCCAGTAACTTGGGAATCATGTCGAGTGGTAGATAAAAGGAGAAATGTGCAATTTAACTTGTTTCTACTACATGTTCAAAGATAAAAGGAGAAATGTGCAATTTAACTTGTTTCTGCTACATGTTCAAAAAAAAATATTGATATACAACTAAATAGATTTCCAACAAATTTACGGGAATCACCGCCCAAAAGAAAAAAACAGATCTACGGGAAACTCTTTTTTTTAACAGGGAAGGGTCCAGAAGGACCCAGAGCTGCGCATTACTTAAACAGGTGGGTACAACTTACATCAAAACCCCTTGCATCTATTGTCTAGACAAACCTAGAATTTGAAGAAGAGGCCTCAAACATTAAAAAAGACCCTAGGACAAAACCTAAAAAAAGCAACCAGGTCCCATGTCTTCTCCACCACCAGTCGCCGGCGAGCTCAAGGCAAAGCCGAGGTCCTGGAGAAGGTTGCTTGCGCACTCACTTCCGACGAAGAACCGCTGCCACCGGCCACTTTGATGCCTTCGGGGACGAACCACTTGGCGACAAAGGGGCGACAAGCTCCGGTGCAGGATTCGCTGAGGGCCTCCAAAGGAGGTTAAACAGGCATGTCGAAAGGGCAGCAGCCCAACGGACGCACCGCGGATGAGCACCATCTTGAACGAACGCAACATCGGCGAGGTGTTGGAGAGCACACCTCGCAAAACTTCCCTTGGAGCTCTGGGAGCAGACTGGAGAGGACGCCCAGCCACCGTCGCGCCGCCGCCACGATGACCCGAACGGGCCAGGGAGCCACCTCCCGCGTGCTCCAACAGAGCACCACCGAACCAACCCTCACCACAGGAGGGCAAGGCCATCTTCTTGTAGCAGAGGTCGCCGAGCAGCGCCGCCACTAAAAGATGTCTAGGTGTAGTCGTTTCACAAAAGCTAAAACATCTTATAATATAGTACGGAGGGAGTATTAGATATGATGAGGAAGATTGTAGATATCATGGGTACAAACATGGGACAGAAAACGCCATACGTGCCGAAGTACATCCGTGTAACGAACATTGGACCCATTGATGATGGTCATTGAAGTTGTGTTCTTTCGTTCCTGATGACAAAGCAAATATCCACCTTCCTGATCTTCTATAGCATGTGAGTCACACGGATGAGACGGACATATCGCCTTGCCCCCTTTGGATGTGAGAGCGAGACGAAATGCAGAAAATAAAGCAGTTGCCTGTCCCTGTAATCCACAGTCAGGACAAGGCTGATGACGGAACAATTAATACACGTCGCAGGGCCTAAGACGATCGTAGACCAGTAGTAGGTACAGTACCAGGGATCGTCATCGGATAATGCTCTGGATTTTGTAGACACCCAAGTGTCATGTCCACTTGATTTATTAGCTCAAATTACTGCAAATCCATGGCGGGCTTCTCAAATACTCGCTACGATTTTAAAATATAATGTTTTAGTTTTGTGAAGTAAATGTATCTAGATCACCTTTAGTACGTAGGTTCACTCCGAATCTCTCCAAACCTATATTATAAAAGTGATCTAGATACATTAGTTTCACAAAGGTAAAATATTTTGTATTTTGAAACGGCGGGATTACTAATCATCAATAGATTAAGATAGGTTTCAGCTGGCCTCTGTCTTCTTCATCCTGTTCCTTTTATGTGAGCGAGTAATTAAAAGGAAATCTAATTTTCTTTAGTGCTTTCAAATCGATGCTGAGTGGAATATGTAGTGCTCCGGTATACTGGCGATGAAAACGAATCAAGTAAAGTGCTACTTAATTTTCGTAAATTACCGTGGCCATGCTGATTATTTTTGAGGATTTTTTTGCTTGACCGCGTGTCGCTGCCAATCTCAATCAGCAGTTGTGCAGTAGCTCACCGAGCCGTACTAGGTGCCGACATGGACCACCAGTGGACGGGCGTGACATGCTGCCGTCCCTACGGCGACACGGCCAGCCTAATCCGCTACGTGTCGTGATGACAGTGGGGCCACGTCTGCCGACAGAGGCGGTAGATCATCACGGTTTGACTTGGAAGAGAATAGGACGACAGGGTTGTTTTATCGGTTTATCCCGCCACACGTGTGAACGAGTAGTACCGCACGAAGCATCCACCCATTGCAGCTATCCATTTCGTCCTCCTGTACCATGTCGGCGTCCAAAAGAATAACGAGGTCGACGGCTATATACACCTCACATAGGCAATTAAAAACTTGGGAGCTCAAAGGCTATATACACCTCACAAGTGCTAATTGACTATTATTATACACTAAATAGCTTAGCAGACACAATACTTCCACACAACATCATGTACACATGCAGAGTTTAAATAAGCACGCCATCCTAACATAAAACAAATTGAACCTGTAAAAAACTAGCAAATGATCTGGAAATATATATACAACCTGATACACCCATCCTGGAAACTAGCAAATGATCTGGAAAAACTAGCAAAAACCATCCCATCCATCGAGCAACACCGCATTTCCAATAACCGGATAGGGACCAACCACTGTTATTGGAAATGATTAAAAAGGAAACATGCACGCCTCCTGTATAAAAGACCAGGACATGCAGCACAAACACGATCATGCACAAAATTAGCAAAGATAGGGCACTTATCAGTTTTGACATAATAAAATACCAAGACATGCAGCACATGATCAAGTCCTAACTCCTCTACCGAATAGAAATGCACTTGGTATGTGTCCAGCATTACCAAAATTAGCATTTTTCAAATGAATGGAATCTAGTCTAGATACACTAGAGAGCCAGCCACTACACACACCACTAAAAAATGCTAGCTTAAATTGGATGATCAATTAGTCACTGACAATTGAATCGAGGCTTAGAATTACACCAATTGCACGTTAATCAACTAAAAAATGACAGATCAATAGTATCTTATCTAAATAACATTGCAAGAACCAAATTGAGTATATACCAGAATCAATAACATGACCAAGCTCTAAGAGAACAACAACATGATCACGTATTAGTTTAGACATTAGAGTTACTCCAAACAAACCAAAAAATAAAACTACCTTAGCCAATTGTTCCAAATTGGGTAACAAAGCAGTGCGCAAATTAGAGAAAATACAGCTAGCACCAGACAAACTACACCACCAGTAGCACATTCCAGTACAAGAACCACAAATTCCTAAAGGTCCAAGGGCTTGATAGCGGAGGCTGGACAAAAACACCAGCGTGGCAGGTAGTCAAAGCCACCGGGGAGGGGGGAGGGGAAGCCAAGCCTACCACAGCGCAGCGAGGGGAGGCTGGGCACAGCTAGCCCAGCAGCAGCACTAGAGCCCGAGCCAATAGCAGCCTCTCTTGGTGTTGAGCCGAGATGTCCTGTCTGAGACCACTGCCAGTCCTGACTGTAGCGCTGGCGGGGGAGACCAGTGGTGGGCTCCAGGGTGCATCACTGACATGCAAAACACACACATGCATATGAGGTTCAGACTTGGGAGTTCATTCATGACAGAGACTAAGCAGATGAAAATGATTTGATGGCCATACCTCAGGTTCCCATATATATATTTCCTCGTATTTACAGGCGATGAGCATCGCTGCCCCGCCGAGCTGCAGCTCCCTTCAAGGAACCTGTTGATTGTTTATATGTTAGGTAAGTTTTTGATATAAAGAGAAGAATAAACAACTACACAAAAACGATTAGAGCGCAATAATTTCCGGCTAGTTTTCCGGCACCTTTTACTACTCTCAAGACAAGGACTAGTATAAATTGATCCAACGGTTTAGAAACGTGGCTATTTCAGACATTTTGCTACCAATATTTTTCTCCCAGATCACCGTCATTAGCCCCATAAGCCCGTGCCGTGGCTACTCCAGCGATTCTGTAAATGGAAATCACAAGGAAACCTCTCGACCGCCTTCCCGATCGCCGCCCTGTACGGGACACCGCCACCTCTGCCTCCGCCGCCGATGCCAGACCTCACTCCTCCACAGCCGATGCCAGCCCACACGCCTTCTCCGCCCACTCTAGCATGCACGCCGACGGCGCCGACGCAACGCGGCACAGCGGAAGTATACGCCGACTCCAGCGCGCACGCCTCCGCCGCTGCTGTCGGCACCGATGCCACACCACACGTTGGAAGTGGACGCCGACGGCCGTCTAAGAACAGGTAGCGCACAAGGTAAACTCCGTCCCTCCTACAGCTTTGTATTTTTTTCCAGATTGAGTAGAATAGTCAATGGTGACTGAAAAAGAGGCTTAAGGTAGTTCAGGAATCATGTGCTGGTGTGGTGTCGACCTGCAGTGAGCCAGCAAGTTGCATTGCTAAAAAACTGGCCACCTCTAATTACTCTAGCTATGTCGCCTTAGAAAATGATGCGCTGATATTATCTAAGAGCTTAAGCCTGAGTTGTAGGAAGCTCTCTCAGGGATCCTGAGCCGTGTCCTCTTAGCGATCTACACGTTTCCATTATGTCGCCATGTTGCCTCTTTCCTTATCGCGTAGTCTTTCCGGATTGGCCTATGCGGTGGCGGTCAAAGTATCTTTTAATACTGTGAGAATTCGACTATGAACAAGAGATGAAGAGAACAACTATGGACATTCAGGCTAGACTTCTGAATCAAGCACATGTGATGACAAAGTTTGTTGTTCACTCTAACGCTAGTATTAGTGTATCAGTGCTTTCGAAACTATTTTCATTACACTGTTCCAGTTTCAATCACTTCTTTAAGATACGCTTTAGCCAATTCTGTTACAGCTGAATATAGCATGCGGATTTACACAATCAATCACTGAAAAAAAAATCGACACCTAGCTTCATAAATTTTATTTTCCGACACAAAAAGTAGCACACATTAGGTAAGGAGTCTCATTTCATGGTTATGTCTTTACGAACTCTGATTCAACAGAGGAAGATATTGTAGGAGTACAGAGAAAAGGTTGAATTTTGAAATAAGATGAATGAAAAAAAATGAAATCACCTGTCGTTCCATCTTGCACATATAATCGTTTTCCCAAACATGATTTTCTTGACTAGTAACATGAATCCTACTTTGATGAAGGCGATTTTCAGACATGGATGATGAAGGTGCTAAAACGGTGGAGCATAGGACTATCACCAAATGGTTAGTAAGACCTTCAGAAGTGCGGAGGAAGGATTCCAGCTCTATAATCACTATGCTAAGGTCAAAGAATTCAGCCTTAGAAAGGAAGGGCTGGAATACTTGCTAGACAACTTGACGCGGTTTAGACGGCTTACACATGCTTTAAAGAAGGATACCGTACACTGGCAAACTTCGAAATACCTAGCTCAAAAAGAACTCTAAAGGCATTATTTCATTTTCTTGTTGCAATTTGTTCCGTTTTGTTGTACACCACCCATTCTTTCATGTTGCTTGTTTAGATTATAGATGTTCGTTTTAGAAAAAGAAGCCTCTTCGACTCCATTGAAAAGTTAGTGCATTTTGGAATTTGTGACAACGGTCTATCTTTAATATTGATAAATCCGTTGGAAGTTGCTGGCAGAATTGTTTATTTGGTGAATATGACTCTGTGTTGGGAGGAACTATTGGATAAAAATAACTCTATTGGGAGGAATACCTATAATAGGAACACACGCTCAGAATTTATTATTGATGAGTTTTACCACTTGGTCATACTCTATAGACAGAATTACAATTGGTAGACATAGATGTCTTGTACGGCATGTTAATGGTGGCCCCTTTTCTGTTATAAATCAAACTATTTAGTTCCACTTATTAAAAAGAGTCTATGGTCGGTCCGTGACCCCTGGACACCGAGCTATTGCCAAACTCTATGGCAGTGTTACGGAAGCGAACTTCACATTTGTATGTACGGAACCAACTGAATGTACTGCCATTTCCATTTCCGTCAGAGTTTCTACAAAATTGTAACATCCAAAATACTTCGTTATCATTATCTAATCAGGGTAATCTGTTACACTCTCAAAATAGGCTTTCGCCCCGCTCTATTAATATAGCAACGAATCGATACAATCGCTGGGGCCACAGCACAGGCAAGCCCAAACAAGAAAAGAAGAGAAAAAGAAAATAAATAATGCCAACGACGGCAGATCGACAAAACAAAGATGGCTCACAACCGATGCGCCCACCGAAAAGCTCCACCGCAATCCTAGAGCTCCGAAACATCGCGTAGCAAGCAACACCTTAAAGAAGGACTGCGACGATGACGATGCTATTGCCTGGACATGTCCTATGGTTTCAACCGTACGCAGGGGTGAGTGGGGAAGGGGTACACCCAACGCCCTTCAAGAAGGAATGACGGCACCCATAGGTGTCGCCCCGTCGATGTCGTGAGACAACAAGGATTTCTCCCAACCCCCAAAAAACCACTACCCCAAACGATCCCAAGTCTTCCACTCAACAACTCCGTCCACCTACATGCGCCACCGCGGTCTTGCCGCCACCTTCGTCGTCTCACTGTGAACCGATGCAAGACCTAGAAACGGAAGGTAGAAACAACAGGTTCTGGGGTCGACTGCTCTGCAGCCACACGGGAGGGAACTGCCTCCACTGCTAATGCAGTAGCTGGGTAATCTATTACATGCCAGTGGACATACAACATCACAGTTTTCTCCTGGTCTGAATACCATGTACTTTAGATGATTAGTGTATACAAGAAAACAAATCGGCTGATTATACTCTGCATCCAAACGATGGCAGCTCATACAACATGTTGGAATTCGTCGAGCGGCCACCAAGCGGCAGCTATAGGCTAGACACACCTTTCTTCCCCCCCCCCCACCCCCACAGTTCCTTCCGCCATCACTTTTAAGTCACCTCTGCTAGTAGTTGATTAGTTGCCCCAGAGAGAATGAAACTAGAAGTAGTACTGTTGTAGCTTCTCACCCTAAAACACATAAGTAAACTCCTTCAGTCTGAAAGAATTAAAAGAGAACATATTTCACAATTAGGATCTTAAAAAAACTACGACGGATAAAATGATAATCTCACATGTCAAAAATATATCATGCCTACTGTACGCTTGTAATCAATCACGGCCATAATACAACGGCAGATAATTCTGGATAGCAGGCTACAAATGTGAATTATGAAGGCAACACTTCATTGTATTAAGTAAAATTTCAAGGCATAAACTATGAGCTTCTTCTACTGTGTTGGATTTCTCAACAAAGAACTTACATACTACTCCTAGGTTTATCCCGTAGAAAAAATTTCAGCTAATTGACTGTGAGCTGGAATCATAGAGCAACTCATGTTTTGTAGAGTTCTCAATCCATACAAGTGACCACAAAGCTATGAATAAGCTACTAAAAAGCAAGACCAAAAATTTGTACACCTATTTTACAGCTAGATATGTATATCGATACAGGTGACCACAAAGCTATAAATAAGCTACTAAAAAGCAAGACCAAAAACGTGTACACCTATCCTATTGCTAGATATGTATATTCTCGTTAAAAATGCATTTTGTCATTTTTCAAGTTCAGAGATTTTTATGGAAGATCAACTTGAGAGATATAATTTCTCCACTTATTCTACGTATTGCGTCCAAAATCAGCCTTTAGTGATTGCTTGTTGTCTATTAATTATACAGAGCTATACTAACATTGTCAAATAAGTTTTCATGATGTGACTGATAAAACTGAAAGTGCAAATTTACAGAGTTTGTATTAGGAAATAAAGCTCTGTGAAAACAACCCACAGTTCCACATCTACTAAAAATCATTTCTCACACTATGAACATAAGAAAAAACAATCAAAGGTGGTTAGTGATATGACCATAACAAGAAAACAACTTGTGGGTTTTGTGGAGGAACCTCACTGAATTTGGACAGCGCAGACTTCAATCAAACGCTAGTCCACAGACGGACAGCAAGAAATCCAGTCAACCTGAGCTAAAGTAGTCCATTCCAATCAAATCCTTACCCAGAAAATAAATGGATCCACTTCTGAATTCTATCTCGCCACTAGACTCTCAGATTGGGTGCCACGAAAACTACAAGAACATGGCGACTAAAATTCAGTGCTAGTGGCACGGCATCCCTGGCATCCCTGGAGGGCACAACCAGCTCAGCAGCAACACCCGAGCCCTAGCCGGCAACAACATCTCTGAGTTGAGTGGAGATGCCCTGTCCGAGACCACTGCCAGTCCATGACTGCATCGCCAGCGCAGGAGACCAGTGGTGGGCTCTAGGGTGCATCACTGACATGCAAAACAAGGCATATGAGGTTCAGACTTGAGAGTTCATTCAAGACAGAGACTAAGCAGATGAAAAGGATTTGATGGCTATACCTCAGGTGCCCATATATATTTCCTCGTATTTATAGGCGATGAGCATCGCTGCCCCGCCGAGCTGCAGCTCCCTTCAAGGAACCTGTCGATTGTTTATATGTTGGGTAAGTTTTTGATATAAAGAGAAGAATAAACAACTACACAAAAACGATTAGAGTGCAATAATTTCCAGCTTGCAGCTTGAGAACTTAGTGCCCATTGCAGGCATGGAAACAACTAGATGTGGAAAAAAACTAATGCAATCTGCTTGGGCTGAATTGGTTGCATCAAGTTAAATTCCTAGTATCTGCTACACAAAACATGCATTCCCAGTAGCTACTTTTTCTTTTCTTTTCATGCATTTATCGCCATGAATTCAAGCTAGGATCAATGAAAAACAACAAATAGCATACATCTTTTTAATTAACCTGCAACTTCTAGATACAGCGGTGTATCCAAATTAGCCAAGGACTGCAAATGGATTCCTAATGCGGATCAACAAAGCATAAATACTCGACCTTTCAGTGTCCCGAACGATGGCGACGGCTCAAATCCTGCGCGTCCACGGCCTCCTGCAAATACGCCATCAGTCGGGATATCAGCGTCGCAGGACTCCGGTGAGCAACGGCGGACGGATTAGACAGCACATCTAGTGGATACCATCGAACCCCGCCGTCACCACATCTAGTGGATCCTCGCAACTAGTCACCCCGCCGGCGCGTCCTGGTGGCCGGCGCTACCTAGCCGGAGCGGTGGCACGACACCGGCACCGCAAACCCTCGGCCGACCTGCTCGACACGGTCCGGCGAGCTCGACGGAGCCGCGCGCACGGATGCAAGCTCGCTCCGGCGAGCAAGCCGGCCGCTTCGCCATGGTTCCTGGGAAGAGCCACCCTCCCGTCGGCGAGTCTTGGGCGGCGCCGGTCGATCTGGTGCGGGGGGTGGGAGGGAGCTGGTGAGAACCGAGTTGGAGGGAGGAGGGGACGGCGGAGGAGGAGCGGCGGCGGCGGCCGATTGGAATCGGGAAAGGAGAATGGTTGGTTAGGTCTTCGGTAGGACTATATTTTGTCCAGTTCACAAAATGGGCCTCCTGGCACGTACGTTAGGCCAAGTTTTGCTAGGGCGCGGCCCATGGTTCCCTCTGTCTTTGGTTTTTCTTTCGATTTCTTGTACTAGTACGTGGGTTAGATTTATTAAAAGAAAAAAACTTTGGTTCGGTTTTCCCGCTCGTGCTATGTCTGTGTGTAGACGTACATGGAGAATAACCATGCTTTGCATGTAGCTACTGGGAACGACACACGTCTGCACTGTAGGCATGGACTTTTTTTTCCCTAAAAGACAAGCCAACCACTTCCTCGTGCATGTATGGAGAAACCCCGGGTCACGCCACGTCACGGTACACAAGGCAATGTGGCATTTGAGCAGGGCAATCTCTTCTGCACGCGTTAGTAAAATCCAGGTTTTTTCCTCTTTGTGCCGAGTAGTCCTACGCCAACAACAAATTCCTTGTAGATTTTGCCCGCGAGATTGGCGAAAAATCATAGTCCGACGACCGGCGACAATGAACCTACCTAGTACTATGGCATGAGACGAGCATACATCATGGTGGCGTGCATATATATATATATATATATATATATATATATATATATATATATATATATATATATATATATATATATATATATATACATCCTTGAGCAACCACTCTGCACCAGACTAAAGTTTTTAGTGGTGTTCCGCGTGGAGCATAACATTTTTGTTTGCTGTCATCGCTTACATCCATCGCATCCTCTAACTAAAACATGCTCGACGCTTTCAACAACTAAACATGCTTGCAATCGCATCCTCCATCACTAATGCAAAAATACCGACTCAACTCCCTTATCTTGCCATAAAACCCATACATGCACTGTGTCCGTATTCGTGTTGCCAAGCCACGAGAGAGAATACATCCGCGCTGCTATGCTACCCATATGTGTTAGGTTGTTCATGGTCTAATTTGTTTTGTTTATGGTCTAGGTTTAGTAATTAGGGTCCAGATCTAGGGGTCTTGAGTATATAGATCTTGGGGCTAGGTCCACCGAGAGAGAATACATGCGCGTTGCTTCTGAGTTGTCTTTCCAGCGTTATCCTACACAACTCTTGGGGGGAAACTTCACACTATGTCATCGGTCGCTTTCCCGCCCAAATTTCCACTATGGTGTTTTCCCGCCCAAATTTCTGGCATTCTCCTGCCCAATTTTTTGTTAGGGCAGTTTCCTCACCTGTTATCTTCACGTGCTACATCACACGATACTTCCGTTTTCTTTCTGCTAAACCCTATTTTTTCCACTAAAACTTCTATAGGTCAATGTCTTCTCCCGTGAGCCGTATCGTATGCATATGGGCTCCGATCAAGGCAATTTCGATGGCATTGTAAAGTCGAGGGGAAGTTAGTTAGGGTTTTCAAACATGCATCCAATATTTATCTACACGTTGGTGTATGAGCTCCGATTGTGACAAATCCGGGGAAGTCAAGAAGCTCAAGGGAAGTTAGGATTTCCATGACTCTTTACTTTACCTTACCTTTCCTATCACTTTGGCATGCCATCACGTCGCTGACTTCTTGTTTTATGAAATACCTACCATTTCATGTGCCTTTTTCATGTAGCGTGTTATTATTTTATGCAAGAAATGATAGCATAAAACCCGTCATTCTATGTGTCTTCTTGTTGCCGTGAGTCATTAGTTTTAAGGTATATGGTTTATGGTATAGGTCTAGAGAATAGGGTTTTGGCACGTCGTTGAGGGAGGCCTCCATCACCATCTCGAGGACGTAGCTATCTTGCTCGTCCTCCGGTGATGGCACCGACTCCTTTTTCGGCCGAACAAGGCGGAGCCGGCCGGTAGGAGGGGAGGTGGCGACGACATGCGGGTCTCACCTATGAGCTCCAAGGCTTGAAGACGACATTGAGGACGGCTCGCGCTTCACGGGCAGGGGCGGCGGCGTGCTGCGGGACGTGGAGGCCGAGGATGACGAGGACGCGCCTCGCATCCTCCTTGGCAACCACGAGTTGTCGCGTCGGCGGGAGAGTGTCGTCGGCGTCCTCGGCGGGTAGGTGAGCCTCGGCGTGTTGCCGGTCTTGATGTGTTCGAGGACGGCGGTGAGCGTGCGCCTTGGCACGCCCCACCATACGCGCCGACCTACTGTGTTCCTCCTGAGCGGCACCGGAGGAGGGTCCTCGTAAGCCACCATCTCCCACTTGTGGTGCTCGCGGAAGTACTACGCCCACGCCGCGTGGTTGTCAGGTAGTAGCACGGGTCGGCGCGGTCCTTGTCGGACATCCCGACGAGCACCACCTGTATCTCGCCGATCATGTTGACACCCTGGGGAGGAGGGGGACTCGGCACGCCGTCGACGTTGAGCGCCCAGCCTGGCAGTGCACGGAAGTCCAGAGGCGCCAGGTAATCTATCTCTCTCTCTCTATCTCTCTCTCTCTTGCCATCGCCGCCGCCGCCCAATGAAGCCGCTGTCTGCTTGATGCCCAATCCTCGCCCCTCGCTGCTCACCGCCGGACACCCCAACATAGCTGCCTCCTCCCCGGTCATTTCCCCCCACAGTCGCCGCCGTCCCGCGCCTCCAATCCCCTTCCCACGTGCAAGCCCTAGCGCCCCCCTGCTGGCCGACGTCGAGGCTTCTGCTCCTTCTCCCCGAACTCCAACACGGCACGAATGGACCCCCTCGTCGACGGTCTGGTCCGGGGACAAGGATGCCGACCTGATGCTCGCCCCCGACATCAACGTCGGTCTGCTGCTGGCCAACCCGCCTTGCACCGGCGAGTACGCTGGTAAGGACGATGCCTCACCCCCCCCTTTCCCCGTGCAGAGATATGCCCGCGACGAGATGGGCGCAGAGGCTTGTTTCTCACTTTATGGATGTCCGTGAAAACACAGTCCAATTTTAACTTCCCTATGGAGCCTTTTTATTCAGTTCCTGCCGGTGTTTGTTCTTGAATGTTGGTTCCCTTCCAAGTGGTCGCATGCTGGAGCTTCCGCCGAATTTGACTTGACTATGTTTAGTTTTTCCAAACAGACTTGAAAATGCTTATGGTATACGTTTGCCTGCTAATGTTGCGAAAGCTAATGAAATTGTGCTGTTCATTCTGGTCGTTTAATGTTGGAGTTAGATTAACTATTATAATGCACTAGGTGGAATTTTCTTAATAAGTTATATGCCCATGCCTGATTAATAAGAGGTCTATAAATAGTCTATCCACTAAACCTTGATTTCTTTTCATTTAATAAGTTATCTGAATGGTGCTATCCTAACTATGTGTGGCAATAGAATTAGAATGGTGCTATCCACTGAGGGCAACCCCAACCCCACCTGGGTCCGATATATCTGAAGGGCGGGCTAGCCGAGAGAGCACGTGCCAAGACCACCCGCGCTCACGCCATAGAGCCCCGACAAGGACCTGACACCGGAGCCTAGCAACCGGCAAGAAGAATTCGAATCTTCATGCAATTAGTTTTTAATTAAGTACCATGTTCCGGTTCTTGGATACAACATAAAGTGTTTTATCAAATACACTGAAATTTCGAATTAAATCATTGAATTATATAGCCTCCATCGGAAATAGTTGCTGTCCATTATCATTATTGTACAACTTCTACGGTATTGTCATTTTTTAGACAAAGATGTAATGCCGTTTAGCTTCCACGATATTGTTTATTTGCTGCCCGACCAGACCTTTGTTGATAGCTACAATCTAGCCACACCCATTTATATCCTGTAATTTTGTGTAGCTCTCGAATATAGTGATGTTCTTGTAGCTTTGCTTGGATTTTTTTTGGAAAGAACATTGGAAACTTGTACTGTTGAACACGTCGTATCCTTGTTTTTCCTCTTTCTGCGTTAGTGGACATTTTGAGTTACAGTGCCAAGAACATGATTTCCTGTTCGGAGCTTCAAAATATATTCACCACTCGTTAACCTTTTCTATTGTTTCCAATTATTTTGCAGATGGGACTATGATGAATCCACATTCAATTTTGCCAGCCACCACTCTAACCTTCAGTGTCCTCTTGCCCTCCTGTTTTGTTGCTGCCGGTCTCCTGCGCCTTCACACCGGTGGAGTCGACATTGGCGTCGGTGGGATGGCGCTACCGCAACCCCGCGGCTCTAGTGGCATGACCTCCTCCATGGTGATATGGCTCATGGCCTTCATGCCATGGCCCTGCGTGCAATTTTTTATCTTAGGTCATGTCTTGTTCATTTCTTAAGATCGTTGCTTGACAGTTTGTGTTGTTCTGATGCTTGGATCAAACAAAACTTCCAAGATGAGTCGTGGTTTGTTCTGTCATCTGATGATTTTGTATAAAGCATGATTTTGTTGGAGTCTGCTCAATTTGCTGGGATGCATATCAATATCCAGTGGTTTATAGTTTGTCTCGTGCCATGTTTATAGGATCTGTAGGTTTGTATTTTACTAGGACATGTGGTGTTAAGTGTATTTATGCCAACTAATTCTTTGAGTAGCCTGGGATAGTTGCTTCCGTGAGTCAGGCATGTATTGCTGGGAGTAGATTTGTGTATTTTCTTTATATGGTTCAGTCGAAGACATGAAGATCAATTTAACTTCTGTGATCTGGTAAAGAGCATGTGAATATTGGTTAAAACCGCTTGGTGGAAAACAATTTATTTCCTGCAATGCTTGGAGTTATCTAGTCTAAAAAAACAAAGTACTACTCTGTTTTGTGAATCTAAGAAGACGGAGATTATCTGCTATGAAATACATATATTGAGCTCCGCACTTCTGAATATAAATATTCTCAATTTTAAGTAAATCTTGTTGTGTTTGATATTAGACCAGTGTTACATTATCTAGAGAATGTCACCACATTTTTTTATATTTGTAAAGTTTATATTTATAAATGAAAACTTGTTCGCATATTGATTTTATCTGTGAAATGCCTTTATTACTCTATTATGTTAATAAATTTGGGAGTTAACTCTTACATAGCTTGTGAAAATAATATGCAGATTGGTCAGACATTAGTTTGAGCATCTATGGGAGACACTGACCTGGAGGTGCTGCACAGCTCGCCGGTGAGTGGGGACCATAGTGGCACTCTTGCCGGTGGCGATGCCAGACGGTGACAGCATCGCCGCCGTGCCAAGTGCTCCTACTTTGGCCTCCCTGCTGCCCGGACAAAGAGCCGAGATGCATGTGGCGTGCCACTGCGCTGACCTAGCCGACGGCCCAAGACTTGTAGCTGCAACAATAGTGGCTGAGCCTCAAGCCGGCACTGGCTCCACGGCTCCGATCTGTCCGCGTCAAGCTCACCTACCATGGTAAGCTCCTGCACCGGAAAAGATTTCATGTTTAAGTTCCTTTAATCTGTTTTTTAGTCCACGATAAGCTCACCCGCTGAGCGGGCTCGAATAGGGTCCACCGGGACTGGCTCTCGTGCCCACCAGGTACACTCTGCGGTTTCCTACTGTCCTTTTAGCAGTATCCGGCTCTTGCCAGAGGCGTTGTTGGCGTTGTGCGTTAGGTGGACTGCGTCATATGCCTCAACAACTATTTAGGATACCCTTTCCCATAATTAAATCAAGCAAGAAGCTATGTAAACATCCATCAATTGTAATGAGGTTTAGTAATTGGTAGAGACAAACTTGAGATGAATCTGCTGTAGCGGCGAGAGCCCATGTAGATCACAGAACACATCTCCGTTAAGTTTCTGAAATATTGCTTAGCTAAGACAACAGAAACAGGTTAAAGCCTCAGAGGGTGAGAGATGTTAAATATATAGATGTGTGCATGCAGTATAATTAGTGTTAACAAAAAAGTGGCTACTATTGGATGGATTAATTTCGTTTCAAGGCTCATGGAGGAGTGATTAATTAGACATGGAGCATGTAATTTGACAGCTCATATAATTGATCAGGTTCGTATATTATGGGCGTCTGATCATGGTTCTAACTAGTAAGATTGTATATGTGTTTGCAAAGTTCTGACACAATTCACTGATTTGGTCTTGGTTGTCTGATGCTGACATTCATGGTAAATTGCTAAGATAGTATTTTCATACTAGTTATTAATTGTGCCCGAGCTCGATTAATTAGCTCGGATTTTCCTATTTGGAAGTGCCCTTATTTGTAGTTAACTTGTTTTCACTCGATTTTTCTCAGGTAACCTCCCTATTTTGGAGGCTGTTTGTAGCTGACATCGCCTTCTTCTTCACACATACCAGTGCTGGTGTTGATGAACCCTCAACTGGGAGGTCATTGTCCTGCTGCCGTGTGTGTGGAAACCCGCTGCTTCCGTCCACCACATCCCCGTCCCATTGCTGCCGGTGAGGCCCCTCTCCTACTCCATGTATTCTTGCTTGCAAAAATGTCGTTCTAGGGTTAGGATTTTTCCCTATGTCGTGTATGGCATGATGTTTACTTGGGTTATCTGCCAATTTGCAGGAGTAAACCCTAGACTACGTCACTCTAGTTGCCGTCGTTAGCTTTGGTTGGTGCAAATAGCCTTTTTGGTATTCAGATTCTTACTAGTACATAGCTTCAAGCGTGATGTAAAGATTATTACTAGTACATAGCTTCAAGTCTGATGTAAATGTGCTTGATTTCTGAGGTTGTTCTTGAGGCTGAAGTGCGTATTGGTTGGATACATGCTTGCTATTTGTTATCCTGGTTCTGGGGTGGTATTTACTATGGTTATAATACTACATAGCAACATTGCGTGCTTATAATCATGTCATCTTATTTTTTGTATTAATAACTAGTTATTTGCCCTGGACAAACCAATATACCCATATGTTTTGCCAGAGTGTGCTCACTGACTTTGGATAACTGAAGGTCATTTTTTTTTGGTTTTGACCATCTAGTGTATAACTATCTAACTTGACCAGTTTAGTAGCAGTGGTGTAATCGGACAACGCTAGTCATGTTTGGTGTTTTGTAGTTAAACCTAGGTGTGAAAAAAAAGTAGCTACATTAGCATTTGTTTTTCTTGCAGTCTATATGTATGCCTTTTTGTTCATGGATACTGCTAATTCTCCTTTTTCGGTAAGATAGTGTTGATGTTAATATCAAAGTGTGTTGCTATGAGAATTGTTTGCTTTATTTAATTTTGGGTCTGATATCCAGCTTCATTTGGATTCGAGCTTGTTGGACCATGTCGCGCATGTATGCAACGGATGGCACTACACACTAGGGACAGAGCGCTGGACACCAAGACATGTTGCAAGGAACCCATGGAGGGTGGGGGCATTTTATCTAGTCTGCTGGCCATCTATTGTCGATCAATTCATATCCATACACGACTAGGGATTTACTGCATGAATTGTTTTATATTTGTTTCGGTGTAATTTACTTGCAGAAGGTGGATAAATAGTTCTAATAGCCTTATAGCCTCCTAAATCATTATTTTTGTCATGGTCATGAAATTGCATGAATTGTTTTATATTTGTTTCAGTGTAATTTACTTGCAGAAGGTGGACAAATAGTTCTAATAGCCTTATAGCCTCCTAAATCATTGTTTTTGTCATGGTCATGAAATGTTAGAATTAGGCATTTTTCTGTTGTCTATCCACTTTGGCCGATCTGTTGGTGGATTTACTTAAAGAAATGTGTGGTTTCTTATCTATTTACATGCTGGTTTCTAGTCATTTGACAAGGAACAATGTCAAGTGTTCCTAGTGTTGCTTTTTGTACATGGACATCATGATGTTCCGTTCTAAATATTGTGATGGATCTGATATACATCATTCAGGTTTCTATCATACTTGAGCTGATGCGTACAATATATGTAGTAGCTAAGTGATGATGCTGGTTTGTTGTTGGATTTTTCATGGCACAGCACAATCATGCATTTTTCCCAAGATTGGACAGTAGTTAACTATACGATCCTAAATCTCTTGCTGAGAATTCTCCATGGTTGAAAAGTTCAATTTAGGATGTGAAAGTTCTCTGTTTAATGGTTATTACTTTTATGTTGTTGCTTGCACAATAATTGCTGAACCAGGATATTGTTATCTAGTACTCCCTCCGTTTCAAAATATAAGATGTTTTATCTTTGTGAAAAGAGTGTATCTAGACCCCTTTTAGTGTGTAGGTTCACTCCAAACATAGATGAATCTACACACTAAAAGAAGTCCAGATACACTTCATTCACAAAGCTAAAACATCTTATATTTTGAAACGGAGGGAGTAGTATCTTCTTGTTCTTTGAAAGAAATGTATATAAACGAATAAATCTGGAGTTGTCGGGGTTGTAGTTCATGCCATGGCATACGAATCTGTAAAGTTCAAACAGAAATGTTGCCATCTATGGCCTGTCCAATAGAAGAAGAAAAATCCTGAACGCAAGCCACAATATTAAACCCTTAACTTTTTACTCTTGTTTATTGTGTAGCCCATGATTGTACATATTTTCTGAATGTGATTTAACGTGTCAAAATGTCATAGGCTTATAGCATGAAGTCCATTCAGACAAAATCTTTCTTTGGAAAACGTTGAACGTCTTTTACCAATTTTGTTATTGTGTGTAGCTACATTTCTCTCCGGCTTAAAATCTAATTGCTATGGTTGCAGGAGGCATGCTTACGGGGTCCTCCGCCACTGATGTACCTGACTACCGGTGTCTTTCCAGGAGGCCCTGAACATGCAAGATATGAAGAAACTGTGTGCGGTAGGCGTCCACGTTGTCCAGGAGGTCGCCCTGAAGGATCGTCGCTGCTACCCAGATGCCGTCGTAGTTCAGAACCTCGCCAACATCAAAAGGTTGAATTTTTTCTTTGTCCATCAGCGTTGGGCCTCCATCTACAGTCCTATGTCAGTTTGGATGTATAACTATGTTTAGTTGCGTATCAATTGTAAAGATGCATGCCTATTTGCTCTTCTTTAATTGAACGTAGCATTAAAAAGAAAAGTAGCTACATGTTTTCTTGATCAATGGCATAGACTATGCCCCCGGTGGTAGCATGACAGTGACTCGTTGCAAGTTGACATGTGCCTAAGCGCAACACCTACACTACAATATAGCGCATGGAATCACTTGTCTTTTAACTACTTGGTTTTATTTAATGTGAGGCTGCTATCTTCCTCCTTTTTACTGAATGAATGAATGAATTGCCTAGTCTTTCCACTTCATTTACTTGTTTGAGAACAACCAAAAATTAAGTAGCTTGGTTCATGCAAAGTGTCATAAATCAAGTGCTTGTAATTTTAGCCATAGTTAATTAAGTTGTAGTCTCAACTCTGATATATTATCTTTGATGTTAAAAAACAGGGAGACATCGAGAGCCATCCTTGATCTCAGAAGATGATCTGGGAGATGGGGACCTGTTCAGGCTCTAGAGGTCATCATCGACGAACCGCTGCCCAGCCTCAACCTGGTTGTTGCAACGATCTTGATGATGTCGGGCAACAACAATGCAATGGAGAAAACAATCAAGGCCGCATCCATGGGCCTTAGCGAGGTGTTGTACGAGTGCGAGAAGAAGCCGATGGAGAAGTCGTCGATCTAGGAGATGATATCTGAGCTGCTGAATGTCAAGATCCCCTTGTTGTAGGTCGAGGAGCTTGGGGTGTCTCCACCATCAGCTGCTGCTGCCAACGGTAAGTGCTCGCTACAGAAGGGACCTAGCTTTGGGTGCCTCAACTTCCCGGATTTCCTGGGGCTTTACTCTTTAGGCGGCTTTTGAGCTGAGGAGGGTTTACAACAAGGGAGATATTCAGGTACCTGATATGATTGATGATCCTTTCTTTTCACTCTCCCATGCCCTACTTTGCTCAAAACTACACATACATGAAACTATTGTGACAAGCACTGGCTTTTGATGTGTCTCACTCGAGCACTAATGTTGAAGAAAGAGATGCCAGGTACAGAAAACCAAACAGGAAAGGCACTTCTTTTTCATGGAATTGGACAAAACCAAACAGGAAAGGCACTTCTTTTTCAATTAGAAAGACGCATGCATATTTGCTCTTTTTTTGACTGAACCTATCTTGACTTCATCTAAATAAATGTGAAAAATAAAAGTAGCTATATGTGCTCTTGATCAACGTCATACTCTCTTCCTCTAGTGGTAGCATGATAGTGACTCACCGTAAGTTGACATGTGTGTGACTACAACACCTACACTAAAGTATATTTCATAGGGATCGACTCGTAGAAGGATTTTGGGCTGAGGATGGTTTACAATGAGAGAGATATTCAGGTACCTGATATGATCGATGATCCTTTTATTACTCTCCCATGCTCTAATTGCACAAAACTACATATATATGGAATTATTTTGACAAGCAGTGGCTTTTGATGTGTCTCAACTGTGCACAAGAGGGGCTACCATGTTTTTGATGCGTTGCAAACGTATCTATAATTTTTGATTTTCTTGTATGATGATTTGATGTGATGATGCTTTTACAAATGTGGTGTTTTTTTATCTAACGCGGTATACAAATTGTAGTCTGGGTGCTAGTGGTATGCTACTATTGAAATTTGTACAGGGAGAACATACTGTAGCATTGTGTTAATGATACTTGCTTGCATTTTGTTCGGTTATTATATATACCATACAGTTCTGCTTCACTGTTTTGCTTCTCTACTACATATGAAGATGAAAAATTGTCCTATTTTCTGGAAAAAATGATGTCCTACACCTAGAAGAATCACTTACCAATTTGGGCACCATTTATTTGCTTGGGAATTTTTGAATTGATGTAGACTATCCCACTAGTGACATGCTCATGACTTCACATATCCAATTAACAAGAGCACTCATCTTTTCAACTATTTTCTTGCGGTTAAGTGTTTCCAATGTTGATAAGATCCAATTATTTCCTTTTTCAGTTTGTTTAGGTCTTTTTATTGTGCAACCTGAAGCTAGTCCTTTGAGTTCTATTTTATTTTCCTTCCTGAAACCTGAACATAAGACGGTACAATGCATGCATGTCTTGGCTCACTATTCATATGTATGCCTCAACATGACCTTAGAATCATTTTGGTCAGTTTAGTTAGGTCATCTATAGCAAGAATAACCCTTCAGTTTTAAAATATGCACACAAGCTAGCATTAATTACCGCGCGTCCTGATCTGTTTGGACTTTTAGGTTATCAGGAATAATAAGTACATACACATATATCTTTTCTAGTAATGAGATGTACATGCGCATATTCAGTTAGCAACCACATATGCATACTATAGAATAGTGATCTTAGTGAAATATTCCTTAGCAAGCTTGTTCTTTTTTACTATCATTGCATATATAAGAATGTTTAGTCACCATCTGATGGATGTACATTGTTATAATGACAAAAGCACTCAATGTTGCTCACATGTTGGCTTTCTTCTATATGCAAACTTGGGTATGCAAAAAGTTTTATAATGAATGCAAGCTTCGATATGCAAAAGTACTCAAGTACTCAACGAAGCCACACTAGTTACAGTTTTTTTGCAGCAATGTAAAAAAAATTACAGCTTATGATGTTTCTTCCATTCGTATAGAATTTTGAATAAGGCTTGCTTCCTTTTCGTATTACTAATGTTTCAAGAGTGGAGACAGTGTTTTGCAAACATGTGATCTTTGCTGGCTGCTGGCAGTGAGATCCACCCATCATTTTTGTGATGATCCATGGCCTTTCATGTAGTAGTATTGATGTGTAATTTTGTCTTGTTTCATCTATACTAATTGTGGTTATGTTGTAGTGGCCTTAGAAGTTTCTGTTGAGTGGTACCTAACTTTGCACGATGGTCTCTAGCTATTTAGGCAAGTGGGCAATATTTGAATGAGCTTGTTTTCCTGGAACGGTTAAGCTTGTGTAAACAGAACGACCGTATACATTTTCCTATATACATTTTCCTTGTGAATATATATGAGTATCTTGTTTTGTTGTGCTAGTTGAAGTCCTTGATATTATTAATGTGTTTGATTTAGAAACTAATCTACTCCTTGGACATGTGTGCAAGATGGTTTTGGTTTCGGTTGGCACCAACGCCATTTAAAATTGAGCCGAAGTTGTGCAGGTTGGCGCCAACATGGACAGCACGGGGAGCAGACTGAGGAGGTCGACCTCCCCTGCCAGCTTTTTTGCTGCTCCATGTTGGCGTCGACCTACACTACCTCGGCTCCATTTTAAATGGCGCCGACCCAAGGGGTCGGATTCCGAAATAGTTTTGCCAAGGGGCTAGACTCGGAATTAGTTTTGCCTAGAGGTCAGATCTGTCAAAAAATACACGACATGCTAGCACCGGCTTGCTCCCCCGTTGTCTAGATCCCCACGCTACTGCCGACGAAGACACGTCCCAAGGTCAGATATTTTGATCCAGCTGCCGCCCATGCTCGGTTTTTTTTCTATCCAGCCACGCCCTGTCGTATCCTCTCCCGCGGACGTGGATCCCTGCCAGCCGTCGGTCATGCTCGTACGCGTGCTTGTCGCTGCAGGAGGATGACTAAGGCGGCACGACCGTGCCTCTACCCGACAGCCGCCAACAGAAATCATAGCGGGGATGCAAGTTGGTAAGACAAATTCAAAGATGGTTTATTGGTTTTGAGTTATGGTTCAGAATATTTGACAATTCTCAAACTTTCTGTCCCAGTACCATTTCTGCCCTAGGATTGGGCTAATTGTAACAATGTCAACTCAAAATATATCTTAACATGGTCTGCAATTTCAGTGTAGCTTGACAGGTCTTTAGTGGACATGCTGTGAAGTAAATTTGAGTTGTGCAGTGCAAAGGAAATAGAGTATTTTCCATTGTCAATTTGCTTCCAATTCGGATGCTTAATAAAATTGTCCGGTGGCATTCCTAACTCAGAAAATAAGAGTTCTTCCTAGCACTTTTAAACTGCCGTTAGTATAGCTTGATGTGCATGTATATGCACTGCCAGTACAACATATATGTGCAATGCTAGTACATCTAGTATGTGCATGTATTTGAGAGCAAGGAGACAACAATTTCTTTGTCACGGTTTTTCTATTGTTCTGAGTGTCTGGTGTTCACTTAAGCCTATATGGTATGTTCATAGTTTCTTAGAAGGCAATCTAAGGATGTGCATAGAGGGAGTGTCCTACTCTGAGTATAGCGTCTAAATTTCTTAGCTAGCTAAATATGGGTTATCATTTGTTAGCGTAGTCAGCTATGAAATAGTGAGATTTAGATTGACTGAAACTATTGTGTATATGAAGGACAAATGATTTTTGCTAGTACTCTGGTTTTTAACGCTGATTTTTTCTACTTTGAATTTGTATATGAAGGCACATTGGAGCAGCTCATGAAGGCACATCCAGGCACGTTGAGCAATGAAGTGAAGTCTGATGCAGTTAAAGCCTACATTTCAAAGGATCCTTGTCAGGTTATCACACTCACCCTTAGCTCTTGGTTTTGGATTTGTGGCTGTTGATTTACATTTAGTCACTTGACTGGAACTGTTGTCTGTTACTCACTTGACTAGAACTGTTGTCTGAAAACAAAAGGTACCTTGTCTATTTGAAGTTCTTGGTTCTGTTACTCACTTTATCCTTTTAATTCCCAAATTCAGAAGATACAACAATAATGTTGACTGAAGAACAGGTGTACCTGCAGAAGTGGTTGTTCATGTGGATCCTAAAGAAGCGGCAGTGCTACCTGAAGTGGCTGCATCTGCAAGAAGATTGAATGCAATCAGGGTTTTACAGGCTTATCAAGTTATTGATCATCTCAATTGATTTGAACACAGACCCCTTCAAACAAAGGTTGAATGCAGTCAGGGTGTTGTTACAGGCTTATCAAGTAGTTGATCATCTCAAGGCTTATCAAGTTATTGATTATCTCAAGTTATTTGAAGTTTTGAACACAAATTCCTTGAAAGTTTTGAACACAAATTCCTGGAAAGTTTTGATTTCTCAATTGCATCTCTAGGTACACGGACGCTAGCGAGTTGGACACGACCGAGAGCTGGACGAGGCCACTGAGCTTGGGAGCTGTACGCCAACAAGCTTGCCCAGTGCTGGCATGACACAACGAGCGGGGCAGTGGAGCGACTCTATCGTACTATGCCGCCTCGACTCCACTGACGCCGCTGAGCTGTGCATGGCCAGGAACTTGTTGCCGATGAGCTCGTTCAGTGTCGGCATCACAGTATGAGCAGGGCAACCCTCGCGGATCCCTCCAACGACGAGCAGGGTCAAGGTGGGGCGACCCATGCAGGATCCCTCTGACGGTGAACGGAGCGGCGGCGAGCTGCGGGCGACATGGATGCTGGAGACTGCGCGTGGGGTGTGGGGAGGAGCGATGGACTGCGGGGCAGCGATAAGATCTCAGTTTGATTCGGCCAAATCTGAAACGGTTTGGCTGCATTAGGGAGCTTTTTGCAAAAAATAAATTTGAACTAGGAGGATGAGCTGTGACATCTTTTATGTGACGGAGGGAGTAGAAGGCATGGTAACATAGAGATGAGTAATCAGAAAGTAGATCGTGCATGGAGAGGAAAAGGTAGCGCTTTCTCGTAGAATGTTTGGTGATGGATCATCCTATGATTCCTGGTGTACTCTTGTGACTTCCTTGTGATGTAAATGATGAACTAATCATAGCAAGCGAAGATTTATTTGTTTCTCGATCAGCTCTGTTTGCATGTTTCACGGTTGAAGATTCATTTGTGAGAATCTGTTTTATGTAGTCAAAGGTTTTGCTGCTTTGTGGTAGTGGTGTGGAAGTGAGAATCTCAGATTTGCTAGATGTACATGTCTAATACTTGGGCTTCCCAGGTTTAATTTTGAAGTAGAGTGTGTATACCTGAGTTAAAATCTATGTTGGGAATTAAACGAGACAAAGCATAGACTTAGAGTAAAGAACGCAATCTCTAGCTATAGACCTGCAATATGGTTCTTTGGTGTGTCAGGTCAAATATATTAGTAGTACTCCCTCCGTTTCAAAATATAAGATGTTTTAGCTGATGTTTTAGCTATGCGAAAGAAATATATCTAGAGTCTTTTTAGTGTTTAGGTTCATCCTAAACCTAGATGAACCTAGATACTAAAAGAGGTCTAGATACACTTCATTTATAAAGTTAAAACATCTTATATTTTGAAACGGAGGGAGTATTTGGTTATTTTTGCGGTTGGAGAGTGTGTTAGAGATCATAGTATTGTCTGTCTCGCTGGTATTAGATGTAGGCAATATTCCGGTACATACCAAAGGTGTAGAACATAGAAGAGAAATATTTCCTCTCCTTCTTATACCAAGATAACTAAAGGGAAAAAAAACAAATTTACCTGGTTTATATTAGTCCAGTACGAAGAAAGCTAAAAGTCTGGTTTACCGGTTAGTACGCCCTCCGTCTCGAATTTGATGTCTTAGATGTGTCTAGATTCGCATGTATCTAGAGTGTTTTAGTGTATAGATATATGTGAATATAGACAAATCTCGAACATCAAATTCTAGACCGTTGGAGTAGTTTATAATACCAAGAAAGCTAAAAAAAACATTTCGAAAAAGAAAAGCTAAAGAAAACTTGTTTAGCGGCTCAATAGTTGATTTTCTGGCGTGATTTAGTCAGGTAGGTTGATTGGCGCAATGGTGCTAATGCCAATAAAGCTATTCAAACAAATAGGTGGCCCGCATTAATCACCGTCGATTCTGCTGCTAGTCCCTTCCCTCGGGTAAAAGGGGAAACGAAAATAGCGCGCTACGGAGGGAAATGAAAAATCTGGCGCCTTGGTTTTGAAATCTGAACGGCTTGGTGTACCCCGTGCCTATATATGTTAGGTGGTGTGGATCATACCGCGCGCGGGAAACGCGTGCGACTTAGACTTTTGACTTTGTCGAGGAGAGGAGAGGCTGTCGAGCCGTCACTCAGTCGTCTTGATCCATCCGATAGCAGCGGAGAGAGGAGCATTGTTGGCGGATCAAGCAGGTGGGACGACTAGTCCATTTGTCTGTACTCATTGGGACGGCATGTGACGAGATCCAACAGGCAAAGATTAAAATCCGTCCATCCTTTTTTTTAATGAATCGATCCATCGATTTCCCTTGAGTTAATTGACTCTTGTCCGTTCTCCGTAGTTGAGTCAATTATACATCGTAAGCCGTCACTCGTCGGAGGAGAGGAGTCGGCGTGGGTGGATCTCAAGCATGGGGCGGCGAGGAGCCATGCGAATCAGTAAATAAAGAGAAATAATGTGTTAAGAAACAACAGTGAAATAGAAACAAGCTGTCCAGTATTTTAAGAAAAAAATCAAGTCAGTTTCACCAGTGACTGCCATATTTTTTCCTAACATTGTACTTCAATTTTAATTGTGGCAAACGAATAAAACATAGTTGGCCAAACTCATACAATAATCTGACTTTATGAAGGTCCTAGTAAATGGTACAATTCAAAGTTGCCCCAAATTGGGAAGCTCATGCTAATGCATATGTAGCTTGTACCAAGTAAGTGAGTGGAATGTAGTTAAGATAGGTTGCAATATACTTTTCTAAGAGGCAATACTAATGTGATAATGCTTTACTAACAGTCAATACTAACGTGAAAACGAAATGCAAATACCGCCTAAAACCATTTATCATAAGTTGCAGTTAAACCCTTATTGCGCCATTCCTTAAGGTAAAACAATTTCCTACCAAATGCATATATGCAAGTCTTTGCATTAAATTTGTGCATGATACTTGGATCAGAAAAATATACAAGGTTGTCCAATCGATGGTAACCATTGCCAGAACTGCATGTCTCTAGAGCGGGTTCGGCTCCTCTACAGTGACGGTGTTACTGTATCAATGTTGTAGCTCTTAAAATCCACCATCCACTTTAATCTAAAAGCTATCCTTTCTCTCCCTTAATTCTGATGTTAATTGGAAAAAACACCATACAGTTGTCTAGCTACCGCGGCGGTTAGCTTGTTTTTTCCTCTCTGGTGAAGCATTCATGGACAGCGCCGGTGACAACACCGTAAGAGGCGGAGAGCTTTCCCGCCTAGTAGAGGAACTGCAAAACTGGAGCAACAGATCCACGAGGTGACAACCATCATCACTTATGATCCCGAAGACTAAGGTCCTTACGATTATTACACGTAGCCTACAGGAGAAATCTGGCTGGCTAATTAAGTGGTAGAGGAATTCTGCTCTCAAATTGTCGGTGCATTACGGTGCAATAGAAAATGTTTTGTTCAATTCTTAGATCGTCAGTGGCGGAGGTTCCTAAATTGCGACTCAGTTTTGATCAAAGAACTTCTCCTAGTTTTGTCAGTGCCTTGCTCTGTAGCTTTTCTACGAGGCCTGTGAGGTCTAGACCTCCGCCGGCGCGACATAGTGCATCCGTGCTTCACCTACGCGCCTTCATAAAACCGAACTGGCTGCCGCATGGAGCTCGAGTACCACCGGTGTTATGCCTTTGGATTGAAGTATACGGTGGATTTTAAGAGCTACAACATCGATACAGTAACAATGTAACTCTAGAGGAGCCGAACCAGAGAGCACCATTTAATTTACCCTCCATATCTATCTCCCACAATCTGCTTAAGTGTTTTTGGACTACAACATCATGGTCCAGGAGAAGAACTTCGCTCAGAGAAGGGAATACTTAGGCAAGTAAAAGTGCAAATGGTTAAGTGCAGAAGTGTACCTTGGATCTCGCATGATCCATCAAATCGGAGAAAAAAGCGGCCCAGAAAGACGAGATATGCAGGAGACCTACCTTAGCTCCGTCCAACACAAGGAAGGTGTGCCACTGCTGCCGCTTTGAGAGCTCGCCTGCCGCCTCCACGAAGCCACCTCTCAAGTTTGAATATAACAACCACAACACATCACCATCAATTATTCAGGCAGAACGAGCAGGGGGATCATAATCGCTAAGGGAGGATTACTGGACGAGTCCCTTGGTTGATCTAGAGGACGGAGGCCTTGAAGGCGAAGGGAGAGCGCCTCCTCCTCATTGTTTCCCCTCCACGGTCGCGGCGGACGGCCTTGCCGATGTCGTTGCTTCGGCGGCAGAACGGCCACGTGAAATAAGAGAAGGCCATGGAGACTCTGTTGTCTCCTTGGTCATTTCGGTGTTGCCAGATCTGATGAGATGCAGCAGAGGGGGCACGACCGAAGATGCCTAGGCATCGGGTGTCCATGCCATGGATGCGTGCAGTGGACGATAGGCACAGTCCAGGGGGAGGCGATGATAGCCGGATCCGTGTTGTGGAAGCCGGATCCACGCGGTGGCGGTCGGATCTGGCGGCCATTGTTAGGAGGCGCTGCGTGAAGGACGCCGGGTGTGGGGGAAGAGGGCGTCGTCAAGGCGTAGCAAGAGGAGATACAGGAGGAGAGAATGGAGGTTGGGTTGCGGTAGGGGAGGGTCGGTTTCGGGTGGCGCGACGAAGGAGCGAAGGACATGTGACCAAAGTGGTGCGAGGCTGCGAGCGACGGAGGTTGGACGAAGGGACGACCTAATGGCAGAAAACCGAAAGTAGAGAAGATCCGGTGGGAGGGTAAAATGTTCTTATTGAAAAAGTGTTGACGAAACCAACGACCAGAGAAAACAGAGGAAATTTTTTTTTTTTAAGTAGTATAGAAAACGAAGTTGGGTAACAAACACAGTCAGTCCCGTTTTGGAAAGTAGAAACTTTGAAAACGCAGCAATTAAGATGTCACGGACCGAACCGGAAAACATGAGAAGTGTCTGTTTGAATATGACATGTTAAATAAAGTAATGATTTGGCTATATTCGATTGTATCTATTTATTCGATTGTATCTATTGATTTAGTATTAGGTATATTTGTATCTTGACAAATTTAAGTCAACTAATTTGGGTAGGAGAGTGTAACGAGAACATTAGTCAAGACCTCCTGTTTATTTTCCTTCAATTTTTTCTATGAAATATATTCGCTCAAAATATACTAGATATCTAAAATTTATCTAAATTTAGTTGTATCTAGACTAAATAGCATCTGGATATATCCAAATTTAAACGGAGGGAGTAGCTCATTCTATTGAAAAAATTCAAAATTCATTTACCCCATACGGTACCACAGGAACTTTTTCAGAGAGGAATCGTATCCTCCAAAATTCCTCCTCAGTAATCATTGGGGTTACTTCCACAGCTCCGAGAGCATCCTTTCCCCTTCTTCTCGGATAGAATCGGATCCCGCAGCCAGCTGCGAATGCAGGGGCTTCAGTAGCGAGCTCTGCCACTGCACGTTCTCCCTCCGATACCCCGCTTCGCCATCCGGCACCTTCTCCCAATCAGGGGTCTAGTGTTCCTGTCGCCCATGGCGAGCTCGCGGTGGAGCGGTTCATAGGCTTAGGTACAAGAGGGGAGAGAGTCGAAGCCCCTGGGACCGGCGGCCGCCGAGTGCGGGCTAACCCTCTCTCCTTTCCCCAGGCGCTCGAGCTCCAGGTAATGTTCTCTGATTCATTAGATTCTGACATCTGAACAGTAAAACAACGGAACAACAGGGCTTGCAATAGGAATTCTCTACGAATATTACATTTAGATGTGTTTATTCCATCCAGTGACCAGCCTTCAGGTCAGTCGACCCGGTCAATAACCGGTGCTGGGTTTGGTTTGGGCATTTCTTCGCATCACTTTGTCAGTCAAATTTTAAACTAGTACTTCCTCCGTCTCGAACTAGATGTCGGAGATTTGTCTAGATTTGCATGAATCTCCGACATACGAGACTTGCATGAATCTCCCACATACGAGACGGAGGGAGTACAATCTTACAACTTCATCATGCAACTTTCTGATCTGCTTGCACCTTGGATGCAGTTGCAGCTCCAACATTGAAGGACTTGCTGCTCATTTAAATACTTTCTTAAAGCTTATTCTTATTCTCTCTTGATTGCGGTTTGAGTCTCCTCTTCTCCAGCTAAAGAGCCTTTACAACTGGAGTACTTTCAGGTTTCATTTTATTAATTTCCGGGAATATTTCAGTAATAGTGTTTTTTCAGTTTTTCCTTTCTGGGAATAGATCTCGATTTGCTAGGAACCTTGGCCTGATGTAGGACAATTACTGTGTGCATTGCATAAATTAGTGTTGTTTCTCACTGCTGCTCTCCAATCTTGTAGGCCCGTGGATGGAAAAGCTCTGAGGGTCGATTGGTCGACTGGCACCGACAGGGTATTTTTCAATATTATGGAGAACAAGTCGCACCCTGTCAGTGATGAGCCCATGAAGATGCCGTTCAAACTGTTGCAAGAGATTACGAATAATTTTGGCGAGGACCAAAGACTTGGCAATGGCGCGTTTGGAGAAGTGTACAAGGTATCTAGCATTAAAATTAAGTCCTTCAGTTCTGAACATGTTCAGTCATTGATGGTTTTTCCAAGCTGTTGAACAGGGGGTGCTTGATGGGAAAGAGATTGCCGTGAAAAAGCTCCGCGTCATGCCAGGGATTGATGAGAAGCAATTCGAAAATGAATTCGGACACCTCAGGAGGCTCAAGCACCAAAATATTGTGCAATTAGTGGGTTTCTGCAATGAAGAAGAGGAGGTAGTTGTAAATCATGAAGGAAAAGAAGTACGCGCTTTCGATATACACAGGGCACTCTGCCTGGAGTTTGTGCCCAACGGAAGCCTTGGAAGCTGTCTTTCTGGTTTGTTGCTTCTTTACAATGTTCTTCCAGATTTAACCAAAAAGTGTATTTAAAAGTCGCCTTTGAGATAGTTCTCTGCTCTTGCAGGACAATGTCTTGGACATGATTGGCACGTACGCTTTCGAATAATTAAAGGCATATGCGAAGGTTTAAAATACCTTCATGATGTTTCCGTTATGCACTTTGATCTAAAACCAGACAATATATTACTAGATGAGAAAATGGTGCCGAAAATAGCAGACTTCGGTTTATCAAGGCTAGTGGGGAAAGAGAACACCATAATGACAATGACTCCTCTAGGGACACTGTAAGACTGCTGTCTCATTTGGACATTTTCTTTAGCACGTTAGATTGGATTTTCTTACTTCCATTGCATCCATATCGTCTATTTTATTTTGCAGAGGATTCTTGCCACCGGAATTTATAAACAAGCAAGTAATCTCAAAAGAGTATGACATATTTAGCTTGGGAGCTATAATTAGAAGGATATTGACCGGAGTAATGGACAAGGATAGTATTCCTGACATGGACGAACGGGAATCATGTGAGCTGGTTAGAAAAAGTTATCTATTTACATAGTACCAGAGTTCATCTGCATTTAATTCGCTTCATATGATGATTACATTTTTTCGTAGTACAACTAAATAAAGTTTCCAAAACATCGATGCCATATGTGCAAATGGGTTTAAGGTGTTAGGAGGAATAACTTATATTATTCAAAGGCCATAGAGTTGTATATATAAAGCTACATGTGTGGTAAATATGCTGGAAGCCTCTTAAACGATAGGTATACAAACATCAAGGATATATACATCAAAGTACTTCTCTTCTTTCATCACTATGTTTACCCTTCAGTTCTCATATAACTCTTGTAATTTTTCTGACTCTTTGTGCATGTTCGTGGGAGGCTCAAATTAGGAAAATACCAGTACAGCCATTGTAATGTTTCCAGTAACCAGTGTTCCCAAAATCGTTCGATCAGTTAGTTGAGCGATAAAATCGTTACTCAGACCCTGGACGATCCGATTTTTTAGAATTATTATCTTCTGAGTTGTTGGTCCTAAGTAATCGCTTTGACAAGGTGATTTTACAGCTATTCCTGAGGGCTAGGGAGGATATGGAACTGGTTTGTGCAGCCACTGGTCTGGCCAAGCAGCTGCCAGCCCATGCCTTGCTTCATGCTATGATTTAAGAGTCAGCAATCCTTAGTTTCTGTATAAATCTTAGCTTTCTTAGTTGAATAACAGTTGACCGATTAACTCAGGTAATCAGAGTATCGTCCGGTTACCTGATAATCGTCTATTCGGACCCTTTTGCCGAGCAGGTTCTGAGCAGCTACTTTCTGAACACTGCCAGAAACCAACTTTTATTAAACATTTTGGAAGAGATTAAGTAGTCATACTGTGCCATTTATAGATGTAATTATATTGGTTTTACATTACTTGCTTTTTCTGTAGCGATTCCTCAGTTTGTGTTGTATAGATATAATTAATGTATATATATAATGAAAAATAAGAAAAGGCATGGGGAGACTTAACTTTCTTAGATGAAGTCCTCTTATAACAGATAAATGCTTGCGCTGGCCACCAGTCTAGTTTAGAGCAAAGGGAGACTAAAGGATCAACTGCATGTTTGTTTTGTAATAGAATATTCTGAAATATAGTGAGCCTCGTGTCTCTTCAAAAGAAAAACTGTTGCTCCAACTTTCTTTAGTTTTTTCTTTCTAATTGGAAATATTTAAGTATTGAAATAATGAATAAATAAATATTTAGAATAGAGTGTTATTGCACTTATGCCCATTTTTTCTTCAGGATTGTGCTAATTCTTGAATACATAGCTGATATTGCAAATAAATACCCCTCCTAGTTCCTAAGAAGACCTTCATGGCCAGATGTAGAATACTAGCAACTGTTGACCTAAATGTACACGTTTGTGCTTTCGTTTTTAAAGGTACACGACTACTGGAAAGAAAAGTTAGAGGAGATACCAGCTCAATCACTTGAAGCAGTGTGCAAACAAGTGAGGACTTGTATTGAGATTGCAGTTGACTGCATGGAGGCAGACCGACGTAAAAGGCCTAAGATGAAGGAGATCGTTTGTAGACTTAACGAGGTAGAAACTAAGGGTAACCAGTCATGGCCGCAGATAAATCAGGTATCACAACTGTAATTTTTGTTAAGAAAATAAATAGCGCAGCTTTCCTATCAATCTTGTGAACATTATACTTCGTTTTCTCACAAGGGTCGTTTTGAAAAAACAATACTGAAAGAATATCTGTTTAATAAACGTAGTGGAAGCTGAGGCTTCAGAGTACACCACATAATAATACGCAAGCGTCGGAGTCAAGCCTTCTGAGTACATTACCCAAGAAACTATCATCAGAATATTTGAAAGCAATTACGAATGAGTTCTCTCTTGATCGAAAGCTTGGTCAAGGTTCATTTGGAACAATGTATAAGGTATTATTATGTCATAAACCATTTCTGCGTAATCAGAGGTTACTAAGGACATGCTAATGCACAACATATAAGAGTTTACACAGGGCATTCTAGAAGATGGGACAGAGATTTCCGTGGAGAAGCTTGAGGAAAGTTCTTCATTGATACCTAAAAAAAGATTTCAAAATGTGGTTGCCACTATAATGGCGCACCGGCACGGAAACATAGTAAAGTTAGTTGGCTTCTGTTATGAAACAGAGAAGAAGGTGGTGGAACAAAATGGGATGCATATTCTTGCTGATGTGGTAGTAGCACCTCTACTATGCTTCGAGTATGTGCCTAATGGGAACCTTGCCAAGTATATTTATGGTATGTGACTGGTGCCTCCGTAGTCCTACATAGTACAAATATGGATTCTCTATATTGATCAAATTTTGCACTGGACGTAATAAGAAAATTTAGATTATACTATGGTAACACCCCTTCTACCATATACTCCCTCCATCTGGAAATAAGTGACTTGGATTTGTCTAGATTCACATGTATCTAGACTCGTTTTAGTGTATAGATACATGCGAATCTAGACATATTCAAGTCACTTATTTCAGGACGGAGGGAGTAGATAAAATTTATTTTCCTAAAACATGGTCTTTGTCTTGTGCGTACAGGTGAATCTTGTCAACTTGATTGGAATACGCGTTTGAACATAATCATGGGAATTTGCCAGGCGTTCAAATGGATGCTCTATGTTCCAATTGTCCATACAAATCTTACGCCTAACAATATTTTGTTGGATAATAATATGAAGCCAAAAATTGCTGGTTTTGCTGTCTCTAGACTCTTTGGTGAAGGACTCCAAAGGAACACACGGGATGTTGTAGGAGAATTGTAAGCTCAATAGAAAACATGTCTTTCATATAAAAAATTGTATGTTTTCCTTTGCTTCGTATGCTTCACAATTTTATTTTAATATATTTCAGACGATACATCGCTCCAGAATATTTGCATAAGGGAGAAATCTCCAGCAGAGCGGACATGTACAACCTAGGTCTTTTAATTTTGGAGATTGCTACAGGAGAGAAAATCAGCCCTCACAATGAAGACAACCCCCACTATGCTACCTCATTTGCTGACAATGTAAGGCAGACTTACTTAATATATCATGTTTTCTTTTATAAACTTGCTTTTATATTTTCATATAATCTTCTCGTTCCAATTCGATAGGTACGTCAAAACTGGACAGATGAAGACATAGCATGGAATTACCCATCATTGGAGACTAGTTGCATTGATGACGTAAAAACATGCATTGAGATTGGACTGATGTGTGTCGAGATGAATCCCCGGAGAAGACCCTGTATATCAGATATTGTCGACAAGCTGAGATATACTACATCTGTAGGAGCAATGGAGAATATGGTATGATTTTCTAAAATTCTCTCAATTGTTTGTTCTATATGTTTAGCTCGTCTTTGTCCCTGTTCAGATCGGGAGTTGTTCCCGTCCTACAGATATCCTGCTCCATTAGCTTTCTCAGGGTGCAACCCCGGAAACTCTGCTTCCCGTGTGTGCCAAAAAGGTTGAACTCCTGCTTGTTGTACTTAAAAAACAGCACAAAATACCGTATCGCCTTCAGTGTCCGGACGGAAAACCCAAGGAGGTACCATACAATGCTACCATTTTGCGGCATTGTGCCATCAAAGTGCAGCTACACTCTCACTTTGGCACTGCGCGAGCAGAAGAAGAAAGCACCGTCCAACAGTGACGAATTTCTCACCCTGCAAAGCAGTATAGCGATTGATCAAGACCTCAAGAATGTAAACCCAGATTCCGTTGCCGTGTTTTTTGAGGAAGTAAGAAATATGGCCGATCATGAGGTGCAAGAGGTGAAGATACCCGTTGTGAGTAACCCACCTGATGAGGCTGCCTCTGGTTCAGATCAGGTGAGTGCAGTTGAGAATACATGTTATGCACACTAGTGCGTGAATTTAAATTGAAGATATGCCTTTGTTATTTTCTTTTGCTCACATGGTATCCATGGTGGCCATCTCATGAAAGTCGATCCAATCAGCAGCAATAGCGGCAGAGGTACTGTTTCTTTTGCTTCAGTGATGCAAGCTTCTCAGTACAGCAGAGGAAGCAAAACTAGCATGTGGAGGATTTCTCTAACTTAGTTTTGTGTTTTTGTTGGTATAGATCATAGCCACTCAGAACTATCGGCAGGTATTGTCCATACATGTTCATCCAACAGAGCCATGGTGAGTACTAGTTTTATAGTTTTTGCTTGCTGTAGTTATCGTTAATTTCTCTCTTGGTCAAAATTTCCTCCTGTTTGTAATGCAGGATCTTGACGACCAACAACAGGGGTAATGTTTCCATTTGGAACTACCAGACCAGGGTAGGTTCCCACACTCCTTGCTCAATTAGTATGGTAGAATTGTATCAAATAATGTTCCTTTTGTGTAGGCAACAGTCAACTCCTTTGAAGTGAATAATACGGACGAACCAGGCATGCTTTCTGACTTCACTATTTTCCTTTCTTTTCCCATGAAATTTCTTCAAAATACCTACACCTAAAGGAAGGACTACTGCTCATGCTCCATGAACTTTCTTGCTCATGAACATTTGTTAGAACTTAAAGTTAGGAACAGGATTCAGATTTTTCTCTCGAGAAAACAGGAACACTACTCAGATTCATGATTTCCCCCCCATGAGCAGCCATTCTGACATAATCTTTCCTATCGCAGTATATTCGGCGAAATTTATTGGGCAGGAGGAATGGATAGTGGTTGGAGGTGGCGATGGGTACATCTATGTGTACAGTTATGAATCTTACGATACGATGGAAGAACTAGAGTGCTTTGAAGCTCATGGTGGATATCACATCACGTCTTTGGCTGTGGAACCAACTCAGTCTTTCATGCTGTCAACATCTGGTGACCACCTGATTAAGCTATGGACCTGGGAGAAGGGCTGGGAATGTATTCAAACATTTTCGGGGCACTATAACAAAGTCACACAAGTTATTTTCGACCCGAGGGACAGCAATAGATTTGTGAGTGCTTCCTTGGACCGCACAGTCAAGGTTAGTTCTTTACATGGTCCTACAATCAAACCCGTGTTCTTGGAGGTCTGAGTCTTAAAAGTTGAGTGTCCAATGCTCTGATTTACAGATCTGGAGCATCGACTCTGCCACATGCAACATCACATTGCATGGGCATCCAGATGGTGTGATCTGTCTTCAGTACTTATCCAGTGACATTCAGCAGTTTTTGATTGCCGGCTCTTCGGATGGTTCTGCCAAGGTATTACATATGGACTTTTCAGTTGAGCAGTGCACTCGATTCCTGTGGTGAATACTCATGTTTTGTTTCACATTCTTTGCTAATAAGATCTGGGACCTAGCAACAGAATCACCTGTCGGTATGATAGAAGGAGATGGGAACCAGCTCAATGCTCTATGTCTGCACCCCGAACTGCCGCTACTAATTACAGGTTTACATGATGGGACCGTCCAAATCTGGAAGTCCACTGGCACTGCTTATAGGTACTGCTTTATACTTGTATTATAGGTACTGCTTTATACTTGTATTATGATCATTCCAGACAGTGTTGGATGGTTTTGGTAGCACCTTGTAGATCTCATCTCATACGTATGACTGTATGAGTACTGGTAGGGCTTGTTTGATGCCCATAGTAATGTTTGAACAACGTATTCATATTATGTTTTATATATGATATAAATTCCATGGATGATGTCGGAATATATATCTGTACTCCCAAAACTCATGTGTGGCCACATTTTTTGATAGATCTCTCGGTAAATGAGAAATATAAACTACTTTACAGTAAGGGAATTGTGCAGGGATAATGAGTAAGGTATGAATCAGTCTCTTAAGATCAGCATTGAAGAAGTACTACAGCCTCCGATCCCATTTAATTGTCTCAGGTTTAGGCAAAACTTCGCCTACAAATGTGACAATTAAATCGGATCGGAGGGAGTAGCATATATTTGTAGGACAATAACTTCATGGAGACGATTTAGATAATACGGAGTATGTAACTTATCGGCCTGAACAAATGAATATTGTACACATAATACCCCAATTGGTCTGAATTCCAGCCTCATCAATTCTATGCCTGTGAGTTTCTTGTTGACAATTTTCAAATAAACTGACCTTTGGCTTCATCTCTTGTACAGGCTTGAGAACATAACTGGTTTTAACCTCGGTGCAGTTAAAGCTCTTGGATACATAAAGGGATCAAGAAGGTAATATTTCTAATTTAATACCGGAAGTAGAAATGGAGATAAAAGGAAACTAAAGCATATAAATATATAGAAAAAAATGAGATACCTCCTCCGCCTCGAGGTAAGAAAAATCAACAATAATCTGTATTGTAGAAAGAATAAAATGTTGTTAGTTCACACCAGTTGAGAGCACCATCTGTTTGTCACTGGGAAGGTGGACCAATAGATATGCATGATCTTTGTCTAGTTGGGTAACTTTGATATGGAGACACATGGACACCGTCAAAAACATTTGATTCTGCTCTTCCGGCTGAAGAGTAACCCAGCCAAGACAAAGTGGAGTGGGGAGGAGGGGTCAAATGGTAATGATGGCAGATGGCTGCTCCCCGGCTTGGCGCCGCCGCCGCACACCCTTGTGAGAGCTGGTGCAAGTCCTCCTCCCACCAGCTTTACTTGGAGGCTGTCAATATTTCCTTTTCTTCAGCTTATCATCATTCGGGCTCGATGCAATTCTATCCTGTTCATTGTAGCCAACATGAAGTTTGTAACGAAGAGTATGCTAATTTGTGTAGGATTGTGGTCGGGTGTGACCAAGGAATAGCAATGATGGAAGTTAAGGTGCCGTGAATTTAGGACTTGTTGTAAGATCTAAGGGCATGCACAGTGGGGTGATACTAGCTTTTTCCTTATTTGTGTAGGATCTTGGGTAGGCGTGTCCGTTATTCGTCTTTCTTATTCAATTCAGGACATGTAGCTTCCTACCCTCTGGATTGTCCATGATGCATTTCAATACATATGCACAGTTCCGAAAATCCAAAATGAACAAAAAGATGGCCACAATTAGTTGTTTTTTAAGGAAACATGTGCTTTATTGATCAAATAATCATAATGTCATTACAAATTGTCTTAGGGAAACATGTGCTTTATTTTGATCCAACCATTGTACCACGAAATACCGGTACAACAATCATCAAGTGAAGACACGTATAAGCCTTAAAAAGTGATGTTGTTGTTGTCCCCAAACGGATCGCTAAATGAAGACCGTACTCCCCTTTCTGTCACTGGGTTTCCTACGAGATCGTCGTTCACCAAGAATCTCACCTCAAGGCTTTATCAATCTCTAGGATCTTGGGTACCAACAAGTCCATGGATCGAGACAAGAGACAAAGAAACAAAGATACAAATTTCCATTCAATCAATACACAATACTCCCATGAATTAGATGCACGTAATCACTGCGAGGTTTCACCCTAACCCGCAGCTCGTGAGGACTACTCACTCACAACAATAAGATCAAAGATAGAAAGCATTGTGTAGAATACTTAAATTGAAATCAAATATTCTTATAATGGCCGTGGAATTATAAGGATCTTTTAAGTACAAGCTAATGGCTATGGCTATGGAGGGTGGAGAGGATGAACTATGGTGGTGGATCTCCTTTGGTGGTGTTGTGATGCAATATGAGAATGGCGGCCCTCTATGCGGCGGCTGGGACCTCGAAATATATAGGTGCCTTCACGAATGTCTTAGGATTTGATGAGATGAAGCCAACGCCACCTGGTACGGGCGGCCCGTATGGCCGGACCTTGCCCATAGCAGTGGTCGTTGAGCCCTCTATCAATGGGTTTTCGACCCAGGATTGCTTGGTCGTGCAGACAACCTCAAAATATTCATTAATGGCTCCTGATTTTGCCTTAAAAGTATGATTGCCTGCACAACCCAATTCAAAGCAAGGGATTGCACATCTTTGCAATAATTAGTCATTAGTAGCAAGGCTAGAGAGATTTGGTCATTTGTTTGACTAAAAATGTGATTTAAACACGGAGAAAGATGACTATTTTCAAAGAGTCCAAGGACACTGAAACGGGCAATTTTCTGCTTCACATTATTAACATTTTTTTTGTTAGGCGTAAGATTCGTATGAACAATTGGATTGTAAACCATCCATTTGGTCGCCTAGCAAATGCCCATGACTATTTTCAAAGTGTGCTCCAATCAAGATTCCCACTGGGTACATACTCAAAGCACAGTGGAGATGCTACTGCTACATCAGCAAGAACATGCGCCCCATTTTGCTCCACCACCTTCTTCTCTGTTTCATAACAGAAATAGAGGCCGACCAACTTTACTATGTTTCGGCTGATCTATTTGCAGTAAGCTATCCCTCCTATGAATGAGTTGCAAAACAAGAAGTAATCACCATATGTGACCATCAATCGACTGTTCCAGCAACCACATTCATGAAGAAGAGAAAGCATGTCATCATGGCATGATGTACTTATACTAGGTGGTTTGAAGAAGAATATATAACATGATGTCCCAACAGTGACCTGGTTAGTTTGCTGGTCTTAGTCAGGACAGGTTGTGCACCCCCGCTGTGTACGTGCATGTAGTTATGGCAGCACTCATAAATATATTCTTATTGACTAGTACACTTGTGTGTGTCATCTAGCTACAAGTGAGCATTCCTTTGTGTTATAAAGCAAGCTCACAAAGTTAGGATCCATTGCATTAGAAACAGACGGCTCCAATTGTTCAACTAGCTAGCTTAGCTCTAGTATAATGGAAGTGCTGCTTCTGCTGGCTGCCACCCTGCTCTTGGTTGCCAGCAGCGAAGCGAAGCCACTGGTGCCTGCTATGGTGATATTCGGTGACTCGATGGTCGACGTGGGTAACAATAACTACCTGGACTCCATCGGCAAGGCAAACGCGCCTCCCTACGGCCGAGACTTCAAGGACCATGTGGCCACCGGGAGGTATTGCAACGGCAAGCTGCCTATCGATATCATAGGTTGGATGGATTTTGCTACATCTTGTTTCTACTTATTAGCTAGGCAGAAGATTATATTACATATATAATATGGATTGTTCATTACTGTGATCGATCAATGCAGCTGAAAGGTTGGGGTTAAGTAGCTACCCCGCTGCATATCTCAGCCCGCAGGCATCTGGGCAAAACCTTCTCATCGGAGTAAACCTTGCATCTGGTGGATCAGGCTTCTACGATGATGCGCCATTCAAGTCTGTAAGTATATATAAGGAATCTCCTTCCTTTTTTAGAACCATGCAGGAGAACCGCATGTATATATATATTAGGAGAAGAAGGACCCAAAAGAGGGTCAGAGTACAAATAGACAAACTCCCATATACTCCCTCCTTCCTTATTTCTCATCGCAGCAGTACTAGGCAACTGTAGCTGCACAATTTTTTTTACCAAAAGGTAGAGAAAAGAGGCGTTGTAATAAGTACTCCCTCCGCCCCTTATACACGACATTATTACAACCAATATATTAGCTTATTGGTTATAGTAACATTTTATATTATAGGACGGATGTAGTGGTTGATAAGAGATTATCATAGCTTTTTAAAGTTTTAATGATGCATGTACTGACTATGTCATCTAATGGAATAGATGTTTTCAATAAGTTCAATGAGAAATTTGGAAATCATAATTTGTGCCAACTCCAATCATACGACGGTCACTACCAGAAAATGGGATATTTATGTGGGCCGAATACGTCCGAAGTAGCTGTCTGCATGGATATATGAGTCCTTTGTCATAAAGTCTTTATATTTTAACTTAATCGTATCATATGAATATATTATCCTATATCATATGAATGGTTGCTATACAATGGATTTTTTTTCTGTCACACAATATGACTGTAAATTTATAAATTTAGTTTTGGGTCAGTTTGGACAAACATTATACAATGCTCGTCTCTCGAATAAAACTAATGATGTAACCTCGCATTTGCGAGGACCTCATGCTAGCTACACAGTAAAAATAGAGTAGGAAAAGGATAGATAGATTGTGTGTGATTGTGACTCGCATGCTTGCAGCAATACATCACGTTGACCCAACAATTGAAGTACTTCGGAGAGTATCGATCTAAGCTGGCGGTGGTGGCTGGGAGCAGCGACAAGGCTCGGTCAATCATCTCTGACGCATTGTACATCATTTGCACGGGCTCGAATGACTTCCACCTCAACTACTACATCAACCCTGTTCTCTTGAGCACCTTGACCTTCGACGAGTACTGCGACCGCGTAATCGGCATTTTCAAAAATACCATCTCGGTACAAAAATGTGCATACAACAATTGAAATGACATGCACACATGCAGTGACCTAATGTACACGCATCTAACTATTTTAGGAGCTCTACGATGCTGGGGCACGTCGCATCGGTGTTTTGACGGTGCCGCCGATGGGCTGCTACCCCTTGGCGATCACACTCGCCGGCCTCGGGACCGACCAGTGCGTGCCGTGGCTCAACATCAACGCACAGAGGTTCAACGGGAAGATGAGTGCCGCCGTGGACGCGCTGTCGGAGCGGTACCACGACCTCAAGATCGCCCATCTGGACATCTACACGCCCATCTATGGGCTCGTCGCCTCTCCTGCAGGGTCGCATGGCTTCACGGAGGCTAGGAGGGGATGCTGCGGGACAGGGACGTTTGAGTTCGGAGTGATGGACTGCAACGCCGATACCGTTGGGACCTGCCCCGACGCCACCACATACGTCTTCTGGGATGCTGCCCATCCAACGGAGGCCGCCAACCAAATAATTGCAGACTATCTCCTCGCTCATGGCATCAACGACCTGCTGGTTATATAAAACATAGTTGTAGCAACTAGCAGTCATGGAGGGCCTCTGTGATGACACGCCAAGGCATACACTCAACTGTGGTTCTTCCATGATTTGTGAATAACTGTTACCTCACCAAATACTATACTATTATCTCGTTAAGAAAATTCACAAAGCTTATTATCACATTTAAGATATTTTCTCCATTTTTAAAACTGATAAGAAGTGTCGAAAAAATAGATGTAAAACTAAATAGTGAAATTTACCCTGTTGTAAAAATAAGGGTTTCAAAAAAAAACCTGTTGTAAAAACTTTGCTACCTAATCTAAAAACAAATGCTACTTACATGTATTCCTTGCAATTCACACTACATGGTTGATCCTAGCTTTTCGCTCGAGTTCAGCTCTCTCGGCCACCGTCAACAAAAACCGACCTTTTGGGCTTGTTTTTTGTCCTCCATTTGGTACGCTGCATGCCCCTCGACCAGGCGTCGGGGAGCGAAAACCAGACCGTTTGGATCCCTAGCCTTCATCCATGTTGTTGCCTGCACGCATAAAAGAATTCCCTAGCCAGACCTACTAGAAACTGTCGAATCAGCTGTTTCCGTCGAGTCGGGCCCGGGAGAGCGCAAAGGGAGCCTTCCCATACACGCGCGTGTAAGGGGTGTGAGACATCGTCTCTCTCCAATACATGCGCCCTAAATCCCCTCACTGCTCAGTATCCCTCACTTAACTCTCATCCACTGTCTCACCAATGGTTACTCTCCGGGCGGCTATTTTGTGAGAAAGAAGTTTGGCGACCCATGGATCTCCGCTTCTCCTCCATCTCCGATGGCGCCATCCGTTGTGGGAGATCAAGTTCTTCGCTGCGCCCATTTATGAGCAAAGCTTCTGTGGCCCGTCAATGGCGGTAAGGTCCCCCCCCCCTTCTATTGCAAATCAATGTACGCCGCTCGCTGTAGTTGGCTCGCCCGTTCCTCCCCAAAGCAGCACCGCCATAGTCGCACCCGCCTTCCCCTGCTCCCCCGCCTCAGCGGCGTCCTGGAGCTGATCCATCGCAGTGGCCTTGGCGTCCTGGAGCTGTTCCAACGCGCCGGCTAATTGCTCCATGAATCCTGGGTCGGACCCTCGAGTCCCCCGACGGGGACCACCGCACCAGCGCTCACCTTCTCTGCAATGAAGTGAAGAAGAAGATGAACTGAATAGGATGTGTGAAATTCAGCCAAAACAAACATTGTAGCTGGGTTATTTGATGTGTGAATTTCAGCAAAATAATTGTTGAGAGTGTTGTAAACTACTATAGAATATAAGGCAGATTAGAAGCATTGTATCTGTAGGTTTAAGTGTAACCTATGATTTCTTTGTTCTTCTAGAAGTGTGCATTGCTGCTCGAAATAGGCTTTCGCTCCGCTTTATAAATAAAGCCACATCAGCCGAATAGATACAAGGTGGTAGGAAGACCACTATACAAAGCAGATCAAAGTAAACAAGAAAAACGCAGAGAACCTAAACTAGCCACCAAAGACAATGAGCCGAGGTCGGGGTGAACCGAGGCTCCACGACGACGCCCCCAAGAGGGTAACGGCGCATCGCGCCGCTGCCGCCGAGACCAATGGTCAAGGGTTTTCACCCGGACCCCTGTAGTGAAGAGGGTAGCCGTAGTGGCGCCCCCAAGAGAGTAACGATACCCGCAGGCATCGTCGCTGTTGGTGCCAAAGCACTGAGCTTTTGCCCAGAAAAACCTTCATACCGCTCCCCGACTTCTCCATGCCCGTTGTCCCCGAGATAGGCCTCCGAGACATGATCTTGGAGTTGCCAAAGCCAAAACGCCGCCAACACCAAAGTCCCCCAATACTCGCTCCTCTCCATCCACATGTCCGAAGAGAGAGACCACCACCACCACGTCGCTCGTCGTAGAGTCGCCTGTGCAGTCCACCTTTCGGGGCCACCGCCTCGGCATCCAAGAACCCAGCCAGTGAGGCAAGGAACAATCCAGTGCGTGGCCTACGAGTCACGGGATGTGGCACAGTTGGAACTAGAAGGCGGCAGCACGACAACCACTCGAAGGGAACGATCATCCACCGCCGTAGGCGGTTGCCGACCGGACATAGTGGCAGAGGCACACCAGACCTAGACAGGTCCGACCAGGCCCAAATCGGCCCGTAAAGCCTCCGCCGCCATGGTGCAGCAGAGAGGCCGTCGGCGCCGCTGCCCTCCTACTCACATCGTGCCACATCCAGGGGTCGCCATCGGAGAAGACAACCAGGCCCAAACAAACCCATATCGGGCCCCAAGAGCCTAGATCTGGGCCGCCCGAGCACCAACGATGGACTCCTCCGCCATCGCTCCAGCCACCTCCAGGGCCACCGCAACCTTCGTCGGTACGCCTGCCACCACTGTCGTTCAAGTTCAACGGGCCTTCGTCGGCCGACACTGCAGCAGCAACGCACCTCGCCAAGGAGAAACTGTCCCCGCCAGGACTCCTTCGCGCGTGAAGAGCAAGACCACCGCCGCTGACACCGTGCGGGCTTTGCCCGGCGGCCCTGGCCGGTGGCGGCGGGAGGGGTGGAGTAAGGGGAAGGGGAGGGCTCGGGGATGGCGGTTGTCGCCCTGGTTGCCGCAGGGGGGCGACACGGAGCGAGGGTTTTTTTCCATCTCGGTTAGCCGATCTGCTAGTTGTTGTACGGATGTACTTGTATTGATGAATGAAGAAGAGCCTTCCTAGGGTTCTTTCTCGTGGGTGTGGTATGGTGATAGAGAACAGGAGGAAGAAGGTTGTGTGCTGCGTGGAGATAAGGATGTGGGGCCAGGGGCAATTCCGTCTATAAGGATACATAGTATGAATTGTAAGCATCTTTCCACCAAAAGTGAGCCCAAAAGGTTGGAGTGGCATATATGGACGCATGCAATAATTGCAGTGGCATATTTCAAAGTTTGAGAATTGAAATGACATATTTCGGATACGCATGAATTGGAGTGGCATATATCCAATAATTATGCAGGCTTCACTTGGAACGATGTGGAAAATGAGGGAGTTGGAACAAACGGAGCGATTGAAAAAACTGCCAACCAAGAGCTGATACTGGGAACGGTTGCGGCCCGTAATTTTACACCTGATTTGCCTAGAAAACTACGAACCAGGCGGGGCCTAGCATTTTTGGCTGGACGAAATCCGAAACTAGATAACCAAACCTGCGACAACTGGGAACACGAGCAAGAAACAAACGTGTTTTTTAGCGGTGTAGGTTTTGTGAGTACCCGCTACAGTATCCCGGTATCAATGATCAAGCGCTCAGTTCTTACCAGATTTTTTTTGGCGGTGTAGGTTTTGTGAGTACCACGACAAGGCTCCCGCTGTCGGAAGCGCACGCATCCACACTGCAATTCATTTCCCTGTGTACTCTCAAAACAAGTGTAGAAAAAAGGAAGGAAACTCCACTTTATATCAGCTCTGATGACCTTTCTGAATCTCAACAAGAGATTCCAATGTGAGGAACTTTCTTCAAAAGAATATTGGGCTTTCAGAAACTGAATGTGCGAAACTTCAAACAAATCATGAAACTTTCAGAGTTCTCTGACACTTGAAGAAACAAAATAAACTTAGTGAAATCTTCACCGCAATGTTAAGTAAAAAAGATTCAGCCACAACTTTCAAAAAACGAATTATTGAATCTTTAAAAAAAATCATCACATCAATCAGGAAAATATACATACAGATTTAAATTTCTAACAATCTCAGTCACAACTATTAACAAAAAACAATACGAAACTTTCAACATTTTTAAGCTCCCTGAAATCTCAATTCCAATACGGAAACAGCAGTACAGCTATTTGCCCAAATTCTAGTTCTGCTTCCTATGTGACAAAGTAAGGAACAATGGATCAGTTCCATAGCAGGCATCATCTATCCTAGGTACATCTTCGGCTACTCGTCTGTGCTATGTATAGGTACGTACATCTCCAGCTTATGTTGTTTTCTTCACAAGAATATGGACAGGCTATACAGTACAACGTGCAGGATCGAACAAAACACAACCCCCACAACATCAGTGGACGCTTCACCTGTCCGGGTAGTAACTAAACCTTTATTCACTTATTATGCTCCTCCCTGCAAGTTTTAATCCCAAGTTAACAGTAGCATATGTACAGTACAAATTAAATAACTGGTCATTAATGAAAAGTTCAGCAGAAAGCAAGAATAAGCAAACATTGCATAATGTTCTTCTATGCTTGGTGACATCTGATCCGGAAACTAAAATGGATGGTAAAGGGAAAAAAAGAAGATGAAGGTTTAACATTACAGAATCTTCATTGAGCATGGGAGAAACAACAGTAAACATATAATGATATCCCTTACTGTTACAAGTGATTATATTGCTGTGAAGTGAATGCGAATAATGATATATTAAAATAACAACCTCGAGCTATCCAACCAGTCATTGCCAAGCTAAGAGCAGAGATTACCTAGATACTTCACCATCCGGGCCACTTCCAGAATCCCACTTCAACCTAGATACAAGGCTCCGCATGCTTGGCCACAGTCCTAAGCACACAAAAATTAATGCATGGCCAGGGAACAAACATCTTATGGAAAACAAAATGTCATAGCAAATTTCCAAAACCTTACCTCCGTTGGTAATAGAGCTGTTCCTTGCTCATGGTAGCGAATTGACACGTAAAGACCCAAACTTTTGCAAGTATTGGCATCATCCAAAGCTTTGTCTTTCTCACCCATCTGAAGCCAGCAAAGGCACCTCTTCGCGTACAAGTCTGACAAGTCTGAATCCTTACGGCCAGTCTCTATTGCCTGGAGCAATCAAATGGTATCCCACAAAAAGATCAAGACGGCTGCAAGTGACTACACTAACAGGTCTTCTTGTCCCCAAAATACTTGTGTAAATATTTATCAAATATGATGGAGAAAAGATTCTCAACCGTGGATATGCACATGTACAAATAGTTCTGAATACAAAAACTGGGATCCAAAAGTAGGTAATAAAACTGTTTCAACGTAGAGCACCTAAATCTGCAGTACTGTTAACAAAATTATTATTTGCTTCATTGGGAATTTCAATATATGGTAACTGGTAAGGTAACAAAGCATTTGTTGGAGTCCTCAGGATACACTTCCTCCGTCCCAATTTTGGTGGCACAAACGTTTTTCGAGATTTAAGTTTGATCACTAATTTGACCAAAAAACATGGATTATATGTCATGAAAGTTATGTCATTGAGTTTATATTTGGATGAAGTTTAAAATGGTATATATTTTTATCACAAATAACACATGTATTATTGGTCAAATTTATGGAAAAATTTAGAGCACGCAAAACAAAGGAGTCATATGCACTGGGACAGAGGGAGTACTATGCAGCCACCGATCTGATGGAAGAATTTACCCTGGTGTATAGAGTTGATGCCTGAACATAATCCTTTCTCTGAAATGCAGTGTCCCCAGTCTCTTTGAAAGCTTTGGAAACAGGATGCTCGCTTTTATGAAGATGACCCTAAATCAAATGTGTAACTCAAAACCAAATAGAACATAGAATGCATGGCAGTGACAAATCTTTCAAACAAAGCTAATTTTTCCTTTTGCTTGATCTGTGTAAAACTGATCGACATAAACGCGACTCAAACAATAAGTTGAATAAGAAAAAATTTAGTCATACTTCTGAACTCCCAGGTTTCACATGTTGCATTATTCCATCAGTGCTCCAGTCTGCAAATTTAGCTACTTGGGATGTGACAGGATAAAGAATCTCAACACACTCCTTCCATCCATGGATTGCAGCTATTTCCACTGGCATTCTACCAATCTGTTAACAATCATATCAGGGATCAGTTATAGAATAAGCACGACAGAGCTAAGGGAATGGCACCAAACAGAGAATGTGGCAAAGGCATTGCATTCAGGCATATCTATAAGATCAGAAATATGAGAAATTATGGGAGATTGTGCAGCACATCTACTAAAGCATAGTAAAATATGAATCGGTATACCATATATCTGTTCCCAGATTCCCAACATATCCTGGACATGTGTATGGATAGAATAATTAACAAGTGCATGAATGTTTAGTTACTTTGCTCTTCTAATTTATGTGAAAGCACAAATGTGAACTTCAGTACATCATGGTAGATCAGTATTTCAAGGGAACAGACACAGGACTTCCGTGTGACATATTTAACCACAAAATGCTCTGACTAATGCAGCAGGATTAAAGTAACACAGGTACAGAAATTTCAGATAAACAGAAGGGAAACTCTGCATAAAACAGGCTATTAACTAATAATGATATTTCGAACCTAACAAACCCCAGAAAACAAGATATGGCATCATGTACACAAGTTTATCAAATAGCTTACATTTATTCATGTTAGTAGATGGTACCATATATAATATAATCTAAAAAAATCTAGAGATAATCAGACGTTACGATAAGCCATTCATCACAAACACACCATGAAAGTTGTTTTGCAAGTACAACACAGAGCCAGCTCAGAAGCTCAATTAGAGCTACAACTAATAGTCTAAGTAGCAGCACAAACTCACTTCATCAGGATTATTGGGATCAGCACCAGCTTTCAACAAGAAATTGATGCAGTCAGCTAAGCCAGCCCTTGCAGCTATTATTAATGGAGTTACAGGCCTACCAACATTGACATCAGCACCAGCCTGAAACATTAAATATTTACCACAGAATTGTGAAGATAGTGTTTTGTTATGATCTGCAATTTGTCTCATATAGGAATGACGTGACAAAAAAAAATCAGGCCGCTTTGGCAAAATATTTCTACTTTAAGTAGATGCTCTAAAGGGACAAGTCACTGCACCTTAATAAGTAGTTCCACACACTCCAACGAAGAAGCGAAGAGAGCCAATGTAAGTGGTGCATAGGATCCTTGTGCAACGCTGTTAGGCTGGAGAAAAGGCGGACATCACATTACTTGAAACAAGAGCCCAATAGTCAATGAAGAACAATAAACCATCAGCTCTTTATTATGCAATTATTATCCAAATAAAGAAATTACTAAAAGCACGGCTTGGCGTACTTTATTTATTTTTCCAGACAAATGCTATAGATGGGAAAATAAATCATATACTTTATCATATTTGTTTTCCCAAATGAATCATTGGACATAAAAGTATGCACCCAATATCTTTTTGGAAGGAAATTCCAGCGTTTATTAGCAAAGGCCATTATGCAACTATTACCACTAGATGCATCGATGAAGGATCTAACAGCACCATAAATGAATCAAGGTAATTTAAGGTCATATGTTGCGTTATCACCTACGCTTGATCTTTTCTAGCATGCAAGTAAAGTTGCATGCAAAGTACCCAGCATCAGCACTCAGAAGGTAAGAAATCAGAAAGTCAATTAAGCAGTTATGTGGACTAGGTGGGGACAAGTAAGCCCCGTCACACAGGAAGAGTTGATTAAACTGGAACTTGGTCTGACCGTAATCTGGCAGTCATCAAAAATCTAATACATTTTAAGGAAGGGAAGAACAAAAGATCCATGAACAACTGATGCATGGTAACACAATAAAAGAGCATAAATATACACAACACTACAGCCAGCAAATAAAAGAGAATCCCTAGCTCAGGTTGGTCAAGGAGGTAAAAATAGCATACATCAAGCCAAGTAGACAGGATTGGGATAGTTCCTTGAGGGAAAAGAAGGATAATAACATTTATGGGCCAAGTGATTAACTTTTGGCCACAACTTCTTTTATCATGGATACAAGACTGTATGAAACATACCGAATATTGACCAGAAAGAGCATACAAAAGATGGAAAGAAGGAAATCAATACATTTGCCTTATACTTCAACAGTACTGCCATCATTCCCGCATTTCCACACTGAGCAGCAAAATGTAGTGGTGTTCCTTCTGTGCTCATAGAGTCAACCTTGGCCCCTCTGGATAACAATATATCCGCCGTTTCAAAGGAATCTGGATAAAATACATGAAAAATACTAACTGTGTCACATTAACATCAAGGATAAAATAGATTAACAAAATACATTTCATGGTATTCTCAAAATGGTATTATCTCACAGATACTGCAACCAGTTCTTACTAAATATGACATATAAGATTTGGCAGGATAATCCTAATTGAAACTACAAACACAAAAGTCGGAAACAGATATATAGGCAGAGAGAACCTCGCTTTGTTGCAAGAACATGCAGCACAGTAAACCCTTGCACGCTTGCTCTGTTTGGATCGGCACCAAGATCTAGTAGAATCTTCACAGCTTCTTTTCGTGTTTCACCATATATTGCGAATGTTAGAGGTGATAAACCTAGCGAGAGCACAAGGTATGACAAACACTTTGTCAGAGTGAGCAACAGTTGTTTCTTCCGACCAAAAAAAGGGACATGTAACCAAGAGCGACTGAACCTGCAAAATACATACTAGAATATGGCACAAGCACGCACCACATGTGAGTCATGCATAAAAACAAAATGAAGCACAAGAACATTCACTCCATCATTGATATCTACTTTCATGTACCTCTCAAATGTTTCTTTTTACAGATCCATTATTTAACATCCATTTTCAAGAATCCAACTATCTGCGGAATTTGTCTGACGTAAACACAAGGACCTCCCTGCTTTAAACAACAACAGTAAAAACACAAAAGACTTGTCAATGACATCCCATGAGCACAGAAAAAACTAACGATCACATACCATCAACCCCAATAATAAGGCACACCTACTGACCTACTACTTTTCTATTTGAAATTAACAGTTGGGCGCAATTGGCAGGTGGTGGTTGGCTGGTGTCTGAAAACACAATGGCCCGCCTGATTCAAGCAGCACTAGCATTTGCAGGATTGCAAAACTAAGCAGGAGCTGAGTACGATTGCGCTCTGAAACCATATTTCAGCCGCCATTCCGCTACGGCACCAACAATCCCTCGAATCAGGAGATACAATACAACCCCCACCAACCCAATAATAACGTGTATTAGCGACAGGTTAGGTTAGTTACCATGCTGAGCAGATGCGTTGACGTCGAGGTTGAGATCCTTGATCAGGAACTCGCACATCTCCTGCTTCCCGTAGTAGGCCGCCACGTGGAGCGCCCCAACCCCTAGGCTCCTTCTGTTCTGAGAGTCCTTGATCTCCTCCACCACCGCCACGCTTTTCCCCTCCTTCTCTCGCAGCTCCTTCAGCCCTGCACGCACAAATCAGCAACCAGAAATCGCATCGGATACAGAAGGAGCACCGAATCCTATCCACCAAGAGTCGCGGGACCTTACTCTTCATGCTATCGATGTTACCCTCACGCGCCGCATCGAAGATCTGCCGGGCCGGGTGGGTGAGCCCTACGTTGAGCACCAACAAAGCGTCGGGGAAGAGCCGCGGCTCGAAGGAGGATCCAAAGCAGGAGGAGGAGGAGGAGGAAGAGGAGGAGAAGGCCATGGAGATGGGGGCCCGGCTCGCCTCCACGGCTCCGGATGGAATGGAAGGTTCGAGAAGGCTCTAGGCGGAGGAAGGGGAAAAGAGCGGGAAGCGGGCGACGCCCTGGCGGGGTGGTTGTTGGCGTGTTGGGCTTTGGGTAGCCGACTATTTATATGCTGAGCCGCTCGTCTTGGCTGCGTTTTGCAGGGAAACTGCTCTTGACGCCCGAGCGTCACAGAACACCGTTTTGCCGAAGACTTTTTCTCCTGGGCTCGGCCTGTTAAGCATTCTTTCACGTTGGTTTTGTCACTGCTTTCCTTGGTTTGTTGTGCGCGTGCATAGCGAGGTTGCTCAGGATCAAGTTAGCTAGTTCTGATTTTTTTTTTCCTTTTCCTGATTCCTTTTAGTGTTCCATGTAGCTCCCTGTAGGCGCACCGCACGTGTATGTGCATGGTACAGACGTGTCTTCCATTCAATTCGTCCTTTTCTCTCTCTCTTTTTATTATCTTCTTGATTTTTTCATTTTCTCATTTGTCTTGTATTCCATTTCCTTTTTTTGCGTAATTTTCCTTTTCAGTTTTCATTTTCTTGATATAATTTGTTACGGTTTTATAAAAATGCTGAAATTTTATTCCATTTTTTTATCGTGGTTTGTTTCATGGAGTAATTTTTTGTTTTCTTGTAATAATGATTTGTTCCAGCTAAATTTTGGTGCCCCTATAGTCGTGATTTATTCAACGGACTAAATCTCTGTCCCATTTACTCATGATTTGTTTTGCGGATGCTAAATTTTTTATTTCCTCTCAACGACTAAATTGTCCAACCTTTTTCAACAGTTTGAACTTTTATTTCCGCAGTTGTTGTATGAAACTTAATATGACTAGAGTTCTTGGCTTCAAGTCTGGGTTTTCGCTATTTTGATAAAAAAATGCTTGAGCGCTTTCTATCACGTCAGTTTGGTTTGGGAAGTACCAGTATTGACTGAGACCACCTTTGGGAAACACGAGGTCGATGTCGGCATGATCTGGGTCGACTGAGAAAGAGCAGCCGAAGTGGCTATGCAGAGAAAAATAGAGAGAAAATATCGAGATGGAAGTCCACCAATAATAAAAATAAAATAAAGAAAGGACTCAATGTCTCAGCATATGTGGCAGCTACCTTCTACGAGGAATGTTCGAATCATGTCGCAATTTTCTCCCCCGAGGGAGTAGGCGATGAAGAACTAGTAGGCGACACCGTACTCCTTGTTTTTTTAACGGGTAAGGCCTAGAAGGGCCTAGAGTCTGCATTAATTAGCGGTGGGTGAAACAATTACAACCAGGACCTCAGAAGATACAGAAAATACAACTAGGTCCTTGACATATGCAAAGAACACCCTAACACAGATCGCACAAACACGATCGAATCCAGCAACGCCGCCGATGACCGGGGATCTCCATGCGTGGCCATCGCTGCACCCGCCGGGACAAGACCACTTGGGGGAGCAGCACTGAAGAACGCCTCGCCGAGATCCGAGAAGAACCTCCTCGCACAAATGATACGACTAACTACATTGGTTTTGCAGGGTCTAATAATCCAAATTATGAATTTTTTTGTGATTACTATGGTGATGTCTATGCTAGCTATGTTGGTCCATTTGATAAGTACATTTCTCGGTCTATTTGGGTTCCCAAGACCCTTGTTACTAACATGAGATGACCCATTGAAAAATGGGTACCTAAAACCAAGAAGTAACTTTCTTGCAGGGCTATGCTTCCGGTGGGTCCAAATGGGTGCTCGATAGTGGGTGCACTAATCATATGACCCGAAGCAAGGAAATCATCTCGGAGATGCGGCCAAACCATGATCACATAACCGTCTCCTATGATGACAAGTTAAAATCTAAGGTATTGGGTCTCAGTAAGGTTGTGGTTGCTCACGATATCTCTCTCGTGGACGTCATGCTTGTTGAGACTCTCGGTTACAATTTACTTTCTATTCGTGCCCTTGGTAAGATGGGCTTTGTAGTTTTTATTGATGGTGATTTGGTGGTACTCTTGTGGAGCAAGTCCCTAAAGGTCGCTTTCGTTGGATACGTCGAAAATGACCTGTATGTGGTGGACTTTTCAGGAAAAACCACTACAGGTCCGATGTGTCTTTTCAAAAAGGCCGACGCGGGATGGCTATGGCATCGCCGACTAGCCCACGTCAATATGAGAACTTTGCAAAGTATTCACAAGGGTGGCCACATTCTTGGAATAAAATAAAATGTTTCCTTTGCCAAAGATCGTGTTTGCAGGGCTTGCGTTGAAGGGAAAATGCATGACTCTTATTATTTCATCAAGGAGGATTTTGGAGCTCCGTCATGTGGACCTCTTTGGTCCTCCATCTCATGCAAGCCTCAGTGGGAAGAAATATTGCCTTGTAATCATTGATGATTATTCAAGATATACATGGGTCTATTTCTTCAAGTTGAAGAGAGAGACTCAATAAACGGTCATCGCTTTCGCCAACGAGGTTCAACGTCAACACAATGTCCCTATTTTGGCAATTAGAAGCGATAACGACTCCGAGTTCAAAAACTACACTCTGAATGAACTCCTAAGCTAAGAGGGGATAAGACACCAATATTCCGCTGCGTACACCCCTCAACAAAATGGTGTAGCCGAGAGGAAGAACCAAACTTTAATGGATATGGCAAGATCTGTGTTGGCTGAATTCAAGTCACCATATAACTTCTGGGCTGAAGCAATTTCTACCGCATGCCACTCATCCAACTGGCTCTACCTCCGCAAAATCTTGGACAAGACACCTTATGAAATACTTACCGGTAACAAGCCAAACATCTCCTACTTCCGAGTATTTGGTTGTAAGTGTTTCTTTCTCATCAAAGGAGTTCATCTATCTAAATTCGAGTCTAAGGCTTTAGAAGGTATTTTTGTTGGTTATGGTGTCGAATCCCATACTTATAGAGTCTATAATAAGCTCTCCAGAACTGTTGTAGAATCTTGTAGTGTGGTGTTCGAGGAAAATGATGGCTCCCGTGCGGAGCAAGTTGATGTTTGTGATGCAGATGTTGAAATACCCCAAGATGCCATAATAAGAATGGGCGTAGGATTTTTCCGCCCCATTGAGGAACCCCTTGTGGCGGACCAGGAAGGACAATGATGTACTCAAGTAGATCCCTCATCGACACAAGCTCAACACACTCCAATAGCTAGAGAAACTTCTACACCAACACCTCCAACTGTTGAAGATCATCCTTCATCTGCTCCAGGAAGCTCCAGGACAGATTATCCGGTGGACACCAGATTATCCGGTCAACATACCTCGACTGTCAGAAGTGAAAACATTGACGAAGGAACTGATGCAACTCCGAGGCCGGATTTCCTGGTGACACTAGATTATACGGCCCTTCTCCAACTCGGGCCAGAAGCTTACAAGACTATCAAGATGGACCGAGTTCTCCAAGGGCGAATTATCCGGCCACTCCCTCGGCTGGATTATCCGGAATTAAAACTTCAGAACAGCAGCAACCTCCTGTTATGGCTGCTGATCAACATCAAGGGCAAGATTCATCATATCCAATTCCTGCTAATCAAGTTGTAGATCAAGGCCAAGCTAGTATTTCCAACGAAGACTCAAATGATGAAGATATTCCTCCAAGAAACAACAAGTTGATTGAACTTCGTTGCAAAGCTCGTGTAGAAAGGAATCTTGAATTGGGAGATCACACTCTTGATAAAGTTGTAGGTTGTATCAGATGGAGGGTGTCCACAAGAAGGGAGCTAGCAAACTTCGGTGAGCACCAAGCTCACATATCCATGGTGGAACCCAAGAAAGTGTTTGAAGCTCTTGAAGATCCAGAATGGGTTGCTGCTATGCATGAAGAGTTAAATAATTTCGAGCACAACTGATACATTGGAAACGTATCTATAATTTTTGATGTTCCATGCTTGTTTTATATCTACTTTCTTATGTTTTGTCCACACTTTGGAGTATTTTTACACATTTTCTAGAACTAACCTATTAACAAGATGCCATAGTGCCAGTTGCTTGTTTTCAGCTGTTTTTGGTTTCAGAAAAGCTAGTAAGGAAATATTCTCGGAATTGGACCGGACAAAAGCCAAAGTCAATATTTTACCCAAAGAAACACAGAGTCCGGAGGGGAGCCGAAGAGGGGCACCAGGGCGGCCACACCCTAGGGTGGCGCGACCAGCCCTAGGCGCACCGCCACCTAGTGTGGGCCCCCTAGCGCTCCACCAACCTTGCCCCTTTGCCTATAAAGACCCCTCGGGATGAAAATCCTAAGTACCCATTCAAAATTCCACGAAAGAGTTTGTAGCCGCCGCCATCTCCATCCCTAGATCGGGAGGGATCTGAAGCTCTTCTCGGCACCCTGCCGGAGGGGAGAGATCACCCTGGAGGCCTTCTTCATCACCATGCCTGCCTCCGGTGTGATGCGTGAGTAGTTCATCCCTAGACTACGGGTCCATGAAGTAGCTAGATGGTTGGTTCTCCTCCTTTGTGCCACCATGTTTAGATCTTGTGAGCTTCGTTCATGATCAAGATAATCTATTTGAATCTTACATGTTGTGTTTGCGGGGATCCGATGGATATTGAGATGCTATTTCAGATTGATTATTGATTCTATCATGTCTTTGTTATTTGTGATCTTGCATGCTTTCCGTTGTTAGTAGCTATCTTGGCCGAGTAGATGCTAGCAACTCCAAGAGGGAGTATTTATGCTTGATAGTGGGTTCATGCCTCTAGTAATCTGGGGAAGTGACAGAAATCTCTAAGGTACTAGATGTGCTGCTGCTACTAGGGAGAAAACAACAATCCTTTGCTCATGGAGCAATCGTATTGTTTAATTTACACACTTTGCTTAATGCAATTATCTGTTGCTTGAAACTTAATACTAGAGGGGGTTCGGATGATAACCTAAAAGTGGATTATTAGTCATAGATGCAGTTGGATTATTGTGTATGTATAATGTTATAATGCCCAATCAAATCTCATAGGAGTCAAGATGATTAGTATATGCATGTATGCTTTCTCAGTGTCTGTCAATTGCCCCGTTGTAATTTGTTCACCCAACATGTCATCTATCTTAAGGAGAATCACCTCTAGTGAACTATGGACCCCAGTCCATTCTTTTACCATCAATCTACTATTTACTGTTTACTGTTTACTTTTTGCAAGCAATTACTATCTTGCACACAATACGTTTAATCCTTTGTTTTTAGCAAAACTGGTGAGATTGATAACCTCACTGTAAGTTGGGGGCAATGTTCTGTGGTTGTGTTGTGCAGGATTCCAAGTTGGAAACAACACCTTGGAGGTGTTTCCTTGCTCCTACTGGTTTGATAACCTTGGTTTGATAACTGAGGGAAACTTGCTTATATGCTCATCATACCTTCCTCTTGGGGATCCCCAACGAGCTCGATATATTTTGAGCCATCAAGCCTATTTTCTGGCGCCGTTGCCGGGGAGTCAAGGACATCTTCACCAGGGGAGTTCCTCTTAACCAATATCTTTACTTTGTTTTTTGTTTTGCTTAGTTTATGTCTACTTTGTTTGCTTGTTTCTTTTATCAAAAACACACAAAAATTAGTAGTACTAGTTTGCTTCTTTATATTAAAAACACAAAAAATTACTACTCTTGAAAATACTAAGTTGTGTGACTTCACTAGCACCAACAACAATGATTTCATGTGCACACCTATTGCTCCACCTGTTCCTGAAGCGATTTTCTTTGAAATTAAACTTGCTTTGCTTAATATTGTTATGAAAGAACAATTCTCTGGTGTTGGAACTAAAGATGCTACTGCTCACCTTAATAACTTTGTTGAACTTTGTGAGATGCAAAAACATAGGGATATAGATGGAGATATTATTAAGCTTAAATTGTTTCCTTTCTCTTTGAGAGGAAAAGCTAAAGAATGGTTGATATCCCTAACTAGAAATAGTATTGATTCTTGGACTAAATGCAAATATGCTTTTATTGGAAAATACTATCCTCCTGGTAAGATTATATCTATGAGAAGTGAAATAATAAAATTTAAACAATCTGATAATGAGCATGTTGCTCAATCTTGGGAAAGAATGAAATCTTTGGTAAAGAATTGTCCCACTAATGGACTAACTGCTTGGATGATTATCCAAACCTTTTATGCAAGACTGAATTATTCTTCAAGAAATCTGCTGGATTCTGCTGCTGGAGGTACCTTTATGACCATTACTTTGGGTGCTGCAACAAAGCTTCTGGATAATATGATGGTTAACTATTATGAATGGCACACTGAGAGAGCTCCACAAGGTAAGAAGGTAAATTCTGTTGAAGAAACCTCCTCCTTAAGTGATAAAATTGATGTTATTATGTCTATGCTTGTTAATGGGAAAGCTTAGATGGATCCAAATCATGTTCCCTTAGCCTCTTTGGTTGCTCAAGAAGAGCAAGTTGATGTGAACTTTATTAGAAATAATAATTTTGGCAACAATGCTTATGGTAATAACAATTATAGGTCTTACCCTCCTAATAATACTTATGGTTATCATGGTAAACCTAGAATACCTAGTGAAGAAAGAATTTTAGAAGTTGAAAGAGCCACTAAAAACTTCATGCAAATGCAATATGAGCAGAATAAATTATTTACTAAAACCATGGAGTGACAATCTACTATTTTGAAGAATATTAGTCATCAACTTGAGAGTTTAAATAGGGAAATTCCTAGTTTGCAATTAAAACTTTCTAATGCCGAAATAAATATATCATCTTTGTCTGAAGCACAATCCTCTTTGATTAATAAAATGGCTGCTAAACCTGAAACTATTGAAAATCCCTTTGCTGCTACTAATGCCATACAAGTTAGAATTGATGAACATGTTAGACTGTTAGCTGAATTGCATGCTAAGTGGGAAAGAGAAGATAAAAGTGCTAGAAATAATAGTATTTGTACTATCACTAGCACTAATGTTGAAGCTAGTAAACCCAATGGAACCTTTTCTAATACTAAAGTTCTTCAAAATATGGGAAACAACAGCTCTACTACTTTAGATGGTAATTATGATTTTGATCTTGATGGTTGCAATATCTCTGAAGTAATTATGTTCCTACAAAAGCTTTCTAAAACTCATAATGCTAGTGCTATGAATATGGCCTTTACAGAACACATTACTGATGCTCTCATAAAAATTAAAGAAGAAAAATGAAACATAAAGCTTCTATTCCTATGAAATTAGAAGATGGATGGGAACCCATCATTAATATGAAAGTGAATGATTTTGATCTCAAAGCTCTATGTGATCTTGATAGTAGTGTTTCTATTATGCCTAGAAAGATTTATGAAATGCTTGATTTGCCACCATTGGAAGATTGTTAATTAAATGTCCAACTTGATGATAATGCTAAAAATAAACTCATGGGGAGTATTAATGATGTTTTATTATGGTTAACAATACCTATGTCCCCGTTGATTTCTATGTTTTGGATGTTGAATGCAATGCTTTTTGTCCTATTATTTTGGGAAGACCTTTTCTTAGAACTGTTGGTGCCATTATTGATATGAAAGAAGGCACAATTAAATATCAACTCCCACTCAAGAAAGGTATATAATACTTCCCTAAGAAGATAGAGAATATTCCTTTTGCCTCTCCTATTAAAACAAAATTTGCTCTTAATGCTTCTTCATTTGAGAATACTTGATTTTTGCTTCTTATGCCTAGCTCAAAGGCGTAAAAGAAAAGCACTTATTGGGAGATAACCCAAATTTCGTTAGGAATCTTTTGCTGAGTCTTGGAAGTTATTGCTTCAGTAATAACCTCTCCTTATCATTTTTGTGTGGTTTTTGTGCCAAGAGTAACCTCTACTGAGGGAGAAGTAAGACTTGGGAAAGTTGTTGTCCCAAAACAGATTTTTGTGCTTCACTGTAAAAATTCTTGAAAAAGATCTGTACGTCGGATTGAGCTGTAATTTTTTGTGCTTCTGCCCCAGGTTGTTATACAACTTTAGTTAGTTTAACACTTTTCGATTTGAGCAATAGAAGGGCTTCGATAAAATCGGTTTTTACCTCCTGGTCTGTTTTGACAGATTTCTGCCATTATTTGCATTTGCCTCTTTATCTCTTTCTCTTTGAGTTCTCCTTGATCATTTGAACTTTTTAAAGGAAGTGCTACAATATCTTATGTTTTAATGGAAGTTTTAATTGTGTTGAAACTGAACCAAAAGACTTATTATCTTGAGTACACTAATGTTGCTAATGAAGATTGTGTGAAGTTTTGAATGAAGGAAATTTTAAGTGTATGGAAGAGTAATGTGATAAGATGAAGTATGGACAAAATCTCAAGCTTAGGGATGCCACCCGTGTCACCCCAAGAAATATTCAAGAAGTACAAGCGTCAAAGCTTGGGAATGCCCAAGGCATCCCCTTCTTCATCAATAAAAATCTCAAGTTTCTTCCAAACACTTCATTTTTATTGTTTCATGCACAATTGTGTTGTTCTTGGAGCGTCTTCGTTCTCGTTTTTAGTTTTGTTTTGCTTAGTTTACTTGAATAAATTGGTTGGACCCCCACATTCATATATGATAGTTTTCAAATAAGTTGATTTGGATTGGAAAAGAGTAGGAAAGTTCATGCTTATAAGTGGTAAAAAAGGGGCTTGTTTTTGACTGTGGCTTAGACTTTGTCATGTCATGCTTGATATTGTTTTGACTCTATGCTTAGTGATTATTGCTGTAGCATGACTTGTTACAAACAATTGAGATTGCTTAATGTGCCTTGGAAGAATCATGTGTTGTTTTAGCATATAAAAGCATAATATTGTGGTTTTCTCCTTTGACGCTTTATTTGGGTTGACTTTGGCGCATGATCACACCCATGTTAAGACTATACCAAGTCACCATAGCCTCTATGATCATTTAGTTTTCGACTTCTAATATATCATTGTGCTTTAATTAATGATGTTTTGTCCGTTTGCATGATTATGACCATTATTGTTCTCTTAGTTGGTTGCTCCGAGTCTTTTGCTAGCCTCCATACCAAGTATGAGTTCCACTCATGCATCCAACTCCAAATAAAACCAAGTTATTACAAAGAGTCCACCATACCTACCTATTAGCATTTTCTATTCTAAGTATATTCATGTTTTTATCTATCTTCCAAATTAAACTTGTTATGTGAAAATTAGTGATTAAAGCTCTCACAAACTTGATGGCACACTTTACTTTTCTTGCACTTAATAAACTTGAGCCATTGTGCCCACCTATGTTGTGTATATGCTTGCGTTTTGTAAGTTGTGAATTAGCAAAACCATGCTATCATGGGGAATGCTTTCAACATTACACTTTATTTAGTTGATATCATGTTCATTTGCTTATGGATCCTGGCGGTGTGAAATGAAAGGGGAGCTTGTAAGGCTCATGGAGTTCGTATATGTGTTAGAGAAACGCCTAGGCGGCTGGTCTAATCCATGCCTAATCATGGTGGAAACCTGCAGCGTAACCATAATGAGCAATCTATGAAGCATCCTCTATAAAAAACCTATGCAAATAGGAAAGAAAAAAGAGAGAAAAAAAAGAAAAAAAGAGCCTATGCAAATGGGAAATAAAAGGATTGTTGAGATGCTCATTGTCTGCTTGCCATGTCATTTTGATATGGGGATTCTTCCGTATCATCGGGCAAGGGGTACCCCGTTGGCGGTTCTCAATGATACACATGTACTTACAATGACAAGAACTTACCTGTGACTAAACTTGAGTAGCATGAGGAACAGTACTCGTAAGTAAGGGGCATGAGATTTTCAGCTTATAACTTGTCAAGCATATCCTCATATTTGTTCACTTTAACCTTAATCACCTAAAGATGCTTATGATAGGGGCAATGAGAGCTGAAAGCTAATAAGTACCATAATGTTTGGAACCTCTTTATGAGACTTAAATCCCTTCTTCCTTCTATGAAGGGCCTTTCTTTTACTTTTATGTTGAGTCTCTGCTGACTCGTGTATTAACGAGCTCGTTGGGGAACCCCAAGAGGAAGGTATGATGAGCACAGCAGTAAGTTTTCCCTAAGTTATGAAACCAAGGTTATCAATCTAGTAGGAGCAAGGAAACACCCCAAAGGTGTAGCTAGCTGAACTTTGGCAGGGTGCTCTACCGGTGCCAGCAACAACGTGGAGACCTGCACAACACAATCACAGAACTCTGTCCCCAACTTGCGATGAGGTTGTCAATCTCACCGGTTTTGCTGAAAACAAAGGATTAAACGTATCAAATGGAAGAAAGTAATTGTTTGCAGAAAGTAAACACAAACAAGTAAACAATTGATTGTAGATTGATGGTAAAAGAAAGGACAGGGGTCCATAGTTCACTAGAGGTGGCTCTCCTTAAGATAGATGACATGTTGGGTGAACAAATTATAGCGGGGCAATTGACAAACATCGAGAAAGCATACAAGCATATACTAATCATATTGACTCCTTTGAGATTCGATTGGGCATTACAACATTATACATAGATCGCCATCCAACTGCATCTATGACTAATAATCCACCTTCAGGTTATCATCCGAACCCCCTTCAGTATTAAGTTGCAAGCAATGGATAATTGCATTACGAATTGCATGTAAAGTAAACAATACGATTGTTCTATGAACAAAGGATTATTGTTTTCTCCCTAGTAGCAACAACACATCTAGTACCTTAGAGATTTCTGTCACTTCCCCAGATTACCAGAGGCATGAACCCACTATCGAGCATAAATAGTAACTCTTGGAGTTGCTAGCATCTACTTGGCCAACATAGCTACTAACAACGGAAAGCATGCAAGATCACAAATAACAAAGACATGATAGAATCAATAATCAATATGAAATAACATCTCAATATCCATCGGATCCCCGCAAACACAACATGCATAATTACAAATAGATGATCTTGATCATGAACGGAGCTCACAAGATCTAAACATGATAGCACAAAGTAGGAGAATCAGCCATCTAGCTGCTACATGGACCCGTAGTCCAGAGATGAACTACTCACGCATCACACCGGAGGCTTGCATGATGAAGAAGGCCTCCAGGGTGAATTCCCCTCTCTAGCAGGGTGCGGGGAAGAGCTTCAGATCCCTCCCGATCTAGGGATGGAGATGACGGCGGCTACAGACTCTTTCGTGGATTTTTGATCGGGTACTTAGGGTTTCTGTATCAGAGGCAATATATAGGCGGAAGGAGAGGCCGAGGGGGTTCTTGGGGCGGCTAGATAACCCCTTGGCGCGTGCCAGGACTGGCCGCACGGCCAGGTGGTGTGGCTGGGCCCCAGCCCCTCTCCGTCTCGTATTCTGGCTGTCGGTGACCCTCGATGAAAAACTGACTTTGGCTTTTGTCCCATCCAATTCCGAGAATATTCATTTTCTGACTTTCCTAGAACCAAAAACAGCAGAAATAGGCAGCTGGCACTGTGGATCTTGTTAATAGGTTAGTCCAAGAAATCATATGAAAAGTACTCCAAAGTGTGGAAAAAACATAAGAAAGTAGATAAAACCAAGCATGGAACATCAAAAGTTATGGATACGTTTGCAATGTATCAACATCCCCAAGCTTAACTCATGCTCGTCCTCGAGTAGGTCAGTGATAAAAAGAAAGAATAATTTTTGAGGTGACATGCACCATCATAAACTTGATCAAAGTATTTGTAAAACATTCGAAGCTGGGATCATAGTACTTCAATCATAACATGAAAGACAAAGTTCTAGCAATAAGACAAAGAAACTATGTTGCAACATGAAAAGGCACAAATAAAAGATTAATGAATAACAATGCTTTGCAAGATGTTTGTTTGTTTCACATAAAGAAAACATAGCATAGTAGCATTCAGCTTGTCCTTCATAGAGTAGCAAACATAAATGCATAGGACACCTTCAAAGTTTATAACAGTGTCTAGATACAAATAATATAAAACAAGCAATATCAAAGCTATGCATCAATCAACAAGTCTTGGGACAATGCACATAGAACTAAGAATGGCCACTATGCTCTCAAAGTAGGTGCATAAAGGTAGAAGGTGGAGACTCAACAAAAAAGTAAAAGAAAGGCCTTCATAGAAGGAAGTAGGGATTCAAGCCTCATAAAGAGCTTCCAAAAATTATGGTACTTAATAGCTTTCAGCTCTCATTGCCCCTATCATAAGCATCTTGAAGGTGATTAAGGTTAAAGTGACACAACTAAGAGGATATGCTTGACAAGTTATAAGCCAAAATCTCATGCCCCTTACTTACGAAGACCGATCCTCATGCTACTCAACTTTAGTCACAAGTAAGTTCTTGTCATTGTAAGTACATATGTATCATAGAGAACCGCCAACGGGGTACCCCTTGCACATGATACATGTAGCATCCCAATTGTCTAATAATTGTAATGCTACTTGGTCCAGTAAGATATTGGCTACTTCATATATATAATTGTTGCATCTTAATTATATCATGCTCATATCATCATGCCACCTTGCATTTGAGCATCATATAAAACCCCTTTTCTTTTGGTTCGTCTATCACATGCATTATTAATTGTATTTGCCTCTTGATATTGTATTTGGTTATTTATATATTGTTCAAATGCCCAAGTTGAGTTGGGGGCATATCTTTTATTTCAATTCCATCACCTTTCTTTTCCACCACTTTATAATTCCACCATCCTAGTAGTCCATGAGCTTGTTTGTCTTTATTTTGGTTTTATCTAGCTCATGGGAAATAGGGTGGATCTAGTTCTTTAAATTCTCTTGCTTGGCCTTGTTTCCACTTCTTGGGAATGCATAAGTATAATGCCATATCATTAGTTTGTTCTCACAAAATAAATCATGGCATTTATAATTTTGCATGGGCCATGCAACCTTCTTCACCACCTTTTCTCTCATTGGTTTTTTACTTTGCTTTAGTGGATATTTTTCTATGAGGTCCATCTCCATTCCTTACACCATTCCCATATCCTCATCCATATCTATTTCTTTTATTTTTTTTCTCTCCATGCATGCCCCATATGAGGCTTTCTCCCATGATCCTTTTTCTTTCTCTCTTCTTGGATTTCTCTTCCACCTCTTCTCATGTTAATTCCTAGCACTCATCATTTTCCTCTTGGGTGATCTTTTAAACAAGTTTTCAAAACTAAAAACTAATTAAATCTCTAACCCTAGTTCTTCTTCTTTTCTCTCTAAACCTACATCTAATCTAAAAACCCTAGCCTCTACCATCTCCCTCTCAACTCCTCCCTCTCCCTGGCCCACACCTAGCTAACCCTACCCCTCTCTCCACCCCTACACAAAACCCTAACCCTAGCCCATGTCTACCCTAGCCCGAGCTACCCCCCTCTCCGCTCTTTCTTTCTCTACCGGACGAGCCAGCCCCACCTGCCTGTCCCTCTCTCCCGGCCAAGCCCCACCTGCAGCCCCCAGGTCGAGCCCCAGCTCGACCACGTGAGGAAGATGGCAAAAGGTGGCACCCGAGACCACCCTTTTTATCTACCCCTGCCACGGCTGCTCCTCCTCCCTCTCCCTCCTTTTTCCTCCTCCCACACGACTTCTGGCTCGCCCAGATCCGCCCGAGCCTGCCCCCTCCTCCCTTTCTCCCCCACCGTCGCTAGACCTGCCACCGGTCGCCGCCAGCACCCCCTGTCCCTCTTCGTTCCAGCCGGCGTGCATCTCGTGGAGGTGGCCAGGGAGACCAAGGGAACCTCCCTGCCGTCCCTGCACGCGTCGACGAGGAAGAGAAGCCCCGGGACTGCCGGTACCGCCGCCACCCGACGCCAAACCCTAGCCGCCAGTACGCCTGCATCATCGCCGCTCCGGCGCTTCCCCGCCCGATCCAACTCCATCCTCCCCTCTGCGGTAAGCAGTACTCCCTCCCTGACATGCTCCGCCTCGCCGTCGACGTCTAGCGCCGCCGCTCAAACCGTCGAACGGTCTTAGTGCGTGCCGCTTGCTGCCATCTGCAACCTCCCCGCGCCGCGCAGAACCTTAGCTAGGCCCCAAGCCCCCTCCTAACAGCTCCCCGAGCCAGCCGCCCTGGCTAGCCCCCTCAGCGCGGACGCCCGCGACCCGAGTTCGATCCCCCCGCTCTGCGCTGCGCGCGGATTTCCGTGAGACCGAAGAACACGAAGAACAGTACCGGGCCTGTGGTAATTTACAAAAGCCCCCTTTTTGTTTTTCGCTCTCAATCCGCGGTACCTCGGGGCCCACTAGTCAGCCGCACTAGCATCTTGCAGAAAAGTCCCTCTAATTTCCAGGCCATAACCCGCGCTCTAGCCCTAGCCCCACCTGTCAGCCTCTGGGGGCAACCCCACTGTCGTGTGGGCCCGAAGCCGCTGGCCCCGCCTGTCGACCTCAGTGGCTAGCCAAGCCCGCGGTGGAAAAGTGTTTTCGCGCGCGTGGCCCCAGTCAGCGCAAGGCCCACCCGTCAGTGACGGTGGCTGAATCTGTCTGAGTGCAAATGGGTTTCTGCTTTGCTGTTTCAATTAAACATTTTCCAAATTTGATTTAAATTCAAATTCAAATCAGATTTAAATAATTTTTAAAATACAAATCCAAATAATACAAGTAATATATGTTTTTGAATCAGAAAAATGTGAGGAATGCAAATATGACATTCAAAATAATGTTTGAACACTTTAAATTTTCGGGATGATTAAAATTACAATAAAATGCCCTTTTCCTTAATTAATTAATAACTTTAATTCTACAACTCCAAATTTAGCAAATAATATGTCTAAATCGATCAGCGCAACGATCCCGTTCTATTTATGCAGTCCTTGTTCTGAATTGAAGCATGCATCATGTCATTCTTACAAATCTGAACTGTTTATGATAATAAAACTTGGTTAAATAAATAATAAAATGCTTTATCTCTTGTATCCACACCTCACCTTTGCCATGCTACTTTAATGCCATGCAAATTGTGCATCATTCATCATGGCATGCTTGTTTGCTTGTCGCATTTTAATTCATATGCTTGTGCACTTTATTTATGTTGGCCCTTGTTTGTTTGGTTCTTCTTCGAATAGACTCCTAGCAGGAGAATTACCAGGAATCACAGGAGTACTACCCAGATCCATCTCTCGCTTCAACTGAGCTGCCAGGCAAGCACTACCACATGCTTGCATACATACAGTACCTATTGCCTCTATCTTATTCTTGCATCATTGAATCGCGATTGCATTAAATTGAATCCCAAGTACTGCATAGCCTTTACTTTTAAACCCCACCGAAGCTTGTTCCTCCATCCCATGAGCCAGTACTATAGGAGTTGTTTGAGCCATGCGAGTCGTAGAAAAGCATGAGTAGGGTATGTGAGTGTCTGATGAATAATGAGGTACCTACACAACTTAACCTGGGTAGTAATGGGATAACTAATGAAAGAGGCACCGGTGAGCAATATCTGCTATTTGGTTTTTCATGCTCACTTGTGTCCCATAGGACCCCGAGTACTTGATTCCTGTTCCTTGTTTATTCGCACTATCCACATCCGGGAGGCCTTATGGACCCCCCTGAGCCAGAGCTTGATTCATTCTTATTTCTTGGGGCCACAATTAGTTTGGGGCTTTATTACTATCCTGTACTTATGCCATGTTACTTCTTTGTTTAAGATTGTGCGAGGAGCACCTGTACTGTTTTGGTTCGTGACACGTTTTCGCTGTATCGACAAGCCCAGTCACACTTTCGGGTTCCCAGTCGTTTACCGCCGTCCACACAAACCTTGGGTCCGTCTCGGAGCCGGCCAACTTCGTTGCGGGTAGCTTAATGGGGTGGCCCCCAGAAATATTTCTGAATCCTGCGATTGCTTTGTCGTGAATGCCTCGTTGGGTTTTGATTTGGTTTTTCCGAGGTTGATCAAGTGTGTGTTGCTATTCGTGAACCCCTGCAGGGTAAATCTTTCTGAAAGCCATGTCCGCGGTTATGGACGACTTGGAGCACAGTTTCTCGATCATAGACAAGTATAACTAAAGTACCGCTTTTAAATTGACTAAGTACTTGACTAGTAAATAGTGCAATACTCATGGAATGGTTAATAAAACTGCCAACGGATGATGGGGGATGTTCGTCCGCTTCCTCGTTGGTAAGCGAGGAGGAGGATGGATCTGTTAATTATACTGTTATAACTGTTGTTCTTAATTCACGGACATCCATCTATCATTGGTTAGGCGGATGGTTAGCGAGTATCTGTAGAATTGTTAGGTATTATATTTTGCTGCAATTGCGTCACCCCAGGTTGTGTCCCCTTTAGCGGCATAAAGACTTGCTGAGTACCCCTAGGGTCTCACATGATAAATTGTTTGATTCAGATGAACAGGTGTACCCGCAAGATGGATACTGGGTGGAAGAGACAGATGCTGTTGGCAACAATCATTCGGTGTAGAGATTCCGGGAACGGGGATCCGTGAGATCTGTGCGAGGGATGTGTTTATTTATGGGGCATCTTATGCCAATTTGCTTCTTATCCGTACTCGGATCTTGTTTTCCGCTTCCGCCTGATACTCTGATGTGTGAAGTATGAGGAGCTATCCTAAATTATTATATCTATCTAGGACATTTGGATCTTGCCGTATGGCGTTGCAATATTTCTATTTCTTTTAGATGAATGACTCTGAGGACTGTTGTATGTGGCTTGCATACATACTCATTTGTGTATGTAGTTGATCCCTTCGCCTGCCGATTACGCCGCTCGCTCTTGTCCCGTTGGCTGAAAGTGGTTAGGACGGCCGAAAGGTCTACCATGAGTGGCCCTGGGCCCCACTGTACTATTTTAACCACTTTCGTTCATCCAGGCATTAACTAAGAGCGTAATTCACCGAGGTAGTTACAATACAGGAGCTATCCCATAATCAAAATGACAAGGCAAGCAGACAATGAGCATCTCAGCGATCTTTTTATTTGCTATTTGCATAGGTTTTTATTGAGGATGCTTCATAGAGTGCTCATTATGGTTATGCTGCAAGTTTCCACCATGATTAGGCATGGCTTAGGCTAGCGGCCCAGGTGTTTCTCTAACACAAATACAAACTCCATGATCTTACAAGTTCCCCTTTTATTTCACACCACCGGGATCCATAAGCAAAAGAACATGATATGAACGGGGTACAAAGTATAGGTGTAATGTTGAAAGCGTTCCCCATGATACATGGTTCTGCTAACTTCAACTAATAAAGCGCAAGCATATACGCAACAAAGATGGACGCAATGGTTCAGGTTTATTAAATGCAAAAATGTAAAGTGTGCCATCAAGTTCGTGAGAGCTTTAATCACTAGTTTTCTCATAACAAGTTTAATTTGGAAGGTAGAAAAAAACATGAATATACTTGAAATAGCATATGCTGATAGGTAGGTATGGTGGACTATTTGGAATAACTTGGTTTTAGGAGTTGGATCCATGAGTAGAACTCATACTTGGTTATGGAGGCTAGCAAAAGACTGGGAGCGACAAACTAAGAGAGCAATAATGGCCATAATCATGCAGAGCGACAAAACATCATTAATCAAAGCATAAAGTGGTACTACAAGTTGAAAACTAAAGGATCATAAAGGCTATGGTGACTTCGGATAGTCATAACATGGTGTGAGCATGTGCCAAGTTAACCCAAATAAAGCATCAAAGGAGAATACCACAATACTATGCTTTAATATGCTAAAACAACGTATGATTCTTCCCAGGCACATTAAGAAATCTCAATTGTTTATAACAAGTCATGCTGCAAAAAATAATACTAAGCATAAAGCCAAAACAATATCAAGCATGGAATGACAAAGCATAGGCCACAGTCAAAAACAAGCTCTCTTTACCACTTAAGCATGAACTTTCCTACTTTTTTCCAAACCAAACCAAACTATTTGAAAACCAATGTATGAAAGAGGGGGTACAACCAATTTATTCAGCAAACTAAGCAAACAAAGAAAATGAAAAACCAAAACGAAAACGAAAAAGAAGACGCTCCAAGAACAACACAACTGTGTATGAAACAATAAAAATGAACTGTTTGCAAGAAACCTGGGATTTTTATTGATGAAGAGGGGGATGCCTTGGGCATCCCCAAGCTTTGACGCGTGTACCTCTTGAATATTTCTTGGGGTGACACGGGGTGGCATCCCCAAGCTTGAGCTTTAGTCCATTCTTTATCTCATTACTCATTCCTTCCATACACCTGAAATTTTTCCTTCATACAAAACTTCACACAATCTTTATTAGCAGCATTAGTGCACTTAAGATAATAAGTCTTTTTAGGTTCAGTTCTAACACCAATAAAACTTCCATTAAAACACTAGCTACTGTACCACTTCCCTAAAAAAGCTCAGTTCCCCAAAAGAACTCAAAAAGCAAGCAACAAGAAGCAAATGCAAAAAATGGCAGAAATCTGTCAAATAGACCAGCAGGTAAAGACGAATTTTTTCGAAGACCTTCTGTTGCTCAAATCGCAAAGTGTTGAACTAAAGAAAGTTAGATAACAACCTGGGGCAGAAGCACAAAACTTCACGCCTCAAAAGGAAGTACAGAGATTTTACACGAATTTTTACGGTGAAGCACAAAAATCTGTTTCAGGACAGCAACTTTCCCAATCATTCTCCGTCTAATTTTGTTTTTGTAATTTCTATGATGTCCGTTCAACTAAGATAATGACCACGATATAATAATTTATATATCGATTGAGAAAAAGATGGATACAAGCTCTAACAAGTCGGTTGATTTTTGAAACCGAACCAGTCAACTGAAAACTAAGAATCTCAATTCCATATTTTAATTATAATTAAAAATAAAAACTAAATAACAAATAAAATAAAGTAAATAGCTATAGCAAGATCAAGATCCATTGGTATAGTACAACACATATTAGTATTTTACAAGAAATTAAGAATTATATTGTGAAGGTACTATATATAATGAAAGGATATTCTCGGTTAAATAATACAAGACTTAGGTTTCAAATACAAAATTTACATTTTTATGTAAACAATTAGGATTAAGTTATCTTAGTAATGTTTATGAAATAGTACAAATAAATAGTGTACCAAAATATTAAGTTGGTTGTTATTACGAATATGTACTCTTAATTAATAAATACATAGAAGGGAGAAAATCATAGTAAATAACCTAAACTAGCTGCCCGCGCATTTGCGTAGGCCCCTATGCTAGTTCCCCTAATTTTGGTTTATGGTATCCCAAGGGCTTCAATTTCTCTCTATGTGGTTATACTGATTATGATTGGGCTGGCGAAAAGGATGATAGGAAATCAACTTCTAGAGCTTGTCAATTCTTGGGAAGGTCCTTGCTATGTTGGTCTTCTAAAAAACAGAATTGTATATCTCTCTCCACCGTTGAGGCTGAATATGTGGCTGCTGCAAGTGCATGTACTCAAATTTTATGGATGATGCAATTAAATGAATACGGTGTCAATCATGACAAAGTGCCTCTTTTATGTGATAATGAAAGTGCAATCAAAATTGCGTACAATCTGATGCAACACACAAGGACAAAGCATATTAAGATTCAGAATCATTTTATTCGGGATCATGTCGCTCGTGGTGATATTGATCTATCTTTTGTGAGCACAAAGAATCAACTTGCTGATATTTTCACGAAGCCACTTGATGAAGCAAGGTTTTGTTACTTGAGGAATGAGCTAAATATCATTGATTCAAGGAGTTTGTCTTGATTACCCATGCACACACTCTTATATCTCCTCCTTATTTGGCTTAGGTGTGGGCATGGATATAGGGGGAGTGTGGTCCTAATTAATTGGGCTAACCCTCCCCCATAATGCCAAAAGTAAGTAAACTCATTTCTCTTAATATCATTTTGTGATATGTGAGCTTATTGATGAGTATTGGTCATGAACCCAAGATATATCTCTGCGGTGTCATACCATGCACTCCAACAAGGTGGCCTCAGCCACCGCCCTCTTCCGTGAGAAGAGTGGTTCTATGTGGATCTTCTTGTTTTTCTTGCTAATCTTATGTTTTTATGGAAACCACACTCAATTTTGGTTGTTATTTGATTTGGGTCTTGCAATCTTGGGTGTGTAGTACCATCTCAGTTTGGTTGTCTAATCCCAAGCATTTTCCTATCCCTGAGCCATCTTTTCTTGCACACAAGTCCATTGTTTAACTTGTGGGGTTTTTGTTTGGTGGTGCGCGGGCCTGAATCTATGTACAACAGAACTTCAGAAATCAGGCCGGATTATCTGGCCGAAGGGGAGGCCGGATAATCCGGCCCTGGTGGCTTTTGTCCTTTAAGGGCTGGGTGATGGCTCGGTGTTGATGTAGAGATCGTTGGGAACCCCAAGAGGAAGGTATGATGAGCACATCAACAAGTTTCCCTCACTTATGTAACGAAGGTTATCAATCTAGTAGGAGTAAGGAAACACCCCAAAGGTGTTGCCAGCTGAGCCTTGGCAGGGCACACTACCGGTGCTAGTAGCAACGTGGAGACCTGCACAACACAACCACAGAACTTTGTCCCCAACTTGCGATGAGGTTTTCAATCTCACCGTGTTTTGCTGAAAACAAAGGATTAAACGTATCGAATGGAAGGAAGAAATAGTTTGCAGAAAGTAAACACAAAACAGTAAACAGTTTGTATATTGTATGTAAAGAAAAAGGACCGGGATCCATAGTTCACTAGAGGTGGCTCTCCTTAAGATAGATAACATGCTGGGTGAACAAATTACAACGGGGCAATTGACAAACATCGAGAAAGCAATATATGCATATACTAATCATCTTGACTCCTTTGAGATTCGATTGGGCATTACAACATTATACATAGACCGCAATCCAACTGCATCTATGACTAATAATCCACCTTCAGATTATCATCCGAACCCCCTCCAGTATTAAGTTGCAAGGAATAGATTATTTCTTTACGAACTGCGTGTAAAGTAAACAATACGATAGTTCTATGAACAAAGGATTGTTGTTTTCTCCCTAGTAGCAACAGCACATCTAGTACCTTAGAGATTTTTGTCACTTCCCCAGATTACCAGAGGCATGAACCCACTATCGAGCATAAATACTAACTCTTGGAGTTGCTAGCATCTACTTGGCCAAGATAGCTACTAACAACGGAAAGCATGCAAGATCACAAATAACAAAGACATGATAGAATCAATAATCAATCTGAAATAGCATCTCAATATCCATCGGATCCCCGCAAACACAACATGCAGAATAAAAAATAGATGATCTTGATCATGAAAGGAGCTCACAAGATCTAAACATGAAAGCACAAAGGAGGAGAACCAGCCATCTAGCTACTACATGGATCCGTAGTCAAAGGATGAACTACTCACGCATCACACCGGAGGCTTGCATGGTGATGAAGAAGGCCTCCAGGGAGAATTCCCTTCTCCGGAAGGGTGCCAGGAAGAGCTTCAGATCCCTCCCGATCTAGGGATGGAGATGACGGCGGCTACAGACTCTTTCATGGATTTTTGATCGGGTACTTAGGGTTTTCGTCCCGAGGGCATCTTATAGGCGGAAGGGGAGGCTGAGGGGGTGCCGGAGGCGGCCAAACCACCCCCTGGCGCGGGCTAGGCTGGGCCGCGCGTCCAGGTGGTGTGGTGGCCCATGGCCCCTCTCCGTATCGTACTCTAGCATCTGATGACTTCCGAAAAAATAGGCACTTTGGCTTTTGTCCCGTCCAATTCCGAGAATATTCATTTTTTGGCTTTCCTGGAACCAAAAACAGTAGAAAACAGGCACCTGGCACTGTGGCTCTTGTTAATAGGTTAGTCCAAGAAATCATATGAAAAGTACTCCAAAGTGTGGACAAAACACAAGAAAGTGGATAAAACCAAGCATGGAACATCAAAAATTATAGATACATTTGCAATGTATCAACATCCCCAAGCTTAACTCCTACTTGTCCTCAAGTAGGTAAGTGATAAAAAGAAAGAATAATTTTTGAGGTGACATGCACCATCCAAGACTTGATCAAAGTATTTGTAAAACATTCAAAACTGGGATCATAGTACTTCAATCATATCATGAAAGACAAAGTTCTAGCTATAAGATAAAGAAACTATGATGCAACATGAAAAGGCACAAACAAAAGATTCATGAATAACAATGCTTTGCAAGACGTTTGTTTGTTTCACATAAAGAAAACATAGCATAATATCATTCAGCTTGTCCCTCATAGAGTAGCAAATGTAAATGCATAGGACACCTTCAAAGTTCATAAGAGTGACTAGATACAAATAGTTTAAAACAAACAATATCAAGGTATGCATCAATCAACTAGTCTTGGGACAATGCACATAGAACTAAGAATGGCCACTTTGCTCTCAAAGTAGGTGCATAAAGGTAGAATGTGGAGACTTAATATAATGGTGGAAGAAAGGCCTTCATAGAAGGAAGTAGGGACTCAAGTCTCATAAAGAGCTTCAAAAAATTATGGTACTTATAGCTTTCAGCTCTCATTGCCCCTATCATAAGCATCTTTAAGGTGATTAAGGTTAAAGTGAACAAACTATAGTGTACATGCTTGACGAAGTATAAGCTAGAAATCTCATGTCCCTTGTATACGAGGGCCGCTCCTCATGCTACTCAAGTTTAGTCAACGGTAAGTTCTTGTCATCGTAAGTACATGTGTACCATAGAGAACCGCCAATGGGGTACCCCTTGCCCGATGATACGGAAGAATCCCCATATCAAAATGACAAGGCAAGCAGACAAAGAGCATCTCAACAATCTTCTTATTTACCACGGGAATATGGTGCTTTTTCTCTCTTTCCTCTTTTCATAATCTTTTTTTTTCTTTTTCGCTTTTTTTCTTTCTCAATATAGGACTCTTTTTTTAAAAGAAGAATGCTTCATAGACAGCTCATTATGGTTACATTACAGGTTTCCACCATGTCAGCATGGATTAGACTAGCGGTCCAGGCGTTTCTCTAACACATATACATAACTCCATGGACTTACAAGCTCCCCTTTCATTTTACACCGATGACATCCATATACAAAAGAGCATGATATCAACTAGGTACAAGTACCAAGTGCAATGTTGAAAACGTTCCCCATGAAAGCATGGTTCTACTAATTCCCAACAAATAAGTGCAAGCATATACAACATAGACAACACAATGGTTCAAGTTTATTAAGGGCAAGGAATGTAAAGTGTGCCATCAAGTTCGTGAGAGCTTTAATCACTAGTTTTCTCATAACAAGTTTAATTCGAAAGGTAAAGAAAAGCATGAATATACTTGGAATAGCATAAGATAATGGGTAGGTGTGGTGGACTGATGACCCACAAGTATAGAGGGTGTATCACAGTATTTTCGAGGTAAGTGAAACCAAATTTATTGATTCGAAACAAGGGGAGCCAAAGAATATTTATAAGCCTTAACAACTGAGTTGTCAATTCAGCTGCACGTGGAAACAATCTTGCTCACAGCAGTTTATCAGTAGCAACAGTTTTGTAGTAGGAATAGTAAAGTAACAGAAGTAGCAAAACAAAGACAGTAGTAACAAAAGCAGTAAACAGTGGGATTCAAGTGCGGTAGGCATAGGGATGGATGGACGAGCGTTGCATTGACAAGACAATTCACATAGCAATCAGAACATAGGGCAATTACAGATAAATAAGATAAAGCATCCAAGTACTAGACAATCCTAGGCATGTGTTCCATATATAGTCATACGTGCTCGCAATGAGAACTTGCACAACATCTTTTGTCCTGCCAACCCGTTTGAAGCGGGGCCTCTAGGGAACTACTGGCAATTAAGGTGCTCCTTTTAATAGAGGACCGAAGCAAAGCATTAACACTCCGTGAACACATGTGATCCTCACATCAAAGCCTTTCCCTTCCGGTTATCCCGATTTCTGTCACTTCAGGGCCATATGTTCCGGACAACAACGTGTTTATACAACTTGTAGATAAGACCAAAAACAATACTATCATAATGAATCAATAACATGTTCAGATCTGAAATCATGGCACTCAGGCCCTAGTGACAAGCATTAAGCACAACAAGTCGCAACAAAGTCATAAAGCACTAATAAAAGATACTAGGCACCATGCCCTAACAATCTGATGCCATTACATGATCGATCTCATCCAAACCCTACCATCCCCATAGCCTACAACGGGGGATTACTCACTCATAGATGGGGGAAACATGGATGGTCGATGGAGAAGCGATGGTGATGATGATGGCGATGATCTCCTCCAATTCCCCGTCCCGGCAGGGTGCCAGAACAGAGTTTCTGGTACTGTTTTGTGGAATCTGGTGGTGGCGGCGGAGCGGAACTCCTTCTGGAAAAACGTCGAACCCCCCGAAGTTTTTAGGTCAGAAGGCTCCTTATAGGTGAAGAGAGAGGCCGAGGGGGTGCCTGGGGGGCCCACACCACCCCCTGGCGCGGCCTGACCTGGCCCGTGCCACCAGGTGGTGTGGCCACCCCAGGGCTCTTCTCCGTCTCGTATTCTGGCTCCTGGAGTCTTTGGGTGAAATAGGATTTTTGGCATATTTTCCGGGATTTTTCCTGATAGTTAATTTTCTGCACAAAAAGTAGACAGCAAGGCAATTCTGCTGAAAACAGCAGCAGTCCGCATTAGTTGCATCCAAATCACACAAGTTTAGATGAGAAATAATAGCAAAAATGTTCGGGAAAGTAGATACGTTTTGGACGTATCAATCCCCCAAGCTTAGCTTATTGCTTGTCCTCAAGGAATTCAGTTGAAAACTGAGTGCGATAAAAGAACTTTCACGAACACATTTGCTTCAAATGATGTAAATATTCTCAGCAATGTGATCAACTACCTAGGCAATTCATAATAAAGAGTATGCAACCGAGTCTACTTAATAGTCTTGGCAAGCTATGAGGAGATTCCAACTCAAGAATAATAAGTAGCATGAGGCACAAACATAAGCAACATTACAATGCTCATAGAAAGGTATGATAGAGTGGTATCTCGCTTGCCTTTGATTATGAATGCCAAGGCACCTCTGAAGTTCAAGTGGTGACTAGAAGTAAAGATATCAAGAATACAAGCATCAAAGTCATAACACAAATAATAAAGTAATGGAACAAACACAAAGAATTACAACCATGCTCTCAAGAAGGTGCTCAAAGAATATGTGGAGACTCAACAAGTAGAAGAAAAGGTTTTGAATAACTTGAAAGGCTTCCAAATGCTGAAAGTATGGTACTCGTTAGCTTTGAGCTCTCATTGCCCCTATCATAAGTATCTTTAATGTGGTTAAGGTGAAAGTGACACAACTAAGAGGATATGCTTGACAAGTTATAAATTGAAGTCTCATGCCCCTTACTTACGAAGACCGATCTTCATGCTACTCAACTTCAGTCACAAGCAAGATCTTGTCATTGTACGTATATACGTATCATAGAGAACCGCCAACCAGGTACCCCTTGAACATGACACGGGAGCTATTCCATAATCAAAATACAAGGCAAGCAGACAATGAGCATCTCGGCGATCTTTTTATTTACCATGTGCATAGATTTTTATTGAGGATGCTTCATAGAATGCTCATTATGGTTATGCTGCAAGTTTCCACCATGATTAGGCATGGCTTAGGCTAGAGGCCCAGACATTTCTCTAACATACATACAAACTCCATGATCTTACAAGTTCCACTTTTATTTCACACCGCCGGGATCCATAAGCAAAAGAACATGATATCAACTAGGTACAAAGTACCTATGAAGTGTTGAAAGCGGTCCCCATGATACATGGTTCTGCTAACTTCAACTCATAAGGAGCAAGCATATGCACAACAAAGAAGGACACAATGGTTCAGATTTATTAAGTGCAAGAAAATAAAGTGTGCCATCAAGTTCGTGAGAGCTTTACTAACTAACTTTCTCATAACAAGCAAACATTTTATTCGGAAGAAAACAAGGCATATTGAATATGCACGGAAGTAGCAAATGATGCTAATGGGTAGGTAAGGTGGACACTTTGGAAATATTTGGTTTAGGGAGTTGGAATACTTGAGTAAAACATACTCAGAAAAGTGAAGGCTAGCAATAGTAAGGGAGCGACAAACGAGAGAACAATAGCTGTCATTATCATGCTTGCAACAAAACAGGACTACTCATGGCATGAAAGTGATTCAAGATCCTCAAGGCAAAATAATTCATCGAGGCTTGACTGATTATTACAGTCATGTGCATGCGTGAGCATGTGCCAAGTCAATCAAATGAAACATTCAGAGGAGGATACCACTGTGTCATACCAATTTATGAATAGAGCAATGCAAGCAAACATTCATGAGACATGCTACAAACTATTAGCGATCTGGAGCTAATCATAAGAGAGCAAGAACTACTAAGCATCCAAAGAAAACATACACTCTACATGAACGGACTAAGCATGCCCACGGTGATGAGTATATGTACCGAAAACAAATAGAGTTTGTTACCAGCCTCTTACCACGCCTCAAGTTGTCATTGATCCTCATTATTGCTCTTCACTTGTGTGGATTGAATAATAATATGAAACCAATATCCACTGAGGACTGCCGAACCCTGAAGCAAACTCGCAAAAACCAAATAGGAACGACAAATATTTTTGGTGTTTTCGATTTTTAAACAAGAACCAAAAGAGAAAAACAAGCAAAGCAGAATCTTTTTGGGTTTTTCAAATAGTTCAAACAAAGCAAAAAGGGAAAAGCAAACCAAGGCAAAAATAAGAAGCAAACCAAAGAGAAACAACAAAAATATTTTTGGTCTTTTTGTATTTTTAGAAAGAAAAAGCAAAGAAAAACGAACACTAAAAAGAGAATGAAAACATGAATATACAAAGTACCGACGCAACATGATATGGAGATGAGTGCGATGTCGGCGTACCTCCCCCCAAGCTTAGGCTTTTGGCCTAAGTGGGTATCAATCCCAAACTGGCCAGGATGAAGTGTCACTGTGGTATGACGAGGAAGTACCCTCGTCCTGGTGCGAGCTCGAGTACGTCCCTCCGTAGTGAGCGGAGTAATCGTAGGAGGGCACATCCTCCTTGTGCTGCTCGTGGAAACCCATGAAGCGAAGCTGCACGTCCACCTCCTCCTTGGAGCGCGACCACGGTCTCCTGTCAACACTAAACAAAGAAGGATGTGGCAAAAGGATCTCCCTTTCATCCCCGTTAGTGAAAAGCATCCTATATACTAGAGTGTTCAAATCAGAGGTAGTAGTGACAAAGTGATGAGTTTTCATGGCAACAAGGTCGAGCCTCTGTGGTGCTAGCATAGCATCATCGGGATCCACTAAAAACCCTAATTGATTGACTACACGCGAGGCAATGATGCCCCCATACATAGGCCCCCTAGCAGCTAGGCGGCGAGCAATAAGCGAGCCAAGATTATACCGGGTATCATTGTTAAGCACAACAGCAAGGAATGCTAAATGATAGTTGGAGATATTACTAGTGTTCTCCCTACCCAACACACTAGTAGCAAGATAATATGCAAAGTATCTAAGAGTAGGGAGTTGGATATTTCTTATCTTTTCGCGCTACGCCACACGGTCATCATCATTGGTCACCCCTCGGTATAGCTCCAACAAATCAGCGGGTCGCCCTTGAATTTTCTTCACGGTCCCTATCATACGCACACCTACAATACTGCAAAATCTCTCCAAAGGCATGGTGAAGGGCATATCATAGATTTTAAAGGAGACAGTAGATTGATAGGGTGTGTTAGTAAATGAGAAGCTCTCAACAAAAGTTTTGGTGAGCAGAGCGTATTGTGCACTCTCATCTTGCATATAAGAGGTCAAACCAACCCTCTCAATCAGTAGCAAGAAATCATCAAGAATACCTGCAGCTTGCAAGAAAGTAAAACAAGGAAAAGAAGATGGGTGAGCGTCTCCATCATCCCTTTCACTGCCAATGCTTGTTGCAATGAGATCTTCATTGTATGATGGCCTAGCTTGAGAGGCTGTTCTTGAGGGCCTCGACCTCCTGGGTGCATCACTCTCAAATATCTCTCCAAAAGTACGGTTGTTCATGCTTGGTAATCTGAAATTTAAACACCTATTAAACAAGTGATTGCAAAGTAAATATAATGAAGGATTCTACTCATAGGGACTTGCAAGAGGCCTAAACATGCATCAAAACTATATATCTAAGCATCAAACAAGCTTACAAGCCCTCATAACCAGTCACCTACAGCAGCAAAATACTCAACATATAATCCACTAAACACAAATCTACTTGGACAAGGGGAGGAGTCACATACCAGGGAACAAATGCTCCAAATTTTAGCAAGAAAGATGGGCTGAGCAAGGAGATCGAAGAAATCGAGAGCAAGCACAGAAAGGACGCGATTTTGAGCTATGAACTGGAGCTTACTCGGGAGAGAGAAGAAAGTGGCAGGGAGAGAGTTAGTGGAGGGCTAGGGGTGGCCCACACCAGGGCATGGCGCCACCTAGGGCTGGCCACGCCACCACATGGTGTGCCTGCCTGGTGGCCCCCCTGGTACCTACCAGGTACTCCTCTGCCCCTTTTTTCACGTAAAAATTTAATATGAATTTTCTGGAATTTTTCGAGACACTTTATTTTTGGGCAATTTTCAGAAATAGAAGAATGATTTTTCTGACAGACAGATTTTTCTTCTTTTTGAAACATGATGCAAGGACAAAACAAGGCTAGAACTACAGAAGTTCTAACATGCAAGCAACTAACAACACAAAGAAAACTAAACGAAAGAAAAAACTAAAATGCAAAGGATAGAAATAAACGGAGATAATCATAGTGAAAACATTGTTTTGTTCAATGAAATCCTTTCGTTAGCAAGGTTGATCAAGTCTTGGTACCAAAACAATTGCATATGAGACAAAACTTTGTACTCCACTAATGATTATGTTACCTCAACCTTGATAGCAATGGTCCCAATCATAATAGTTTCAAATTTTTCTCTTGGTATGGGACAATATATTTCTCCAACTTGAATGCCTTCAACATGTTCAATTGAATTCAAGCCATAAGTCCTTTCAATCTTCTTGGGGAAATAGACAGTATGTTCCTTGTCATTAACATTGAAGGTCACCTTTCCTTGATTACAATTAATAACAGCTCCTGCAGTATTAAGAAAAGGTCTCCCAAGAATAATAGACATATTATCATCTTTAGGCATTTCAAGCACAACAAAATCAGTTAATATCAGGCAATTGTGAGCCACCTGGACAGGTACATCCTCACATATACCCATAGGAATAGTGGTAGATTTATCAGCCATTTGCAACGATATATCAGTTGGTATCAATTTTTCTAGTTGAAGCCTCTTATAGAGAGAGAAAGGCATAACACTAACTCCAGCTCCCAAATCACACAAAGCAGTTCTAACATAACCGTTCTTAATAGAGCAAGGGATAGTTGGAATCCCTGGGTCTGCAAGTTTCTTAGGAACCTTACCATTGAAGGAATAATTAGCAATCAAAGTAGAAATTTCTTCATTAGGGATCTTCCTTTTATTCGAGACAATGTCCTTCATATACTTTGAGTAAGGAGGCAATTTAATAGCATCAGTCAAAGGAATTTGCAAGAATAAAGGCTTCATCCACTCGCAAAACTTATTGTAGTGTTCATCTTCCTTTGACTTGTGTTTCTTATCAGGGAAAGGCATAGGTTTTTGGACCCAAGGTTCTCTTTCACTACCATGTTTCTTAGCAATAAAATCTTCTTTAGTGTATTTAGTATTCTTAGTGTGGTTTTCAGGTTCTTCTTCAACTTTTTCTTCACTAGGAACTTCATTTTCTTCATTTTCTTCATTACCACTTTCAGTTTCAGCATCATAGATAGATATACTATTAGGATCTGTAGCAGGTTCAGAGAGTTCTACGACAGTTTTATGTTTCTTTTTCCTTTTCTTACGAGTAGAACCACTATTTTCAGCTTGTTGAGAATCCTGCTCAATTCTTTTGGGATGCCCTTCAGGATATAGAGGATCCTGGGTAGCAACTCCACTTCTAGTTCTAATTTCATAAGCATGTTTTTCTTTAGCGGCATTAACTAGCAAGTCGTTTTGTACTTTAACGAGTTGATCTATTTGAGTCTGAACCATTTGAAAGTGTTTAACAATCATTTTAACATCATTAGAGGTCCTTTCCACAATATCTTTCAACTCAACAATAGCTCTCGTGTTTTCCATTAGATGATTTTGCACCCTTTTATTAAAGTTATCTTGCTTAACAATAAAGATATCAAATTCTTCTAAGCATTGATCAGGAGGTTTCAAGTAAGGGATATCACCTTCATCAAAGTGTTGGAGAGAGTGTACCTCAATAGTGGGTGAGTAGGGAATAGGCTTACATAATTCTTCTGACATCTGCAGCTTTATTTCCCTTCTCCTTAAGACATTTCTTAGCTTCCTTCATCACTTCATCATTTAACTCAATAACTTCCCTCTTCTTTGATGTTGGAATAGGCACAAGAATAGATGGTTCAGGTACAATTACTTCAGGTGTAACTTGTTTAGGAGGAGTCCAATCTTCATAATTCTTGCTTATTTTGGCCATTAATTCCTCAGCTTCCTTTGGAGTCCTATTCCTGAAAACACAATCAGCACAACTATCTAGGTATGTCCAAGATTCCTCGGTTAGTCCATTACAAAATATATCAAGAAGCTCATTCTTAGGTAATGGACTTCCAGCCTATGCATGAATCAAAGCATAAAACCTTGCCCAAGATTCGGGCAATACCTCCTTTTCTCCCTGTTTAAAATCAAAAAGTTCCTGCAAAATAGCATGTCGAGCACTGGGAGGAAAATATTTCTGCAGAAAAGTACTAATCAAGCACTCAGGGCTATCAATAGATCCAGGAGGTAAATTATTAAACCACGTTTTAGCTTCTCCTTTCAGTGAAAAAGGAAAAATCTTAGCAGCAAAATAAGTACGCATCTTAATATCATCAGAAACAAGCCACTCATAGTAGAAAGTTCATTCATATGTGCCACCGCACTTTCATTCTTAGTCCCACAAAAAGGTTCTTTCTCGACAATAGCTATGTAAGATAGATCAAGAGAGAAATCATAATCTTCATCTATAATGTTTATGGGAGAAGCAGCAAACTTAGCATCAAGAGATAATTTGGGTCTAATAGTACGCCTCTCAAGGAGACTCTTAGCAGCGCTCCTATCATGGGTGTTCTTACATTCTTCAATAAACTCATCGGTCATCTCAACACAATCTTCTTCAGTATCATAACTCTCACTAGACTCAGGTGAGCTAATAGGTGTGGTGGTGTTTTCATTAGGAGTTTCGGTATTTCCAGCTATAGTTCTAGCAATCGTAGCATCTAGGAAAGGACCTAATGAACCACTCTTATCAAGCACAGTATAAGCAGCATCATAAGCATCAGAAGTTTCAGATTCAGCAGTAGTAGCAGTGTGTGTAGCATGTGTATGTGGTGGTGTAACGAGCTTACTTATAACAGATGGTGAATCAAGAGCAGCAGAGGTGTTCAGAACCGTACCTCTTCTTGTAGTGGATGGTAAAATAGGAACCTTGCCATCACGAGACTTACCCATGATGGATGGATAGCAGCGAACAATAGAGAATCCAAGTGAACTTGACAAATAAAGCTATGCTCCCCACCAACGGCGCCAGAAAATAGTATTGATGACCCACAAGTATATGGGGTGTATCGCAGTATTTTCGAGGGAAGTGAAACCCAATTTATTGATTCGACACAAGGGGAGCCAGAGAATATTTATAAGCCTTAACAACTGAGTTGTCAATTTAGCTGCACCTGGAAACAATCTTGCTCACAGCAGTTTATCAGTAGCAACAGTTTTGTAGTAGGAATAGTAAAGTAACAGTAGTAGTAAAACAAAGACAGTAGTAACAAAAGCAGTAAACAGTGGGATTCGAGTGCGGTAGGCATAGGGATGGATGGACGGGCGTTGCATGGACAAGACAATTCACATAGCAATCAGAACATAGGGCAATTGCAGATAAATAAGATAAAGCATCCAAGTACAAGACAATCCTAGGCATGTGTTCCATATATAGTCATACGTGCTCGCAATGAGAACTTGCACAACATCTTTTGTCCTGCCAGCCTGTTTGCAGCGGGGCCTCTAGGGAACTACTGGCAATTAAGGTGCTCCTTTTAATAGAGCACCGGAGCAAAGCATTAGCACTCCGTGAACACATGTGATCCTCACATCAAAGCCTTTCCCATCCGGTTATCTCGATTTCTGTCACTTCAGGGCCATAGGTTCCGGACAACAACGTGTGTATACAACTTGTAGATAAGACCAAAACAATACTATCATAATGAATCAATAACATGTTCAGATCTGAAATCATGGCACTCGGGCCCTAGTGACAAGCATTAAGCTCAACAAGTCGCAACAAAGTCATAAAGCACTAATAAAAGATACTAGGCACCATGCCCTAACAATCTGATGCCATTACATGATCGATCTCATCCAATCCCTACCATCCCCATAGCCTACAGTGGGGGCTTACTCACTCATAGATGGGGGAAACATGGATGGTCGATGGAGAAGCGATGGTGATGATGATGGCGATGATCTCCTCCAATTTCTCGTCCCGGCAGGGTACCAGAACGGAGTTTCTGGTACTGTTTCGTGGAATCTGGTGGTGGCAGCGGAGCGGAACTCCTTCTGGAAAAACGTCGAACCCCCCGAAGTTTTTAGGTCAGAAGGCTCCTTATAGGCGAAGAGAGAGGCCGAGGGGGTGCCTGGGGGGCCCACACCACACCCTGGCGTGGCCTGGCCTGGCCCGCGCCACCAGGTGGTGTGGCCACCCCAGGGCTCTTCTCCGTCTCGTATTCTGGCTCCTGGAGTCTTCTGGTGAAATAGGATTTTTGGCATATTTTCCGGGATTTTTCCTGATAGTTGATTTTCTGCACAAAAAGTAGACAGCAAGGCAATTCTGCTGAAAACAGCGTCAGTCCGCATTAGTTGCATCCAAATCACACAAGTTTAGAGGATAAATAATAGCAAAAGTGTTCGGGAAAGTAGATACGTTTTGGACGTATCATGGACTCTTTGGAATAACTTGGTTTAAGGAGTTGGATGCATGAGTGGAACTCATACTTGGTTGTGGAGGCTAGCAAAAGACTGGGAGCGACAAACTAAGAGAGAAATAATGGCCATAATCATGCAGAGCGACAAAATATCATTGATCAAAGCATAAAGTGATACTACAAGTTGAAAACTAAAGGATCATAAAGGCTATGGTGACTTGAGATAGTCATAACATGGTGTGAGCATGCGCCAAGTCAACCCAAATAAAGCATCAAAGGAGAATACCACTATACTATGCTTTAATATGCTAAAACAACGCATGATTCATCCAAGGCACATTAAGCAATCTCAATTGTTTATAACAAGTCATGGTACAACAAATAATACTAAGCAAAAAAACAAAACAATATCAAGCATGGCATGATAGAGCATAGGCCACAGTCAAAAACGAGCTCTTTTTACCACATAAGCATGAACTTTCCTACTCTTTTCCAAACCAAACCAAACTATTTGCAAACCAATGTATGAAAGAGGGGCTCCAACCAATTTATTCAGAAAACTAAGCAAACAAAAGCAAACGAAAACCAAAACAAAAACGAAAAAGAAGATGCTCCAAGAACAACACAACTGTGCATGAAACAATAAAAATGAAGCGTTTGCAAGAAACCTGGGATTTTTATTGATGAAGAAGGGATGCCTTGGGCATCCCCAAGCTTTGACGCTTGTACTTCTTGGATATTTCTTGGGGTGACACGCGTGGCATCCCCAAGCTTGGGCTTTAGTCCATCCTTCATCTCATTACTCATACCTTTCATATACCTGAAATTTTTTCCTTCATACAAAACTTCACACAATCTTTATTAGGAACATTAGTGCACTCAAGATAAATAAGTCTTAAGGTTCAGTTCTAACACCAATAAACTTCCATTAGAACACTAGATACTGTAGCACTTCCCTCAAAAAGCTCAATTCCCCAAAAGAACTCAAAAAGGAACCAACAAGAAGCAAATGCAGAAAATGGCAGAAATCTGTCAAAACAGACCAGCGGGTAAAGACGAATTTTTCGAAGACCTTATGTTTCTCAAATCAAAAAGTGTTGAACTAACGAAAGTTAGATAACAACCTGGGGCAGAAGGACAAAAATTCACGCCTCAAAAAAACGTTCAAAGATTTTACACAAATTTTTACGGTGAAGCACAGAAATCTATTTCGGGATAGCAACTTTCCCAATCATTACTTCTCTCTCATTAGAGGTTACTCTTGGCACAAAAAGCAAATAAAAAGGATAAGGAGTGGTTATTACAGAGGTAATAACTTCCAAGACTCATCTAAAACTTTTGGGTTATCTCCCAATAAGTACTTTTCTTTAACGCCTTAAAGTTAGGCATAAGAAGCAAGAAAGAATCAAGTGTTCTCAAATGAAGAATCATTAAGACCAAATTTTGTTTTCATAGGAGGAGCAAAAGAAATCTTCTCTCTCTTCTTAGGGAAGTGTTCTATATCTTTCTTGAGTGGGAGTTGATATTTAATGGTGCCTTCTTTCATATCAATAATGGCACCAACAGTTCTAAGAAAAGGTCTTCCCAAAGTAATATGACAAGAAGCATTGTATTCAATATCCAAAACATAGAAATCAACGGGGACATAGGCATTGTTAACCATATTAAGAACATCATTAAGACTTCCCATGAGTTTGTTTTTAGCATTATCATCAAGTGGGACATTCAAATAACAATCTTCAAGTGGACGCAAATCAAGCATATCATAAATCCTTCTAGGCATAATAGAAACACTACTATCAAGATCACATAAAGCTTTGAAATAAAGTCATTCACTTTCATACTAATGATGGGTTCCCAACCATCTTCTTTTTTATAGGAATAGAAGCTTTATGTTTCATCTTTTCTTCTTTAATCTTTATGAGAGCATTAGTAATGTGTTTTGTAAAGGCCATGTTCATAGCACTAGCATTAGGAATTTTAGAAAGCTTTTGTAGGAACTTAATAACTTCAGATATATTGCAACCATCAAGATCAAGATCAAATTTATCATCTAAAGTAGTATAACTATTACTAGCCTCAACACTAGTGGTGGTAATAGTAGTAACACTAATGTTTCTAGCAATTTCATCTTCTCTCTCCCACTTAGCATGTAATTCAGCTAATAGTCTAACATTTTCATCAATTCTTACTTGTATAGCATTAGTAGCTGCAAAGGGATTATCATTAGTTTCAGGTTTAGCAGACATTTTATTAATCAATGAAGATTGAGCTTAAGACAGAGATGATATATTCCTTTCAGCATTAGAGAGTTTCAATTGTAAACTAGGAATTTCCCTGTTTAGATTCTCAAGTTGTTGGCTAATGCTCTTCAAAATGGTAGATTGTTCCTCCATAGTTTTAGTAAATAGTTTATTTTGCTCATATTGCATTTGCATGAAGTTTTTAGTGGCTCTCTCAACTTCTAAAATTCCTCCTTCACTAGGTAATCCAGGTTTATCATTATAACCATAAGTATTATTAGGAGGTTAGTTCCTATAATTGTTATTACCATAAGCATTGTTGCCAAAATTATTATTTCTTATGAAGTTCATATCAACTTGCTCTTCTTGAGCAACCAAAGAGGTTAAAGGAACATTATTTGGATCAATATGGGCTTTCCCATTAACAAGCATAGACATAATAACATCAATCTTATCACTCAAGGAGGAAGTTTCCTCAACAAAATTTACCTTCCTACCTTGTGGAGCTCTCTCAGTATGTCATTCAGAATAATTAACCATCATATTGTCTAGAAGTTTCATTGCAGCACCCAAAGTAATGGTCATAAAGGTACCTCCAGCAGTAGAGTCCAATAGGTTCCTTGAAGAATAGTTCAATCCTGCATAAAAGGTTGGGATGATCATCCAAGCAGTCAGTCCATGAGTGGGACAATTCTTTACCAAAGATTTCATTCTTTCCAAAGCTTGAGCAACATGTTCATTATCAGATTGTTTAAACTTCATTATTTCACTTCTCATAGATATAATCTTAGTAGGCGAATAGTATTTTCCAATGAAAGCATCTTTGCACTTAGTCCAAGAATCAATACTATTCCCAGTTATTTAGATGGGCAGCAACATCTTCATTACCAATACCAGAAAATTGTTCTCTCATAACAAGATTGAGTAAAGCAGGTTTTATCTCAAAGAAAGTATCTTCAGGCACAGGTGGAGCAATAGGTGTGCTCATAAAATCATTGTTGTTGGTGCTAGTGAAGTCACGCAACTTAGTGTTTTCAAGAGTAGTCATTTTTTTGTGTTTTCAAATAAGAAAGAAAACAAGTAAAACTAATTTTTTTGTGTTTTTGAAAAAGAAACAAGAAAACAAAGCAAAAAGAAAATAAGCAAAATAAAAACAACAAAGTAAAGAGATTGGTTATGAGGGACTCCCCTTGTGAAGATGTCCTTGACTCCCTGGTAACGGCGCCAAAAAAATGCTTGATGGCTCGGTGTTGATGTAGAACTCGTTGGGAACCCCAAGACGAAGGTATGATGAGCACAACAGCAAGTTTACCTCAGTTATGAAACCAAGGTTATCAATCTAGTAGGAGCAAGGAAACACCCCAAAGGTGTTGCTAGCTGAGCCTTGGCAGGGCGCACTACCGGTGCTAGTAGCAACGTGGAGACCTGCACAACACAACCATAGAACTTTGTCCCCAACTTGCGATGAGGTTGTCAATCTCACCGTGTTTTGCTGAAAACAAAGGATTAAACGTATCGAATGGAATGAAGAAATAGTTTGCAAAAAGTAAACACAAAACAATAAACAGTTTCTAGATTGTATGTAAAGAAAAAGGACCGGGATCCATAGTTCACTAGAGGTGGCTATCCTTAAGATAGATAACATGCTGGGTGAACAAATTATAGTGGGGCAATTGACAAACATCGAGAAAGCAATATATGCATATACTAATCATCTTGACACCTTTGAGATTCGATTAGGCATTACAACATTATACATAGACCGCCATCCAACTGCATCTATGACTAATAATCCACCTTAAGGTTATCATCTGAACCCCCTCTAGTATTAAGTTGCAAGCAACAGATTATTGCTTTACGAACTGCGTGTAAAGTAAACAATACGATTGTTCTATGAACAAAGGATTGTTGTTTTCTCCCTAGTAGCAACAGCACATCTAGTACCTTAGAGATTTCTGTCACTTCCCCAGATTACCAGAGGCATGAACCCACTATCGAGCATAAATAGTAACTCTTGGAGTTGCTAGCATCTACTTGGCCAAGATAGCTACTAACAATGGAAAGCATGCAAGATCACAAATAACAAAGACATGATAGAATCAATAATCAATCTGAAATAGCATCTCAATATCCATCGGATCCCCGCAAACACAACATGCAAAATTACAAATAGATGATCTTGATCATGAATGGAGCTCACAAGATCTAAACATGAAAGCACAAAGGAGGAGAACCAGCCATCTAGCCACTACATGGATCCGTAGTCCAAGGATGAACTACTCACGCATCACACTGTAGGCTTGCATGGTGATGAAGAAGGCCTCCAGGGTGAATTCCCCTCTCTGGCAGGGTGTCGGGAAGAGCTTCAGATCCCTCCCAATCTAGGGATGGAGATGACGGCGACTACAGACTCTTTCGTGGATTTTTGATCGGGTACTTAGGGTTTTCGTCCCGAGGGCATCTTATAGGCGGAAGGGGAGGCCGAGGGGGTGCCGGAGGCGGCCAGACCACCCCCTGGCGCAGGCCAGGCTGGGTCGCGCGGCTAGGTGGTGTGGTGCCCCCCTGGCCCCTCTCCGTCTCGTACTGTGGCATCTGATGACTCCTGGAAAAATAGGCACTTTGGCTTTTGTCTCGTCCAATTCCAAGAATATTCATTTTCTGGCTTTCCTGGAACCAAAAACAGCAGAAAGCAGGCAGCTGGCACTGTGGCTCTTGTTAATAGGTTAGTCCAAGAAATCATATGAAAAGGACTCCAAAGTGTGGAAAAAACACAAGAAAGTGGATAAAACCAAGCATGGAACATCAAAAATTATAAATACATTTGCAATGTATCACTGGGCATCGGGGGGAAGAGCTCAAACAGAGTAGTTCTTCTCCCTTGACCCCTCTCTCTCCCAAGCTGCTGCTCGCATCCCCAACCCTTATCGGAGCCGTTCCAGCCACCAGATTCTTCGGGCCTCCCTCGGATCTTCTTCCCCATGCATCCAGGCACCTCCTCCTCCACGTTCTTCCTTCAATGAGTGAGGGTAACTCCCTCTCTCCCATCTTTTGTGTTGATGTGTTTCTTGTTGGTGGATCATGGACTAGGAGTCTCCTTGTGGTTCTTGTCCCGTTTAGAAATCGTAGTCTTGCAATTCCTATGCCCGATCTACGTTGCTGCAATCAATCTAGGGCGATTCTGAAAATTTCTACCAGGGCCAGATTATCTGCCCCTAGCCTGGCTGGATTATCCGGCCTGACAGATTCATCTCTGATTCAGAATTCTGTAGATTTTTGCATAATGTATTTTTGGGCTGTGAATTGTTTGTCTACTATTTCTAATTTCTATCTTGGACTTGTGTGTGTGCTTATCCCTGTGTTATCCATCTTATTCATTTCACGGGTGGTTCTAGTGCTCCCAAAACCTACAAGTGCCATCCCCGTGGCCTCTACATCCGGGATGGCGGTGAAGGTGGTCTCGTGGACGAGGTTGAACTAAGAAGGAGAAAAAGAGAGGCTGACCATATGGGTGAACAAGCAAAGAAAGACAAGGGAAGGAAGGGTGTGTCCAAGAGAAAAGGAAATGCACCAAAGGTCGACTATAAGAAAATGGATGTCGCCACTTACTCTTTGATTCGTCATCGTGATCTGTTTGAAGAATCTGGGCAAGATACACAACTTGGTGACTCCTGCTTTTGGTGTGCTGACCAAAAGTCCATTTATGAAGATGTGTATGCGTCCCTGAAGATTTGTCCTATGCATCCCATGAATATTGTTGAGGCTATGGAGAAGCCTCAACTTGCTGATGCTATGGAGGTGACTGAGCGGATGGGGCTGCACACTCTTATGGCTCTTCAGTGTTCCTATGACTCAGAGGTGGTGAAGCAATTCTTCTCCACTTTGGTAATTTGTGGCGATGAGAACCGCACCATGAAGTGTATGACCCGTGACACTATGAGGCAATATGATTTTCGGACCTTTGCTGGGGTGCTTGGATATCCATTTCATGGTAGGAACCGTGCTTGTGGACATCGTATCATTACTCAACTCAAGCCCAACAAAGATGCTGCTCTTTCTCCTTGCACGACTGACAATGGTATTGTGGGTAATCTTGATGGTGTCTCCCCTCTTTATGCTATCTTGGTGGGTATTTTCCGTGACTCCATCACGCCTAGTGGGGGCAACAATGACAGTATTCGTGGTCACTTGGTTCAACTGCTTGCTTTCTCCTTTGAGGTGGCCTCTAGTGAGGATGAGACTGTGGACTACAAGCTGGATGTGATGGAATTCATCTATCATGAGTTGACTGATGCCATGTTCAATAGGCTCTCCATTCCATATCCTCCTTATATTATGATGCTGATCAAGCACTTGCTTCCCGCTGGAGAGTTTCACTTTGATGTTGAGCATAAGATGAAGAAGATATACAACAAGGCAAGGAAGACCTCTCATCCATCTTCTGCTCCTGAGGGTTTTATGAGGGATGCTCGTGCGAGTGCTTGTAGGCCCCTAGTGCCTCCTGTTGCTCGTGAGGTGAAGCAGCTGAATTGGTTTCAGCGGAACATATTGTGCATGGGGGTTGATACTTGCAAAGGGCAGTATGCGGCGTACAAGTAGCACCATGAGATGGCCCATACTCAGCAGCTCATTCTCCACCATGTGTCTAGGGCGTCAGACCCTCCTCCTGCTTATTCCGCTTCCACTCCATATGCTTAGTGGAACTCTTCGTCTGGACTCAACTATGGAGAGCTTGAGCGTCACCTGTTTCCTGCCCCGGTGAGGGAGCCCACTGCACCAGCTGATGAGGAAGGGGAAGATACAGAGGAGTACAATGATGAGGACAGGGACGAGGACGATAATGAGGACTATGAGTGATCCTTTGGGGCGCTAGCATCGCTCTTCTTTCTTTTTGGCATTTCGATGCCAAAGGGGGAGAAGTAGTCCTATTAGGTCTTCGTGGATTTGCATGGGTCGGGCGCAAGCATTAGCACTTTACCGTTTCGATCTTTTTCTCGCTTGTGCCCATTTAGCGTTGAACTTTTATTCGTGATTTTATTTGTATGAGACTATGTTTATGTGCGGCTCTGGAATTATCTTGTGGACTTATCTCTCGTGATTATGGATCCATCTATCATATTGGTTGGTTATATCTCTCGTGGAAGGCATCAATAATGGTTATCACATTGGCTATTCTTATATTAATTGAGGACGCCTCTCTCACGGTGGTATGATATTTTTGAGCTAGCTCTTCATTTTTTGTGTAGCTTCCATTCCAATGAAATAGACTTGTACCTACTTGTGTGTGTTTGTATTCAAATGCAAATTTCTATTATGCACACACTTAGGGGGAGTCTTTTTCATCGGCTAAATGGTGTTGTTAGTAGGGCTATCTTGCAAATCCTAGTATTGTCCTCTAACACTAAAAAGGGGGAGATTGAAAGAACATTTCATGATCTCTAGTGTTTTGTGTGTTAGATAAAAATACCATGGAGTATCTCATGTGTGCTAAGTGCTGCAGATAAGTGTCCTCATGAAAAGCTGGAAAACCTGTTATTGGGGGCCAGATAATCCACGCCTATCAAGGGCCGGATAATCCGGCCTGACCCTTTTGCCAAAGGTGGATGCGGAGTGAGTCTTTGTGTGGGGAGCGGACAATCTATCAGATTATCCGGCCAGGGCCGGAGTGTTTGCCCGGGCCGGATAATCCATCCCGCCCCAAGAAGTTAGCAAGCACGTCGCTCAGAGAGGGGGCAGACTTTCCTTCGGATTATCCGGCCCGAGTCGGTGTTTTTGCCAGGGCTGAATAATCCATGCCAAAAAGGGGGCCGGATAATCCGCCCTCGGGAGAAGTTGCTAAGGGAGCCATGACGTGACCATCTGTGCGGGGGGCGGAATATTCCCTGGATAATCCGAGGCTGGGGCGGAGTTTTACCCCCGGCCGGATAATCCGACCCTAGATTTCACCAACGACTCTGTTTGGATAGGGGTATAAAAGCCCCAATCACCCCTCCAGTCAGATCTTCTTGATTCACTCGAAAAATTACTGGTCTGTTGCAAAATCTCTCATTCTAGATCCCCCACTTCAACCACTCGAAGGCTCTGATCTTTGGGGAATTGAAGGAGGAGACTTCATTCATCGACATCACGAATCAGGCGCTTCACTTCTTCTCCATTCACTTGGAGATCTCTCGATCTAGTATTCTTGTTGATATCTAGATCTTGTTTCGGTTTTGATAATATTTGTTCTTGTGGAAGCTTGTTGTCATTACGGGAACCTCCAATTTGGTTGTGGAGTTGTGCCCCGCTAGTTGTGTAAAGGCATCGGTTCCCGCCTCGAAGGGTACCAATAGTAGAAAGGTGGATCAGGCCTTTGGTGGCGAGATCCATCGGAGAACAGGGTGAGGCCTATTGTGGCGTGGTGGTCTTAGTACCGCCCACCCCTCCAACGCAGATGTACTTCCCTTAACGAGGAAGGAACTGCGGTAAAACAAAACTTGTGTCTCCGTGTGCTCCACTACGGTTTCCTCGTTCCTCATTCTTACTCGCCTTTACTCGCTAGTAGTTAGGTTTGCATATAGGGAATTTTTTTTGTACTTGCATATCTAGAGAATTTACCTTTTGTGTCAAGTCTAAAATTGAAAAAGCATTAAAATTTGAAGTAGCACCTATTCACCCCCTCTAGGTGCCCATACGATCCATTTCACCTCCCACTTTGGAGGAACAAGATGCTCAAGCTCCACAGGCTGAGCGTAGCCCTGTGGCCGGAGGAAGCAATGGCATACCATCACCGATGCTGAGAAACTGCTGCAGAGGGCGCAGACTCCAGAGACCCTCGGCGCCATCTCTAGGAACCAGTAGCCTCGCTGCCAGCACCATCTTTTCCCTCGCCGCCACGGTCGGCCGAGAAGATGGGTGAAGAAGCAGAGCCGCCAAGCAGACGAAGACGACACGAGGCGCGACTTCTCGACGGAGTGGTTGAGCAGCAAGCAAAGCAACCCTTCCCCCCCGCCACCATGGCCAGCCAGAAGGAGTGCTGCGGCACCACTCGCCCAACTCCTCAGAGAGGAACACTCACCAAGGCGCTGCTTCAGCTCGCCACCACAGCCGGCCAGAAGCAACACCTCAGCTCCATCCCGCTCCGCCTCAAGAAAACCAGGATACAAAGTAGCTTTATTTGGGACTGCTGCGCTTGCCGCTGTCCTCGCTAGCTCCGGCCGCTGGAGCAAAGAGACAGAGGGGCGAGACCTAGTCCCTAGATTTGGCTACCACAGTCTAGGGAAGAGTAGCCGCCGGGCAAGAAGCCCACCACTAGCAGACACGCTGAAGACCTAACCCTAACTACTCCGGTGCCATCTCCTGGTCACCTCTCACCAGCTAGTCTGGCGAGGGCGCCCAAGGAGGGGCCCGACAGGAGGAATAAGACTCTCAAGGCTTGCCTCTAGGTTCGTGTGGAACAAAGGAGAAGGGGGTTATGTGTAGCACCCCGGTAAAACCAATACTAGAAAATCGCTGTGTTTTGCCCTTGTGCATCATCATGATAGCATGCTCATGTCATCATGCCATATTGCATTTGAGCATCTTCATGTCTGCATATATTTTTGCCTAAAACTATTTTCTAAAAGCCTATCTTTGCTTTCCAAATATTCCTCGTCTTTATTTCAAATCAAAAACCTGGTCCTTCCGCATATTTTTATATGTGTTAAAACTATATGCCGAAGTTTAATAAAAGAAAATAAAACTATTTTTTTGTGGGGAGGCAGTCCAGTCGGCTATTCCCAAAAGCCCAACCGACCAGACCACCTACAACCCACCTAACCCTAATCTAACCGATTCCACCCCAAACCCTAATGCTACACCCCGCTACTGCCACAACACCCTACACCGATCTGACCGACACACTCTGAGGCGACTAGACCTCGCTCGCGAGCCTACCCTGTTGCGCACCCCATGCCCCAACACCCACTCACGCCACCCTGTCTCCCCAGCGTTGGGACCCCCTCCTCCCCTCGATCGAATCCCCACCTACCGCTAGTGCCCGACCTGGCCCCACCCTCTTGCGACGTACGCTGCATCGCAACCCCATCCCCTTTCCGAGAACCTCGCCTCCTTCCTCTGCCCCGCTCGCTCTCAGCCTCACCGAGATGCGTCGCCGCCTCTCTCTTGCTCAGCGATGCCGCCACCAAGCTCGGCCTCACCTTCCCTCGCGTGGCCCCACACCCCGCTGCCGACAGGCTCCGTCGCCTCATCCATCCGCCGCCACACCCTCTTCCCTGGGCCCGCCGAGACGCGTGCCGCCACCTCCGTAGTGGTCTCCTACCTTGCCCTCATCGCCAGCACTACCGCAGAGCCTGGCGTCGTCTTCCTCAAGCCCGGCCGTAAGCGCGTGCCGTTCCTCCTTTCTTAGACAAACTCGCCAGCACCGTCCCTGCTCCGGCCATCTGCGCCACCCTCTGCTCCTCTCGCATCCGCGTGCCCCGCGCCCTCGTCGCCCAGCGTCGCTACTACCGGAGTCGCGCCTCCGCCCCGTGGTCGCCCATCCCCGGTTGCCCGAGCCCCTACCCGAGTTCGTCTCTGACCACGTCCTCTTGAGCACATCGGCAATAGGTGCTGTTCTGCATCCGCGAGTTATGTTTTGTCCCTGTACCTAGTGAAGTAACACTGAATATTGGTGTTGTTGTGTGCTGCCGATGATCTGATAAGAACAGTGTAAATGGAGTTGATGCCTGTTGGAGTTGGATATGATACATTGTGGGGATATGGTGGTGCTCTAGTTGGTGTGATATCGGCCGAAGGATGTCAACCCCCATGAAGATCGCTGTCTCCGGGTTTCACCAAGATGGATTTGCCAAGATCTCCTCCCGGATCCGAAGAGCCCTGACCCTGTGCACTGAAGACCAAACCCTGGCACCGGCTTCATGCTCTCCTTCACAGACGCCAAGACTTGTTCCCGGAGGCAAAGACCGATCCCGTCGAGACCGATCTCGTCGAGATCAAACCCCCTCGATGAACCCCAAGATCGTCGATACCCTAACGTGATTCCCTTTCCGAGATCCCTTTTTTTTATAATATATGACATATACTTGTTGCATATAAATTTATCATATCGCATACATCTTCATTTGTTTGGGGTATATTGTCGATTCACCTAATAATTAAATATGGAGGCTATATGCGTGCTATTCTAGTCTTATATTGTCTTCATTTAAATTTGTGTAGCGAACCAATGGCATGTTTTGCATTCTTAAGACAACATTTAAATTGCTGGGTAACTAAACAACATGCACCTTCTAATTAATTGTCGGGACCCTGGTCCAGCTTAATATTGCCTAATTGCATCGCATCTTTGCCATGCCATGCATCATATCATAATCATGTCGGATCTTCTGCCGTAGTATGAAATAGTGCATTCATGTTTCTTTTAGTGCTTTGGTTCTTCGCGGATTAGGCCGTTGAGTTGATGCGAGTATCGACAAGTCCTTCGGATAATGTATCTTCGACAGTGTTTTCCAGGCGAGCATTCTCCCCCTTTCTACCTATTTTGCATTTATAGTCTTTATTTCCTCCTGTTGATCTATTGCTATCCGTGTCGCGATGCTTTAGTGTTCCGTGCCAGATATATTCCGTGCAGCCTTTATATTGCCTTGGACACCTCCTATTACCTATTGTTTGGTGGATAGATGGTCTTGCGAGTCGTAGTCGCTTGCTCAGGTGCGATCCCGTGTCGTGAAGTACCACATAATTGTTGGAATGTTGTCATATTCTTAAGGGTGGAGATGATCATGGCTTTAATTACAACTTGATATTAAAATGCTGGGAATAGATATAACTAATGAGGTCGGTGAGCAATAGATGTTATTTGGTTCTTCCACGCTCACTTGTGTCCTGTAGGCCCGGAGTACTTGATACCTGTTCCTTGACTATTCGCACTATCCACATACGGGAGACTCTATGAATCCCCCTTTGCCTGAGCTTGATTCACACTTTATTTCTTGGGGCCACAAGTAGTTTGGTGCTTTATTACAATCCTGTACTTATGCCATGCTTTACTTTTTTATTTACGATTGTGCGTGGAGCACCTGTACTGTTTTGGAACGTGGAATGTTTTCGCGGTATCGACAAGCCCGGTCACACTTTTGGGTTCCCAGTCGTTTACAGCCATTGTCACAAACCCTGGGTCCGTCTCGGAGCCGGCCAACTTTGTTGCGGGTAGCTTAGCAAGGTGGCCCTCTGAAATAATTTATGAATCCTATGATTGCTTTGTCGTGAAAGCCTCGTTGGGTTTTTATTTGGTTTTTCCGAGGTTGATCGTGTGTGTGTTGCTATTTGTGCACCCCTACAGGGTAAATCTTTCTGAAAGCCGTGTCCGTGGTTATGGACGACTTGGAGCACAGTATCTCGATCATAGACAACAAAAACTAAAGTAGTGCTGTGAATCAGACTTAATATATGTGACTAGTAATCGGCTTCACTACAATGGAATGGATAATAAAAGTGCCAAGAACTGTTGGAACTAGGGTGTATCGTGTCATGTTATACCTGCCTAGTAAGTATCACAACTCCAATGGAATGAAATAAAAGTGCCAACAACTGCTTGGTTTAGGATGTCACATGCTAATTGTATCTGACTAGTAAGTATTGCAACTACAACTGAATGGTTAACTAAAACTTCCCACTACTTATGCTATCAGGATGACTCATGTTATCTATATCTGACTAGTAAGTGCCGCAACTATAACAGAATGAATAAAACTGCCAACTGTGTGAGTTCCTCGGTTTGACTTCCTCGTTTGGTCTCGAGGGGGAATACCAGGATGGGTATGATTGGTGTTAGTATCAGGTGGTTGCTAATAGGTCTTTCTTATCCCTCTCTAATAGCCGACAGTTGTACCGAGTCTCTAGAGGTTGTTTAGGGCATGCTTCGCTGCCGCTTCAGTCCACCATACCTATGTAGGCGAGAGCCGCCAAATTCTAGCCTCGCCGTGTACTGGCCTCAGTACTGACCGCTCCTCTTTTTTTCTTTGCCCTTTGTCGGCACCCCTTTTGTTTTAGCAGGTTTGAGATCGACGTCGTTAGCAGGGTTACCCTTCCGGCTTGGCCTGGGCAGGGTTATGGACGCCATTGGTTATTCTTCAGGGCTCTTAGCTCAATTTGCTTCTTATCCGTACTCGGATGCTGTACCGTTTTCAAGGTGATTTGGATCTTTGTACTGTATATCTGTATTCGTGACTCAGTGAGTCGTTGCTGTATATATATATATATATGTTCTGTGGGTTCTATCATGGACTATTGTGTAATGATATTAGTTCGTTTTCCACCCGCACGAAAGTGCTTGGTGGGCTTCCTTGAATCGTTTCTATGCGGGTTTGGTGGGAAGCGCAAAAACTTGCATAGGGCCGATTCGAGGGTGTTATAGAGTGGTATCAGAGCTCAGAAGTTGCGATACCTCATTGGTCCAGCCTGTAGGATAACCTAGCTAACGACCGATGTAGAGTGTTAAAACTATTTTTTTAATCGGTTGGATAGATGTGATTATGTCTGCTTTTACTCCTTACCTTTGTGCTATTCTCCTCTTACCTTCGTGTGTTTTGAATCTACTCTTATCTTTTCTTCGAGTCTAGGATTTCTCGTGGTTGGGTGATGACCCACAAGTATAGGGGGTGTATCGTAGTATTTTCAATAAGTAAGAGTGTCGAACCCAACGAGGAGCAGAAGGTGCTGGCTAGTGGTATGGATCAGGAATTCTCTGCAAATACTTAGCAAACGGATTTTTAGGGGTTTTCGATAAAGCAAGTAAACAAAGTACGAGTAAATAAAAGACAGTAGGAATAAATGCAGCAAGTGGCCCAATCCTTTATGTAGCAAAGGACAAGCCGGTTGTATTTCTTAAGATGACCAAACATTCTCGAGGACACATGGGAAGACTGTCAAGTGCTTTCGCTTCATATAGTCGATTAATCTTCTTTAGCTTGCTAAGTGTTGTGTGGGTGAACCTGTGCTAATGTACCGCCCCATCCAAGACTAATAAATATTTGTGATTATACCCCTTGCAAACATCCGTAAGTACAAGAAAGTAATTAAGGTAGAAACCTAACCACAACTTTAAACTCTTAGACCCTTACGTCCCTTGTGCAATGGTTTCCTAACGGGGGTTCAGGTTTCTGTCACTCCGACAACCCCTACGATTAGTAGCCAAATACACAATGCATTCCCCTAGGCCCATATAGGTGAAGTGTCATGTAGTCGACGTTCACATGACACCACTAGAAGAAGTACACCACAACTTAAATAACAATCTATTGAATCTTTCTCAACGCAACTCCACTACTAACAACAAGACTTCTCCCATGTCCTCAAGAACAAAACGAACTACTCACAAGACATCATATGGATCATGATCAGAGATGGAATAATGATGTATAACAATCTGAACATAAACAATAATTCAATGGTTCACTCAATAGCATCAACTACAAAGAGTAATCAACACCGGGAAAGTTTCCCCTATGAACTATGCAAGATTCAACTCAATTGTTACAGCAATATGGACATGGTGATGAGGGTGCTAATGGTGATGATGGTGATGATGATCCCGATGAAGTCTAGCTTGATGGTGGTGTTGATGGCGACGATCTCCCCTCTCCAGGAAGGAATTCCCCTGGCAGAAATCTGTCTGCCGGAGAGATCTTTCTCTCTCGGTGTTTTCCGCCCCGCAGAGGCGGCGGAATCTTTTTGTGGTCGCTCCCCGAGTCTTAGGGTTTCGGGAGGATGATATACGCCAGAGGGGAGAGGCTGGAGTGGGCCAGGGCGGTCACACCACCTCCAGGCGTGGCCTAGGCCAGCCCGCGCCATGGGGTGGTGTGGGCCCCGTGTGGCCTATCTCCACTCCATCTTCTGGCATCCTTAGTCTTTTGGAAAAATAGGATTTTCCGTATATTTTGCCAGATTTTCTGATCTTCGCGAATTTTGCCTCCAAACAGCACATTTTCCATCAGAATCCTGACTGCAGCAGTCCATGCTCCAAAAGTCATCAACCATGCAAAAATAGATGAAATAACATAAGTATCACCTCTCAATACAAAATATATCAATGAATAATAGTGAATTAAGACATAGAATAGTGATGCAAAATGGACGTATCATTGGGTTTCCATCGTACCTTTAGGGTTTCGCTTCCTTCCTTTTATCACGGTGGAGCTCCAATCATCAATCTGCATCTCGTTTGTTGTACCTTTCAACTAATCTTTTTGGTCCTTGTACTCTTTATCTGTATGTGCACCTTGACGGATATCCGTATCGTTGAAAAACATATGAGAAGGATGAGCATTGGTGAAGTTGGACTATACCTTGAGCATTTGTTGTTCATGCCAATAGAACCATTGCGGAACCTAATCATTATGTATTTTCATACGATTTCTTTTGAATCTTCTGGTTGACCCCAACACAACGACATCATCAACGTCAGATCCAATGAAGAGCCTGCATCATTCCTTTGTTCTCCGGACATCGCTTATCGAGATCTTCAGTCTAAACTTTGAGAGTTGATTGCACGATTCCTTTGTTCATGTACAGAGTAATGCTTTCAGTGCGGGATGGAGTAGCTACCATACCACTACTCTTATCATTCGCTTTTGTACATTGAATGGTGGATCAAGTTTATTTTACTCTTTCCATGGAAGTTAGAGGTGGCCTTATATTTTGATACCTTTAACTTCGTCCTTTGTTTTTTCGGAGTGTTCTCTCAACGAACATGAGCAACACCCCTTATTGGTGGTGTCACGGATTTCAAGATGGTGCAAGAATCTTTGTTAGTGGTGTCGCGAGGATCTACATGAAGCGAGAAGACTCAGATCGTCGACCTTCATCCCGTACCATGAGGCGGATCTCGAGGGCGAGATCCATTGTTAGTGGTGTCGAAATGTAGCACCCTGGTAAAACCACTACTAGAAAATCGTTGTGTTTTGCCCTTGTGCATCATCATGATAGCATGCTCATGTCATCATACCATATTGCATTTGAGCATCTTCATGTCTGCATATATTTTTGCCTAAAACTATTTTCTAAAAGCCTATCTTTGCTTTCCAAATATTTCCCGTCTTTATTTCAAATCAAAAACCCGGTCATTCCGGATATTTTTATTTGTCTTAAAACTATTTGCCGAAGTTTAATAAAAGAAAATAAAACTATTTTTTTGTGGGGAGGCAGTCCAGTCGACTAGGCCCAAAAGCCCAACCGACCAGACCACCTACAACCCACCTAACACTAATCTAACCGAGTCCACCCCAAACCCTAATGCTACACCCCGCTACTTCCACAACACCCTACACCGATCTAACCGACACACTCCTAGGCGACCAGTCCTCGCTCGCGAGCCCACCCTGTTGCGCACCCCACGCCCCAGCACCCACTCACGCCACCCTGTCTCCCCAGCGTTGGGATCCCCTCCTCCCCTCGATCGAATAATCACCTACCTCTAGTGACCAACCTGGCCCCACCCTCGTGCGACGTACGCCGCATCGCGACCCCATCCCCTTTCTGAGAACCTCGCCTCCTTCCTCTGCCCCGCTCGCTCTCTGCCTCACCGAGATGCGCCGCCGCCTCTCTCTTGCTCAGCGATGCCGCCACCAAGCTTGGCCTCACCTTCCCTCGCGTGGCCCCACACCCCGCTGCAGACAGGCTCCATCGCCTCATCCATCTGCCGCCACACCCTCTTCCCTGGGCCCGCCGAGATGCGCGCCGCCGCCTCCGTAGTGGTCTCCTACCTTGCCCTCCTCGCCAGCACTACCGCAGAGCCTGGCGTCGTCTTCCTCAAGCTCGGCCGCAAGCGCGTGCCATGCATCCTTTCTTAGACAAACTCGCCAGCACCGTCCCTTCTCTGGCCATCTGTGCCACCCTCTGCTCCTCCCGCATCCGCATGCCCTGCGCCCTCGTCGCCCAGCGTTGCTACTGCCGGAGCCACGCCTCCGCCCCGTGGTCGCCCGTCCCCGGCTGCCCGAGCCCCTGCCTGAGTTCGTCTCTGACCACCGTCCTCTTGAGCACGTTAGCAGTAGGTGTTGTTCTGCCTCTGTGAGTTATGTTTTGTCCCTGTACCTAGTGAAGTGACACTGAATATTGGTGTTGTTGTGTGTTGCCAATGATCTGATAAGAACAGTGTAAATGGAGTTGATGCCTGCTGGAGTTGGATATGATACATTGTGGGGATTTGGTGGTGCTCTAGTTGGTGTGATATCGGCCAAAGGATTTCAACCCCCGTGAAGATTGCTATCTCCGGGTTTCACCAAGATGGCTTTGCCAAGATCTCCTCCCGGATCCGAAGAGCCCTGACCCCGTGCTGTGAAGACCAAACCCTGGCACCGGCTTCATGCTCTCCTTCACGAATGCCAAGACTTGTTCCCGGAGGCGAAGACCGATCCCGTCGAGATCAAACCCCCCCGGTGAACCCTAAGATCGTCGATACCCTAACGTGATTCCCTTTGTGAGATCCCTTATTTTTTATAATATATGACATATTCTTGTTGCATATAAATTGATCATATCACATACATCTTCATTTGTTTGGGGTATATTGTCGATTCACCTAATAATTAAATATGGAGGCTATATGCAGGCTATTCTAGTCTTATATTGTCTTCATTTAAATTTGTGTAGCGAACCAATGCCATGTTTTGCATTGTTAAGGCAACATTTAAAAATCGGGGTAACTAAACAACATGAACCTTCTAACTAATTGTCGGGACCCTGGTTCCCCTTAATATTGCCTAATTGCATCGCATCTTTGCCATGCCATGCATCATATCATAATCATGCCGGATCTTCTGCCGTAGTATTAAATAGTGCATTCATGTTTCTTTTAGTGCTTTGGTTCTTCGCGGATTAGGCCGTTGAGTTGATGCGAGTATCGACAAGTTCTTCGGATAATGTATCTTCGACAGTGTTTTCCAGGCGAGCATTCTCCCCCTTTCTACCTATTTTGCATTTATAGTCTTTATTTCCTCATGTTGATCTATTGCTATCCGTGTCGCGATGCTTTAGTGTTCCGTACCAGATATATTCCGTGCAGCCTTTATATTGCCATGGACACCTCCTATTACCTGTTGTTTGGTAGATAGATGGTCTTGCGAGTCGTAGTCGCTTGCTCAGGTGCGATCCCGTGTCGTGAAGTACCACACAGTTGTTGGAATGTTGTCATATGCTTAAGGGTGGAGATGATCATGGCTTTAATTACAACTTGATATTAAAATGCTGGGAATAGATATAACTAATGAGGTCGGTGAGCAATAGATGTTATTTGGTTCTTCCACGCTCACTTGTGTCCTGTAGGCCCGGAGTACTTGATACCTGTTCCTTGACTATTCGCACTATCCACATACGGGAGACTCTATGAATCCCCCTTTGCCTGAGCTTGATTCACACTTTATTTCTTGGGGCCACAAGTAGTTTGGGGCTTTATTACAATCCTGTACTTATGACATGCTTTACTGCTTTATGTACGATTGTGCGTGGAGCACCTGTACTGTTTTGGAACGTGGAATGTTTTCGCGGTATCGACAAGCCCGGTCACACTTTTGGGTTCCCAGTCGTTTACAGCCATTGTCACAAACCCTGGGTCCGTCTCAGAGCCGGCCAACTTCGTTGCGGGTAGCTTAGCGAGGTGGCCCTCTGAAATAATTTATGAATCCTATGATTGCTTTGTCGTGAAAGCCTCGTTGGGTTTTTATTTGGTTTTTCCGAGGTTGATCGTGTGTGTGTTGCTATTTGTGCACCCCTGCAGGCTAAATCTTTCTGAAAGCCGTGTCCGCGGTTATGGACGACTTGGAGCACAGTATCTCGATCATAGACAACAAAAACTAAAGTAGTGTTGTGAATTTGACTTAATATATGTGACTAGTAATAAGCTTCACTACAATGGAATGGATAATAAAAGTGCCAACAACTGGTGGAACTGGGGTGTATCGTGTCATGTTATACCTGCCTAGTAAGTATCGCAACTCCAATGGAATGAAATAAAAAGTGCCAACAACTGCTGGGTTTAGGATGTCACATGCTAATTGTATCTGACTAGTAAGTACTACAACTACAACTAAATGGTTAACTAAAACTGCCCACTACTTATGCTATCAGGGTGATTCATGCTATCTATATCTGACTAGTAAGTGCTGCAACTATAACGGAATGAATAAAACTGCCAACTGTGTGAGTTCCTCGGTTTGACTTCCTCGTTTGGTCTCGAGGGGGAATACCAGGATGGGTATGATTGGTGTTAGTATCAGGTGGTTCCGAATAGGTCTTTCTTATCCGTCTCTAATAGCTGATAGTTGTACCGAGTCTCTAGAGGTTGTTTAGTGCATGCTTCGCTGCCGCTTCAGTCCACCATACCTATGTAGGCGAGAGCCGCCGAATTCTAGCCTCGCCGTGTACTGGCCTCAGTACTGACCGCTCCTCTTTTTTTCTTTGCCCTTTGTCGGCACCCCTTTTGTTTTAGCAGGTTTGAGATCGACGTCGTTAGCAGGGTTACCCTTCCGGCTTGGCCTGGGCAGGGTTATGGACGCCATTGGTTATTCTTCAGGGCTCTTAGCTCAATTTGCTTCTTATCCGTACTCAGATGCTGTATCGTTTTCAAGGTGATTTGGATCTTTGTACTGTATATCTGTATTCGTGACTTAGTGAGTCGTTGCTATATATATATATATATGTTCTGTGGGTTCTATCATGGACTATTGTGTAATGATATTACTTCGTTTTCCACCCGCACGAAAGTGCTTGGTGGGCGTCCTTGAATCGTTTCTATGCGGGTTTGGCAGGAAGCGCTAAACTTGCATAGGGCCGATTCGAGGGTGTTACATTCTGTTTGGGGGTTTGTTCATGCATGCCCTAATCCTCGTTAGAAATGAGTTATGAGCCAGCCAAATATTCAAGACATGAAAACAAAATATGATCATGACGGACTATGGCATCATCCTAGAGACACTAAAGTGCGGACTCATGGATACAGCTGGACAAGGCTCTCATTGCACACACACATAGCACACGGCTACCTGTCACTAATTTGCTGGCCGGGGGTGAGGGTGGTGACCCGGTGCGGCGGTGGCGGTGTCGCACGGGGTCGGAAGAGGGTCCTGTCACATGCATGATCAACCTCGGGAAGAACCAAATAAAACGCAACGAGGCCTCGCGACAATGCATTCACAGGATTCGTAAATTATTTCAGGGGGCCACCCTGTTAAGCTACCTGCAGACCCGTACGTGACACATGTGCAGACGGTTCGACTGAACAGGGCCTCCAAATTAGGAGGGCCCCTAATTTTGTATGTTAAACTACTATTTGATACTACTAATCATCTGTCTACTGGAGACTAATTAATTTCTCCCAAAAAGTTAGAGACTAACAGATGCATGGAATAGGATAATATATGCCCGCCTAGGAGTCTGCAATCGACTTAACTCCAGTGCCCAACTCCCGAACGCCCCTCCTCTCTTCCTCTTTTCTCTTCCAGCGTAAGAGTCGTTCTGTTCATCTTCCAATCATATCTTATACCAAGCCAATTTCAGCCTGATTTCCCCAATGAACAAGTACAAGATACTGTATGTTGCAGGCTGCAACATCAATCTACCATCGATTTATTTGGTGTTTTCTTCTTAGTTTCTCATCTCTCTGCTCTGCTTCTAATCCTCTTGCTGCTTGTTGCCACCCATGCGATCCGGGCTCATCCACCCGTCATGAGTGCTTTTCGCCAAACAATTCATCAAGAGGAGAAACCGGACTACAGAGCCACACGCACCGCATTTTGATAGCTTGCTTTCAAAATCAATCAAAAGTTGTTAAATCCCATATTGCTTCCATGTTATGTTTTTGATACATGTCACTTTGCGGAAGGTTTTTTATGAAAAATTAATTGAAAGGATTTTTGCGGTAGTACTTTTGAATTCTAGATAATCATTTTCTGATAAGATGCAATTCTTTCAAAATTTGTACCACCAACATGATAAATATATTACAAACAGTGTTTTCCAATGTGATGTCGAGGCCCAAATTTTTGGTTTTGCACAGGGCCTCTGTTTTCTCGGGTACGGCCCTGGCTACCTGCTACGAAGTTGGCTGGCTCCGAGACGGACCCAAGGTTTGTGTAGACGGCTGTAAACGACTGGGAACCCGAAAATGTGACTGGGCTTGTCGATACCGCGGAAACCTGTCACAAGTCCTAAATAGTATAGGTGTTCCACGCACAATTGTAAATAAAGCAGTAAAGCATGGCATAAGTACATGATAGTAATAAAGCTCCAAACTAGTTTTGTGGCCCCAAGAAATAAAGTGCGAATCAAGCCCAGACGAAGGGGATTCATGGTCCCACATGCGGATAGTGTGATAGTCAAGGAACAGGAATCAAGTACTCGGGGTCCTACGGGACACAAGTGAGCTTAAAGAACCAAATAGCAGATAATGCTCACCGATGCCTCTTTCATTAGTTATCCCGTAACTACTCAGATTAAGTGGTTTAGGTACCTCGTTATCCAAAGACTCGCACAAACCCTACACATGCAATTCTACGACTCGTATGGCTCAAACAACTCCTGTAGTAATGGCTCATGATATTGAGGTACAAGCTTCGGTGGGGTTTAAAAGTAAAGGCTATGCAATAGTTGGGACTCAATTTAATGCAATCGCGACTCAATGATGCAAGAGTAAGATAGAAGCATAGGTACTATATGTATGCAAGCATGGGGAATTGCTTGCCTGGCAGTTCAGTTGCGGAATAAGAAGGATCCGGGTAATACTCCTGAGGCTCGTGGTATTCTCCTTGTTCAGTGTCTATCCGGATAAAAACCAAACACACAAGAGCCAAAATAAATATATTGCGCATTCGTACTAATCATATGCAACAAGCAAACAGAGTATGCCATGATGGAATGATGCACAATTGCATGGTATAGCATAACATGTCATGGGTGAGGTGTGGAAACAGGAAATAAGCATTTTTAGTATTTATTTAGTCAAGTTTTACTTGCATAAACCTTTCTGCCTCTTTTATGTTTATATGATGCATGTTGCAATTGGTATCATGGAATGCATAGTTAGAACGGGCTCGTCGCGCTGATCGATTTAGACATATTATTTGTCAGACTCGGAGTTACGGAATTAAAGTTATAAATTTATTAAGAAATGTCAATTTAAATAGTACTTAATACATAATAGAAGACGCCTATATGATATGTTGTTGTTGATATTTTTTAATAAGAAATTGATGCTATGGTGTTTCCCCGTGGGATGTCGTATGTGGTTATATGTATGTATTGTTCTGGTATTTTGGACTATATGCTTTGTTTTTTGGGTATATCTGGATATCTTTCAGAACATTATTTGAAATATAGCATGCTATTATAGTTAGCACTATATGCATGTGTAGCATTTGGAGGAGGGCTTCCGCTATTACCTTTAGCACCCTGGTTGGAATAAGAAAACTTGATAATATAAGTGCCAGTGTGTATATGGTTCTGGCGAGTTGCACATGGATTCCAACAACTTGATGATAGATGGTTTGAAGAATAACTTGAAAGTGACTAGGTTAGCATGCAAGCATGGGGAATTGCTTGCCTGGTAGTTCAGTTGCGGAATAAGAAGGATCCAGGTAATACTCCTGAGGCTCCTGGTATTCTCCTTGTTCAGTGTCTATCCGGATAAAAACCAAACACACAAGGGCCGAAATAAATACATTGCACATTCGTAATAATCATATGCAATAAGCAAACAAAGTATGCCATGATGGAATGATGCACAATTATATGATATAACATAGCATGTCATGGGTGAGGCGTGGAAACAGGAAATAAGCATTTTTAGTATTTATTTAGTCAAGTTTTACTTGCATAAACCTTGCTGCCTCTTTTATGTTTATATGATGCATGCTGCAATTGATATCATGGAATGCAGAGTTAGAACAGGCTCGTCGCGCTGATCGATTTAGACATATTATTTGTCGTACTCGGAGTTACGGAATTAAAGTTATGAATTTATTAAGAAATGTCAATTTAAATAGTATTTAATACAGACATAGATGACGCCTATATGATATGTTGTTGTTAATAACTTTTAATAAGAAATTGATGCTACGGTGTTTCCCCGTGGGATGTTGATCTTAGGCTTTTAGACAACCGGAGAACTAATTCTGTATGTGGTTATATGTATGTATTGTTCTGATATTTTGGACTGTATGCTTTGTTATTTGGCTATATCTGGATATCTTTCAGAACATTGTTTGAAATATAGCACGCTATTATAGTTAGCACTATATGCATGTGTAGCATTTGGAGGAGGGCTTCCGCTATTACCTTTAGCACCCTGGTTGGAATAAGAAAACTTGATAATATAAGTGTCAGTGTGTATATGGTTCTGGCGAGTTGCACGTGGATTCCAACAACTTGATAATAGATGGTTTGAAGAATAACTTGAAAGTGACTTGGTTAGTTTGCTGGTCTTAGTCAGGACAGGCCGGTCGAGAGCCCATGCTGTGTACGTGCGTGCAGTAATGCCAACACGTACTCATAAAGATTTCTATTAATTAACTAGTTGTGTCACTGTGTCTGTGTGTCATTTTCTACAAAGGTGATCTATTGCGTTACTATAAAGCAAGCTCGCAAAGCTACGATCCATTGCATTACAAAGATAGGTACCTCCAATATAATGGAAGTGCTGCTCCTCTTCCTCACTGCCATCCTGATTTTGATCGCGAGCAGCGAAGCGAAGCCACTGGTGCCTGCTATGGTGATATTCGGTGACTCGATGGTCGACGTAGGTAACAATGACTACTTGGTCAACGTCGGCAGGGCAGACGCGCCTCCCTATGGCAGAGACTTCAAGGACCATGTGGCCACCGGGAGGTATTGCAACGGCAAGCTGACAATTGATATCATAGGTTGGCTACATCTTAATTACCCTTGTTTGCCATAAGATTATAAGGAAGCAGATTATACATATTGTTTATTACTGCTAAGGTGTCAAGTGGGATCCCGCTAAAATTCCACTTCTAGTTCATTTGCTAAAATCTAGTTTAAATTTTAAGCAAAAATTTACACTAAATTTTGACAAATAAACTAAAGGTGCGATTTTGGCGGGATCCCACGCTTGACACCCTAATTACTGCGATCTCTGTCGATGCAGCTGATAGGTTGGGGTTCAGTAGCTACCCGGCTGCATATCTCAGCCCACAGGCATCAGGCGAGAACCTTTTGGTCGGAGCAAACTTTGCATCTGGTGGATCAGGATTTTATGATGATGCGCCATTCAAGTCTGTAAGTATATAGAAGGAATCTCCTTCCTATTTTTTTTGAGATAATCTCCTTCCTTTCTTGGAAATAACTAGTGGATAAACGACTATCATAGCTTTTTAAAATTTATAAACGGATACCAACCGGCAAGGGTGGTCAGCTGCCTCAAATGAAAATCAATTTTTTTAATAAACGGATGTACTGACTAACTAGTTGATATTTGCACTTTCTTGCTAGCCTTATCTACGCGGGTCACCAGCTAGTTATAGAAAAGACCATATAAATCAGTCTATGCAGAGACCGGGATTATCCCCTTTCATAAAAAAAAGCTTGAGTAGTAATAGAATAGAAAATGGATAGACACATGAGTAATAATAGAATAGAAAATGGGGATAGATTGTGTGACGGTGACATCATGCATGCAGCAATATATCACATTGTCCCAACAACTGGAGTACTTCCAGGAGTACCAATCGAAGCTGGGGACGGTGGCCGGGAGCATAGGGAAGGCTCAGTCAATCGTCTCTGATGCGCTCTACATCATTTGCACCGGCTCAAACGACTTCCACCTCAACTACTACATCGACCCTGTGCTCTTGAGCACCCTGACCTACGACGAGTACTGCGACCGCCTGACCGCCATCTTGAAAAATACCGTCGCGGTAATATTAACCATATACTCTCTCCATTTTAAAATATAAGATGTTTTAGATTTATAAAGAAAATGTATCTAAACTTTTTTTAGTGTGTAGATTCACTCTAAATCTGAGTGAATCTACGTACTAAAAAAAGTCAAGATACATTTACTTCACAAAACTAAAAATCTTATATTGAAACGGAGGGAGTATTTGATATGTCATCATGCCCACGCGTAGTTCCTCGTCACCCTTGACCTAATGTGCATACACGTAATCCTTTGTAGGAACTCTACGATGCTGGAGCGCGACGTATCGGTGTGGTGTCATTGCCGCCAATGGGCTGCTTTCCCGTGGCCATCACACTCGCCGGCCTCGGGACCGACCGGTGCGTGCCGTGGCTCAACATCAACGCCCGGCGGTTCAACGGGAAAATGAGTGCCACCGTGGACACGCTGTCGAAGCGGTACCACGACCTCAAGATCGCCCATCTGGACATCTACACGCCCATCTCCGGGCTTGTCGCCTCTCCTAGGTCGCAAGGCTTCACGGAGGCCAAGAGGGGATGCTGCGGGACGGGGACGGTGGAGATCGGAGTGCTCCTCTGCAACGCCCTAGCCGTTGGGACCTGCCCCGACGCCACCAAGTACGTCTTCTGGGATGGTGCCCATACCACGGAGGCGGCCAACCATGTGATCGCAGAATATCTCCTCGCTCACGGCATCAACGACCTGGTGGTTACATAAAATGTGTAGCAATCCTACTTGATTACCCGACATACACTCAAGACTCAAATGTCATCCTAGTTAACAAGAATAAATGTTATCTGCAACAATTTTTTCCATTTGAAAAGTTGCCAAAACTTATTAGATTTAAGGTCATTTCTCTATTTTCAAAACTGGCAAGTAGCTTTGTTGTACCATACCACTGGATTCATTTGATGCTAGCTACGTGAACTCGGGTGCGGTGATCCAGCATACCACTGCATGATGTGGTATACTATAGTCGTTGATATAACCACCAATGAAACACCATTCACTAGTATTACATCCCTCAGAGTGGTACAACAGAAACACAGCAGGTCCAAGACATGACTATAGATTACAACTCGACTCTTTACAATAGATCCAGAGAACACTCTAGGTTAAAGAGGAAGAAAAAAAACTTCTTGCAAAAAAGAACTAGAAATAACAACTCAGAACGATCTTGAGTAAGACTAGTATCTAAACCATCTGGCTTGCAATTGCGGCTACTGGAATGCTCTACAAAAGTAGGTTTTATGGCTAGAGAATATACTACTATCTAATCAGTAACTTTGTCTTCATTTTAGTTGATGCTTAGGTTGACTTCATTGACTTTCTAGAAGAGCTTGAGCTTTCGATGAGGTTTTCTTGAGCATAAGTTGGTGTTGACGACGTCTTCCACAACTAAGAACCTAGCAAGGGTTAAGAAGGTACGGTTGAGTACGAGCGTACTCAGCAAGTTCACTAAAAAGGAGTGTTTGATGCACTAACTACAGCCACAAATCAAAGGTCGTAGGCAATGCAGGTTTTTGTAAACATTTCTTCAAAGGTTTCTTTTATTCTGAAAAACTATGTCTGTTAGCCTTCATAGGTTTAGTAGAACTTTCACGGAGTTCCTTTCCTGTCGCGTTCGTAGCTCCTTCCCGGAACAAGGAGTAACATGTCACCGTTTTTATACCTGTAGAGGTGCGTTACTTTACCCATGAGAGACCTTAGCCTTGTTGCATATCCGAGTTGCAGGCTCGTCTACACTTCCTTGGTGTGGGGCCCAGTCTAAGATCCAAGCCAATCACTACCCCTCTCCACGACCCCCCCCCCCAGGCCAAGCCATATCTCTGTTAAGCCCCCTTTCGGGCAAGCTAGAACTTTGATAGGCCCCCGAAGACTCTATGAGCTGGTTGTGCCCCTGGCAAGCTCCATATATGTCCAACTATACCTCTGGTAGCCACTCACAGATAGTCTAGATACCAATATTGCGGGGAACTAAGGGGTCCCACCCATCTACTGGATTCTCCACGAGAAACCAACAGCCTCACGATAAGGTCATCCGTCCATGCGAAAGAAGAAGATCCAGCTGACTTCTCCGTCCTATTATAAATCTCATGGTTAACACGTCATATACGGTGCTAGAATCACTGGCTACATTGATTGATTAAGTCTTAGATATTATGTTCCTTTACCACTAGAACTATAATAGAAGATTATTACCACTTGGTAAATAATCCATAATCATATTATTATGAAAATAGTGTTTTCTGACCTTTTTGAAATGCAGGTGATGACAACATTTGAGTTACAAGTATTTGATTGAAAATAACCGAAGGACATGAGAAAGTGTGAAATTGCCTTTTGGGATTACAAGATTATGCAATCACGGTATTCGAGACGATAAAAGATCTAATGTCTGAAAACAGCATCATTGGTCCGGTAAGGACTAATGTTTAAAGAAGCAATATGCTATTATGCATAAGTAATGTAATGCAAGTTTGTAAACTCGAATCCCCGGAATAATCATCTATGTTCTAGAGTTTGGGAGCTTGTGACGGCTTCTTTAGAATGTGTTACCCTTTTTAGATCAATTTCACACTTGTGCTTCTTATTAAGGCTTATGTGAGTGTATGAAATAAATAACAAGTGCAATAAGTAATATACAACAATAAAACATTCAAGTGTGGATTGTATCCAAAGATTTATGGCACAAGGATGGTTAACCAACTAGAGCCTTTATATTAAATGCTTTAGGAATTACTTTTAATGTATTTTAAAAGAATAACTTTTGAGGAAAAGATTATTTTACAAGGGAAAATCATTTCAGTTTAAGGTTACACTTTTAGGGTTTCTTATTAACTATAATTATCAAAGAGGAAAGTATTACTTCATTTGAACAATCATAACACATGTAGCGGAGACTTATATGTCTTGAATACAAGATGGCATTATATGTTGTTTATTTCACAATTCTTTATAAAGGTGGAATAGAAGTACTATTTCCTTTATGGGAGTGGTGTTTTTCTTAAAATTATAAGTGAATGGAATCACTTACTTATTTTAGAATTAATGATTATATTCTATAAACATGGGAATGGCATTAGTTGGAGTACTTAAGAATTTTATTTAGGCTTTAAGTAAATCGATAAACTTGCAAAAGAATTTATAGTATAATTTTTTAATAAGTCAAAATGTTATTTTTGATGATTTGACAATGTATAATCCTTTTTGGAAAATACTAATATATATACTTATTTAAGAATCACAATTTAAGGAAATGTATTTAAGATGTTTTGGGCTACTTTAACTTTATACTAGTATTACTTTAAGACTAATTCTATTATTAAACCTTCAATGGATAAGATTAGGATATTAGCAATTTTTATATATCCTTTTACGAATTAATAATTAAGGGAATATGTTGAGATTCAAATTATTAGATCTTTAAGCTTTTATTAAGGGAATAGGTTTAATCGATAAACTTGCAAAAGAATTTATAGTATAATTTTTTAATAAGTCAAAATGTTATTTTTGATGATTTGACAATGTATAATCCTTTTTGGAAAATACTAATATATATACTTACTTAAGAATCACAATTTAAGGAAATGTATTTAAGATGTTTTGGGCTACTTTAACTTTATACTAGTATTACTTTAAGACTAATTCTATTATTAAACCTTCAATGGATAAGATTAGGATATTAGCAATTTTTATATATCCTTTTACGAATTAATAATTAAGGGAATATGTTTAGATTCAAATTATTAGATCTTTAAGCTTTTATTAAGGGAATAGGTTTAATAATATATTATTTTTGTGATCATTTTGGTACATTATATATATTTTTAGGGTTTTTAAATAATAAGATATGATTTTTTATAAGTTTTATTACTTTATAAATATTTAATAAATATGTGGTTAAGTGGAACAAAAATGTATGAATAAAGTTTATAATGGTATATTTCGTTTTTCTAAGAATTTTGATATATTATACTTATTTTTGTAGATTCTAAATAATAAGTTATTGATTTTATAAGATTTAATTATCTTATAAAAATAACTATCAATAGTAAAGCCTTATAATATTTACTTATAAATATATGGTAATATTTTTAAATTGTAGATTTTAATTTTATGAAATTTTTGATATGTAATTCATATTTTTCTGAATTATAAAACAAAAATTATTGAATTTATAAGATTTAATTAATTTCTAAAAATCCTAAAAACAAAATAATTAAATGGTTTACTGTGTCATGATGGCGTCAGCTCTACACTTCAACTTTTTTTACACCGATACTAACCCTAGCCTCAGTCACAGACATGTGGGTCACGCGCCACGTTGGCGAGGACTAGTCAACTATAGCTGACGTGGTCAAGATTGTGCAAGCGTGACGTCATGGTGACGTCACCCCCCGGTGATGCTCGGACGGCGAATGGCGGCGACGATTTGGCAGGTTTTGGCAAGCGCGATTGGTGTGGTTCAAAAGAGCGCATCCCAGGGAACCTATTTGTAGCGGCACCGCTCGGGTATGGTCACCGGAGCTTGATCGACGCCGAGGCCGAGCGGCGGCGTCAGGTGTTTGATAGGAGAACAATTCAGCACAAAAATAAGACGATTGAGAGATTCTTGGGCATCATAGCTCACCAGGATTGCAGTGGAGTGGTTCGCACAGTGAATCGTGGTCGGAATTAGTAGGGATGACGGCGACCGGTGTCGGAAATGGTGGTGTCGATTGCAGCGTCTGGGACCAAACCGGCTTACGTTGTTGGGGGCAAAAGAATGACAAGAACACGAGGAACACGATGGTGACCTCACACAAGAAAGGGAAGCTCGGGAACTACGGTGCCCTAGAACTCCGGCGAGCTAGGGTTCCTCGAGTGAGTGAGTGGGCGAGAGAGAGAGAGCTCTAGGGAGAAGGAGTAATGAGGATGAGGAAGAGTATGGCGTCGCCATGGCCTCCTTCTCCCCTCTAGGTGACAGCGGCACAGATCTCCACGCCGGCGAGCGGCGGCACGCGCGCCACACTACTTGAGGTTGACGACAACGATTGATTCGAAAAAACGGTATGTTAGGCTGGGCCGAGATGGGTTGTGGCAAAGCGAGCGAAAAGTTGTTGCTGCTGCTTGCGAGTGACGCATAGAAGTTGAGTCGTGGGCTGAAACCGTTGGCTGCTTCCTTTCCTTTTTCTTTTACCATTTTCTATTTCTTATTTCACAAAACCTTTTCAACTATGGATTTCTCAAGGTTTAATCTTATTCAAAAATTTTGTAGGTCATGAATATTATTGTATAAATAAATTATAACCATCTCCTCTTCATTTCTTATTGTGTATAAAAATATTCATAACTACATGGAGGGTACTTTTCATTAGACAATTTTAATAGGAATTAGGATTTTAGGGATTTACTTCTTATATAAAAATCTTATAGAAATGTTCTTATTTTCACCTTATGCTAATTGTAGTAGTAATAATTTAAGATGGTGAGTGATCTGCACGGAATATATTCAAACTTGGCATCATTTAACAACCATATTATGTGGTGTTTTTAAATTCTAAGACTCTTAAAGTTTAGAATTTTCTTTATTCAGATTCCTTCTACTTATATCCAAATTAGGCATGGATGATTTCTTTACTAGGTGCTCACTACCTTCTAAAGTGTAGATGATGTTTTAATAGAATCTTAGGATATAATGGTTAAGGTTAATTACCATTTATGTGATACATATGATCCTTATGCCAAGTAACATTCTTTATGGTTTCTAATACCCCACTTACTATGAACTCTATAGGATACACTATCCTCATGTGTATTTGTGAATGTTGCTAGGGAGCAAGGTTTAAGGACTTATCTCTGAATTGATGATCATGGTTGATATGTCAACTTAGAGTGAGATATTGAGATTACTTCCTAATGTGATCTTGATGGTTCTATGAGACTAGGTTTTTATTAGGGTTTAAGAGAATAAGGTGTACAAGGCTTTCATCAATGCAATACTAAACTTGTATTCTACTAATCTCTTAGAAACTCCATTTCACTAAAATATATTATTCAATGGTTACCTAGAAATAAGAAATGGTTCCACTGCTAACTTGATTCTAGGGTTTTGGACAAATAGGTAGACATGTGACTTGTCATGGCTTGTTATAATCTTGGCTAGAGGTTTCTCAAGAATTTCTATCCTCAATACTTTACTAAGTTTGTCTTTAGTTAAGGAATTCCTTTCCTAAATATACCCTGTATAAAACTCACATCTTAATCTCAAGGGTCACATTTTCCTAAATAAGATAGTCATCTAACTCCACCATATCCATCATCATATGATGACATGGCCATGTCACTTCAATAATACTCATTCTTTATTCCTACTCTAGTATATAACTTCCATTTCTAAACTACCCTTGATGAATCTTTCAATGGAGCTTTTCCTAACTCCGTCCATTAACTCCTTTATATTCACCTTCCATCAACTTCCAAGGCTTGCAAGATTACAATCCTCACTATATAACAAGTGATATCCTTGCTCTGGAAGAGGTATGGTAGTATTCGCCATAATACAAGATTGTTCTTGTATTAGCTTGGTTAACATTACCATCCGTTCAACTACTCCATTGAACTTAGGTTCTAAACTTCATCATACACTAGCTTGACTCTTTGGTTTAGATGCTTCTTCTAATTAACTCATGAGTGAGTTAACTCATCCAATATCAGATGGTTTGATCTTCACTAAGGATCACATTCCATTAATGATGGCACCCTTTACCATAACTAGTTCCTTTTTCTATTAATTTATTTTAAGACTTTATAAGGTCAATATAATGGTCACATGCTAAAGGTTAACAAGTTCTAAGTCAAGAATTGACCACTCAATATTGATGATCAATTTACACTAGGACTTGGTTAAATAAGAATGTCATATATTAGTGTGATAATAATAACATGTGATGAATGATCTTGGCTTAACTTCCCTTTCTACTCTATTTATGTCAAAGGTTAATGCTTGGGAACTACCATGATGTTCATGGTATAAATAACTATGGTAAGCATGTATACCAAGGTTTAGTTATTGAGTTTCTTTACTTAAGTTATATACTTAACTTGGTATTCAGGATTTGTTGTAGATAATACCTTGATATAATCTTTAGAAGATTAAGTATTTATCCTTGACTAATGTGTGGTGGTTTAGGTTTATCACATTTGTTCTGCCCTTAGATCAAATTAAATTACCCAAAGATAAGGTTTTAGTAAAGGTCATATTGAAACTTCTCGCAGTCAACTTGATGATCTACTTCAGTTCCACCAAGTTAAGAGAAGATTCAATCACTGTGACAAATTTATTTAAAAGCACGAAAATTATCTAGATTTTCTATATATGAATGCAATACACACACCTTATCTCAGCTTATTTCTAAACTCTAATGCTGGGATGTTACACGTGCTAATTTGCTATCAGTTTTATTTATGTTTTCTACATGTGGGACATATCTGCCTTACTCGTTGATGTTATCTTTATCTTTACGAGCGAGGCACACCATGCAGTCTAGACCTGCCCGAACGCACTGTCTTATAGGATACTCCCATCCCATGCAGTTAGGAACAATACTGTCATGTTGCGAAAACTTTACGTCTCAACACAACAATCGATATCACGATACGGCAAATTTGGCTAGATTGTACTCCCTCCGTTCGGAAATATAAAACGATTTAGCTTTATGCAATGAGTGTATGTAGACTTTTTTTAGTTTATACGTTCACTCCGAACCTCTACGAACCTATACACAGATATCTAAATATATTTGATTTACAAAGCTAAAATGTCTTATATTTTCGAACGGAGGGAGTAATAGCGGAGCTTTTGATTGGGAGACCCTCGTCGCAAACTGTAACTAGGCCACTATGGGAAAACGAAATTTTGCCATGTATTAAAAATACACAGCGAAGGCCAGAAAACACTCGGCAAAATTTTGCGTGTGCGGCTTATTCTTTCCTCCTCGAAATAGGCTTGCGCCCAGCTATATTAATATAGCAACCACGATAGATCCAGCTGCTGGGCCAGACAGCACAATGCTCAAAAGGAAAAAGCAAAGAAAACAAAGCAGAAAAAGAAAAGAAAACAAAGCCGACGACAGACGCTCGACGAAAACAAAGATGACCCGCCACCGTTGCGCCCTCCAGAGAAGTACCACCTTGCTCCTAGCGCTCCAAAGCGTCGTGTACGAAGCAACACCTCCAAGGAGGAAAGTGATGACAATGACGCTGCTGCCCGGACATGTCCTAGGGTTTTCCCCGATACACTATGGGAGGTGGGGAAGAGATACACCCGACGTCCTTTAGGAAGGACGGCGACACCCATAGGCGTCACCACGTTGGTGTCTAGACGACAAGGATTTCTCCCGACCCCTTAAAAAATCACACTCCCGGACACTTTGGATTGCTCCACCAAACTTGCCACCCACGTACACGCGCCACCACGGTCTTGAAGTCACCACCGCCATCTCGTCGTGCCCCCATTGAGAGGCCGGTAGGACCGAAAAAGATGAACCTTCGGCGAGGGTCGGCATGACACCAGCATGCGGGAGGGAACTACCTCCACCACCAAAAAGCGGTAGCCGTCCGGGTACAGCAGCAGGGCAAACCGGGCCCTCCATGGCCTAGCCGTGTCCGAAAAAAGTTCGTGAAGCCCCGCCGCCGCACTGCAGCAAGGGTGCCATCGTGCAGACCAACCCAGCACTAGGCCCTACTCCTTCGCCCCACAAAAGATCCTCCACCATTGCAGATCTCAATCGCCAAGTAGCAGCTTCGTCGCCACCGAACACACCCAGGCCTGCCGGACCACCGTCAGTCTGAGGAACACTCTCGCACCTGCCGCACAACAAGCACCTACGAGCAAAATGACTCGACCAATGCCCCGACTTCCATGGTCGGACCAACATCAGATAGACGCTCCTATAGCTAGCCCATGGTACATAGGAGGTATGTGGGTGACCGGACTCAGGCGGGCAAATGAGACAGGCACGACAACCTCTGCACCTACTGCAAGACAAGCCAACACACGGTGGCAACCAAAGATCGGCTCACCTGGCCTAACCCTGGCCTTTGGCCATTTCCAGCCCTGAGGCGCCACCACCACCTATGGCAGCTGAAGCCCACCAGGCCCAGATCTGGCTCGCTTGGCCAGATCGAACCCATATATAGCCCATGGAGCCTCTGCAAAGCCGCGCCACCGGCGGTCCCTGTCGTCCCGAGCCCTCACTACACCACCGCTGCCACCACTGGAGCCTGCCCGGTCCATCGCTCCGGTTGAGACCAAGCCACGCCGCCATGGGCCTGCGCTTGTCGTCGCACGTGCGCTGCTGGCGACACTAGAACCTGCAGAGCACCGGGATCCACCCGCCACCGCAGGAGAGAACGGCCGCCGGGCTTGCTAGCCTGGGGACGTGCGAGAGGGAGTAGTTGCCGCAGCGGCGCCGTCGACAGCGGGGAGCCCCAGCCCGCGCACGCAACAGCTTCCTCCCTTCCACCGCACGGGGCTGGGTGGCCAGATGCCCGCCACCCCGTCATCGGCGCAGCAAGCCTTTAGCCGGCGATCTTCGGGGGTGATGAGGGTTAGCCCCCTCGGTCGCGCGGAGGGAGGCGAGGGAGCAGTTTTCGTTTTGGTGCCAAGCTAACTACTTCGGCTTATTCTTTGGAATGGAGGGAGTATGTTTTTTCCCGCGGTGCAGCAAAATGCAGCAGGTGTGTGTTAGGGCATCTCCACCGGGTCGATCCAACCAGCCCGGGCATGTCCGAACTTGTCCGCACGGACGCACGCGCCGTGCGCGGCACGACCCATCCGTCCCGACGCGTCCGGCTCGACCCATCCGTGCACCTAATTTGCGTGACCACTGGGTCGGCCTGGACAGCGCAAGCACCGAGCAGGTATCCAGCTGTCGGCCGCTCGGGGCCCATGTGTAAGCAAAACATTAATAAGTAAACCGACTTTCCATTAGATTAAGCCCCGCCGATTATAAAAAGGATGTTTGAATAAACTAAAACTACTACTATTGATGATGGAGGAGGCTGTCCCTACGGCTACTGGTCGCCGTTGCCGCTGGCGCCACCGTTGCCGCGGCCGCGGCTACCGCCGGAACTGTCAATCACCGCTATAGCCGACCAGATGGCCTTCTGCTGGAGGCGGTCGTGGTAACGCTCGCTCGCCCGGCTACGAGCCTCCTTCTTACCGGCCGCCTTCGAGCGGTTTGCCACCGCCCGGTTGGCCAGGGCCTTCTCCATCTCGGCCGCCCAGTGGTCCATCGCCTCCTGGTCCTCTACCTCCACCGCCAGCTCCACCGTCGCGGCCGCCCTCGCTGCCAATGGGGCCATCGGAGCTCCGTTGGGGCCGAGACCGAGGGCATGCGCGATCTGCAGGAGGACGGTGATCGGCTCCTCCCCCGCCCTCTCCTCCGCCACCACCTGATCCACCTCCTCCCCCTCCTCATCGTCGTCCTCCACCTCGGTCTCGTCCCCGTCGACGAGAGCCCACGCGGTCGCCACCTCGGCGGCAGCAGCCGCCATTTCAGCAGCGTGCTCCGCCGCAGCCATCGCACTGCGCGAGGCGGCGGCCTGGTGAAGCTCACCGATGGCCGCCTCATGGCGAATCTCGCGGAGGGCCCGTGTTGCGGCCTCCTTGGCCACCGCCTCCTTGGCGGCGGCGTCGTTAAGCTCACGCACCGCCCATTGGGCCGCCACCAGTGAGGCCGCCTCCACCACCTCCTCCAGCGCCGCCTCGGCCACACGGCCTTCCTCCTCGAAGGCCACCACCTCCGCCTCGGCCATGCGCTGGGACAGGAACGCGGCCTGGAGGTCGACGACGTCGGTGTCCTGGTAGCGGGTGCGGCACAGTTCCCTAATCTTGCTCCAGTTGGCGATCTTGCGGTGGGGCATGGCTGCGGTAGGAGTTTTTTTTTTCTGGCGGTGGTTGCTCTGGCTGGGCTTGTTGTCTCAGCCGCGTGGCCGTCTTTTATAGACGACGACGAAGGCAGGAAACGACCGGTGAGGCGCTCGCGGGAAACGGAAAGCTACCATGGCGGGAAACGCCGACCCCGCGGGAAGCAGCCGACGCTGATAGCCGAAGTCGCGTCGCCATTAATGTCCATCGCCGGTGTGTCAAACAGGGTGACAGCAGGGGAGATGGACATATGGGTCGGACTACTGGACGCGACTGTCCGGACAGACCGGACCGCAATCTCAAAGTGATGGGGGCTGACCCAAACGCCTAGTGGAGATGCCCTTAGATATTCTTAGCCATTGCCCTGGATCACATTTGCGATCAGTCAGGTTTACCGTGTTTTTGCCAGAAAAAAGGGACGATCCAATGGCAACTCAACACACGGCAAGTCTGAATTCAATGTTGTGGTCGTAAATTTCTGGAAAAAAGAAGGGTAGCTGCGCCAGCACGTACGGGCTCTGGTGGCGCCGTGAGTCCCATAGCACGCGCTGCTCCTGGTTGGCCGCAGGACAGGGGACTGCTGTGCGACAGGAGGCGTGCCCATGCTCTTCCGTGACCACGGAGTAGAGTACAGTAGCAGCATGCAGGAAGGCGCACAGTCTGGTCCGGCACAGGAGTCGGAGCGCGTGTCGGATGGGCGTGGCAGCTAGCGTGCCTTCACCAAGGGGCTCCTCTCACGATCAAAAAAAAAAAAAAGCTCCTCTGACGCTGAAAGAAGCGGCGTGGTGTGTTAGAACATCTTCACCGGACCAGTCTAAACAGACTGGGCGCGTCCGAACATATCTGCGCGGACGCGTGGGACGTGCACGGCCTTTCAGCGTACCGACCCATCCAGCTCAGCGCGTCTGGCTCGACCCATCCGTGCACCTAATTTGGGCAACGGTTGGTCGGCCTAGATAGCGCGTGCGGCCTACCGTGTCCGACAATCACCTTTGGCGACCCCTCCCGCCAATGGCACACAGACACTCCACTTCTCCCTCCAAAAAAATTCTCTCCCAAATTTCCACCGACGGGAGCGACGGGAAAGGCGATAGATCCCGCCGCCATCTCCGAAGATGTGCCATCCGGCGTTCCTGCAGCCAAGAAGCGCGGCCGGCCGAAGAAGGTTGCCAAGGACATGATGTCAGAGGAGCGGAAGAGTGAGACAGAGAAGCGCGCAGGCCGGTGGCTTGCGGCACGGGCTCGACTCGCCGAAGCCAAGCTCGACAAGGAGCGCCAGGAGGAGAACACGCGCTTCCTCGTCGCGTGAGACTGGGCCAACCACGACGAGCTGGCAGTGGATGTCGCCAAGCACGCCGTGAACATGATGAAACACGAGGCACTGATCGTCGCTTTCTGTGGCACCGTGCCCTTCGGTGCCGACGGCGCTATCCCCGGCCTGTCCATGGTCGGCGCGTCCTCTACCAGCTCCATCAGGTCCACCCCTTGTGGCCAGCCTAGGACGCTAGGCCCGCGCACGCCTTCGCTCGGAGGCCACAGTAGGATCGCCGCCTTGCTCTCCTGGTTCGTCCATCCCCACACGACATCGCCAGAGGCGGGAGAGCCCATCTTCGACCTCAACCGGACTCCAACGACCGCGGACACCGCCCCAAAGGTGTCGAAGAAGCAAATGCCCATCTCTGCCGCAGACATGCCAGCGCCAGTCAACCTGTTCGGCGGAATGACCGAGGACGACACGGTATGGTCTCGACATTTCAATGCCTTTGCCTGCACGCCGCGCCCGTCTATTGGGTGTAGGAATTCGTGGCCAACGAAGCCGAGGGCACCATGCACGACATGATCAACAAGGGTGGCGATGGCTATGGCGACGCACATAGTGACGACTATGACATCGGCTATGGCGAGGACGCAGAGACGCAGCAGGAGACGCAACAGGATGCCTACAACATTGCGGACGAGTCATTGTTCGGAAACGATGGCGCTTCCATGGGCGTGGGGGTCAATGCCACGTTGCTGGCCGCTTCACTTGCGGCGTCGCTCGTGGACAACAAGAGGTTGATCCAACGAACCGCGAGCTACACCACCGAGGAGGACAAGGTCCTATGCAAGGCATGGATGGAGGTTTCGCAAGAGCCACAATACGGCGCTGAGCAAAAAGGCTTTGCCTACTGGAAAAAGGTGGACAGGTTATTCCATGAGAATAGAAAATTCGGCAATGACGCCTTCTACATCGATCGAAATGATCTCTCGCTCTCCAAGCGATATGGAATGATCCATGCCGAGTGTAGCAAGTTCCAAGCCTCCTATGAGATGGTGACGAAAAGGAAAATAAGCGGCATGTTGCTAGTGGACACGGTAAAACCTCTTCCTCTCCTTGTCGATGTCTTACATATGCATTGAGCCATTATTGGCATCCATACATGTAGGTCATGAAAGCAATGGAGCATTTCAAGATGGTGAATGACAACAAGACCTTCACGTTGACGCATTGTTGGACACTTATCAAATACTACAAAAAATGGGAGACTAGCTATGCCCTTTGAAAAGAACTTGACAACAAGAAGAAGGGCAAGATCAATGTTTCTACGCGCTGTGTCATCGACCTAGAAGACGGCGACAATGACGAAGGCTTCACCAACCCTGTAGGCGCCCGTGCTCGCCGGCCTGGAGGCCACAAGGCTACGAAGGCCGACATCGCCCGCCAGGCTGGTTCGTTGGCATTTCAGGAGATGTTGACGAAGATCTTGGAGAAGAAGGAAGAGGCCATCACCGAGAGGGAAGAGAGGCGGTGCAAAGAGAAAGAGGCAGACCTTTGTCGATCTCTAGACGAGGTATATCGAGGTGGATGGGGCCAACGCCAAGGCCAGACTAATGGAGATCGAGACGAAGGCAAAGGCGATGGAGGCCGAAGCCAAGCCCAAGGAGGCCGAGGCCAGGTCTAGGGTGGTGGAGGCAGAGGCCAAGGCCAAGGAGGCCGAAGCCAAGATCATGGTCGAGGAGAATGCCATCATGCTCACCGACCTCGACACCATCGCCGACCCCGATCGCAGGGCTTAGGTCGCTCGCAGGAAGCAGGCCATCCGTGCTCGCGATACTTGAACGACAATGGCAACGGCGACTGCAACCTTTTGGACATAGACGCCGCCATTCTTTTGGACATTGTGTATGATATTGCCCCCATTTGTACATTTCAGAACCACTATCCACTAGTTGGCGATGCCTAATGGGCGATGGCACACGCCTGCCAATTTATCTGATAGTCAGTTCATGTGCTATTGGCTGTGAATTTGAGTGTTCAACCCATGGCAAAGCTTGGCCAGCGATGGCACCAAGAAACGCCGGGGCGGACATTTGGGTCGCGCCGCTGGGCGCGGTCGGCCGGACAGGCCGGACTGCTCACCCAAAGCGACCGCAGACAGCGTTTTGGTCGCGCGTTTGGGTTGGCCCGGTGGAGATGCCCTTAGGCTCTGTCCCGCAGCGGGCACGGGTGGCATGCATGGCATCACGGCCGGCATGTGTCCCCTGCCGACGTCGAGGTCGGTGTTCGCGTCGGTCGACGCCACCTCCAGATGACGGGTGCCATACGTCATCCGGCACACCATGCGTCCTCTCCTCCGGCGGCAGGAGTCACCATTGTTGGCATTCCCATGGATAGACTACATCAAACTAGACAAACATGCATGCTCCAAAAAATTCTTATGGCCAAGGACATGTATCATGCCCGTTCTTTTTCTTTTATTTCTGCTCAACTCCGGTACACTCTTTACGACCAACATGCATGTGTATATATACACATACAAGCTAGCTATACTTCGATTCGCAACTACCACCTGGAAGAACTTGGCGACGAATCGGTGTCGAGGTCCCTTTCGCAACTACCACCTGGAAGAACTTGGCGACGAATCGATGTCGCATTTTCCTTTGGTTGGCGGACCGCGGCAGGCTTTTCACGAATGAGCGCAGGTTTAGGAGAGGCCTTGCTTCCTCGGATACCTGCCCCTTTTCTGCTCTTCTACGGAGTCCACGGTGCACCTGTTACTTCACTGCCCCCCGATAGCTTCATTCTGGGAGGCGGTTCCCGCTCTTCAGGACGACGTTCAGTCATGCCACTCTATCCGGGATCTTTCAGAAGGCACTAAAAATTGCAAAGTCAGAACCTCTGTGCTGATCTATGCCCTTAGGAAAATTTGGAAGAGGCGCAATGCAAAAATATTTAGAAATAAGGTCGAGCCAATGAATGTGGTTTTTCGCAGGTGTGGGGAAGACCTGATGCTTTGGTCTCGTAGGTGTAATAATCAATCTCTCTAGCTATAGACTGGGCTGTTATGTTCTTCCACCTAGGACACATTGAATAGGCCTTCTCTCTCATTTCCCTCTATGTACAGAGTGCTTACCTTTTTAGATAGGATTATCCTTTTCTTCAACCTAGACTATAGTTAGGTTTTTTAGCTCTCTTTTTTCTTTGCTTTGTAAAGCTTTCGATTACGACCGGTTGATTAATGAAAATGGTTTAGGCTTGCCTTGTGCCCACCGTAGTACCCCTAAAAAAAACACTTCGATTCCAACATGATCAGACCTCTAAACCGGACTCTACCATGACTAGTACTCTCTCATGTAAGTACCTTGAAACTAACCAAACTAGATAATCTAGTAGGACACGGACACTAACTTGACTACAACTTAACTCTAGTACTCACACGTACATGACCGGGTGGTACTCTACTACCTGCTCACCATGACCGTCTAGACGCTCACTCCGAAGCGAGCTCCCACCGGCCATGGTCAAAGCCTACGAGTACGACTCCCCTCAATCCTAGCAACCGCCATCCTGAAACATAGCAATGGCAGGTGCGAAATTACAAATAGAGGGAATGTGAATTTTTGTTTCGCAATCCCTGACGAAGTGACGAGAACTTGGACAAAGCACTAATTTTTTGTTTCGCAATGGTTGCAACAGCAGACAGAGTAGTCCCAAGCTCATTTCCTAGCTACCAGGTTCAGTTAAACAAACGGCAAGAAGACACGTGCTTCCTAGTTCCTACGATCGATAAACTACTTCATTTGACGACAAACAAACGACAGAGACAATAATACTAGACCCAAAAGAAGGAACGACTGTTTCGATCAATCATCAGCTGCTATGCTTCCTACGATCGAGCGCGCCATGCTGCCCAGACTCACTCTACTTGGGCACCGCCTTCCGCACGGCCTTCCTCGGCGGTGCGCGTCCTCGCTTCTTCCTCTTGGGCGCCGGCGCACCCTCCTCTGCCGCCGCCTCCTCCGCGGCCACGGCCAGCGCGTCCAGGGCCTTGGAGCCCTTCACCCCGGAGACGCTCCTATTCCCGGGGCGACCCGGCCGCTTCTCCTTGGGTGCCGGGGTCTCCTCCGAGCCCACGGCCACGGCCACCGCCAGCGCGTCAATGGGCTTGGACGCCTGCTTGGTCCTCCTGGAGAGTGTTGCCCTCCAGTTCGCGGGGCGACCAGGATTATTCTCCTTGGGCGCCGGGGTCTCCTCCGTCGCCTCGGCCGCATCAGGGCACACGGCCGCCTGCGCCTTCTCGATGGCCACGGCCAGCGTCCGGTCCATGACCACGGCAAGCTTCTTCTCGACGACCACGGCCAGCGCCTTCTCCACGGCCGCCACCGCCTTCTCCGAGGCCACAGCCAGCGCCTGCTCCATCACCACAGCCAGCTCCTTCGAGTCCGCGGCCCCCAAGTCTCCCGACACCACCTCCTCCTCCTCCTCCGTCCCCATTGCTTTGCTTGGTGTTCTGAGAGAGTAGTGGGAGAGTGAAGAGTGTAGGGAGAGAGTGAGATGGCTGCTGGCACGCTCTTTATTCTCTCCACTCTCCTTTCCCGACTACACCACCAGATCTTTTGCCATCAACGGGAGGATTTGAACACGACGGTTCAGACCAGCCGCTACAGTAAATACGTGTACAGTGTTGTTTACTGCAATACGGAAAATCCGCGCCGAAAGTAACTGGTATGGCAGGCACTGTAAGAAAAGCCTGAGCTGCATTCAACAAGGTGCAACCGGCCGAGACGAACCATGCAGCTACTCCGTCGTCTTGGCACATGGATGTGACAAATCATCATTCGTTCTTGCTCAAGATCCTGGGAAACGCGATGTTTTTTTGCGTAGTAGCACAATTTTCTTGCCCATCTCAGAGCTACAATACGTGCTAAATTTCTTGCACTTGTGTCATGAGTACTAGAGTACTAGGTACATCTGGCCGAGACGGTCGAACAACACCTCCACAATCCAGAGGCCAGTCGAGCCGCCGGGCACCTGCACCACGACATGCCCATCGACCGGGGGCATACCTAGCTTGCACTAGCAGGTGTCACAGGACACAAGTTAAAATCCCATTTCTTTGCTAATTTTTAGACATTTGTAGTGTATGAGACCCCCAACTCTAGGTGAAATATCTGTGTGACTTATACAGTGACCCCTGGTCGATTATGCTCTAGGTCCGCCCTGCCTTCGATGAGGGTGGCGAACTTCGTGGGGAGACAAAGCCCTTCATGCCTAGGTGGATGGTGACGCAGAGCTCAAAACAGTCGAGGTTACTGATGGCCGCAGGTGGTGGCTAAGGAGATGGCACCGGGGAAGGCGCTGGCGAAATTGTCCGGACTCAACCCCCCCCTCCCCTGTTATCCTCTTCGACCTCGCCCACGCACATGCCCCGGCAATCGTCCAACGCACCCACCATCCCCTCGAACATATAGCCGCCTGCGATGGCTACCTGTTTCCCGTGGGGGTGGGGGAATGGAAGATGGTGATGTGTGGAGGAGATGGCCACGGGCCGTGCTTAAAAAGGCGAGGGCATTGGTTGCCGACGCGTCGGTCAATACGCCAACATTGATGGCGAGCGGCCAACCCAAGCTTTGGGTGACGGGTGCAGTGCATGCGTTAAGCGGCGCGACCAGTCTAGGAGTCAGTGGAGGGGATAGCCTAGGAGTCAGCCTAATCTATTGATGGCGTTTGGGGTTGGAGACCAGGCCGTTGGGTCGGTGCCAGGCGGGCCCCCGGAGGTCGCGAGAAGACGAGGGAGGTCACAAGCGGCATCCGCGACGCGTCCGCAGCGACGCATTTCCAGCGCATTTTTGGGCAAGGAATTGTTCGGTACGGACACACGTGGTCGTTTGGGTCGGGCCGCTAGGGCAAGTTTTCCCCTCCAGCTTGTCCGCGCGGACCATTCGAACATCACATGGTGGAATGGGTTGGCCCGGTGGAGATGCCCTTACAACGACTAGTATAGTTTCAGTGTTCCATACACGACGTGTGTACCTGGTTTCCTCCAACTAATACTGAAAGGATACTAAAGTCATCACACATCCTTAGAGCAACTCTAGCAGATACGCTAAATGGACAACCTGTAAAACGACAGTACATGACATGATCTTGCATTTTTTAGTTCGCGGTTCGTTTGTACAGAATATAAATGCTACTAGGAATTGTACTTTATAAAAATCACTCGTGGCAAAATTCAAAGAATAACTTGAGTTTGATCACTTGGGATGGCTCGATCTTCACGGATTTGAGGAGGTGAGTGAGGGGAAACCCAATGAACACGCTGAACTCACTCTAATGCAAGGTAATATACAAACACACACACTTCGATTTGCTCTCGTTGATTCAAACAACCCATCCGATAGAATCCTTGGGGGAGATACCTTGCGGTAGAATCACCGGAGGAGAGATTGGCAAGCAAGTGGTAGAATCTAAAGGTCTCACCAAAGGACCAAATTTATACAATGCCATCTCATTTGAGAATAAGTGATGCGTAGAGACGCAAATACATGTAAATACACACGGACCTGAAACTGTCAGATCCATAGATTATGTTAACCACTAGCAATCGCGTATATGCAACACCAGAAAGCTATAGGTGTTCAATACACAAAGTTTTTCAAACTAGATTATTGACTCTAGTGCAAGTGGGAGACTGAAGGGAATATGCCCGAGAGGCAATAATAAAGTGGTTATTATCTTATTCCATGTTTATGATAAATGATTGTTTTGCATTCTATAATTGTATTAATTGGAAACGTTAATACATGTGTGTTTAATAAACAAAATACAAAGTTCGTAGTAATGCCTCTCATATAAACTAGCTCGTTGATTAACAAGATGATCAAGGTTTCCTGATCATGGACATTGGATGTTGTTAATAACGAGGTCACAACATTGGTGGAATGATGTGATGAACATTCATCTGAAGTATAGCATTACGATCAGAGTCATTATGTTTATATTGCTATAACATCATACGAAGTAATCTTAGTCCTTAGACCATGAGATCATATTAATTGCTAACACCGGAAGAGTATCTTGATAACATCAAACGTCACACCGTAACAGGATGACTATAAAGGTGGGTTTAGTGCTACAAAGGTGTTATGTTGAGGCTCATGGATCAAGAGTGGGATTTGTCCATCCCGATGACGGATAGATATACTCTGGGCCCTCTCGGTGACATCACATTGAAATAGCTTGCAAGCAAGTGTTGTGATCAATAGAATGTTATATCACGGGAATGAAAAAAGAGTGTATGTCGGTAACGAGATCAAACTAGGTATTTGGATGCCGGTGATTGAATCTCGGACATGTAATATATCACGAGACAAAGGGATTTAATTACGACATTAAAGGTTCACACGATCACAAGGGTCATCGTTGAATGTGTGGGAGTCAGTACAGATCTCTAGGTCCGCTGCTGATTATTGATCAGAGAGGGGTCTCGATCATGTCTGCATTATTCGCGAACCATAGGGTGACACACTTAAGGTATACCGACACCATTTGGAGCAAATATGTTCCAGATAAAGATTTAAAAAAGCGCTGGAATCATTTCGATAGAAACCGGAATTGTTTCGGATAAAATTGCTGAAACTGGTTCTGCATGTGATATTAAAATGTTGCAGGGGGTTTTATATAAATATTTGTTAATTAAAGTAATTAACAAAATTCTGAATAAAATAAATAAAATAGTTTTATTTAATGAGAGCTTGCATTAAATTTGGTGAAAATTAATGCATGTGTGAGTGGAATTTTGAGTGGAGGCTTTTTATGGGAGTTGGAGCTCCACCCACATGAATGTGGAAGAGGTGGGGGCACCACCATGGCTGCCACGCCATGGCCCTTGGGTGCCCCCCTCTTCCCTATAAAAGGCCCCCCTCTCCTCCTCACAACACACACCTCCTCGTGAAGGATCCCTCTCTCCCTCTAGTTATTCCCCATGGTCTTGGATTAGCGAGATACATGTTTTCGGTGGCTTTATCTGGAAAGGAGTTGTTGCTTCCGCTGCTTTGCTGGAGCGAGGGACGGAGGTTGTCGGGGTACCGGACGTGTGTGCGATCACGGTTGCACCGCTGCTTTGTGGTGCTGGACTTGGTGGTGCTGGACTTGCTGGAGCTGGATCTGATGGACGTGCTGGAGCCGGACCTGCTGGACTTCATCACGATCTTGAGATCGGCAAGTGTACGACTACATCATCCACGAGTTCCAACTCGTTAACAAAGCTTTGTTGCCTTCGAGGGTAAGTTCTCTATGGATGTATATCCACCCGTTGCTTGTATCTAGTAGATAGATCTTGGCGTATAGTTCCCATCGTAGGAATTTTTTTGTTTTCTATACTGCGAACCCAACAAAAAAAACACAGGGCGAAGCAATCGCGCACGGCAAAGGGCGCAAAAGTCACACGGCAAAGCCGTGCCGTTTGGCCCCTCCGTCGCCCCCTCCATCAACATCGGAGTGGTGGGCCCTTTTGCAGAGAAATATTTCCACGGAGGGACTGAATATGCCGCGCTGCCATGAGACCTTTCTTTGCCATGCATTTTATTTGTCTTTGCCGTGTGTTCGTTCTGGGCGTTGCCGTGAGGCTTCTCGCTGGTCCTCTCACGGCAAAGGTTTCTTTACCGTGGCATGACTCACGACAATGGTGTGTCGCATGACAGCGACATTTTTTTCCGTAGTGTGTACTCTCCCGTACTACTATTAATCAAGTTTTAAATAGCCGGCTATAGCCCCGCTATACCCTTTTTGCATGATGCGACTAAGTAGAATAGCCGGCTAAAAGATACAAAACCTCTTAAATAGCCGGCTATAGCTGGTTTCCTAAGGCCGCGCTATAGCCTATAGCCGGCTATTTAAAACATTGCTATTAATACAAGGCCGGCTCTTTACGAGACCGTGCAATACCCCATCCAATATTCTCTTAGAGAGGGGATGATGTTAAGTAGATCCTGGCCGGAGGAGAATTTGCACAAAGCACTATTTTTGGGCTCCTTCGCAATAGTTGCAACAGCGAGCAGCCTACGACTACGATCATTTCTTCAGTTAAACAAACGGCAAGTCATGCTTCATTCTTATGATCGATAAACGATTCGACGACAAGCGACCCAAATTAAAGACACACCTAAACGACTAGTACTTGGATCATCGGCTGCTAGCTGCTTCCTACTACAAGCTCTCACCATGCTCCCCATACTCTACTTCCGCACGGCCTTCTTCGCCGGTGGGGCGACCTCGCTTCTTCCTCTTCGGTGACGGCGCCTCATCCGAGCCCACGACCGCGTCCTCCGTTGCCTTGGCGAGCGCATCCTCCACGGCCGCCAGCGCCTTGTCCATGACCACGGCCAGCTTCTTCTCGACGACCACGGCCAGCTCCTCCGCCACCTCCGCCACCGCCACCTTCTCCGTGGCCACAGCCATCACCTTCTCCATGGCCATGGCCAGCGCCTTGGAGGCCGCAGCCCCGAATTCTCCCGCCGCCGCTTCCTCCTCCTCCGTCCTCATGGCTTGGTGTGCTGAGAGAGTAGTAGTGTGAGAGTAGGGAGAGTGCAGGGAGAGAGCGAAATAATGGCTGGCAGGCACGATATTTACTGTCTCCACTCTCCTTCCCCGGGTCCGACGACACCACATCTTCTGCTCTTGCAACGGGAGGATCTACTCTCGTAATGAGGAGGACTACTGCTTTTTTTGTTGTGACAGTACTACTGTATAAATAATCGCTACAGTAAGTACATGTACAGTGTTTCCTGCAATACGGGCGCCGAAAGTTACTGGTAGCTGAGCTGCATTCAAGAAGGTTGCAGGCCAAATTTCTTGCCAATCTCAGGGCTACTGAACGCGTGCCAAATTTCTTACCCTTGTTGCCTCATGATGAGTACTACTAGTATGAATTTCGTAGTTGTTCGCGACGGTTATCGCGTATTAGGTGTCGACTTTGTTCCCATGCATAAATCCCGTCGATGCGCGCGGCGTCAGCCGTTGAGGATCAGTTTTGTGACCGGCCGGCGTATACCGTGAGGTGTCGACTGGCTATGAGTCATGTCGATCGCGCCGTTGAAGACTGCGCCAGTGATGTGCGTAAAGTTTTGTCGACTACGGCAGTATTAATTCTTTCAATAATGCTACATCTACGGGCTCCACTTATGGAAATCAGGCCTACGGGATTACGTGGAGTTAAGGGAGAGGATCAAGGCCCTATAATCACGGCACTTGAAAAATTATGGACCAACCCCGTGCCTCCAGTTCAGCCCATATCTTCTGCCCGTAAGAAAACTCCCCGTAGAGTAGTCCACATATATAGAATGCGTTGATATGGCGGACGAGCTATCTGTAGGACGAAATCCTGGTCGTTGAGATGGGCTCCGTGATTCGTTCTGGACGGGCCTGGCTCTGGTATACGAACTGAAATACAGGCCCATGAACAGTATGTTGTAGGTGAATAGAACAAGTCAGAACGTGGGCAAGGAACAACTGTCAATTTTCGGCCCATAATTGTTGGGAGGACGGACATCTACATAAGGTGTGCGAGAATTAAATTTTTCGATAAAGGGCGCTTTTATTACTTAAAGTAAGTATTACACCCGGTCTCTGCATAACTAGGATGCACACAACCGATAATAGTCCATAGAATCCTTCAATAAGTTATACTATGAATGCGTATTACAAAACCAAAGTGATTGAAAGCAACGAACGCCTAGGGTACTGCAGACGGGCCAATCCGGAGATTATGCTGCCATACATGAGAGGTAAACAGGTCCCGAGCCGTATCCTCCAACCACGTGCACGCCTCCATAAAAAGGTCGCGATGCTCCACACGATGTAGTGCCGACCAAGCCCGTAGGGTATTTGTGCACCTGTAAATAACCTGCAAAAGAGAACAGTTCATATCATTAAAAACCTTATTATTTCTACATAGCCAGAGCGATCATATAAAGGTGATCGCTCCAACCCAAAGGAGTGTCTTATACTTGTTATCTATACCATGTAACCAATTCCCAAAAATGTTGGTAATACTACGTGAAGGATACAAGCCTGATGCTGCTTGGGTGACTGACCATATAGACCGAGCAAAATTACATTGGAAAAATAGGTGCCTGATTGTCTCATTGTGGTGACAAAACACACACCCCGGATTTCCATGCCAATTCCGCTTAATAAGGTTGTCTTTTGTAAGGATAATCCCTCGATGAAGATACCAAGTAAAATTTTTGATTTTGAGAGGTATCTTCATCTTCCAGATCATCCTATTATCTAACACTAGAATTACTGGCTGGGTTAAAGCATTATATAAAGACCTAACAGAGAAAGAACCATTCTCAGTTAGATTCCATCGAAATTTATCTGGTTCCTCTGACAAATATACATGCGCCAGCCGATGCAGCAGAATGATCCAAGAGTCAAGTCTAGTACCAATCAAATCTCTTCTGGACGTTATATCTGGTGGAAAAGATCCCAACACGGTGGCAATTGTTTCCTCTTTATAACGGACAATGGAATACAAAGCAGGATATTGTTCTCGGAGGGTAGCATTACCAAGCCATCTATCCTTTCAAAATCTAACCTGAGACCCATTATTAATAGAAAATGTGCCGAAGCGCAGAAAATGTTTCTTTGTCGCCATCAGGCCAGCCCAAAAGTGCGAGTCGCCTGGTTTCCAAACCATTTGGGACAATGCTTTTGAACCAACATATTTTCATTTAATAAGAGTTTGCCATATTGAAATGGATCGTATGGGCACCTAGAGGGGGGGGGGGGTGAATAGGTGCTACGCCAATTTTTAATATTTTTTCAATTTTAGGCTTAGCACAAAGGGTAAATTTTCTAGATAAACTATCAGGTGGAATTTTCCTATATACAAACCTATCTACTAGCGAGTAAAGAGCGAGTGGAAGAGGAACGGGTAAACCGAAGTGAAGCACGCAGAGACACAGGATTTGTTTGACCGCAGTTCCTTCCTTGTTAAGGGAAGTACGTCTGCGTTGGAGGGGTGGGCGGTACTAAGACCACCATGCCACAATAGGCCTCACCCTGTTCTCCGATGGATCTCGCCACCAAAGGCCTGATCCACCTTTCCACTATAGGTACCCTTCGAGGCGGGCACCGGCGCCTTTACACAACTAGCGAGGCAACAACTCCACAACAACTTGGAGGCTCCCGAAATGACAACAAGCTGCCAAAAGAACAAAGTTATCAAATACAATAAACAAGATCTAGGTATTGACAAGAATACTAGATCAGGGATTTCTCCAAGTGAATGGAGAGGAGTTGAAGCGCTTGATTCGTGGTGATGATGATGAACTTCTCCTCCTTCAATTCCCCCAAAGATCAAGACCTTCGGGTGGTTGAAGTGGGAGATCGAGAATGAGAGCTCTTGCACAATGTCTCGACAATTTCGAATGAATCAAGAGTTCTGAATGTTGGGGAAGAAGGGTATTTATATCCCCTTCCGAAACCAGCCATTGGACACTTTGGGGGCCCGATTATCTGGCCCAAGTGAGGATCGGATTATCCGGCCTGGGGAAACACCGTCCCAGACTCGGAATATCCGGCAGATAATCCGCCCCCTATCAGAGCGTCGCACCGAGCTTGCCCTTGATCAACTTCTGGGGGCCGGATTATCCGGTCCTATGTGAAGGTCGGATTATCCGGCCTAGGGAGGAAAAAACCGCCCCAGTTCGGATTTTTCGGGAGAAAATCCAACCAGATACCGAGTGACGCGCCTTGGCTCCCTTTGCTCAAAAACTGGGGGCCGGATTATCCGGCCCATGCGACAGCCAGATTATCCGGCCTGGGGAGGAAAAACCGCCCAAGTTCAGATTTTCTGGGAGAAAATCCGACCGGATACCGAGCGACGCGCCTTGGCTCCCTTTGAGCAATGAGGTAGGCCAGATTATCCGGCCCTTGGTGGGGCGGATAATCCGGCCCCCTCAAAGCTTCCTGCACACTTAGCGCACATGAATAATCTCCACAGTATTGTTATCTAACACGCAAAACATAGGAAAACATAAAATGTTCTTTCAATCTCCCCCTTTTTGGTGTTAGATGACAATACCAGGATTTGCAGGAGAAAGTCACAAGACAAAAAGTAATAACTATGAAAGAGATTCCCCCTCAATGTGTGCATAATAGAATTTTGCATTAGAATACAAATGCACACAAATAGGTGAATCTATTCCATAGACATATGAGCAACATAAACATACCACCGAGGTAGAGGGAAGGCATCCTTGACATAAGCCACAATCATTACCGGATAACCAATATAAGCGCCTTCCATGATAAAACCTCTAGCAATAGGATATGAATAGATAGCTCCATAAGCATAATCCATGAGATGAAATCCATAGGCATAATAATTTAGACAACCACATAGAGTCTCAAACAACCACAAACCACAAATTTAAAGTTCAACGCTAAATGGGCATAAGCAAGAAAAATAACGAATAGAAAAATGCAAGTGCTTATGCCCGACCCATGCAAATCCACGGACATCCTAATAGAACTACTTCTCCCCCTTTGGCATCGAGACACCAGAAAGGGAGAAGAGCGATGCTAGCACCCCACGGGATCACTCGTAGTCCTCGTCCTCATCCTCTTACTCGTCTTCATTCTCATCCTCATCCTCATCTTCAAGCTCCTTAGTGTCACCTTCCTCATCCTCATCATCAGCAGCAGGCGCAAAGGGGAACAAGTGACGCTCCAGCTCACCATAGTTCAACCCGGAAGAAGAGTTCCACCGAGCATACAGAGTGGGAGGTGTAGGAGCCGGAGGATCACCCGAAGCACCGGACACATGGTGGAGAATGAGCTGCTGGGAGTGAGCCAACTCATGGCGCTGCTTGTATGCCTCGTACTGACCCTTGCGCGTGTCCACGCCCATGCAGAGTATGTTACGCTGGAACCAATTCAGCTGCTTGATCTCACGGGCAACGGGAAGCACAGGGGGCCGGCGAGCATCCCTCATGAGGCCCTCAGGAGCAGAGGAGGGGTGAGAGGTCTTCCGAACCTTGGTGTAGATCTTCTTGGCCTTGTGCACCGAGTCGATGTGGAACTCCTCAGCAGGAAGCAGGTGCCGGATGAGCATCATAATGTAGGGTGCATAGGGAATGGACAGACGGTTGAACATAGCATCACACAACTCATGGTAAATGAAGTCCATGACATCCAGCCTGTACTGTACTGACTCGTCCTCGCAAGAGGCAACCTCATGAGAAAATTGAAGTAGCTGAACAAGGTGACCACAGATGTTGTTATTGTTGCCCCCACTCGGAGTAATGGAGTCACGGAAGAGACCCACTAAGGCAGCATAGATGGGAGCAAGGCCAGCCAGAGTGCCCACAATGCCATTGTCCACAGTGCAAGGAGAGAGAGCTGCATCTTTGTTGGGCTTCAGCTGGGTGATGATGCGGTGGCCACTGGCTCTATCCCTGCTGCGGAAAGAGTATCCAAGAACCTCAGCAAACACGTGAAAATCAGCAGTCATAGGCCTGTCATGAGTCATCCACTTCATAGTGCGATGCTCATCCCCACAAATAACCAAAGTGGAGAAGAACTGCTTCACCACCTCAGAGTCAAAGGAGCATTGGAGAGACATGAGATGGTGCAGCCCCATCCTCTCAGCCACATACATCGCATCCACAAGATGAGCCTTCTCCAAAGCATCAACAAGTACCAGTGGGTGCATATGCCTAATGTTCAGCCTGGCATACACATCTTCATAGATGCCCTTCTGTTCTGCACACAAAAAACGAGTATCCCCCAGCTCATCATCACGAGGCAGCTCAGCAAACAAGTCACGGTGACGGATGGAGGAATAGGAGACCGCATCCAAAGTCCTGTAGTTGATCTTGGGCTCCTTTCCCTTCCTCTTGGACACCCCTTCCTAGTCCTCTTTGCTTGTTCAGCCATGCGCTTCTCTTCGTTCTTTCTTCTCCTCAACTCAACTTCGTCCACTAAGTTACCCTGCCCGTCGTCCCGAAAGTATTTGGCGCGAGGGCGGCGCTTGTAGGGCTTGGGAACACTGGAACCACCTGTGAGGAGAATAAGGGTGATAGCAAGGGGATAAGCATACACACAAGTCCAGGAGAGAGCATGGAAAAAGTAGTCAAAAAGTTCATAGGACAAATCTACGCAATGCATACTCCATAGTGAAACTGAACTAGAATCGAATCTGTCAGGACGGATTATCCGGCCTGGCCAGGGGCGGATAATCCGGCCCTGGCAGAAAATTTCGATTTCACCTAGATTGAATGCAAAAAAGTAGATCGGGCCTAGAAACTGCAAGACTACGATTTCTATGCGAAAACACATCCTTCTAGACAACGTTCCACCCAACAAGTAACACATCTAGCCAAAGATGGGGAGAGAGGGAGTTACCCTCACTCATTGGAGGAAGAACACGGAGGAGAAGGTACCCGGAGGTGCGGAGAAGAAGATCCGGGGAGGCCCGGAAAATCCGGTGGCCGGAGAGGCTCCGGGGAGGGTGGGGGACGGCAGGCGGCGGCTGAGGAGGAGGAGAGGGTTGGGGGAGAAGTGCTGCTCGTTATGAGCCCTTCCCCCTGATCCCTGCCCTTTAAGATGAAATCCACCAGGGCCGGATTATACGGCCTACACTTGGGCCGGATTATCCGGCCTCAAATCTGGGATTCTGTTGTACACAGAACCAGGCCCGCGCGTCCACAAACAACACCCCCACAAGGTGTACAAGGGACTTGTGTGCTAGAATAGATGGCTTAGGGATAGGGAAAGGCTTAGGATTAAGAGAGCCAAACTGAGATGGTACTAGACACTCAAAATTGCAAAATCCAAATCAAATAAAAGCCAAGATTGAGTGTGATTCCCATAAGAACATAAGATAGCAAAGAACAGCCAAAAAGAGCCAATTCTCCTCAAGGGAGAGGGCGGTGGCCGAGGCCACCTTGTTGGAGTGTATGGTGTGACACCGCGAAGATATATCTTGGGTTCACGCCCAATACTCATCAATAAGCTCACATATCACAAATGATATTAAGAGAAATGATTTATCTTGCTTTTGGCATTATGGGGGGAGGGTTAGCCCAATAAGTTAGGACCACACTCCCCCTATATCCATGCCCACACCTAGACCAAAGAAGGATTGAGATGTACAAGTGAGTGCATGGGTAATCAAGACAAGCTCCTAGAATCAATGATATTTAGCTCATTCCTCAAATAGCAGAATCTTGCTTCATCAAGTGGCTTTGTAAAAATATCCGCAAGTTGGTTCTTTGTGCTCACAAAGGAAAGATCAATATCGCCGCGAGCAACATGGTCTCGAATAAAATGATTCCGAATCTCAATATGCTTCGTCCTTGTGTGCTAAACATGATTGTACGCAATTTTGATTGCACTTTCATTATCACATAAAAGAGGCACTTTGTCACAATGGACACCGTATTCCTTTAAAGTTTGCCTCATCCACAATAATTGAGTACAAGCGCTGGCAGCAGCAAAATATTCAGCTTCGGAGGTGGAGAGAGATATACAATTCTACTTTTTAGATGACCAACATACGAGAGATCTTCCCAAAAATTGACAAGCTCCAGAAGTGGATTTCCGATCATCCTTATCACCAGCCCAATCTGAGTCAGTATAACCACATAAAGAGAAATTGGAGCCCTTGGGATACCAGAGACCAAAGTTAGGGGAATGAACCAAATATCGAAAGATCCTCTTGACTGCCACTAAGTGGCTTTCTTAATGAGCTACTTGATACCTTGCACACGCCCCCACACTCAACACTATATCGGGTCTAGATGCACAGAGGTAAAGAAGAGAACCGATCATGGACCAATATAACTTTTAGTCCACATCTTTACCATGTGGGTTAAGTTCAAGATGACATTTTGTTTGCATCGGAGTGGCGACACCATTTAGATCCGTCATCTTGAATCTCTTGAGCATGTCTTGGATGTACTTTGCTTGATTAATAAAGGTTCCTTCTCTAAGTTGCTTGATCTCGAATCCAAGAAAGAACTGTAATTCCCCCATCATGAACATCTCAAACCTGTCAGTCATAAGCTTTGAAAATTCATCATTAAAAGCTTTATTAGTAGAACCAAAGATGATATCGTCTACATATAGTTGGCATACGAAGAGCTCCCCCTTAACCTTCTTAGTAAAAAGAGTGGGATCGATTTGCCCAACTTCGAAGCCACGATCTAACAAAAGCTCTTTAAGGTGCTCATACCATGCACGTGGGGCTTGTTTAAGGCCATAGAGTGCCTTATCAAGTTTGTAGACATGGTTTGGAAAGTTAGAATCCTCAAAACCCGAGGGTTGCTTTACGTATGCCAACTCATGTAGAGGACCGTCAAGGAAGGCACTCTTGACGTCCATTTGCTGCAACTTAAAATTGTTATGGGCAGCATAAGCAAGAAGGATACGAATGGACTCAAGGCGAGCCATTGGAGCATAGGTCTCGCCGAAGTCAATGCCCTCAACTTGGGAGTAACCTTGTGCCACAAGTCTTGCCTTGTTCCTCACAACAATGCCATTCTCGTCTTGCTTGTTTTTGAATATCCACTTGGTGCTGATAACATTGCGGCACTCTTTGGGTTTCTTCACGAGTTTCTAGACTTTGTTGCGCTCGAAATTATTCAATTCTTCATGCATAGCAATAACCCAGTCTGGGTCTTCAAGAGCTTCAAAGACCTTCTTAGGTTCCACCATAGAGATATGAGCTTGATGCTCACCAAAACAGGCCAATTCTCTTCTTGTAGAAACCCTTCGTCAAAGATCACCAACAACCTTGTCGAGAGTGTGACCCCTCAACTCAAGGTTTCGATCAGCTCGAGCCTTGCGATGAAGTTCAATAAGTTTGTTGTCTCTTGGAGGAGTATATTCATCACTTGAATCTTCATTGGAAGCATTTACTCAACCTTGATCAGGAACTGGAATATCAGCAACAGGTGGTGGTGACGCGTGCCCTTGAGGTGAGTCAGTAGCCGTAACAGGAGGCTGCTGAACCGGAGAGTCAGGGCCGGATAATCCAGCCTAGGAGTATTTGTAGCAGCTTCATCAGGAAGCCTGGGGCTTGCTTGAACTGACGAGGGGCCGGATAATCCAGGGCTTGCCAGAAATCCGGCCTGGAGCTTGCGTTGATATCTTCACCACCAGGAGCAATATGGTCAGCTGGAGCGGGGTGGCCGGATAATCCGGTGTCCACCGGATAATCCGGCCTAGAGTTTTCTGGAACAGCTTGACCTTCAGCAGTTGATGGAGATGGTGCAGAATTTGCTCCCGTGGTGGGAACTTGTTGGGCATGTGTAGATGAGGGCTCTTCATGGGAAGAGCATTGTCCTTCCCGATCCGCCACAAGGGGTTTCTCAATGGGGTGGAAAAATCCCACGCCCATTCTTCTTATGGCATCTTGGGGTATTTCAACATCTGCATCACAAACACCAACTTGCTCTGCACGGGAACCGTCATTTTCCTCGAACACCACACTACAAGATTCTACAACAGTTCCGGAGAGCTTATTGTAGACTCTATAAGTGTGGGATTTGGCACCATAACCAACAAAAATACCTTCTAAAACCTTAGATTCAAACTTAGATAAATGAACTCCTTTGATAAGAAAGAAACACTTACACCTGAATACCCGAAGTATGAGATGTTTGGCTTGTTACCGGTAAGTGTTTCATACGGAGTCTTGTCCAATATCTTGCGGAGGTATAATCGGTTGGATGAATGACAAGCAGTAGAGATTGCTTCATCCCAGAAGTTATATGGAGATTTAAATTCGGCTAACATTGATCTTGCCATATCCATTAGAGTTCGATTCTTCCTCTCGGCTACACCATTTTGTTGAGGGGTGTACGCAACAGAATATTGATGTCTTATCCCCTCTTCACTTAGGAACTCATTTAAGGTGTAGTTCTTGAATTCAGAGCCGTTATCACTTCTTATAGCCAGAATGGGGACGTTGTGTTGACGTTGAACCTCGTTGGCGAAGTCGATGACTATTTGTTGAGTTTCACTCTTCAACTTGAAGAAATAAACCCAAGTGTATCTTGAGTAATCATCAACAATCACTAGGCAATACTTCTTCCCACCGAGGCTTGCATGAGATGGAGGTCCGAATAGGTCCACATGAAGGAGCTCCAAAATCCTTTTGATGAGATAATAGTTTTCCTTCGATGAGGTGAGTCATGCATTTTCCCTTGAACACACGTCCTGCAAACACGATCTTTGGCAAAGGAGACCGTTTCTTTTAGTCCAAGGATGTGGCCACCCTTGTGGAGACTTTGCAAAGTTCTCATATTGGCGTGGGCTAGTCGGCGATAGCATAGCCAACCCGCGTCAGCCTTTCCGAAAAGACACATCGGGCCTGTAGTGGTTTTCCCCAAAAAGTCCACCACGTACAGATCATTTTCGACATATCCCACGAAAGCGACTTTTAGAGACTTGCTCCACAAGAGTACCACCAAATCAACATCAATATAAACTGCAAAGCCCATCTTACCAAGAGCGCGAACTGAAAGTAAGTTGTAACCGAGGGTCTCAACAAGCATGACGTCCACGAGAGAGATATCGTGAGCCACCCACAACTTTGCCGAGACCCAATACCTCAGATTTTGACTTGTCACCATAGGAGACGGTTATTGACGGAGTTATGCCGTAGAGGCAAATAATAAAGTGTATTATTTGATATACCTCCTGTATGTTCATAATACGTTTCATACTGTGCAATAACTGTGTTAATACGAAACGTTAATACACGTGTGGTATGTAAACAAACCGTGTCTCTAGTTACCTCTAGTGAACTAGTTCATTGGTCATGAGGATGGTCTATGTTTCAAGACTGTGGGCATTTATGCCAACTGACAATGAGGTCATGTTATTAGTTAAATAACATGATAGACAAACATCCGACCGTTATATCGTAATGATATCTAGTTACATGTTCACCATTGATGATAAACACAGAGAACCTCGCAACCTGATCCTTTGACTGTGAGGTAATGCAAATCACCATTCTGGAAGAAGCTTAGATGGTTATCAAGAATCATCTCGTAACAGGGTGATCAAAAGGTCCCACTCAGGTTTTCTGAAGGAATGCGTAGAGGAGTACATATCAAGACCAGGATTTGTCTAGTCCATGCAGATACATGTGGCCATCTCGGTGACATTGCATTAATGAAGCTTGCAAGCATGTGACTAGGTCACAGAATGCAATGGCATGATAACGAGTAAACAAATTCATCAGTAACGAGATCGAACTAAGGTATACAGATACCGAAGATCAAGTCTCGGATGAATTAGGTATTGTATGACAAAGGGAATGGGGAACGACTATCTCACGGTTCGAGCGATTGTATTCGTGAAATGCACGGGGGTCACATGGCCATCCAGGTCCCTCTGTTGATCATTGATATGAGAGTGATCTCTATCATGTCCGGAGTATTTCCGAACCGAAGGATTTCACGCTTAAGGGTGGGGACGCTTAGGGTAGATGAGGTATCGTATGAGAAATAGAGAGAGAGACACCGGAATAGTTTTCAGTAATATCCGATGGAGATCGGAAGGGGTCTGGAAGATGTTCCGGAGTAAAGGAATAATATAATATGTGCATTTGAATGTTAATTGGAGAATTAATATTAAATATATATTTTATTTTATTTTAAAAGGCACTATATTGCTAATGGGCCTCACCCGAGGGGAGGCCCAAGTGGGCAAGGCGCCTAAGGGGAGGGGGCCAGCCGGCCTAGGGCTAATGGGCCACCCGAGTGGGGCCCACCTAGGGCCGGTGGCTGCCCCAAGGTGGCCGGCGGGTGTGGGCATTAGTCCCACACCGCCTGGCCCCTGGGTGGTGTGCCCCCCTCCTACTATATATAGGGGTCCCCCCTTCCCCTTGGAACACACCTATTCCTCTCATTCTCTCTCTTCTACTAAGGACTTCCCCGTAATATTGGGGAGGACCTCGTGGTTGAGTTCTCCACCTTCACACTACCGTCGTGTGATCAGCGATCCGGCATCTACTTCTTCCGCTGCTCGGCTGGATCGGAGCCCGGTTGACGTCCACTACACCAGACGTGTGACGAACTACGGAGGCACCACACTTGAGGTGTTGCTCGTCTTCATCAATATACGCCTTCCTGCATAAGGCGTGACTCTCTCTGCAAAGGTATGAATACTGTATTCCTTCTCTGTTACTTATGTGTACATAGTTTAGATCCTGGTATTAGTGTTCGAGTAGATAGAATTTTTTGTTTTCTGCTACGGAACCCTTCAGTGGTATCAGAGCGGGTCTATGGGTAGACATGTCGTACGGATAGAACACATAGCAATATGTGGGCATTGATTCTCTAGTTTCTACCCTCTTCAGTATTATTGTTCATATCGCGGCACTGTTTGATGAAGCGGCCCCCAACCGACCTCACGTGGTGATTCATGAGACTGGTCCACAAATCAAAGTGGCTTAGGGGGGTGTCTGTCTCTCTGCAGTAGTTGATATGGTATTAACACTTGAGGGCCCTGAAAAGGGAAGAAGAACGGCAATCATTGAATCGATGTTGTGGCTCGACGTTCGTAGGTGGGAAAGGGTTCTACTGCGAAAGCCCTAAAGCTGCGTAAAACATGCAATAGTTAATATAGAAGCGTCTATCTTCGTTATTGCATAGGGGCAAGTATTGTAACATGGCAATGACAAGTTTGTGAAAACTCTCATTTTAGCTGTTGATGATGATCACAATGCTATAACCATGTCATAAAACTTCACTTTAGAAGTATTACTTATTGTGCTAGTATACTTACTAGACGGTACCATAATAAGATAATCCCTCATAGTATTCCAGTTATCGTATTCCCCTTGTGTGTGCACCACCAAGAAAGTTCTTCGGTATGAGGCGATCTAGGGTGACATGCCTGGGTGTCAGACATATCTACGTTCACATACAGTGGGTGTAAGCCATGTTGCACTGCAAATACACACGAGTTAGGACTAGCGAGCCTAGCATGCTAGAGAAGCGTGGCCTCGGGATACAAGAGACCGAAAGGTCGAGCATGAATCACATAGTTGATGTGATCGACATTAGGGAATGTCCACCTTTGATACTGCACTGATGACCGTGACGACCGGGGGAGGTGCAGAGGATAGGGATCATGTGATCACTAAACGAGTAGAGGGATGTTCGTTTAAGTGGGAGTTCTTTTAGTTAATACTCGAACTCGTTGTTATGAACATAGTCTAAATACTTTGCAAATTCCTTTGTAGATGTCTCGCCCACCCACCTTAAACCTTAGCACTTTCCTCGAGAAGGATAAGCTGAAAACTGATGGAACCAACTTCACCGCATGGTTCCGCAATCTTAGGATCCTCCTAGTCCCCTACAAGTTGACTTATGTCATCGAGGCTGAGCTTCCAGCTAAGCCTGCAGATTCCGCCTCTGAGGACGAAAAGAATGTCTGGCAGTCCAAGGTGGATGATTTCTCCCTCATCCAAAGTGGAATGCTCTATGCCATGGAGTCGGAGCTTCAAAAGTGTTTTGAGAAGATGAACACTTTTGAGATCATTGAAGATATCAAGGCTGTCTTTGCTCCACAGGCTCGTGCAGAGAGGTATGATGCTTCCGAGCTCTTCTTCTCTGCTAAAATGGAAGAGCACAGCAGTATTAGTGAGCACGTGGTCAAAATGTCTGGCTACGTTAAACACTTAAACGCCCTGGATTGCAAAAATCCCAGAGGAACTCGCTATAGATAGGGTGCTGCATTCGCTGCCCCCTAGCTACAAGGGTTTTGTGATGAACTACAACATGCAAGAAATGACCAAGACCCTTGCTGAGGTGTTCGCCATGCTCAAAACTGCTGAGGTTGAAATCAAGAAGGAACACACGGTGCTGATGGTCAACAAGACCACCAACTTTAAGAAACCAGGGCAAAAGGGAAAAGGCAAGAGCAAGAAGCCTAAGAGGGATGGCAAGTTTGTTGCCACCACCTCAAAGGCTGCCAAGCCTGGCCCTAAGCCCGGCACTTCGTGTTTCTACTGCAAAGGGGATGGGAAGTGGAAACGCAACTGCCCCAAATACCTTGAAGACAAGCGAGCTGGCAAGATAGCCATTCCGGACAAAGGTATATATGATATACATGTTATTGATGTATTCCTTACAAGCGCCAGGGGTAACACCTGGGTATTTGATACCGGATCTGTTACTCACATTTGTAACTCTCAGCAGGATCTGCAGAGTAGGAGGCGCCTGAGGAAGGACGAGGTGACGATGCGCGTCGGCAATGGCTCGAAGGTCGAAGTGATGGCCGTCGGCACCCTGCATCTACGTCTGTCGTCAGGATTATTATTGATTTTGATTAAATGCTATTATGTACCCACACTGAGTATGAATATTGTGAGTGGGTCTTGCTTGTTGCAAGACCATTATTCGTTTAAATCAGGAACAAATGGTTGTTCAATTTATATGAATGATGTTTTCTATGTTCATGCACCTGTACGTGATGGTTTATTCTTGCTTGATCTTGATTGTGATACACACATCCATAGTGTTGATGCTAAACATTGTAAGCACAGTGAAGATAATTCCATGTACATATGGCATTGCCGTCTTGGTCATATTGGCGTAAAACACATGAAGAAACTTCATTCAGAAAGACTTCTTGGATCATTGGACTTTGAATCCCTTGATACATGTGAGCCATGTCTCATGGGCAAGATGACCAGGAAACCATTCTCCGGTATAATGGAGAGAGCCGTAGACCTACTTGGGATCATACATACGGATGTATGTGGACCAATGAGTGTCTCAACCCGCAATGGTTATCGTTACTTTGTTACCTTACTGATGACTTAAGTAGATATGGATATATCTACTTGATGAAGCACAAGTCTGAAACCTTTGAAAAGTTCAAGGAATTTCAGAAAGAGGTAGATAATCAACTTAACAAGAAAATCAAGCACCTTCGATCGGATCGAGGAGGCGAATATTTGAGTTATGAGTTTAACATGCACTTAAAGCACTGTGGGATTGTACCACAGCTTACGCCAGCCGGAAACACCACAACGTAATGGTGTGTCGGAACGTCGTAACCGAACCCTATTGGATAGCGTACGGTCCATGATGTCTTTAACTGATTTGTCTGTGTCTTTTGGGGATACGCGTTAGAAAACCGCCGCTTTTATTTTAAACAGAGCACCATCCAAATCCGTGGAGACAACCCCATATGAGATGTGGCATGGCAAGAAGCCATTGTTGTCATTTCTAAAAGTTTGGGGTTGTGAGGCTTATGTTAAGAAACTGCAGCCTAACAAACTCGAACCTAAATAGAAAAAATGTATCTTTGTAGGATACCCGAGGGAAACCATTGGGTATACCTTCTACAACCAAGCCGAAGGCAAAACGTTTGTCACTAAAAATGGCACCTTTCTCGAAAAGGAGTTTCTTGTAAAGGGAGTAAGTGGAAGGAAAATAGAGTTAGATGAAATTGTTGACCCTTCTCTCCGTATTCCGAGTAGCGCAATTGAAAACTGTTCCAAAACCACTCTCCAACATGGAAGAGGAGTCCATTGATGCTGATCAAAACAATGACGTCGAGGCTCCTGAGGTTCGCAGGTCTACAAGGGTTCGTGCCACTCCAGATTGGTACAGTAGCCTTGTAATGTCTATCATATTAGATGATCAGGATGAACCAGCAAACTACAAAGAAGCTATGGGTAGTGCTGACTCCAAGAAATGGCTAGAAGCCATGAAATTCGAAATAGGATCCATGCATGAAAACCAAGTTTGGACCTTGGTGGATCTTCCAGAAGGTCGCAAGGCCATGGAAAATAAATGGATCTTGAAGAAAAAGACAAATGTGAATGGGAATGTAACCGTTCACAAAGCTTGACTTGTCGCAAAGGGTTTTCAACAAATCCAAGGAGTTGACTATGATGAGACTTATTCTCCCGTAGTAATGCTTAAGGCTATCAGGATTTTAATAGCAATTGCTGCACATTTCGACTATGAAATTTGGCAGATGGATGTCAAGATCGCATTCCTCAATGGTCACATTGATGAAGAGTTGTATATGATGCAACCGGAAGGTTTTGCTGATCCTAAGGATGCTGGAAAGGTATGCAAGCTCCAACGGCCCATTTATGGGTTGAAGCAGGCATCTTGGAGCTGGACCCAACGTTTTGATCAAGTAATCAAGAGTTTTGGATTTATCCAAAACCAACAAGAGTTCTGTGTTTACAAGAAAGCGAGTGGGAGCTCGGTAGTTTTCTTAATAGTATATGTGGATGACATATTACTCATGGGAAACGATGTGGATCTTATGAATAGCGTGAAAGCATATTTGAGCAACCAATTTTCCATGAAGGATCTAGGTGAAGCTGCATACATATTAGGAATCAAGATCTATAGAGATAGATCAAGACACCTAATAGCATTAAGTCAGAGTACATACATAGATAAGATTTTGAAGAGGTTCAAAATGGAAAACACCAAGAGGGGTTTGACACCTATGATGAAGAATTGCAACTTGAGTGTGACTCAATGTCCTGTGACGGACAATGATAAAGAAAAGATGTCTGACATCCCCTATGCTTCTGCAATAGGATCTATCATGTATGCAATGTTTAGTACTCGACCTGATGTGGCATTGGCTCTTAGTTTGACGAGCCGATATCAGAGTAATCCAGGACCGGATCACTGGACAGCTGTGAAAAATATCCTAAAGTATCTGAGAAGAACAAGGGATATGTTCCTAATCTATGGAGGAAATGATGAAGCTCTAAACGTAACAGGTTACGTAGATGCGAGCTGGAATTCAGATCATGATGACTCGAAGTCTCAAACAGGATTTGTTTTCTTGGTGAATGGTGGGGCGGTAAGCTGGAAGAGCAAGAAGCAGCCAGTGGTGGCACAGTCTTCAATGGAATCTGAATACATTGCTGCAACAGATGCAGCAAATGAAGCTGTTTGGCTAAGGAATTTCGTCATCGAACTAGGAGTTTTCCCAATGCACAAGACCCCATGACAATCTATTGTGATAACATGGGAGCTATTGCAAATGCAAGGGAACCAAGATCTCATTCCACAGCCAAACACATCAAGCTTAGATTTCACGTCATCCGACAGATTGTCGAAGAATGTGAAGTCAAGATTTGCAAAGTAGATATGGAACTGAATGTAGCAGATCCTTTGACTAAAGCTCTCCAACATGACAAGCACGAACAACACCGAGATTCCATTGGTGTTAGGTTCCTGTCTATTGTAAACTAGTTTTGTATATACTCTAGTGCAAGTGGGAGACTGAAGGAGTTATGCCCTAGAGGCAAATAATAAAGTGTATTATTTGATATACCTCCTGTATGTTCATAATACGTTTCATACTGTGCTATAACAGTGTTAATATGAAACGTTAATACACGTGTGGTATGTAAACAAACTGTGTCTCTAGTTACCTCTAGTGAACTAGTTCATTGGTCATGAGGATGGTCTATGTTTCAAGACCATGGGCATTGATACATTGCAAATGTATCTATAATTTTGATGCTCCATGCTTGGTTTTATCCACTTTCTTGTGTTTTGTCCACACTTTGGAGTACTTTTCATATGATTTCTTGGACTAACCTATTAACAAGAGCCACAGTGCCAACTGCCTGTTTTCTACTGTTTTTGGTTCTAGGAAAGTCAGAAAATGAATATTCTCGGAATTGGACGGGACAAAAGACAAAGTGCCTATTTTTCCAGAAGACTCACGGAGCCAGAATACGAGACGGAGGAGGGCCAAGGGCTGGCCACACCACCCCCAGGCGCGGGCTGGGCCTGGCCGCGCCAGGGCATGGTGTGGTGGCCCTAGGCACCCTCTCGGCCTCTCTCTTCGCTTATAAGAAGCCTTCTGACCTAAAACTCCGGGGGTTCGACGTTTTTCCACAAAAGTTCCACTGCGGCCGCCGCCCACCGAAGGGGAGATTCGGGGACAGAGAGTCTCTGTTTCGGCACCCTGGCCGGGACGAGGAAGTGCCCCCGGAGCCATCTCCATCGATCTTCCTCACCGTCATCTCCATCGACCATCCATGTTTCCCCCATCTATGAGTGAGTAATCCCTCGCTGTAGGCTATGGGGATGGTAGGGATTGGATGAGATCGTTCATGTAATGGCATCAGATTGTTAGGGCATAGTGCCTAGTATCGTTTATTAGTGCTTTATGACTTTGTTGTGCTTAATTCTTGTCACTAGGGCCCGAGTGCCATGATTTCAGATCTGAACTTATTAGTGATTCATTATGATAGTATTGTTTCTGGTCTTATCTACAAGTTGTATACACACGTTGTTGTCCGGAACCTATGGTCCCGAAGTGATAGAAATCGGGGTAGCGGAAGGGAAAGGCTTTGATGTGAGGATCACATGTGTTCACGGAGTGTTAATGCTTTTCTCCGGTGCTCTATTAAAAGGAGCACCTTAATTGCCAGTAGTTCCCTAGAGGCCCCGCTGCAAACGGGCTGGCAGGACAAAAGATGTTGTGCAAGTTCTCATTGCGAGCATGTATGACTATATATGGAACACATGCCTAGGATTGTCTAGTACTTGTGTGCTTTATCTTATTTATCTGCAATTGCCGTATGTTCTGATTGCTATGTGAATTGTCTTGTCCATGCAACGCCCGTACATCCATCCCTATGCCTACCGCACTCGAATCCCACTATTTACTGCTTTTGTTACTATTGTCTTTGCTTTGCCACTACTGTTACTTTACTATTCCTACTACAAAACTGTTGCTACTGATAAACTGCTGTGAGCAAGATTGTTTCCAGGTGCAGCTGAATTGACAACTCAATTGTTAAGGCTGATAAGTATTCTTTGGCTCCCCTTGTGTCGAATCAATAAATTGGGTTTCACTTCCCTCGAAAATACTGCGATACACCCCCTATACTTGTGGGTCATCAAGACTATTTTCTGGCGCTGTTGCCGGGGAGCATAGCTTTATTTATCAAGTTCACTTGGATTCTCTATTGTTCGCTCCTTTCCATCCATCATGGGTAAGTCTCGTGATGGCAAGGTTCCTATTTTACCATCCACTACAAGAAGAGGTACGGTTCTGAACACCTCTACCGCTCTTGATTCACCGTCTGTTCTGAGTAATTTCCTTACACCACCACATACACATGCTACACACACTGCTACTACTGCTGAATCTAAAACTTCTGATGCTTATGATGCTGCTTCTACTATGCTTGATAAGAGTGGTTCATTAGGTCCTTTCCTAGATGCTACGATTGCTAGAACTATAGTTGGAAATACCGAAACTCCTAATGAACACACTGCTACACCTGTTAGCTCACCTGAGTCTAGTGAGAGTTATGATGCTGAAGAAGATTATGTTGAGATGACCGATGAGTTTATTGAAGAATGTAGGAACACCCATGATAGGAGCGCTGCTAAGAATCTCCTTGAGAGGCGTACTATTAGACCCAAATTATCTCCTGCTGCTAAGTTTGCTGCTTCTCCTGTAAACATTATAGATGAAGATTATGATTTCTCTCTCGATCTATCCTACATAGCTATTGTTGAGAAAGAACCTTTTGGCGGGACTAAGAATGAAAGTGCGGTAGCACATATGAATGAACTTTCTACCATGAGTGGCTTATTTTCTGATGATATTAAAATGCGTACTGACTTTGTTGCTAAGATTTTCC